>CM027087.1:6883822-7483822 GCA_015343265.1 Pao palembangensis | reverse complement strand
TATTTATTAACTAATATCATATAACTTATTTACAGAAGCAGGAAGCTTCATCACACTGAACATGTCACTGTTTTCTTTGCTAACAGAGTTGTGATGTTTGAAACGTTATAAAAAATCCTTTAAAACAGTTAAATAAAGTAGCAAAATGGACCTGAAAGCTGTAATAATGCTGCAGTAATGACTGTACAATATATCAGATGTCACTTCGCTACGGGACAGCTGCAGCTGCATCTACTAAGATGCAGCTAGTTCAGGAAATGCAGAGCAGCAGGACCAGTGGGGAAGGACCTCACTGGTTTCTCCTTCTGGACCTAATTAGGGGTCTTGACATTCACTGGAGACCTGGGGTGGCTGCTGGTTCTGCCTAATTGATGCTACGTCATCTTATCAGTCTTGTGTCGTGACCTTTGAACACGTTGACGTAGGATCAGCCGGGATGTGACTGGGCTCCACCCGCAGGGGCCTTCATGAATAAAGGAAAAGGGAACCTCAGAAGTAGAAGAGAGCTGTATTAAAGTCCCAGCAGGTGAATGGGCTGGCGTTAAGGCTAGCACTGGAGGACAAGTCCAACCACTGTGGTCTCTTGCAGAGGACCGTGGGAATTTGCATCATTACAAAAATGTCCTACATCTCACATGCGTAAACCGTTTGGACAGTTTAAGCGAGACCACGTTTTGTGTGTATGTTTGTGCAACAGGATGATGAAAGCAGCTGGCGAGAGCTAATGTTTTTTCTCTTTCTCTCAGATTCTTTACTAGAATTCCCACCGGTTCCTTCAGTCATCGCTGAGCTCTTTTGATTTCAGTTTAACGGTAAATCAGACTCAAACCCGTTTCTAATCACTCACAGTTCTCCGTTGCATGTGAGCTATTTCTGCCTCAACTGTGGAGCACAGAGAAAAGAACGAGTGGAAGAGTGAAAAGAGCGAAACTGGATGGTGTGAAAAGGAAAGAAAAGTCAACAGCAGCAGTGTGAAGAGACAGTTAATGAGTGTGTGGTTATAATCCACCTCCAGACCATAATGAACGTGCAGGCTGGAGAGGCTCCTCCATCATCGTGTTCGGGAGCAGACTGTCAGGTGCCAGGCCTGCAGGAGAGGACTAAATGGTGTTCTCCACCACACAAAACGGCCATTTTCAACCGAGAGCTCCAAAGAGCGGCCATGAAGCCTTGTTTAGAATATTTATATTCAAAAGTGATCACTCGTCCTGCTCATGCTGCCGTAAATAACAATGAAGGAGAGGCTGAAGCATCTCCACGGCCTGTTGGTCGTGCGCTGATTGAGTGTTTTTCATTCTGAAGATGGTTTTTACCTTCTTGATTGGAGCTGTCCCAGTTCTGTCCCAGCGGGCTCCAAAACCTTCACCTGCGTCATCCAGTTTACAAACTTCAGACTCAGTAGTGGTTTAGAAATCGTTTCACTCCTTTGGTGTTAAAAAAAGACTTTATTGTCTGCAGCTAATTCAACAATATTCCTACTGTCGTGCTGCAGCCTCTTCCCACTGGTTTACATCCTCGTTCTCTGGCTAGGATCTCGTCTTTCCATCTGATTACTGTCTGATCACAGCTGTATGTGGCTCTTACACCTGTGGAGATGCAGGATGGCGTTTGTGCTTCGTGCTAATGCTAACAGAGACATGAGGTCCCTCCCAAACAGATGTGTCTGTCGGTAACCTGCTATCTGTGAAACAACAACCTGCACGGGAAGAAAAGGACACAGTCTGTGTGGAAACTGCCCTCTGATCAGAGAACTGATGATGCAGTAACCCATGGTGTGATTATCGATTTTCTTTTAGGGATAAATGACCCTGATAAGGTAAATGCTGAGCAGTTATCAGCTTTTTAAAGGGTGTTTCTCGATGATTTGCCAAACCGGGTTATGTCTCACTTGAATTAGAAAATGCTTGTGAAAGAGTTCAGATGAATATCAACTTAACTGGTGGTAAATAGTGAAGGTGAGCCTCAACTCAGAGCGTCCTCCTCTTCCTCTTAGTCGTCTGTGCTGGCTGGCAGACATCAGGCTTCTTTGACGTATGGTCATTTGGATCAGGACTGAGTGATGGAGATGCTGGACCAGCCTCAGTGTTTTTGTTCTGACTGTGTCAACGTGAAGCGGATGCAGTGAAGTCAGTGTCGTTACAGCAACGGTATTAAAAGAGAACGCTCTGTGCTTTTGTTGGTGTGGAGCAGCTGAAGGCACACTGTATGTGCTTGGTAAACCCACCCCGGGGAGACGGGATAATGATCTCAGTACGCTTCCCTGGTAGTAAGACCCAAATGTTGACAGTCAAATGCTGTGGGCTGTTCTCCACCGTAGAATGGATGCAGTTGCTCTTCGAGGATTATACAAAGTTTGTCTCGGGTCTTACACGTGCCTCTGTGAGGTATTAGCTATCTAATACTTTTACTGTCTGATTACACAGCTGGAGGCTCGAGAGCCCGGCTTAGAAATGGCTGAGCCAGCAGTCATCAGTGCCTCTGGCCTCTACTGGGATGTCCCATCTGCCACACTGGGATTACTGGTAAAGTAAAGGGCAAGGTGTGTTTTGGTAGGAATAATGTGAGGGTGTGCTGTGAGTTCCTGTAGTCATCACTGTCCCAGCCTAGTAAGTGGCTGCTGCAGGATCCACAGGAGGAAGAAAGGATGCAGATTTCTCCTCTGCATTCAAGGTTGAGAAGGCATTCTGCTCCAGCTGTGGGAACTGCGAGGCTCGGGGATGGATGAAGGTAAAGCAGGAATACACTACATTACTCAGGGTCATAGCGGGGTCAGAAATATGCTGCAGCGATTACTCACTGACCTCTGAGCTGCAGAAACTCTTGGTAGAAGATGTGTTTCCACATGCAGGAGCATATTTCTGATGAATCTACCTCGTGACACGTCTGTGCACGCACGAAACAGGAAGTGGATCAGTGTGATTCATTCAGCAGCCCTCCTCGGTGTCCTGATACAAACCCCTAGATGAGGGTCTCTCCAGGCTGTTTTATGCCTTTATTGACTTTCTGTCTACACAAGAGGCCCTTTTTAAAGTAATCGGGGAATTAGCTTAGTTTACTTTGTCCAACTCACTTCTGTCGAGTGTGCTGCCCCCTTAATTAGCTCATGAAATGTGTTGGTGCATTTTTTTCTGCAGTGGCTGCCATTTCCTGATGTCTTTATGAGGCCTAATTTAGCTGCTTTAGCCAGAGTCCTGCTGCACCAACAGCAGCAGCCGGCTGCTCTGACATTTCTGGGCCAGAAGCAGGTGGGGAGATGAAGGATGGTAATTTAAGAAAGGCCAGCCACCTCCTGACTTTGTTCTTTCAAAGGACATGGCTGATAAAGCTCGAGTAGAACGAGCTGTATCATTTATTTAAATGACTCTACTTCAAATGCACAAATGCATATGTTGGTATTTGCATTTACACATGTTGTTGTGTGTGTGTGTGTGTGTGTGTGTGTGTGTGTGTGTGCATCATCACATAATTACAGGCAAAATTAACTGTGTAAAGACAGCTTTTTAAAAAAAACAAACAAAAATTCTAGTTCTAATAGTCTTAATCTTTCTTTACTAAAATGTTCCAGGAAAGACTTTCCTCCACACAAAACAAATACAGAACAGAACAGAAATGCTTTTAACTCGTGGTAAAGCTGCACTGAGCCGTTAAAACTCCATTTCACATTTTTCAGTGAGATATGAGGGAGACGATTTCAAGTTCAGGCATGTTTTCCAGTCTGTGAATCCTAAAGTAATCTTGTGCTCCACGCTAGAGTAAGCATCCTTTCCCCCAGACGAGTCTGGCACGGTAACACTCAAGTAAATTGATCTCATGTGTTGCAGCAGCAGCTTCCTTCACAGAGGGGGAAAAAGAGAAATTGTTATTGTTTCAGGCTTCCTGATGCTCCGCTGAAGTGTCACGGGGGGATCTTCCACAGAAATATGGTGACAACAGGAAACAAAATGGAGCCTGAAGGTTTTTAAGCAGGCTGCTCTTTGATGAACAGTGCTGAGAAGCTGATGAAGGTCTACCAACCACTCTGATGATGCTGCAGTGGCCTCAGCGAGCAGCTGGTGTCATAATATGGGAAAATGAATCTTTAAAACACCAGAAGACCCTCTCTGGTCCCGCTGTTGGCTAGCATTTAAGCGTTTTTGACTTCCTGTGGTGAGGGTGCAGAGGGCCTCTCTGCTGTTATTACCGTGCTTCTTCTCCCGGGAAGAAGCCTCGGAGGGCGGACTGAGCGGGAATCAGTGACGCAGGAAGGCGATGAGGGGCATCCAGGCTGGAGGGGAGGGGGTGCAGAAGAAAATTCACCACAGGAGTTACAGTGCAGGAGCTGCGCACGAATCTTAATGATCACGAGGGGAGGAATCCTGAGAGACAATGAAGGGGATGAGTTGAGGGATTTGGGGGTTTGAAACTTTAAGAAGAGGTTTACTGATTAAGGAGGATGCAGGGGGAGGCTGCTGGCCTCTCCTCACAGCTGAAGCAGGGCGTGCGCACAGGCAGGACAGAGAAGGAGCGCTGGCGTCCATGTCAGCAGGCTCAGCTCCTCCAGCTAATGTGCTGACATCAATCATTCTGCAGCTAGTGGGCATTCGTCTGTGCTTCACACACACAAGGTCAGCGTCTGGACGCGTGGAGGTGGGGTCTGGACAGTTGCCCACGCGCCCAGCAGCGAAACAACGTGCGGTTGAAAAGTGAGTGAGACGATAACACACCACACTTATCTCTGACAATGTCTTTTTTTTATTTGGAGCTGCCAGAAAGCTTCTAGCAACTTGCATCAGACCTCTGCGCTGATGGATGTGTGTGTGTGTGTGTGTGTGTGTGTGTGTGTGTGTGTGTGTGTGTGTGTGTGTGTTGGGGGGGGGGGATTTTCATCATCAGACGTGAGCTGTAGCTTCAGTTGAGACAAAAACATTTCACAAAGTCTTCAGTGTTTTGGCTGTTTCTCCTCTCTCAGATGGCTTTTGTTGGGTTTTCCTTCTGAAATTCCACAGTTTCATTTTCCAGGATTATTCCCTAAATAATAAAAGCTGACTGACATGAGCACACGCGCTCTGATGCTATCTGCTTCCAGCACGGTCTCTGATAATAATAATAATAATAATAGCCTCCAATCTCCATCTTGTTGGTGGGATCCAGCTTGCGCGCTCAAGTAAAACTTCAACAAAGATGCAAATGAGCTTCTTCAGGCTGGGTAATTACGGCGCCGTGGAGGCTGAAACACTGACAGAGATAACGTGATGATTGGATTATAAATGAGAGTCCTCAGTAATTAACTTGCCTTGCTCCTGCTGTCTGCTACAGCGTGAGGACACGGTCCAGATAGTAGTCGTTTTGAGTGGTTCTCAGTGCGCAGAGAAAAGCCGATTCAGGTTCTGTTATAACTCAAAGTTATTGCAAGAAAGAGCTGCTGACCTTGAAGCCTGTATATATTGTTATGCCACCTCTGAGTCAAATTCAGTACACAGAAACACGATGTTTTTTGTTTTTTTTTAAGGCTCTCTGAAATTCAGCCCTCCTGAGACTGAAGTTCTTTATCCACCTTTTCTTATCGTCCCTCATCAGTCAAAACACATCATGTAATTCAGTTTTTATGACCGAAGGATGTCCGCCACCAGGGGAACTTCCCCATCCCTTAAATGCTGAGCTAATCTGTGTGTTTGTCTGCACCACTTTCAAATATGACAATAAAAAAATCAAAGAGAAGAACGTTTAATGTTCACTAAATGAACCTGATCTGTCCGACCACATATGAAGTCATGAAAGTGAAACTCATCCAGGTTCCACGCTAGTTATTTGGGCTGTAATGAAGCGTCAGCCCCTGGGGTAAACATAATTACCTCCATATCACAAACAAGCCTCACGGGAGGAAATCACGGTGGGGACTGTTGCTAGATTCCAGTCGCCAGAGGAAGCTAAATGATGCTGTCATGCTGAACTCTGTCCCTCCTGGCACACAAACCCAAAAATCATGTGTGGCTGCCAGTTGGAGAACTGTTACAGCAGGAAAGTAAATACATAAATAAATAAATAAATAAATAAGAGCATTTGGCTTTATATAACTGCTGCTGCCAGAGCATAGCATGGCTCTTTTTTGTGTTTCTTTTCATGTTTCTCAGGCAATTAGCAACTGTAACATGACAGAAGCAGCAACTCCAGCAGATGAGTGTTGTGTTCCATCGAATCAAACAGTACAGAAGCATTGATTTAAGATCGCTGCGGATGGCGCACTCGATGCATAAGATGTTTAATGGCCAGGCCAAAGGCTCGGCTACATCAAGCTGGATGTAGATAGCAGATAGCAGTCATTAGCTGTAACCTGGATGTTGTAAATTCCTGCGAGGATGATTCCTTCTCCCATCCATTGATGTTTTTCTCTTCGCCCCACTGTTATCCTCCAGTCAGAACATGAAACATCACAGTGCACACGGCTACGGTGCATGGCAACCGTATGTGTCTGTGTGTTACTGTGCCGTTCAGTTTGATGAGGAGGAGGTTCCTCTGGAGGACAGGCTCTTCTCCCTCCGGAATCCTTCTAGATTTAATTATCCTCATGCATTGCAGCTTTTGTCTGCTCACAAAGTCACTTCATCTTTGGTCGTGCAGATTGCTGCGATGCCTTTGCTAGTGTATTTAAGGGCAGTGGAGGGTTGGTGTCATTGGAGGGTCTGATCAGATGGACTTTAGCATCACGTTTGAAAAATACTCACCCACTGTTGATGAAAGCCTGGACCAGAGCTCTCTGTAGCCCTCCTCACTGTGTGTGTGTGTGTGTGTGTGTGTGTGTGTGCTGGATTTCTTCCAGGCAGATTTTTCTGCTTAATCTCGGCGTTAAATCCACCCCTATCTAGGCGCCCTGCTCCAGCAAAGCCTTTGGGTTCTGCAAGGGCAGATGATGTCCGACAGCAAGCAGCTGTGACCTGCAGCACCGCCCAGAGAGGGGTTTCTCCTTCTGTATCAGCTACTTTACATATTTATACACATTTGTGCCCTTGATGGAAACAGCTACGTTCACACATGTGACATTTTTTGGTTGTGAAAAAGATCATCAACCCAGTATTCTTTTTTTTTTTTCCATCTATATTACCGTGGAAACAATTCTGTGAGAATATGTGCTCTAAAATTGTGCATTTTGCATCTGTTTTAGGGTCTGTCTGTTAGATTGTGCAGAGAGAGAGAGAGAGAGAGAGAGAAAAGAACACATGCAGGAGTCGTTCCAGAGCTCAGAGCTCAGTCTGAGGTGGTGCTGGATTGATAAGCGCATCCATCACTGTCTGCTGCTCATCCTTCAAGGTTGCGGAAACCTTTATTTTTATCATGATCTTACCAGTTAAACAGTTCTCCCTCACAGTGATCACTAATTAATAGTGTCAATATGAAAGATAATATCATATTTATAGCTGTCAGCTAAACTGCCTATTGCGCAGCTGCTGTTAATGACTATTCAAGTTCTGCAGTGCAGAAAGGAGTGGAAGCGGTAGCTACCAGCCCCTAGCATTAACTTTAAGCTTTAGTTGCCTTCAACAAGAAGCCGTGGCGAAAAAATAAGCACATGTTTTAGTTGTTAAATCTCATTTTAATAGATGTTGCCTTGTCTGGAGGCACAGTGAAAGGCAAAGAGCCAACACCAGAATGACACACTCGGCTAGCTCAGGTATCTCCTGTGGCATTATTAAGGCCTTCTGGACTAATCTAAATAATAAGGAACTTCTGTTAGCTAATGCACACAGCAGGTTTCAGAAATACTATACCCCCAAAAATATACCCCCAAAAAACCTGCAGCCTTCACAAATAACATCGTATGATCCTCCCCATCCTCTGGTCTTCTACAAGTCAGGTAAGAGAGAAGCAACCCTGACCACAACCCCGGACATTTATTTTCCTCCCACTGTTTCTCCCCTCTGATGTAATCTGTGCGTCCCTGAAGGGCCCTTCTTCACGCAGGTTTTCTCAGGGCGGAACGGTGTTGCAGTCTTAATGGAAGCACGTCGGCCATGGATCACAGCAACCTTGAAGGAGCCTTTCTGGAAAAATGCTGCGGGGGCCCGGGGAGTACTGATTCATTGTGTTATGCGGGATTATAATCACAGATTAATAGACAGTGCATTTTCAGAGATTAATTTGGGACCTGGGACATTTTTCTGCAGGGGTTTCGGCTCCAGGTTTGGGTTTCGCCAACAGAGACGTGACAGCGCAACCTTCGATTTACAGCACATATTGTTTCATTTTCAGCCTGTCCCCAGGGATAAAGTTGTCCTGGTTCTTTTCTTATAAAGCGCAGGCTGCATTTAATCGTTGTCCCTGAAAAATATTGGGTTTATGGAAGCTTCTTCTGTGTTTTAGCTTGAGAGCTGTGATGAGAGAGGTTTTGTTAACATATGTTCATTCCACGTGTTTGGACCCAATGAAATCTCTGACCCCCTCGATCCTCAGGGGTCACAGAGGAGCAGTCTTCTTCACCAAAGTCACATTGCCTCATTTAACCAGAGGATGTTTTTTGGACGACTCTCATCACAAAGCTGTGGAAGGACGTAAGGTGATGGTGTTATAATTCTTCTGACTTTTGTGTGTCTGCAGCTGTGTAATAGACGGCTGAACACATCTTATTATCATACCAAAGGGGAACAATTAGACAAGAATAAAGAGCTTTGTTCACTTCTTCTAAGCGTTTAATTTTGGGATTATAACACAAACAAGTGTCCAATTCTAGTTGTCTTTTTTCATTTTTGGGATTATAACATTCTCCCAACACTGTGTGTAATCCTCTCTGTCATCTCTGCTCAGCAAAAAACAAGAAACTGTTCCCGCAGTTTTGAATTAGCTGTAATTAAGCACAACCTTTATTAGAGGCAAAAACTTCCCTGTTTAGGAGCTTGCATGCTCCATTTCTCTCTCCCACTTGACTCTCTTTTTCTTCTTAGACAAAAATTGTGAAATACCAAGAAAAAAAACCTTCAGTCCGTTTTGGTTCGGTTTTGTTGTTTTTTTTCTGGACTCTTGACAGACTTTTGTCTACAGACCTGGAACAAACTGGTATACACACACACATACACACACACACTACTGAAATCAATGCCACTTCAATTTGTAATAGTGAACACCACAATGTGGCAGAGTGTTATTATACAGGCCTCAGATCAGCACTGAGAATTTTCCATGTTTATATTCTTTTCTCTGCAGTTATTCTGAACATCACTGCTTGGTAATGATATTTCTTTCTGCAGTGCCTTTTTTTTCATATTATGCAGCATGAATGAGACAAAAGTTCAGTCCCTCAGACCATCCTGTGATGTTTCAGGACATCAGACGTAACATTTAGAACCAGACGATATCGTATCGTCTGCATTATGATGTGACACCCTGCAAACCTATTTTTGCATTGATTGAGACTATGTCACATGTTGCTTCCATGATCACTTGAATGATCTGACGTTCTGTCTCCCCCGTAGATGCACCAGTGCGCCACAGACAGAAGACGGTGTGCTACCCCGCCCAAATATCCAGCCTGATGGACTTTGGCAGCCCGGACTGTTCGCTGGGAAAAGGTACGGAGCGACTCTCAGAGATCTGTAGTGTTGCCGTGGTGACAGCGGAAGGTGTGTGCAGTGATACATTCTGGTGGTTAAAAGAGACCGAGTGGGCCCGGCCGTGAGCGTGACACCAGAGCGGAGGTCTGTGCGGGTCAAGAGTGTGAGAACAATCAGTTATCAGCTCTCAGTTCCTAATCCAGAGGGGCCAGAGTTAAATCAGGCTCTGATTTGGGTTGGCTGAATAATTCGTTTTGCCACGCACAGCTTTGGAATTATGATTTCTTGACAGTGCTTCGATTGAAGTGGCATTTATTGTAGTGAGGTTGCATCTGAGCGCGTTATGTAGAGTTAAGGCCACTAATTTCCTGGAGTCGCGGCAAAAGAATGGTTTCTTCCAGTTATCTCCCTGTGTGCGCGCTGGCTGCTGCACTTTTTTATCGAGTCAGCCATTCTCCCCAAGCTTTCTTTCCTCCGCGCTCTTCTGATGGCCGTTCATTCACGGTTGAATTCAAATATATACTCCGTTTTTGCCATCGCGTACGCTCGTAAATCACAGCCAGCCATTAATGTACTAATGTAATTTAGAGCAGCTGTGAAGTGTAAAATGTCACTTGTTATTTTGGATCTCACTACAGACAAATTGCCTCTTGTCCAAACAAACTGGACCTAATTGTCGTCTAATCCTGCAATAAAAGATTTTTTTTTTTCCTCTGCGCGAAACGCTGTTATTTTTTTGTCCATTTTCACAGCTTTTCTAAAGCTCCTTGGCTGGTGTCACTCCGTCAGCGGCCGTCTGCAACAGCGCAGCCTTCATCCTCCTGACTCGTTTTTGCCAGCTCCTCCTCCAGAGACCAGCTAATATTTAAATGCTGCTGCGTCCTTGCTCCCTGTTAACTGCCCCCAGCAGAGCAAACGTTGACAGGTCAAACCGCGTGCAGCTGAGAGACCAGAGAGGATGAAGGAGAGTCTGTCTATCTATCTGTCTGTCTATCTGTCTGTCTGTCTGTCTGTCTGTCTGTCAGACCCAGATTGGTCTGTCGCCTCCTGTGGCAGCTGTCTAGACAGAACACTTCTCTAATCTTTGGAAGCAGCTGAAACCGAGAGCATCAGCGTCTGACAGGAGCATAAGTCGCAGCTTCAAACACAAGGTTTTTACCAAAAAACACACACCAGGCTCATATTTGTACGTTGGTAGGATCATGGAGGTGCTTGGGAGCTCATAAACCATAAATGCCATCTTTTTATTGGCCACAGCTTCTTCCCCATTAGGGTCATGAGGGCTGCTGGAGCAGGACAGGAGCAGCACACACCATTCACTCGCACACACGGGCTCCAAGACAACCAAATGTGTGTGAGGAAACTGGGGGACCTGGGAAAAGCTCACACATTCATGCAACCTCTACTATACACAGAAGTAGCCTGGAATGGAACCAGAACCTCCTTGTTTTGAGGCATCAGTGCAAATGTTGCACTGCAGTGTTGATTTATTCTTCTAAACGACAGGCACTGGGCAAGGAGAGTAAACTCCTCTCTGATTTCCTCCTGTCTTTGCCTCAGGGCTTCAAGCCCTGGGCCACCCTCAACATTTACACCACAACTTCCTGTAAGTCTGCATCCTCGTTGCCCCGAGTCAGCGGTGGGCATCTCCAATCCCCCCGCGGGTTAAAAGATAACAGAGATCTTTACAATAAACCAGCCTGTGCAGAGCCGAGTCAGTTCGGACAAACGTGTAAACTTTATCACCCTAGCACAGAGTCGTGATCCGCTCTTGCATTTGCATTTATCTGCAGAGCGTTTGCATGCAGCGGTCAAATGACTGCCTTCCTCTGGCCAGAATACACATTCAAGGAATGAGACAAAACCCGCCCGGATTACCAAGATGCCGTGGCCCCGGCGGGGATGTGAGCCTTTGTTTTGTTAGTTTCACTGCTGTCTGCCGGCTCCCTGCCATCAGGTGGAGTCAGAGCTCCACTCACTCACCTGTGGCGCAGGCTACCTTCCCCTCCCCCCTGCACCTGTATATGCACTCGGTCTGGGTGGAGGGAAACATGAAACCCAGGAGGGGGCTGTGGGATGAAAGGCTTCAGGGTGTGTCGCTAAACAGGTACGCAGAAACATGAAAGAAAGAGAAACAGGGAGGCAGAAAGGCTCCAACCGTGCTCTCTGCTAAGGACTTCCTGCTAACCTGTGTGGGCGGGGCCACTGACAACAGGGCAGGGCACCTCTTGGGCTGCTGCTTTGGTGTAATGGTTTGAGTGGTGAGTGCTGTGTGTGTATGTGCGTGTGTGTGTGTGTGTGTGTGTGTGTGTGTGTGTTTCACCTGCTATGAGTGCTCACACCACAGCTGACAGTGGAGCCCGTCGGAGCTGTCGCCCTGGAGGACATGAGGTCCGAGAAGGAGGAAAAGGGAAGAAGTGGTGAGTGACAGAGAGAGAGAGGAAGATTAGACGTCTGCAGCTTGTGTGTGCTGGAGGTGCAAAGGTCTGAAAAAGTGAGCCGAGTCTGACGGCTGTGTGTGAGCAGGCTTTTGTATGTGTGTGTGTGTGCGTGTGTGTGCGTGTGCGCTGCTGCATTCTTACCATGATGGTATGAGAAGAATCTGAGTATTGTACAGTTTCTGTCACCACATACTGTAGTCAACAGTAACCTGCATCTGTCCAGTTGCATCTTTAAATTCAATCATTCAGTCAAGCAGACTAAACTGGTGGATGACACATTAACCATGTCTCCCATTCAAACACCAGCAGAAATATGTTCATGTCAGATTTACTATAGAACATTTCTTTCCTAGATACTCTTAGCATCTAGGCTGTGATTATAACATTTACAACACATTTACTGCTATTGATGCTTTCCTGTTCACGCTGGGCGCTGATGATTGTGATTTAAATCTGTCGCAGCCTTGTTTATTGTTGTCCTGGGGCTGCATACTGGCCCAGATATGACATATATATACTGTGTGTATATATATATATATATATATATATATATATATATATAGATAGATAGATAGATAGATAGATAACCGTAAAAATCCTTTAATCTTCAATAGGCAAATTAGACAGCGACCATGCTGAAAGGGGCTTTGCGATTTTAAAAATGACCACTGTGATTCTGTGAGTTTGTATGTGCGCAAACGCTTCTTCGCGTGTGTTCCTGTCACTCGTGAGTTTCCACAGATGACGGCGGTTCCGCTGTATTTGGCGTGACTCCGGCCGAGGCTGCTGTGCCCTCAGGTCAGGCCTCCAAATTGTAGAAGATAATGAGTTGACAGATTGAAACACGGACAGACAGATGGTTCTGTCGCTGCTGTGCGGTGCGGCGCATCTCCGCCATCTCGCCCTGGGTTCTCTCGCCGATGTTTCTTTGGGGCTCCACCACTCCTCTCGCCACCTGCACAGGTGTAGAACCAAGAGGATTATTATCGTCACTATATTTAACACGGTTTATTCTTCCGAGTTCAACTTTGAACGCTCTCTGCGGCTCTGGAGCGGGCCCTCGGCGCAGCATGCGCCCCCGGAAAATAGTGTTGTGTATGAATTCATGTCAGTTTCCAGTCCTCTGCGGAGCCGATCTCACTGTTTCTGTTCCACAACTCATTCAAAACAGTTATATAAAATGGCCCTTGGCTTTTTGTTCCCCCACAATTTATGCATGTGGAGCAGCATTATGGGGTCCTTCATCAGGAGGGCTGCTCCTCTGTGAATTCAGAGGAGTTTCAGGCTTTCTGTTCGACTTCTCTCTACTTTGGGAGACAGTTTTTGTGGATTTTGTGAAAAGTCAGTATTTTCCTGATAACTTTTTAGGTGACTGACCTTCCAGGAATAGTCGATTTTCTTTTGTCAGGGACAATTTTGGAAAGCTGCTGCTCTGGAGACATTGCTCTGAGCAGTTCATGTGTATTTAAGATTAATGATCCACTACAGCTGTTCTAGCTAACGAAAAGGTTTATTAAACTACACAGCAAAAACAGCGCTGTGAATTATAAGATTTGTGCCGTTTACGGTGCGATATTGCCTAAAAGTCAGCAGATAATTAGGGATTCAGTCAAAGTTGAATTGACCTGACCTGGATTCAGCAGATTTTTTTTTAAAAATCCCATATGGAGGCTAAAAGAAGAAGCTTTATCAATCTTTCGCCTAGTTTAGGTTTAAAAGAACGGATATGGTGGGGTCGCTTCTGCAATATTAAAAAAATTTGATTTAAAAAAACAAAAGATCTGCAGCACCTATTAAAGCTCACAGCACCTTTTGATTTCTTAATCAATAATCTTTAAGGAATCTTAATCTTTCAATAATGTACAACACAGCTGTGAGTCATTATGGTGGATTTGCTCTCAGACAAAACAGCTGTTTTGGGTTTCCTAATATAAGGCTGCGTAGCATTTAGCTGCTAAGGAGGTAACTTGTCCTCAGCTCCATCTTGAGATTCAGTGCTGTTTCTCAAGATTTAATGACATCCCATAAAGTTGTTGTGCCGTGTCGGGAGTCCCTCCCAAACGCATCAGAGTTTACAGTGAGGCAATTCAGGTACGCAAGGTTTAGACTTCAGGAATGTTGGAACGCAACCAATATTTGAGTGTAACAGCTCAGACATGTCACTGAAAGGAGGGATTACCCTTTTCAAAGGCAAGCCACGGTTTGAATTAAAAACGTGGTGCTACGTCTGGTGCATTTGCTAAGATGATTTGCGGATTTGATAAGATGAGTCAAGGTTCTGGCTCAGCTGCGTCACATCCAGATGCAGATCCAACCAGGTTTGCCAAGCGAGACTTTACCAAACACGGATCACAGGTTTTACGCCTCTCTCCAGTAAAGAGCCACGCCCCTGTTTCCACTGGAACATCCTCAGCAACGCCTGGTCCGCATTAACCAAAGGTGTGAACCAGTTACAGCGATCTGCACTTGACACTAGCCTCGGTTGTAATGAAAAGCCGAATGAGTTCATGAATGAAAGCTGGTCCCAGTGGATCCACACAAACAGCCCAGGATCAAACGGGTCCTGACACAAAGAATTACACACCCACGTTATCTTATCAAGTCGAGATGGAGACTTGTCACATCTGAGTCTATGTAAAGCTGCATCTGCTTCTGCAGCCTGTACAGGCCTGCAAATGAACAATGATGCTAAATATGGTTTTTTTTCTATGTTTATCGCTGTAGCCTTCCGCTGCCTCTGCCACCCATACCTCCCAACCTCCCACTGAATGGGGAGCCAGCAGGGAGCTGCCGACAGAACGAATGTGTGTTTTCCAGAAGCCTCCGTATTGCTTTCTTTCCTTCCCCTCCTTTCAGTCTTGATGTCAGATTTCAGCATGCCGGTAATTTGGTGCTATTTTTCACGAGTATTTGGGCTGTCGTCGTGTGTCGGGTTGTAAACAGCATACTCCAAATTCACAGCAGGATCGACTCCAAATGGCTTTTTCATTATGAAGTTTTTTTGGAGGTTTTTATTTTTTTTTATTTTTAGAAAATATGAAAAAATGTTGCCTTTAAGCAACCGGGTCAGTCATCACAGAGCTCAGAAGGTGTGAAACACACTCAAAGCCTGTATCTTGGAATGACTGCGTGTGTGTCTGTCTCTCACACCTCTCACTGCACATATGCTGGGATTATCGCTGTCCCTCAAAGTTGCGTTATTTCGGTTTAATCAAGAGCTGAAAGAGACTGGCCTTGTCTCCCTAAATAACACCAGCTGAGCTTTGCACTGTAATTAGTGTTGGCCAGAGCTCAGCGGACAGATGCTCCCCTCACACACGCAGATACACACACCAACTCCAGTGTACCCAGCTGATCGTTGATCTGCTCTCACAGCTGATTAGATCATGTAACATGTGTGATCCAAAGCTGCTCTTTGACTCCCGGTGTTCACATTCCACAAAGCACATCGATCTCATTTGATTTGGGATGGTAACGAGGTGCATGACAGCCGTGAAGAGGAGTGATCAGTGCGTCTGGAGGAGGGGGTAGTTTCAGGCGTCAGCCAGGTGAGCCTGACTGACGCGTCCTGCTTCGCCTGCAGGCGATCTGCTGGACACGGTGTCAGTTGGCTGCAGGTTTTCACAGATCTGCTCGGCCGGTTCGTTTCCCCTCAGGCAGGCCAACAGTTTGAGCAAACACAAAAAAAACTGCAATGCAGCTTTTACGCTTATGCAACGTTCACCTTTGCAGGCGAAGCAGGACGCAAGATCGGACCGTTGTCTTCTCAGTCGGTTACCATCGCCAACGCTGCGATGTTGTGATCGGAGGCTGCTCTATCTGTCACATAAGTGTCAGAAGCAGTTTCAGTGTGTTGCCGCACCATTTATTTTATTTCTTGTTACGTTGTTTAAATGAAACGTTGAGGTATGATGTCTACTGACTTAATTATGTGCACCATTAAACTGGTACAGAGACTTATACACACACACACACACACACACACACACACATAGTCAACTACTCAAAAGTGCTTTTTCCCCCTGACATTTCCTGTGTGGTAGCTGAAGTTGTTGGACCAGCCAGAGCAGCCCCCTCAGCTCACATCAGCCAGGCAGCTGTTACAGTAATGTAAATACACGCCTGATATGTAATCGGGAAGTCTTGACAAAAGCACCTTATTTAAATATTTAAGTCCGGTAATAGTCCTGTGCACGTTTATGCAAGATGACAGGGCATAGATCCTAAAAAGTAAAAATAATCTGATGGCTTGTTTTGATATACACTGAAGACAGACTACCAGTTTTACTCATTAACCAGATTTTTGTGCTGTAATTCTAAATTACAGTTTATAACACATTAAAAGGTTAAATTGTAGTTTATAACACATTAATAAAGGAGTAAGAAAACCATTAAACACTGAAAGTAGAGGTCATCATTAAACACACAGCACGTGTGTGCAGGTCTGAGGAACTGAACACACGCATGCTTTATTAACGCTCTTCTGTATTGACTTTGTTTGCAATCACAGTAGCGGAGGAGAAGTAGAGGAGAAGGAACGACAGCGTTATCACCTCTGGCACCGACTCCAGAAGAGCTGGGGACTGTGGCGCTAACTCAAATAAGCAACTGAGCTGACTTGTGAGAGAGGCTGAGGTAGAAAATTGACAACTCCTCTGCTGATTCTCATCATTCCTGCATTTTAAATGGTCACAGAAGCCGATGTTTTTCATTCCATTTTACGTAGCTGTGGTAACGACAGCGTTCGCAGACCAGTGGGTGGCGCCTGTCTGAAGACAGGGAGCTTTAATGAACACAAGAGTTTAAATGGTTGCAAAAATAGAGGAAATAGCTGGATTTAATCAAAGAACTGGGATAGTAGGACCAAAAAGACAAAATAAAATCTCTCTTCTTTTTATGTAACACATCCGCATTTTTCCCACAAGAAGTAAACAGAGCTTAAGCTGGCGTTTTTATATTTTTTTTTTTACACAAGGAAATCCCCAAATTGAGTATTTTACCGCCTATTATCCTCTTTCTCAAACCACATTAAGTAAAATATTCAAAAATATTCAAGCTTTTTAGGAGTAATTGTTTTCACCATTGCAAACAGAGTATTTATTTATATTCATGTTTTTTTAGGATTGAAATGGGTGAAGCTTAATTTAAGGGCTGTTTAATGTCGAGATCCACTCAAGACCTGTACTGATTTACTTTTAAATTCTTCTTTCCAGTTTGGAAGGATCCAGTATTCCAGCACAGTTGATGTAAGGATGCTTATGTGTGAGTCCACTTTAACTCTGGATATCGTTCAGTGACCTTGGATCGTTATTTCTAGCCTCCACTTCACCTTTTTAAGCCTCCACTTTCTTCAAAGTCTCAATAATGAGCTACCAGCCATTCAGTGTGTGTGTGTGTGTGTGTGTGTGTGTGTGTGTGTGAGGGAAACATGATGGCCTGGTTCTGACTGGGTTTGAAGGACACTCTAATGGACGGCTTGGATGAGATGATAATTGAACAGACCCAGGCTGAACAGAAGGAAGAAGAATGCGCTTCTCCTGCTTTAATAGCTTGGATGAGCTCGCCACAGAACCGCTCTGGGGTCAGAGGTCAGAGAGGCCACCCTGTAACAGCAGACGTACGGTAGATGCACGGGGGCATCAGAGACTCTTGTGACTTGCCTCAATTTAAGCAGCTTCTTCAAGTGCATGAAACGCTGTGCTCACTAACAGGTCTGCAGTCTGTTGGAGTCTAAGGCAGATGTGTTAGTAGCTCAATAGGTTATTGTAAAATAGTTTTTAGAGACTCCATAAATGTGCACACAAGTGTGTATCTAGAAGTATATACTGTGTCTAGAACAAGAGAGAAGATTCTCTGCAAAACTCCGAAGCTAACAGCTACCTGCTAACTGCTAACCGCAAAGTGGAGTTAGACCAAACAACTTTAAGACGTACATATTTCTGTCCAGGGCGACGTGCAGCACAGCTGGAGAAGAGTCTGCGGGTAAACAGTGGAGGAGGCTGTAAGATTGTTCTGCTCGTTTGTCACATGCAACGCTGAGCTGAGGTTGTACCTCTGCTGCTTGGGCAAAACAAATAGGCCCCGTGATCCTTAAAAGTTGTTTAAAAAGTTATTATTATTATTTTTACCATTAAAGAAGTTATCTTAAGCCGACAGAAACAACATAAATCACAGACGAGCTTCTCAGCTGATATGGTCACGAGGAAGCGATTCCACCATGTTGGAACATTAGTGAGAAAATATCACCTCTCTCTGATATTGAGGCATGCGGATGTTTCTCGCCGTTGAATTAAAAATGTCTCCTCGGGGTGCTCTCGGCGTCAGAACGTCTGGGCCGCTCCTAGATGACATTTGTCTCTCTTCTTCTGGAAAGGGCCCTTGTGAAACGGCCTTCCGCCCTCATGCATGTGTTATACCGTGTCTGGCTGATGATGTCCCTGCCTTCAGCTGGTCCCACAGCTCACCTTTGCACTGTCGTTTGTCTGAAGGTTCCAGATTCTTGTGGTAAAAATGTGATTTGAGTTGAAAGCTCTCACCAAAGGGTGCACAAACACACCCTCCACCTTTGCTCCAGATACCATACTGTGTTACCTGAACCTCTCTCTCTCTCTCTCTCTCTTATTTAACTCGTCCATTCTTTTGCTTTGCTGGTTCATCTCCGTGTGTTCTGAATTCCACACACTTTCTCTTTCAGTGTTGCTGCATGAGGAGGTGGCCCAGCTTCAGGAGGAGGTCCACCTGCTCAGGCAAATGAAGGACATGCTGAGCAAAGACCTGGAGGAGTCCCAGGGAGGCTGCTCTGTCGATCTGCTCTCGGCCACGGAGCTCCGCGTGCAGCTGGGCGACAAGGAGCAGGAACTGGACCGAACCAAGGAGGCGTTACAAGGTTAGGAGGCAGAACGGGTCACGTGATCGCCCTCGTTCTGCGTCAGACGCACATTCAGTGAGGGAAAAGGGCACGTTTGTCTTTCAAAAGGCTCCTCCTCTGGCTGATATTTGACTTTGAGACACACGCGGTGATCATACAGAACAGCATTTTTACTATCAACAGTGAGTGCAGTGGCGGGATGGCTGCTGTGACCGGGCGTCTGAGAAGAGCACGTCTCAGCGTCAATGAGATTCAGTTGAAGGGCGACTCAAAAACAAAAGAAAAAGCAATTCATCTTTAGATCGTTTCGGATGACCTCATCCTTTTTTAAAATCCAGCAGACACGGAGCACATGAGCGAAATACTGGATTTTTCCAGGAACACTTGAGATGAATCAATCAAGAACTCAGAGACAAGAAAATATGTCGAGGCGAGCAGGCACGTGGAGCTCCAAAAGAACCGCTGGTCTGTAAACGTTCTCAGATGATCGTAGCTCTGGGTGTACATTATCCATGCCGAGGTATCTGCCTGGGTTGGCCCTGGATGCCAGACTCATCAGCTACTCCACACAGTGCACACACACACACACACACACACACACACACACACATACACGAATGAGCTGAGAATAATGACACACTGTTCTTTCATTGTGTAACTCTGCTTGTGGACATGACAGCGAGTCGGTACACGTCTGCAGAGCGGCTCACAGTAACAGTTAAAGAAAATACTGAAGGCATAAAGACATCTTCAGAGGGATGAGATCCGGGGTGGCATAAATGCAGCTGTGTTTGAGCCCAACCCGAAGGGATAAGCTGCACCACGAAGCCTGATGCAGTGAGGAAGTGGCTTAATGATCTATTGGAGGGTCCAGCTGTGACCGCTGTGTGTGGCTTTCTTCTCCATCTGAAGCGGATCTCCAGCTCTGGGCCCGTGTGTCATCACTGAGCGGGTATGGCCCTGCAAGAGCAGACAGGTGGACTCAGATCCAGCAGAGAGAGGATCCATCAGCAGCACAACTGCTAACGTGGCGCTGACGCAGATGAGAATGCCACTGTGTTGCGTTTGATTCTTTTTAGTGGAATCAGTGAAAGCAAAACAGCTTCTGAATGATGATGGTCTTAAAAAAAAAAAAAAAAGCAAGGAAACAAAAAAGTGGTTGTGGATTTAGCAAAATTGCATTTGATTGCTTCACACAGCTTCCTCCGCTGCTCTCAGTCACGCTTGTGTAACTGTGGTAAAACAGGTTTGAACATTGCATGTGAAATATGAAGGGGCTGACAGCAGGAATGCTGATGACGCCGATGACAAGTATCAGTCTCTTCCTCCCTGTTGGGTCGCTGAGGAGAGCTCTGCTATTAGCTCTGCCTGCAGCGCTGTACTTACATCAGGGCTGTCAGCTGAACCAAATCCTCACACGCCAACGGCATCAGCTCCATGTTTAAACCTGTGACACTGTGGCCCTTATCATTTAACGTGATTTTTGGTCAATTCTCTTTCAGAGAAGGCATAGAGCCACCTAGTGGCCGCTTCATGCAATATCACAACTGTGCTGCGTCACCCATAAGCGATGTACTTTAGCAGCAGAGTTCAGTGTTAAAAAGCTGTGTGTGTGTGTCTCTGTGTGTGTGTGTGTTGCAGCAATGAAAGCAGACCGCAAGCGCCTTAAAGTAGAAAAAGCGGACCTGGCGAGTCAGATGCAGCAGCTGTACACAACGCTGGAGAGCAGAGAGGAGCAGCTGCGGGAGTTCATACGCAACTACGACCAGCACCGAAAGGTAACATCAGCCTGGGCACGCAAGCACATCTGCGCTGATCCTTCAGCTGAACGCGTTGTGCGTTGTTCAGGAGAGCGAGGATGCGGTGAAAGCTCTGGCAAAGGAGAAGGACATGCTGGAGAGGGAGAAGTGGGACCTGAGGAGGCAGACCAAAGAAGCCGCAGAACAAGTCAACATCCTGCGAGCCCAGATGGACATGAAGGAGAACCGGGTCAAAGAGCTGGAGGCTGAGCTCACCATGGTGAGTGGTCCCAATAATCCCACACCTGGGGGGGTTCACAACCACGTAGCTGCAGACGTGAGGCTGCAGACCGAATTCACGCCTGTTTATGAGCTTCTGAATCATACACTGTCTGTGTCATATTCCCTTTTCTCTCTCAGCAAGTTGCATCCACCCACAGATCCTCTCATCTAGCAGCATCACAGATCACAAGCAGGGAATCAACTTAGCCAGTGAATTAGTAGAAATGTTACTTTTACACACAGAGACCAACAGAAGGCTCTTCCAAACCAAAAAAACCCTCAACATAAGACATTTAGTGTGTACTTATGTGATGCTATATAAGCAGATTGGCTGTAAAGACGTCAGTTTGTTGAGATGTGGCTCTTAGTGTGTCCATGTTCCCAGGCTAAGCAGTCTCTGGCCACCTTGACTAAAGACGTACCAAAGCGCCACTCGCTGGCCATGCCCACAGAGCCGGTGGTGAACGGCAGCCAGGAGTGGGTGATGCAAGCCGACCTGCCGCTCACCGCCGCCATCCGCCAGAGTCAGCAGACGTTGTACCACGGACACACCACGGACAGACAGGGTAGGTGCCTTGTGCGCCTGTGAGCCGCCTCTCCTGGTGTGGCTTTGAATGACTAACAGGGGGCTTCCAAAGGACTCTCATGCTAACTGTGGGCCTTTCTCAACATGTGTGGATATACGTGTGTGTGTGTGTGACGTCCAGCTGTGGTCAGGATAAGCCCCTGTCACTCTCGCCAGCCCTCAGTCATCTCTGACGCCTCGGCGGCTGACGGGGACCGCTCCTCCACGCCCAGCGACATCAACTCCCCTCGTCACCGGACCCACTCCCTCTGCAATGTAAGAGCTGCCTGGCCGCCCCGACCAAGTAATCACACCTCCACACTTTTCCCTGTGTGTCTGCCTCCTCCTGTCTGCGTCTGCCTCTCCCCTCCGACTGCTCTCTTGCTCGGTGATGGTTGTGATGTTCGTTTTGTGTGAAAACAGTTGAACATTTTTGGAAATAATGCTCATTTGCTGCTTTGGTCAGAGGTAGAGAAGAAGATACAAGGGAGAAACTGCAGACAGCACTGCTAAAATAAACCCAAAACACTTTCTAGACTGAATACCAAGTACAACTATTTTCATTTTGATCTTTTGAAGGATGTTTGTGGCCCAATGATGTCATATCTCCAGTTAGATTAAGGAGATCTTTTCTTCCATGCTAGATGTCTTGATCCAGCGTGTAAACTCCCTGCTTCAGGGTTTGTTTTTCATAAACGGCCCATATTCTTGGGCCATGTGGCCACCAGTTTCAAATGCCAACATAACTGAGTTTCTCACCAAATTTCTCATCGAACTCTGAGTCACAAAGTGAGTCACAAAGCATGACTCTCAAAAATGTCCACCTGCTGCTTTAAAAAACCAACCAACCTGAGCTGCCTATGTCCTTCGCCCTGCGCAGTCTATGGAGGACCTGGAGGACCAGAAACGTAAGAAGAAGAAGGAGAAGATGACTCTGGGATCCCTGTCACGGGTATTCACCCGGAGCAAGCAGCGCAAGTCACTGGACCCCGGCCTGTTTGATGGTACAGCCGCCCCCGATTATTACATAGAGGAAGATGCTGACTGGTGATGATGTGTGTGTGTGTGTGTGTACATAAAGTATGTTCCCCTTAAACTGTATGTTTGTAAATCAGTTATATATTTATAAGTGTACACATATATATGTATATATGTCTACATGCCTATAAATATATACACGGGCTTATAATGTGTAGAAATGTCTATGTTGTATTATCTTCAAATGTCTTAATGTTTTTTAATAACTGGAGACTTGAAAGGCTGCTGTTCATATGTAAATAGTTGTGAATCTAGTGTTTTTACTGTAAATATTATTTGCCAACATTCTCTTTTTCATGCTTTACAACATCCCCTCTCCTACTAGGCCATGACTTACTATGAAATTCTTATCTAAGATTTTTCACCTTGAAATGGAGGAGAAATTGCTGAAAGTCTGTTGATGTGAAAACAGTTGATGTGAAGACATTTTTAAAGCTCCCTCATCCTAGAATGTCATACATATATATATTTTTTTTATGACTAACTACTAATCCGCCAGTTTTGAGGCCAGTCCCTGCCATTATTTGCACAGTCCTGTGCAGACACTTGTGACGCATACACAGACACACACCCTTTGTGCGAGTGCCAAAGGTTAAAGAGCTCATTTGCAGAAACTGCCCACGTTATTCTGTCACTTTTAGCGCTGCTAGCCTGCTAGCATTGTCCACGACTGGCGTGTTTGTAACTGAGAACACACTAACGTGTGCCGACCCGTGCCAAACATGCATGATCCCTCTGTGTCGGCTGTCCATCACCACGCAGATAGAACCACCTCCACACTTTCTCCTGTGTTGCTTTTCCTCTCAGTGACTTACCTCTACCCGCATTGGTAGAATGTGGAGTCCATTTTGTTCTTTGATTTTTTATTTTTTTTTAACTTTATTTACCTTCCCTGTAAAATTCATCCCCATTGTTGCAGTTGTGGCTCTAATAATTATCTGCTAAATGGTTTGTAATTGAGGAGAGGTTCCAAAAACTATAAAATATATTGAAGTATTTTATTTTAAAAAAAGAGAAGATAAGTGTTAACTTTGAATATTTATCTGCTGCACCTGTTGCAGCGAGATAGTGAGGAGCGTTTTCCAAATGAATTATAATTGAAATAAAATCTTATTTTAAAAATAAAAATACCGTAACTGAATGCATCTTTTGTCTTAGTTTTCTGTTCCATGAGTAGTCTTGTTCCTGAGTCCCAGTGTCTGTCCTCCTGCCATTTCTAATGGCAGCTCTCTCCTGACAGTGAGTAACTCCTCATCTGTGATTACCAGCTGTCTGTTTATCTGCTCCAGGGATTATTCATATCACTCCCATCCATCGGACAAATTCCAGTTTGTGTCATTGATGCAGCAAAGGCGTTTGGAAGAGTTTGAAAGACTTTTTTTAAAATTGAGAGCAAATAAGACAAACTCACAGCTCAGCCTGGATTTATCAGTTTATTATGAATCAGTTGTTATCTACAGTTAATGTGCAAAGGTGGGGTGTTTTATGAATAATCCCTGTGTCTCTAACGCTTTATCCTAATGGTCTCCACATGATCATCAGGTAGCTGCTGGAAGGTTTTAACACTTCGTAAACACTAGTTCCAGAACAATGCAATGAATGTAAATAAATGTATTTTGTTATTACCTTTCAGCATTTGTTACACATGATTATCTCTATTATAACTTATTGTTCCTTCCCCGGAAGGTAAAACTAGTGAACTGTTTTAACTCCATCTAGTGGCCAATATCTGTAATCCCACCCAGTTTTTTTAAAGCATTATTCAAATATTAAAACATATCATAAACTCACAACGCAGACTAAGACAAAGATGTCTGCCTTTAGCAATAACAAGATGAAGATTTGTTTTTCATTTTCAACATTAAGGTGCCACAACTCTTCCCGTCTTATATACAGAATCTACAGGCCTCAATCTTCTGCTTATAGTCTCTGATATTCAGGTGCATGTTTTGATGCAAACATCCTGGTTCTTATGTTAATGTCTCTGCAGATCAGACATGTCTTTTGATTTCTGTGTCCCTCTGATCCTTCCTGCATGCCATACCATAATTTGACCAATGCAGACACTGACAGCCTTACACAGAGCTTGTCTGATGGAGAGGAGCAGCTGGACCGCCTCCAGCATGCCGAGCTCACTCGAAACACACGCATGTCGCTGTGGAGGGCAGGTGCCGTCCAGGCCTGGCTGGAGGTTGTCATGGGAATGCCCATGTACCTTCGTGCATGCTCTGAAAACATCAAAAGTGGCAAGGTACATGGCCATGACGATGCTTATCTGATGAGCATGTTGACGTTGTTCTTAAACGACGCGGCTCTCTGGTCTTCAGGTGCTGCTGGGTCTGACAGATGAGGATTTGGAGCAGGGTCTGGGTATCACTCACCCCATCCATCGCAGGAAACTGAGACTAGCCATTGAGGATTACAGGAGAGCCGAAGGGGATGAAAGGTGAGCAGCATCTAACAGGACCCTTCCACGATCTTGGTGGACTGTTGTGTATAGCATGTTTTATACCTGCAATCGAGAATAGGCTAACGTTTATGTATTTACTCGTAATTATTAAACGAAACGTTCCTTTACCTCTGCTGATATCTGGCATCTAATCATCATCCAGACTATCAAAGGCCTCTGAGATGGACCATTACTGGGTTGCAACGTCGTGGCTGAGTGATGTGGGGCTGCCTCAGTACTCCCAGACATTCCGGGCTCATCTGGTGGACGGACGAGTGCTGAACTCCCTGAGCCACCGCGACCTCAAGCAGTTTTTCAACATCGGCGACCAGAACCACCAGACCAGTCTGCTGCTTGCGATCCAGCTCCTGCAGATCGTCAGCTTCGATAAAGAGGTCAGTGCATACGCAAAGTCTCCGAAGAGGCCTTTAGTCAGCCACAGCGGAAGAACTCCATGTGATGTCTGCTAAGATGGGGGCTGAGCGGGAGCCCCTCACCGCTGCATTATCTCAGCAGGCCCTCTTCCTTCCCCTGACCTCTTGGTGTGTCACTTAAAGGCTGCCTTGGTTATCTCTTTATTTTGTGTTTTCACAGGCTCTGCAGGCACGGCGGGCAAAGTGCGAGCACCAGGACTGGGACCCCATTGTTTGGACAAGTCACAGAGTAATCAAGTGGATTAAAGATATAGACCTGAAGGTGGGTGGGAGGTCAGTGACTGTTCTGTTTTGCTCAGCAGATTAGCCCAGACAGGAGGCAGGAGGCAGATGCTGAGACATCCTAAAAGAATAACCACAGCCTTGTTGTACTGGTGACTCTTTAAATAATGCAGAAGAGGAGACTTACGTATATGTAAAAGAGACTTTGTGTTCCTCAGGAGTTTGCAGACAACCTCCGGGGTAAAGGGATTCATGGAGCTTTGATGGCTCTGGATCCATCTTTTGACACAGATGCCCTGGCCAAAGCTCTGGGGATCCCCAGTCACAAACACATGCTGCACCAACACCTGTATGAGGAGATGAGGTCATTAGCCATCCTGCACAGGTACGGCTGAAGGAGCCAGCAGAGCCCTCCCCTCCTACCTCAAGGAACAAGTCTCGTTGCTCATCAATATTAAAAACACTTTCCCTACAGTTATTTAATCATTAAATACGTTTAATAACAGAATGCACGTTAATATTATGAAATGTCCTATGCCTCCTCCCATGCCCAGAAGTACAGCTCAAGGCGGTGAAGTTTGCAGTTCCACATCACTTCTGGCTGTTAACCCGTCTGAGGACAGAGTGAAAATATTAACCAAGGTAATATCAAACACTCAGGTTAGCATGTTGGCAAATGATGGATAAAACATTTGCCTGGGGAGACATCTGGTGTTTTGTCTCAGGGTTAGAGTATCACTGATGTTAGGATCATCAAATTGGACAGCGAGAGTTTGTATTTTTAACTTCAGTTTAGCTTCCGTGTTGAGCGGCCACATTTGTACAGAAGGTCAGTAGATTCAAGCAAAATCTACCAAACAACTGGTTCTCTCAGAGTAGGGCAAAAATAATGTCACTAAGTTCAACATACTGGATATTTCCAGCTTAATATCCAGTGTCAGACGGTAAGTTCTCACAAAGTAATGCTGATTTGTGGTTGTGTTTTCCTTTTCCAGAGTCCTCTGAGGTTCCGCAGAAACAGGCAGTTGGTGGAGCGAGGCCAGAGCTTCCATAGCAGCTGCAGCTCTCTGCCCAGAGAAGCCAGAGTTCAGGCCATCCCACGGGCTAAAGGCAGCCCTGTGCACACATACAAGAGCACTGAAATCACCAACATCTGAAGTGACCTCTGCTCGCATTGTTCTAACTGTTTACATTGTTATCGTATTGTGACTGTGGGTGATCTACAGCACACTAGTAAAGCGGTTTACGATCAATTCACTTTATCAAACCAATTCAACAGATTATTGTTTGGGCAGAAATAAGAATAGCAGGAGTTCTATATGATCAACGACTACAGCAGCGCTTGTTGCTCTTCCTTGATGCCTTATATGAAAATAGCCTCGCACTACTTTTTCGACGTTTTAATTTGATAATTAATTATGATTACAAAATTAAGTTTTTATTTGATAATTAACTATGATTACAAAATTAATTAGGGTTTAGGAGATCAGTCTTCCCTGTTAATCCCTGAAGATGTTATATTATATTATATTATATTATATTATATTATATTATATTATATTATATTATATTATATTATATTATATAGGTGGAAATATGAAATAATCTACTGTAGCTAAATAACTAAACTGTAGCTCCAGCTGCAATGTATATTAACGAGCTTTATTATTCTTACTTTCATAAAGAAACTATATAATTGTGCAAACATGCTCAAGCAATTATATGTGTTTGAATACAGTTGAATTATGGGTTAGAGTTTAGCAACATTTGATTGATGTACGATTTAAGTTTTGCTTTAGAATAAAAATAAGACACTTTATACATCTGTTTATAAAAAGGGACATAATTGAGGGAAAACTACTAAATAAGCTTACAGGCACACATTTGTCAAAATGAAATCGGAAAGTCATATTCATAATATCAATCACATCTTTTGCTGTTGGTTCGGGTAATTCTGTCCTATTTTCTTTTGAACCCACTGAAGGAAGTCAAATTTGTATATTTCATATATGGTTTGGTTTATACTACAGGATTCTGAGTCCACACCTCCCTGTGTGTGAAAATACACATGAGCTGTCTCACTGTGTGCATCTAAATGCTGAATGTTAAACCAAACAGAAACAAGGTTTTTTTTTCTTGGTGTCATTGACAGAACCGTTGATGGAGCAGGAAGATAAGCCCTGTTCGAACTTGTGTCGAGAGGCATAAGACTGAAACTGCGTGTGCTGGAATGACAAATGCGTTACCTTCTGCAACTTTTCATTCATGCAGCTCAAAACTTGTTAAATTATTTGATGTTCACTTTGGGTCAGTCCATAGTTCCAGAAAAAAGAATCTTAACAACATAATTATTTGTATGTTTTGCAGCATTACCAACTTTAGAACTAACCATGAATGCCAACCATTGAAAGTTTACTTATAGGCCTATATGATTTAAAAATATATATATATTTGACATATTTATGTTATATTCAGAAATAATATATAGTTGTTTGAATGACCTGATTTATGATTGAAGTTTTGGTCACACTAAATGCAAGGCGGTTCAAATTATGGAAACATCATTGTTCTGTTAAATGTAAAAGAAACCATAAGAAATATGTTCTCTGAGTTCTCATATAATATTCTGATTTCTTTGTTTTTGTTAATTGGTGCATATGACAAGTCGATAAAATCAGGCTAATTATTAATAATAATAGTATTCTTACAGAGGTGTATTTGTATCTAAACCTCCAACTGGAAATTCTCCCAGTAATGGTGTCTTTTGATGGGATTCCCTTTGTAGAATCTATTTCCGGTGTATAGCGGAAGTGGAGTGAAGGCGCTAGGACCGCGAGGAAATCGCGGACCTGCTCCAGCCGAGCCTTCAGACGCGTTAGTCAACATTTTAACTAAGTTCTGATAAAATTATTTTATTATCTGTTCTACCTAATATTGAAAATAAAGCTTGTGTGGGTTACGGGTGAGGATTAGGGCGTCGCGTTTCTCGCACCCGTGTGTTTTATGTCGGTTTTTGCTCCCCGAGGTCTTCTTGAAAACACCTGCGTGGTTCAGGTAACTCACCGATGAAGAGGGAAGTGCTTGGACACTGACACCGTGAAAAGGTGAGGCCTCTCCCAGATCAGCTCCTTCAGGGGGACTTGTAGATAACTCAGTGCGTTAGTGTGAGGTGTTAGTTTTATCAAAATACACAAAGAGCTCCTGTAATTGTGGGGGGGAGGTCCTCCCTCCTCCGCGCTCCCTTCTTACTTGTTGGAGAAGTGAAAGCATGGTTGAACTCTCGACTCACTTATTCATGCCTTTTAGCCTTCCGTATTCTCATTAAAAGCAGACCGGCACATTTTAAAAATAGTGGCGTGAGTTTGAGGAGGTTTCGTGCAGACATGGTGTGTTGCAGCAGGTCACACCCATGGAGCAGGCCTTCCACCTGCAGCAAGACAAGGTTCCTGTTCTTTTTCAGCGAGGTGGCGGGGTCTCTTAGCTTAGTTGGCGTGAGTATGTTTACTTTACCTCATTGACCGACTAAAATCTATCTTTGAAATCATACAAAATTTGAAATTGATCCCAATAATAACCTATAAACTGCATCTAAATCAGGTGTCAGTGTTAATGGACGTGAAAGGGCAGGTGTTAGTAAATGTGTTATTGTGCAGCACACCTTGGTTTTAAGATGAAATGAAAATCTAATTGGTAAATGACTTACACTTTTTTCCCTCTGAAATCACTTTATTACTGAAAGTATATCTCTCTGCAGCTACTACTAAGACTGAGTCCTCCAGAGCTACACATGTACAGGCAGAGTTATAATTATTGGGACGGTGCTTATATATATTATATGCTTTCATATCAGGGTTTGGCCATTTTACCTAGCGTTACCACCATTTTCTGAAGTGGTTGCCGAGCAGTGTCATTGCCAGGTTTAATGTCGTTTTGCTGTTGTGGCCACATCTCACGTCTGCTTACCTGATAAACAGGTGATATAAAGCAGAATGTTTCTCTGGCTGCTAGTGGACAGTGTTTGGATGAAAAGAAAAATCTAAACGCACCCTAAAAAGCAGCTGAAGAGTTTCTAAAGGCTGGAGTGAGGCTAGTGAACTGTGAGCACACACTGGTTCATTTTTATGGTTTATTGCTGCAAGGCTTCACGTCTGCTGCCGTCAATGTGACCTCTTAACCCTCAGTCCTGCTGTAAACTTCATTTACATATAGAAATATGGAAAAAATGTATTTTTAACCAAACTGTATCATTATGTTATGTTTTCTATAGAACACATGCAGAAACGCACTTCTTAAGCTCCGTGGCGACAGATGTGGGAGGTTGCCTCAGGATCTCCTTGAGCAATGAAACTCCCCGAACGTAAATACAAGTGGAGGAGAGGATTATCTGTCCCTGAGCCAGAATTTTTGTGTAAACGGCATTAATAGGGACTCATTT
This sequence comes from Pao palembangensis, assembly GCA_015343265.1. NCBI lineage: Eukaryota > Metazoa > Chordata > Actinopteri > Tetraodontiformes > Tetraodontidae > Pao > Pao palembangensis. Next base: position 7,453,831 of record CM027087.1, on the reverse strand, counting down.
GCCTTGCTAAGCATGAAGTGAGTTGTCTAAAATGAAATGGTTTACGAGCTATTTACCGGGCACTCAGCAGCCCTGCAAATAGTCATGTAGCCTTGCACGAACGTTGCACAATATAACTGTTGTTGCTGAACAGATGCAGGTTTTCACTGCCAGCATTCCATCTTTTTTTTTTAAGGTTCTTTCTAAGGTTGGCTCAACCTTCACCACCACAGAACAAAGCATCGTACAGAAGCCCCACACGTGCGTTTCCCCTTGGACGTGTGATGGTTTGTGCATGTGCAGGGATTCGTGTTCCACTCTCCATTGTTGAGCTGTGTGCGGCGCAGGCTTTGCTAGCGACTGCCATCTTCAGTACGTGACTGAATTTTGGGCCACGGCGTTCCCAGAATGTGACTCATTCCTGCATGAGTCTGTCATGTTGAGGCATGTGGACCTGCCACCTGTTTTCTCATTAACATGTTCTGTTCTACTGGTGCTACTGGAAGAGTATAAAGTCAGAAATGTAGGCACGGTCGCATTAATTTGATCTTTTTGATTTGATCTCTTTTTTGTTGTATATCAGGTGATCTTTTCTTAAAGCTCCCTGGAATAGCTGTGACCAGTAGACAACACCAGATTTCCAGTTTTGTCCTCCTCTCTCCCTCTCTTTCAGTTTTCCCTGCAGGGATGTGTTCTAGTCGGGGTTTGTGTGACGGTAACAACCGTTCCAACAGATCCTCCAGCTCCAACAGCAGCGGTTCCGGAGCTCACTATGCCCTGTGCGCCCTCGGGTTGGGACTCATCGCCCTGGGCGTCGTCATGATCGTGTGGACCATCATTCCCATGGACGGGGAGGCGGCCAGAGGCCCCACCACGACCCCGGCGGGCAACTCCACCGTGCCTGGCAACAATGATGCGAATCAGATGGACACAAACAAGTCCTCGACAATAGCCATGGTGCTGGTTGTGGTCGGGGTGATCTTGTTGGTTTTATCCATTAGTCTCGGCATGAGGAACAAGAGGAGGGCCCGCACCAGAGGCAACCAGGCGACGGCAGCAGTCCTCCTCGCAAGCAGTTTGCCAGGGCAGCAGGAGGAGCCGTGAGTCATTTTAGACAAATAAACTGGATTTGATTGATGACATCATTAGGACACGACCATTTACATTCACAATCATCACTAAGATCTGACCAGACTTGACAGATGGCGTCCAAATAAATGAACCAGCTGAGTGTAGAAAGATTCCACATTCCTTTTCATTTTAATAAAAAATAGGGGAAAATAATGATTTGATTGATAATCATTTTTATTTCATTTGTATAGAAGGATTATTTTTTTCAGGTTTGTCTTCATATAAGGTGATGAAAAGTTTTTCCAACCCTCTCCGCAGGGCCGTGAACTCTGCGGCGTTCAGCGTGCCAAGCTACGATGAGGTCGTCGGCAGCGACGAGTTTCCCGTCCGGCAGAGCAACCTTCGCCAGAGCACCTCCCAGCTGCCATCCTACGAGGACATCATTGCCGCCGTGGAGAACGAGGGGGCGGATCCCACCGACAACCCTGCCGAGAACTCGCATCTCACCGACAGCACGTCGGCTCCGGCTCAGACCGCCGCGGAGCCCCCCCCAGCGCCGGGCTCCACACCCAACGCGAGCGTGCCCGCCCGCAGCAGCAGCCGAGCCAGCCGTTTGCTGCGGCCCCTCCGCGTGAGGAGGATCAAGTCGGACAAACTGCATCTGAAGGATTTCCGCCTCCAAATCCGCAGCCCCACCCAGAACCCAGTGACCATTGAACCCATCACCCCGCCGCCCCAGTATGACAATAAGACGCCTGAATTTGAGTAGTTTTTCTTCCATCTGTTCCCCATATAAACGGATATAAAGGTTAGTACTCAGGAAGTTCACTGAGACACACTCCAGAAATGATTATAACACTCTCACTGTCCATTTACACATTGTATGTTTGTCGTATTTATTCTGTGATAAAGCAGATTTTGGGTCAGCTTATTGTTTAAAACACTACTTCTCTCACACGTAAGACAGACGTGTTTGAACGTACACAAACGCAAATGTTATATGGGCTCTGATTAATTTAGCAATAGAAAGATTTACACCTTAAAGGTAATTATTTCTTCTGGAGATTTTAAAATTGTAACTAAAAAAAACTGTGGAGACATACCCCCCTGTTGTCTTTTGTAAAATGCACTTTGTGCCTTTTGAAAACTCCAAGAGGTGCGGCATGAACTGCAGGATATTGGAAATTATGCATACCCATCAAACCAGAAAAAAACTGTTTTTTTATGTATGATAATCTGACAAACATGCATTGGGTCATGATTTTAAATGCTAAGACATGTTGCAAAAAGGCAAATATTTTAATTTTGTTTGGGATTTAAATCTCTTGTTTTTTGTTTTTTTTTTTTTACTTTTGCCAGCAATGAAAATAATTTCAAAATCTGGTTTTAAAACGTTATTATTACAACAGCAGAATAAAATAACCACAAGTTGCCTGTGTGCTTGTGCCGAATGCAGAATTTGGATTCGGACTTGTTTTGTTAGAGTTGTGTATATTTGACGAATGCATGGTTTTTATATGCTAAGGTTAATAAAATCTAACTGTAGATTTGTTTTTAAATGCAAAGTTAATAAAATCTAACTGTAGATGTTTGCTGTAGTATTTTGACCGTGACAAAGGTAAAATATGCACTGAACACATGCACATCAGGTTGAGGTTCTAAACTGCCCAAGGTAAGTGCGTCTTCGTGACCTCACCATCCTTACCTGCTCATTTCCGGGTTATACTCCCACGCCCCTGAGATCCTGTAATAATCGGCATTAAAAGAAAACGCAAATGTAAAGGCATTGTTATTGAGCGCCCCCCAGCGGTCGCAAGCGGTGCAGTATTAACCCATGAACCCCCCAGCGGTCTTAAGCAGTTACATTTATTGTAATAACGTCTAAATGTTATTTTTACAAATGTGTACACTGTGCTTTAAAGCGAGTAATTGTTGAATTACATGAGAGATGTTCGGTCTTAAAGGATTTATTAGATTTTAGTGGAATGACAAGTGGAAGGATCGAAATCGTACGTATAACGATGTATGACGCTTTAAATACGTCACACAGCTTCTATTTCTTACTTAAAATGAAAAAATGAACTAATAGTTCCACTTAATATTCCAGTCTGTTGACGCCGTAACAAACGATTTACTTTCACTGTTTTCATTTTCACATTAAATTCTGCAGTTAAAAAATATTCGTTTGCCAAAATGGCAAACATCCATACCAGAAACGTGTCACTTAATATTAAAAGTGTCTCGTAGGCTATTTACTCGGGGTGGTGGTTGGCCGTTTAATTCATTTTATCATATTTGACAAAGCGATGACTCTTGTATGTTTAGTCTGAGTATGTGACAAGACAAACCTTAAGCTCTTAAATAAGTGTCGCGTAAAACGGCCGCACAAACACAAGTTTCCCCTCTCAGACTCCACGGGAGTCGCCTTTAGGGTCCTCAAATATGTACTCGAAACAAAAAGGCTATTACTAGATTTACCTTAAACAATATCTGGATCATCTCATTTTAATTCTCATGTTCATGTCTAAATGGAACATAATTCCTGTGTTTCTAAAATCAACTCTGTTGTCCTACGCTCCACCCTCCCCTTGGCTGGGAGCGTTTTCTCTCTCTCTCTCTCTCTCTCTCTCTCTCTCTCTCTCTCTTTCTCTCTCTGTTTCTCTCTCTGTTCTAATGTGCAGCTGCCATATAGCAGAGGGGGGAACAGCTGTCTGGAGGAAGAGCCAGCCTGCGGAGTCAGTCACATTCCTGGCTGGGATTCGATGACTGAACCAGACACAAACAAACAGAGAGAGAGAGAGAGAGAGAGAGAGAGAAAGAGAGAGAGAGAGAGAGCGGAGACAGACTGAGAGTACGCCAGACTAAGCAGACGAGACACATTTCAAGCGCAAATTAGGATTGCGTGAAACCGCAGGAGCGCAAAGAAACACAGAACCCGGCGCTTTTGCGTTTTTTTACCAACGCCGGTTTGGAGTCAAGGAGTTGTCGACTTTAATTGCGGGATCGGCCAGCCCTCGCACATTCGTGAGCCTTCAGTTTTCCGAGCAGACGCGTTGGGAAGCTTCTCCGGTGACATGGAAATGCGCGTTACTGAGCGTGTGGCCGGATGCTGAGAACGCCCAATCAGTTTGAGGTTTCATTTTGAGTTTTGAAATCTCCTCGGTTCGCTACAACATGGAGGGTGCGAGCTTTCAGCCCCATCCCGGACTTCAGCAAACTCTGAAGCAGTTTCATCTGAGTTCCATGCGCTCGCTCGGCGGACCGGCGGCGTTTTCTGCTCGGTGGCACCAGGACTCGCTCTTCGGCAAAGATGGGAAATCCGCGGAGATCGTGCTCGCCCTGCCCGCGCAGACGCCCCCGGTGATGTCCGGGCCACTTTTTATCCCGTCCGATCGATCCACGGAAAGGTGCGAGACGGTCCTGGAGCGGGAGACGATCTCCTGCTTCGTGGTCGGCGGAGAGAAGCGCCTCTGCCTGCCGCAGATCCTCAACAGCGTTCTGAGAGATTTCTCCCTCCAGCAGATCAACTCGGTGTGCGATGACCTGCACATCTACTGCTCCAGGTGCACGGCGGACCAGCTGGAGATCCTTAAAGTGGTGGGGATCCTGCCCTTCTCGGCTCCATCGTGCGGGCTGATCACGCAGACGGATGCTGAGCGCCTCTGCAACGCTCTGATCTACGGCGGTACTTACCCTCCCCACTGCAACAAGGAGTTGGGCTCCCTGGAGTTGGAGCGGACGGAGAAGAGCTTCAAAGTCTACCACGAATGTTTCGGTCGGTGTAAGGGTTTGTTTGTGCCCGAACTATACGTCGGGCCGGGGGCCGCCTGCATCCAGTGCATGGACTGCAGACTCATGTTCCCACCGCACAAGTTTGTGGTTCACAGTCACAAGAGGCTGGAGAACCGGACAGTTCACTGGGGGTTCGACTCCGCCAACTGGCGGGCTTATGTACTCCTAGACCCGGACTACAGTGGAAAAGAGCAGAAGAGTCACCTGGAGCAGCTGCTAAAAGAGTTAAAAGGAAAATATGATCTGACCCGCAAGCGTTCCAGTATACCCTGCAGAGTAAGTGTGCTCAGTTTCACTTTGTTATTCACCACTCCTGAGTCTCCTTAGTGCTTTTTGTGTCTGTGGGTGTTTTTTGGTCGTGCACTTCAGCTCTGACATTGTCTTTAAGGAGGCGTCCTCCTGCCTCCAGACATGTCCTTTTCACTTCTCTCCATTCATTCTAGCTTCCATCCAGCCTCCTCTCACACCACACCTTTTCCGTCTGCCCCCTCCACCCCTGCGCTCTGAAACACCTCTCATCTCATTCATGTGTGAAAGCGATGACAGCGAAGCCCCTCGCTGTCAGTTGACATCCCTGAGCCCCCCCCACTCATCCTTTAATATCACCACCCCCAGCCGTACTCAAGGGCATCTCCATTATGATAAATGGATTCTCAATGATATATTTTATTAGTGCGAGAGAAGGAGTGGGGGAGCGCCCCACCTCATGAGGTGGGGAAGGAAATAAGCATTTAATGAGGTTTGGTGTGTGTGTGTGTGTGTGTGTGTGCAGGGGGGGTTGTGTGTTTATGCATGTGTGTTGCTGTCCAGAGGCCCTGCGTGGGTCAGAGTTGTAGAGTGTGGACAAAGCCTGAGACAAGGTGGCTGCTCCTCCGCTACACGGCAGCTGTTGTGTGGGACTTTGCTAATGATTGGGCATCTCTGCGTGCATCATCACGGCGCTGCTCCAGCCTGATCCACAGCTACTATCTCAGGGGGAAAATAGCACTGACTTCTGTAAAATAACCAGGTTTTAAAGAAATTTCCATCCTGAATGCACCTTGGTGGCACCTGGAACTTTTTGGACAGTCCCCGCCACCACGCTGATAAAATGTAAAAGTCCAATATTGTCGCACTAAGGACAGTTTCCTTCTAACGCCCGGTCTGGACGTGAGTTACACGCTCTGTGGAAGCAGCGAATCGGGCGCTGACAGCCTTTCACCGTGTGTGATATACTCGGAGGCCGAGCATCATGGAGGCAACGTGCTGGAAGGGGCAGCGCGCGCCCGCCGTGGCTCACTGTCCCAGTTAGCAGACAGGCCCGGTCCTCGGGGAGCTGCACACCAGCGCTTTCCCTCATACATCAGGCTGATAGGCCGAGCTGCTGAAAGGCCGGTCGGAGGGCTCAAAGGCAGCGCCTGGCTCGTCTTACCCGTGAAACAAAAACTCAGTGTTATCAGTCGGCCTCAGACTCCCTCTGATGTCAGAGTGTTTTATTAGTAAGAGTGCAGCCTGGAAGGTTTGCTCCTCTTCTCTGGCTCTATCATCTGTCTAGACTCCCACCTGATGTACTTCAGGCTTGGCGGTTGGTGCAGATCCGCAGATGCTGGAAGACCCCTGCAGCAGATAACAACTGCTGATGCAGCTTGATTTTTTTTTTCTTCTTTTTTATGTACATGAGTGCAGAATATTCTGGAAATGCACTTCAGTAGAATTCCAGCAATATTCTTCTCGACTGAAGGCGAAGGAGGAGTGGCCGTTTGCAGCTTCCCCACTAAAAGAGAAGCTGGATGAGAGGAGGGAACGGTGCCAGCCAAGCATTGTGTCTGTTTTGCATCAGATGCAGCATTTGGTCATTTATCCCCTCGCCTAATGTGCAGGATGAGGGCAGATTGCTGAGAGGAGGCTGCAGGTTTTCTCATTCAGATGATGCAGGCTGTGTGTGCGAGCCAGGCCTTGACATGTGTTGTCAAAGGGCCGTAACCCCTGACCCTTCTCCAAAGACACTGACCCGGCCTCCCCCCATTCTTTTCACACCATCCAATCACGTGCCCCAGTGTCCAGTCCACTGGCCAGATGGCTGTCTGATAAAGGACGGAGGGATCTACAGTGGGCAGACAACAGACGTTTCTCTTGACTGCACCTTCTCTTTCCAGCATCATCTTGTGATGCGTATAGTCCTTTTCATTAACAAAAATGTACATCTCAAGGACATTTGAATTGGATTCTCAATCAAATGACTTGTTTAATTGTGTTAAACCTTGCGTGTAATCATCCACACGGTAACTCTGCTGATTAGCATGAAAGTCATCAAGAAAGAGGATTGGAATTACGTAAAACTTTCCCTCACCTTTAAAGTCAAACGCTTAACTGTAAAGAAGGGCGGGTGTTGCGATTGATCCACCGGCTCAGAGGAGGTTAAACAAGGGTTCTGGAGGATTGAAACCACCCTTTAATGGAGCGGCTATTAAAACCCTTCTCAAACCTGAAGCTAGCAGCCAATCTAGAGGAGCCAAAAGGCAAAGGCTGATTCCATTTCTTTGCTGTTGTTAAAATTGAATGAAAGATAAAAATGATGACTTTGTCGGCCAGGTGAGCTTCACCGTGTTTCTCTCGGCTCGTGCGAGGGCGTCTTTATGTATGCCAGCGTGTTTGCTTGCAAACAGCAGAGTGTCATGACTGGATCAGCTGCGCGGGGACAGATTAAAATGAGCTCTCCGCCGGCTCATTTCCATTCCCATCTGTCTGCTGACCTTTGGGAGCCTCTGAGAGCTGACACGGTGGATCTCTTTGGTCCGCCATGGGCCTGTCTGCCCAGCGCTGACCCAGTCGGCTAAGACCTAACCCACCCACATCACCCAAATACGCACTCAGGCTGCAGCATTTCAGCTGTGTCCTAGCTTTTCTAAATGTATTTATTTGTTTAATCCTAGATGCTGCAGAATTATGTAATTTACTCTCACGTGATTGTCCAAACCCCCTCCTCATTATCTGAACCCCGCTGACCAGCCTTCCCCCACCAAAAGCCATCGCCCCACCTTTGCTATGACTAAGTATTTTAGCTAAATCAGGGACAGCGTGTCAAGGCAAAGGGGTGTCAGGCGCTCCCAGGGGTTGTGGCCTTCATTCTGGCAGAGGTGACCCCCTGTTAAAAGGGTGTCAGCTGGGGGTCTGTCATGGGTGATGTGCGCTAAAGACCTGCCGCCTCCTTTGTTCGAGGGGCAGGCTTTCAGAGGCTGTGAAGTGCAGCCGCTTCTCTTTGTTAGCGCTGTGTTTCTTTGGGTGCTGTGTGGACAGGCCTGTAACCTCCAGCCTCCTCCAGGCTGGGAACTCCACACTTCTGAGTTTGCCATGTCACCAGTTTCCTGGTTCTGTCCACAAAGACAGAGCGGAGCCCGACATGGTGTCTGCATGTCTGAGCGAGATAAGGCCGGGCAATAGTTCACCATTAGTGCATATCAACTTTTCACCATAGCGTGCTTTTTATTTCTACAATCTCATTATCGTCTCCTGTAAAAGTCACACTTCGTATTATAAGAGGTGATTCATTTTTAACGTTGCTGTTAATTATTACCGCAGTGATATGTTTTTAATGTCTAACATCGGTGGGCTGGTGGTCAAGTTAGATTTGATATACGCAAAGAGATTTCTTCTAAGAATGTGGCTCCTCTGTACTGCTTCACATATAAATAAATGTATAAGGAGCATTTTTACATGCCTTTAATGAGAACGTTTCTGTAATAATATATAATATATAAGCACCTAGAGACAACTTTTTTGTAAAAGGTGCTATATAAGGTATATATAAGAACTAAAGCAGGTTCTTGAGCAGCATAGAAAATGTGATGCAAAAGATATTATGAATATATGGGAGCCCAAATCCACATTGACGTCCCTCAGTGCCTGGGCTTTTCTTTTATGCTCCGTTTCTGCCCACATCTCTGTGAACGCAGCCTTATGTGTGACAGACGTCTTGTGTGATTCACAGGGTGAGGGAGAAGCATGATTAGTGCTGATTGGTGATGAGGAGGGAAAGAGATGAGCTCTGGCTGTCATTGCAGTCAACAAGCCAGCCAGCCAGCCAGCCAGCCAGCCAGCCAGCCAGGCGTTCAGCCCGTTTGTAGCAGAACAGATGCCTGTATTGGGATAGTGTTGTTCCACAATCATCAATTCCTCCTCGATCACCTCCTGATTTCCAGCTCTGTGATTAAGAGTCAGACCCATCTGGTGTGGAGACAGGAAATCCTGGAGTCTGCATCTGCTTCTGGCTGAGCGACTAAGCTGCTGCGGTTGGGGCAGGGAGGGGTGGGTGGGTGGGTGGGTGGCAGAGTCAAAATGCTGATAATCCTACATAACCCCTGGAATGCAGAGACCATGGCGCACGTCGAAACTATCATCTCCTCTGGACAGGGTCTTCAGGAACACGGATCCACTCAGGGAGAGCGAACGTCAGTCACGGCCGGTCTTTTCCCTCCCTCCCTCCCTCCCTCCTTCTCCCTCCCACTCAAAGCGTCCTCAAATTTATAACCAGTCCCTGTGGAATTTTGTAATTAGAGCACGAATTAGATGTACTGCTGTGAAGATGATGCACCGGCAAACCAACAGCACAGATGCGCAAACCAACGCGAGTGCTTTTCTGGGGAGACTTCAGAGGCCAGAGACACGAGCGCTGCTGCAATATTTATCCCCTCAAAACGTGTCCCTCCTAAGCTACGTAACTGTGAGGCCACATTGGAGATGCACTAATCGAGCCAGAGCCCAGAGCAGAAGTTGGCCCTGCTGGTGCCATATGACAAATCCGCATGCTGCTCTCGCCTACAATCCGCCCACCAACCACCTCCAAAGCTATCATAAGGATTAGCTCAGGCGGCTAAACTAAACAGACTGCTCAGTGTTCAGACGGCATTTGGTCCAAATCTTGCTCTCCCCTCCTGTTCTGATGGCTACCAGATCGAAACCGGGCTACTGTTGGTTCACTCGCAACTGGTGTAGCGCCAGGCGGCTTCGCGGTGCTGTGTGTGGCTGTGAAAGATGAGGGATGAATGTTTTAGGGATTTACGCTAGCACCTCGCTCTTTGGGATATACATAATTGATATTTTGGATTGGGATGGTTTAGATGAACTTTGAATTCACTGCCAGAGGGGAAACGGCTGGGGGATGGGGAGTGTGATCGTCAGGCTCAGCAACTTTGGGAAAAACAGTTGGCTTGTTTTGCGCATGTGGAGGGTGAGGAGGTGTGTCTCAGTCTTCAGAGGCCCCCCTCAGACTCCACGCACAGTCAGAGAGGACTCATCCTCAGTCGGAGTCTACTCCGAACACTTGTGATGTGATTGGAGGGCGGCTGTGGTTGCTAAGCAGAGCTGCTCTTCCTGTGCTAAATAAGAACTTCGTGCTCTCTGGCTGGTGGGCTCAAAGAAGCGCGCCAGTCTACACACACGAGCACGCGCGGGTGCTCACACACACATGTGGAAACGAGCACACAGTCATAGTGCACAGACCTGTTACTGTACCGAGACCTCACCCACCCTCTTTCACCGTGACCTCCACACTGAGACTCTGTGTGTCTCTTTCCTCCTCCCCCTGCTTTTCATGTTCCTCCTCCTCCTCCTCCTCCTCCTCCAGCGTGTAACACGCTCGCTTCTCCCACAGGCCACCGGCGTTTAAAGCTCCACTCTCCATCACCCAGCCCTCCTCGTCTGACACCTCCGCCGCCCCGCCGCCATCATTCACCTCCTCCATTTGACACCTCCTCGACCTTGTTGGACACACTCACAGACACATGCGCGCGCACACACAAACTCACACACAGACGCAAGCTCTCCTCCACTGAGATCTACTGCACTCCCCCTCAAACTGCATTATACTTAGATCTCCACCTCCACTGTAGTGAGCACATGCTGTATCAGTCTGTATTCAGATTGGCCTACATACGCCACGCATGTATCACTGCACTCTTCCACGCATGTGAGGGCTGCTTTTCTCATGATAGATAGATAGATAGAAATTTGATGGCTGCTGCGAGGCCGCACACCCCAGCTCTGTTTGTGAAGTAGCCCCCGGCGAGCCCCTCAGACCAGCCCGCCATGCTCTCTTGCAGAGACGGAGCAGCGCGGTGCTGTCAGCAGGCACCCATATCCAATGAATTCAGCACAACTGTCCCCTTTTGCAGCGAGGTGGAAACGTATTCATTCAGTATTGGGCTCACCCCCGGGAGCTGTCACGGTGTCTCTCTGCCACAGCATCCTCCACTCGGCTGGGACCCCCGTCCCCCACCCCCCGCCTCCTCTTTGACCTTGTTAGTTTATATGTATTATCTCAATGAGACGCAGAGTTTCCTATATTCCCTTCAGTCCGTCCCACCTTTGGCGGCTTAAGCGGCTGCCCCACCTTGTTTTCTGCTCTTGTCTCTCTGCGTCAGTGCAGCTGGGTCCACATTCAGACAGACAGGCATACAGATGAGCCGCGGTCGCCTGCGTGCTGGGAACACCTCTTCCCTCACCCCCTGCTTCCCCTTTATGCAGGTGTCTAATACTTGCAGGCTGTGCCGGCTGCCCGGCAGGGCTGCCTGCCTCATTTGTGCTCGTGGCGTTGACAAGCGTCTGGCTTTATTTGCAGCCCGTCGACAAGCGCAGACACAGATGGCCGCGGCCTGAAATAGAGCAGTCCCACACTTTATCCTATAACGAGGGGACTATTATAAGCCGCGTGTCCTTAGCAGTGACCAGCTTCGGGAGAAGATTCGTCCACATATCAACCTAAAAAAGCCAAGCTGCTTCTCACATTATGGTGAAAGCTCTCTGGGAGTAATCGCCTCTCCCCGCGGCGCCAGAAACCTTAAGCCGCTACTCAGGTATTTTAGTGCAAGCTCGTCAGCTTCTACGGTCAGCGGATGGTTCTATACTTTCCAATATTAGGGGAAAATAATAGGGTTTTTTAATTAAAAAAATAAAATACCATTGTCAGACCAAACAACGCTTTTCCAGCAATAATAAATGTACTTGTGACCTTGTGTCAATTGCTTGTGTTGTATCAAACGCACTCAAACGTCTGGCTGGGGCATCTGTCCCATATGGAATGTATGAATTATTCCAGGGGTAATAGCAGGGCATTGTTGGTTCATACTTGCACAAAGACACCCATCTCTGCATGTCCATATTTAATTCACCCCTTTCAGCTGCTGAACTGTACAGTCTGCCTGTACAATGAGTCTCTCCAAAGAGATTAGTCACCCTATCATCAACGCAGCTCCCTAATTTCTGCGCCTTTGTTGCGATGCAGGCCGGACTAAACGGGATAAAGGGGTTTGGCTGGACACAGTGGGAGGAAGTGGCTTTTGTGTTGCTAGCAGGTGCAGCGGAATGACAGTTTTTGGAATGCGCGCGCTCAGCCGCCACGCGCGCGTGCGCCCATTTTCCCGCATCTGGTCGGGCCGGGAGGGGATCCGCCTCTCCCCGAGTGTGGCTGAGATAGACCAGGAACGTCTGGAGCACCACTTGAGCCCTCAATCACAGGGTTCCTCAGGGGTTTGCAGTAAATTCTTCAGGCGAATGGTTTTCGCCGCCGCCCCCCCCCCCCCCACATGCTCCTCCTCCCCCCTCTCTCCCGCTTTTTTTCTGCTCACATCTGGTGAACAGTGCTAGCACCCCTGTCATCTTTTACTGCGTTGAGGTCATTTCCACCCTATCGGTAAAGTGGAAACACATGATGTGGAGGGTTCGGCCTTAATGGGGTGGAGCTGGCATGGACCAGCTCTGACACAGCTTTACAGCCAAGAGCTGCCAAAACAAGCTCTCGGAGGAATGCCTCTGACTTTAAAATGAAAGACACTTGGGTTTTGGTGAAACGTATACATGTTTACATGTTTCATATCTGACAACTGTAATTATTTACCTATTTTAACATGTGCGACCTTCTCTGCAGCACATGGTTTGGGTACTTTCTGGGATGAAGTGGCTGAACAAAGGTGGACGGAATGCAACAGAATCGCCTTCAAAAATGCAATAATGACATTTGTTGTTGCCCTTTCTTTCTTCTGCAGCGCATCTCTGGAGTTATCTTGAGATTTAGCTCAGCTATACAATTCCTCCCCTCCGCTCCGATTCCAACTGGAGGGTCTGGTAGACCTTGGCAGACACTAGAAATAAAGTGTGTACCCTCCAATTTAATTGGGATTCTCCTTCTGTAATAATGTGGATTTCCTCAGTCCCGCCGCGCCGCTCGTATTGAAATTCTTCACACCACAGCCCGCTGAGTTTGTCATTCTCGGGGAAAGTGGGCCTGTGTTGTTTGTGAAAACCGGGCTCTGCCATCTGACAGAATTTGGATTTCTTGACAGCGCATTATTAGAATCTGCTCCGTATGAATTAACTGCTCTGTCACGTTGACGTCTTTTTATGGGCCCCATCATCTCCTCCCGTGCATTCTCCTACAATATAATGAACCCACTGTTCTCTTATAAACTGTTAAAGCCTTCTTGGATAATTTGTTATTAAGGATCTCGACGGAACAAACCGTTTTTAATGGAGTTTTACGGCAGGGATCACAACGTCTCCGAGCGAATTCCAGTCACACTGTGGTTTCCATTTTGTGGTGGGCAGAACTGTAGTGTAAAAAGGGGGTGGGCTGCACTCAGTCAGTGACTGTCTGTGGGCAGACTCCAGGCAGCGTGAGCAGCTGCATGGATTTCTATTCCTGCTGTCCAACAAGACTCCATCATAGGCTGCCGCAGCACTCGTTATTGAGGGCACACTCTCCGGTGCTGCATGCCTCTGTCCTCATTACCTCTGCAGCAGCTTAGCTCCCTGCCTTTGTTCTCTCTCTTGGCTTGAAATGGGAGAATATGGAGAGAAGTGCTGAGGCTGCAGTTAGCTCTGCTGCCCACAACTTCTGCCGCACAGGAAAAAACACAGCGCAGACAGCCGCTTCAGCCCCCGCCTCCCCCCGCAGACACCCACCCACCCACCCACCCCCAAGCCTTCTCGTCTACATATTTCCTCAAACCCTGGGGCACAGGGGATGCGCCGGTTTGATTCATTGTCTTCAGTCAGATGCAGTTTCTGCTCGGTGCGTCAGTGTACTTTAGGAGGTGTGTGTGTGGGTTTTTTTTTTTTTTTTTGTCCTGACTGAACGCCCTCATTACCAGCCGGCTGTGTGAAAGGTCCCACAGTCGTGTTCCTCGGAGGCGTCAAACAGCAGCCGTGCAGAGTGGCTGGAGGGACAGTAAACTTTTACCACGCTAATAACCCACAGTCACAGCTACCTTAATGGCTTAGGCAGCCACGCAAGGGGTTGCCTGGAGGTCAGGTTGAATTGTAGGACATAAACAGTAGGTTCCAACTGGTAGAACAAATAAAGGAAAAAAGGGGGGAGAAAAAAAGGAAGGGCATCTGAGGTAAGAAGAGGGTGAGGAAAGTTGTTATTGAAGGAGCAGATAATCATTTAAATTGATTTGTCAGTGAAAGATGTCATTGATTGGACGGCTCTTTTATAACGCGGCGATCTTTGGCCTTTTAACCCCGTTTCCCACCCAGCCCTGCACACTCACAAACCTTGGACTCAGTCTGAGCATGCCGTCAAAGGGCACAACTCCCACACAAGTTACAGGCGAGTGAAAAGATCCGAGTGTGCCCAGCACCGCCGGAGAGGCTGGAGACGTGAGAGGAGGCTGGTTATTCCAGTTCAAATCTATGCTTTTTGGGGGGTTTTTTTTAGGTTCTTCTCCCTGGCTGAGGTGGACGTGTCTTGAGAGTGTTTGTTTTAGGTGAAGTCAGCGCTGGAACAGTGTGTCGCGAACCACCGGCCAGACTGCGGTTCTGCGGCTCAGTTTTCGACCTGAATGCAGACTGCTCTGTTTGTTTTGCTTCTCCGTTTCTCAGGGAGAATTTTAGACACAGCCAAAGTTCTGCGCTCACACCCAAGGCATGCAAATAAAATCCCTTTTCAGAGAGAGCTAAGCGGGGGAGAAAAAAAGCGTTGTACCTGGGTGTAGTCGTATATTAACGCCTGACCGCTGTCTCGGTGCAAGAATACACGTCTGTCGGTGACTCTGCTCCCCTGCACTTGTAAAAGAGCTCTTTAGGAGATGAGAGGACGCTTGACTGTTTCGGCGGCAGGATGTTTGTGTGTTTTTTTTCCAGGCCTTTTCATAAATAGCAGTTTTAATGTCGCTGAGGTCAGCTGGTTTTACTAGGCTGGAGAGGCAAGTCCAGAGGCGAGGAGGCCACCCCACCATCTGGCAGCCATAAAAGGGGGAACAGGAGGTTTTTAGTGGGGGTTTATGGGACGGCAGGGTGAGACAGCGAGAGGCGGGGAGACGCTGTGGATGTGGACTCTGGTTGCCCCCGAGCCGTAAGGCTTCCCCTGCAGCCTGAATGACAGGTCAGAAGTTCAATGCCTTCCTTTTCACCCTGCATCTGCCTCACGAGGAGAAGGAGGTGACGGCTGGCTCCGAGCGGAGGACGTCCCAGCAAAGCCGCTGTGGACAAATGCAGTTTCTGGAAAGTTATCTCTGTCGTGCATTAATGAGCGTGTTGCTTTGACTTAAGCAAAGATTTAAGGATTTCCGCTGGGCTGAGAGATTAATTGAAATTGAATCGAAACTGCGATTTGAACTGATGTGATTAAAGAGTGTTAAAACTGGGATTAATTGTGTACCTCATGACTCTGATCCAGCAATAATTCATGTTAAGAAAAATAGAGCAGTCTGTCTCATCCCTCTTTTCCTGCTCCATTAATCAGTGTTCCTGACAGACGAGAAAAAACGAAATAAATAAAAGGTTTGGGATGTTTGCTGTGTCGGACTAGCTGCCAGTGCCACTGTGACTGAAGCAGATGTGCAGACCTTTTTTTTTTGTTTTTCGCTATCTGTCTTTTCCAAACCAAACACTCATCACTGCACAAAACTGGTTACTGATTCAATAAACTTAATCTGGAATTTGCTCAAGCATGTTGGGATGAAACAGGCGAAATTTCCGTTACACGAGCGCGTCAGATGTGACGATGACAAATGGAAGACAGACATAAGCGCAGTCGCCAAAGTAACACAGCCGTAGCTGCCAGACACAGGAAGCACTGCGGGCAAGAAGAGCCGCATGAAATAACAAGCTACAACTGCATATTTAAATGTCTAGATCAGTATTATGTGTGAAAATGAAATCATTTCTAGCTCGGCCTCTGCGAAAATCATCACGCACAACTGTTATATTGAAATAATCCCGCTTACAGACGAACAAACACACGGAAACGAGCATTAGGTCGAATACAAATCAACATAAAGTGTGACGATTTCACAACCAGCCGCTTTGAAATTTAAATAATTGTGTTGCATTTCAGCCTCATGTCAAGTATTAGTGCGTCTATTAAAATCGTCTTTTAAATGTTATAAACTGAGGATTTATTTTCAAAAAATCTGATTGTCAGGGAAAAAAAACCAAAAAAAAAACTAAACGCCGTTAATCTTTGTTGCCTGTGTGAAGTGATGCAGACAACAGACTGGAGGACTACAGATGGTCCAGAATTATGTGCTTAGTGATTCAGTGGCTCGCCGTTGTTTAGAAATGTGTCACCCCCGTCAAGAGCACACCAGTAAAGAGCTGCACGGCCTGCTGTGCAGGTGCAGCTCCACCGCAAAGACAGGCTTTATTATCTATGCAGAGCTGATCGAGGTTGGCGCCACGGCTTCGCTAGAATACTGGCGTTTGAGGTCGGGGATATTCTCCTGGACATTCCAGCAGGAAAGACGCCCCTGAGAGTCTCAGGTTGCCTCTCCTGGAGGATTTCATAGCTGTTTTAAGGGCCTGAGCTGGGGTTGTCTGCCTCACCTCAAGCTGGATGCTCATCCTGTTTTTTTTTTTTTTAAATTCCAGAAAGGGGTTATCATTGGAGAGAACTGGGCTGCTCTGCTGACTCCGGCATTGATACCTCCCATAGAGATTTCATCTTTTGTTATGCTGCAGCTGAGATGGGTTAACCCTTAAGCCCCTTCAAGATAACATTTGATAAAAACGTCACAGAGCTCTGCTGTACCGCTTCCACGCCCCGGCGCATAAAAATTCTCCCGTTTTGCATTAAAAATATCATCATAGCTGGTGTGTTTGCTATTACGTTCGGTTAAAATTGACCTTGTAGTCTCGGATTGGGTTTTTCAGACCCTCTGCCGTTTGTATAAGCAAAGTGCTGACAGCCAAAGAATGAGAGCGTGTTTGGCAGGCACGCCCTTGTAGGTTTCTGTGTCACTCAACTCTAATAAATTTTTAATCGTTTCCTTACTGTGGGTATAGCTCAGCGCGGCTGAGCTCCACCACATGCAATGGAGGGGTGTCCTGCTCCATAAAAGAGACAGGAATAACGAGGAGAATAGTAAACGTAGCACACAAACACCAGCAGCATAGTCAAGTGGTGGATGGTGGAAACGCTCTCTCTTAAAGCTGCACGGATCAGTTTGTCATAATAATAAGGTTATAGTGTATTGAGGAAGAAAACCTTACAATGTGCTTGTATTTTTAGAAGGATTAGCTATCTTTGTGTATTAGGAACGTTTCCCACCCACCAGGACTTCTCACCTCTTGGTGTCTTGTAGTCTCCCTTCCTCCTCTGTATTAAGTGTTTTTTTTTGGTCTCTAATAAGAATGAACCGAGGCTATCAGATCAAAACCTTTACTCTTTTGGTAGAAACTTTACATTTTTTTCTTTCTATTGTATAAAACATGGTCAAGTCAAGCCTTAATCTGTTGCAGAGCCCTATTTTCTGATGTTCCTGAGGTGTAATTATAGCACCCCCAGCGCCTTCAAAGTTGCTTTTTTATTCCGTTTATTGGCATTTTCATTAAAGGAGAATTATCATGACAATGCCATTAAATCTACAGCTATTGTTGCCAACGCTGATTGCACTTGACAAACATTCATTAAAGCATCAAAGATGCCTTCAAAGGCATCGGCGGTGAAAGACTGCGGCGCGCCTCAGCGAGGGCCTCTCCAGCAAACTTCAGTTCAGCCCTCACGTTTCACGTCGTGCCGGCGTCTCGAGGAGAGCGGGCGGAATAAAGTGCGGCTCTCTATCGAGGGGCTGGAAACGAGGGACTTTGCTCTCGCTTTAGTGCTTCCGTCCGCTGCAGTGATTCAGGGGATAAAAATGTGGCCTGTGTCTCTTTAAGAGCGCTGGCCTGTCTGCAGAATGCATCAGTCCTGTGGAGCAGACACAGGCCAGCGGGAAGAGGAGGAGGAGGAGGAGGAGCAGGGGGGGATGAAGGGAGGAGCATGGGGCTGTGCGGCGGGAGGGCTGAGCGTTACATGGAATAGCTGCAGTCTGGGCTTCCAGCCTCCTGGCTAGACTGCTGAAAGTTATTATTGAGTTCCTGTGTAGGGGCCTCCCCTCCCTGCGGCATACTCCACTATGCTCACTACGAGGTGGACTGGGAGTACGAGAGTGGCAAAGAAAAAAGTTGGCAGCCTCCCATGGCCCTTCTCAGTGACCTTACACGCAACGAGTGCAGGATCATTTTGTTTGATTCTGCGTCTTCGCTGGGGGTGGGCGAGCGCGTCCAGCACAGCAGCGCACCTTTAACAGCCGTACAGCTGTTGGAAGGCAGCTGTAAGGGCAGCGCGGCTCGCCGTCGTCTTAGGTTACCCTTTAGCAGACATGTGCTCTTTTCTTAGGAATGGCTTTAACTAGTCAAGACAAGAAGGTTGACAGTTCATCACTGAGAAGCAGATGTTGAATCCTCGACCCGCGACGAGCGCACAGAACACATAAACGCAAAGATTAGCAACAGTAAAAATGCGACGCGCGTGTTTTAAATGCCTAACTCGGGGCCGGGCTGTTGTAAGTTATCTTGTGTCTGACCTGCAGACCCCAGATGTTTGCTGGGGAAGACTCTTTGGGATGACACAGTTCCACACAGCGTGGCCTGCCGCAGGCCTGTGCCTGCTCGTAGCACTAATCCCCGGGCTGCCTTCCCCTTCAGCGGCCATGCTAGGCCTGCAAAAAGAGTCCCTCCAGCTCAACCCGCCGAGAGAGACAGACCTTTATGTAATTCCCCGTCCGGTGTTTTTGTTCTGAACCTGCTGTTGTTTCAGGCGAGGCTCCCTCGGGTTAACCCAGCTGCTGCCCGTCCTACTGTAGCCAGGCCAGAGACCCGGGACCATAATGCACCTGAGGCTCCTCACATTTCCTTGCGCATATCTGCTGTACCATGACGCACATGTGCGCTGACAAATTCCAGCATGTGTCTTCATTCACAGCCACTGCCATCATTCGATTTTCAGAAGAAAAAAAAAAAAAAAACCCACATCTGGGCCAGGGTTTTTGCAGGAAAGCTGGACGAGGAGGGGAAAACCCTGACGCAGAAATGAGTATTTTGTGGAGTTCTGTTTGTTGAGTCAGAGCTTAGTTGGGCTCCACTGTTATGCGGTTGCCATGGAGAAAAACATAGGCTCTTGTGCAATAAAAATCATCCAGGAAAAGACATTTCCAAGAAATTTTTTAGAGTCGAGAAACAGACGGCAAATTGCAGAATTCATGAGGTGCTGCGGTCCACCAACCGCCCCTCTCAGCCCTCCATTATAGAGTGCTCATATTCATTTTATGGAGGCTGCCAGGCTCGAGCCCTCTCACCTAATTACTTCTGTAAGAAGATATGTTTTCCTATGAACGGAGGAGGGAAACAAACCCTGCATTTAAGGATGGAATGTGTGATCTTAGGAACGGATGTTGTGGGTGTTTTATCCCCTATTTCCCTTACAGACAATTTCTCGAACAAGTGGAAACAAGTGAAATGCTATTTGATCTCTTTCAAATACTGCTGCATGCACACGCCGCGTTGTGAGGCCCGCGTACACGAGTACACGGCTGCTCTGCCAGAGAGGAACATTTTTGCAGTAACTCCTAGTGTAGTTTTGGACAGTTGTGTTGACAGTTAATTGGTTGAACCCGCTGGCTTTCCTGCGTTTCTCCAGGAGTGATTTACTTCTGTTACATCAAGGCTCCTTGCTGCACTTTAATATCAGGCCTTTCATTTGCACCATTTCCTGCTTCCATTAGTACATTTCAAATGCAAGTTGTCTCCTATGTTGCTCACTAGAACTGGAAAAACAAAAGCAACAACAGCAAAAAAAAAAGTTCCTTTCATGACATGCAGGAGCGCGGTGTAAAAGAATATGATATTCAACTTTCAACCTCATTGAAGTTCAAAGCTGGGCGAGCTTTTAAAGCCATATTAGGTGTCTGCAGCTTTGACTTTTAAGAGCATTTCATTGTCGGAGCCGTCCGAGAAACAACGGCGGTGGTGGAGCCCAGATTAGGTTTTCTAAACTGGTGGGCAGCTTTTCAATGGAAGGACCAGAATGGTGTCTATAAATTTCAGCGAGATTTATTAGCCCCAGTTCAACCAATTAGCTCCAGAGCATTTCCCGGGACACGGCCTGTGTTAGTCAAATGACATCATATGAGTGAGCAGCGACCTTAACTTCACCTCGCCCTCTCTCGCTTTAATGACCTCCCCCCCCACACACACACACACACACGCCCCTCTGGCCCAGGCCGCACCCCCTCACACCTCTTAACCCCTGGTATTCATCCCATTTTCATCATTCCAAATAAACCTAGCACCTGCCTCTGCCTCCCTCCCTGGGTGGTGGGGGGTGGGGGGGGGGGAGTGGCTGTTCGGCTGGCACGGGCGGCAAACCTGCAGCTCAGCTCACCAATCCTCACAGGTCTGGCTGCTGTCTCATTGGTTGCACGTGCAACGCTGTTTGGGTCTGTGCCTGAATTTAGCGGCTGTTAGCCTGGTGGGGGGGGGGTAGTCCGGTAGCTTATTTTACTGGATTTAAGCACATGTGAGCGGGGGACCGTGAGGGTGGTCAGTTTTGTCCCCTTAACATCGAGATTTGACTGCGCATCTGGCCTGTCAATCACACAGACGCTGGAGGTCTTGACCCTGACTGAGTCCAGACTGCCGCAACCAGCAGTCCCCACGCAGTTGCTCCCCACCCCCCCTCCCTCCCCCGACCTCTCCGCCGTCTCTGCCTAGCGAGGGAGGTGCGGAGGAGTCGCCCAGTACCAGGTACTGCCAGTGATATAATGGTCTGTGTATTTGGAGCAGTTACTGTTTGGGTTGCGGGGAGGTTATCCGGTGACATTTTAATCGTCTTTCTGCCTTCTTTGCTGTGGCATTAGTATTAATCTGGAGGATTAAATCCTGCCCAGTTAGACACTGGACTGGCTGTCTCGTTGTTGAGCAGAAGCCGATGGCGTGCTCACACCGAGAACAACGGCGCACGCTTCCCTGCCAACTGGAGTTTTCCATCTGAAAACAATACTTAAAAAAAAAAAGAAACATTACTGTTTTGTTCATGGAATTATATAATCCGGAGGCATTGCTTGGGAAACAACAGCCCACCCAACTTGTTATTGTTGTGCTGTGCTGCATCTAGGACATAGATTTTCAGACACGCAGATCTACATCACGCTGTGCTACTTCTGTTTTAATCTGCACGGGCCAAAATCTTTTAATTGTCTGTTCTTTTGTAGAACTTGAAACCAAGTTTGCCCCACATCTTACAAAAAGGAGAAATTCCTTTGTAGAAAACTAATTACCACGAGGCGAGGTAGAGTTGGCGGAGGACAGAATCAACAAGCAGGAAATAACCGCTGCTTTCCCTTCATCCCCGCCGTTTTTTCCCTAATACAACTTATCAGGTGGAATCGTTGATTCCAACGATTTTAATCCTCTGACACGGGTCTGAAAGCAAATGAGCAAGAGTACATGTCAGAGGTGTAATTAATAACGCTCAAAGATCAAGACAAGGTAAGTTAAACAGTAGATGGTTTAAATGTGCAGGAATGCGTCGCTGGCAGAGAATCAGATGGCTGTCGGTGCAGCGCCGAGGGATTAAGCTCGCAAGGCAAAGATGGCATTGGCACTGCTGCACGGCCGAGATCAACTTCTGTGAAGGCACGCACACACGCGTGGAAGTCAGAGCCCTGCCACGCAAACGCCACGTTCTCCTGCGGCGCGGCCCGTGCGAACGCCCTCTGCATGCGGAGAAAACCCACCTAGCTGCGCTGCACACACATCACAGCACTAAATATTTCATTTGTTTGGCTCGGAGCTCAAAGAAATCGCTCCACTTCATTACCATAAGATGCTCCGCACGCAGCCTCAGCCAGTGAGCCCAGTTGGTGCCTAAATGGTATTTCCTCACAAATTTGTGGAACCTCTCACTCCTTTTTTATTCCTGGTGTTCTTGAAAGTTGCACAAATTAAGTTTCCACTAGGAACTTATTTTACCCTTCAGCGGCACCAAATTAAATTCCGTGGACGTAGGTCAGCTCCAGCCTGCCTTTGCTCTCTCTCTCTCTCTCTCTCTCTCTGTCTCTCATTCTCTCTCTCTTTTTCCCTGTCTTTCTCGTTAACCTTCACCCCCCTCTGGTTACCACTCCAGCTGCTCCTACACTATATTTGTGCTAAATGTGAACAGGAGCATAAAGGCGTATTGTTTTTCCGTGTGCGAGTGTGCTTTCCTGCCTGTGTCGGAGATTTGTGTCTTCCCTCAGATCATGTGGCCTGATGTTTAATTCCTTTTCCTTTTTTTTCCAACACTGCAAGGAGGGATGGGGGCGGCAGCGATGGGGTGGGAGGGGCGGTGGGTGGTGATGGGGAGGGGGGGAGACGGCGGTGGGTGGTGGTCGGAGCGGGCACTCAGACAGCTATCTGCTGAATTTGGCACTATGTGCATCTAATAATACCCCAGCCGAACAGCACGTTTCCCTTCCTAAGATAACCCCCCCCACACACACACACACACACACACAACCATACCAAATTTGCTCATGCTAATAATGTGTAATCTGCGGTGATATCTGTTCTGTGTCTTTAGGTCTTGGGTTTCCGATCTCTCGAAATAACTCCCGAGGCCTTTATACTGTGAGGTCATCCTCAGGGAGAGAGAGTCCACGGGAGGGGTGATGGTGGGGGGGTGGGTGGGTCACGTCCGTTTCATTATGGCTACCGTCTTTGGACCCGAACTGGAATTCGTTTCTCACAATAGCACTTTGGTGCTGCGGTCTGCGCTGGCCGCCAAGGTGAGCTTTTTGTGCCCTCGCAGGAAAATCTAGAAATGTCATTAAAAGATTGGACGTTTTAATGGATCCTAATATTAGATCACATCTGGGCATGTTGTGTTAGTGCCCTGCCCAAAGTGAATTAAACCAACAGCGTGGTCTCTGTCTTCTCCGCAAAAATAGATGGCTTCTGGGGCAAAAACCAAAATACGCTGCCGCCAGTACCACTGGAATAATTCTGTTTTCACACTTTTCTTTTTATTTCCCCTTTCTACTCATCTACTCCTCTACAATCAGCTTTGACCACATTCACCAACAACGTTTTGAGGACATATACACTTTATCTATCACACATAAATCTCACCGTCACGATCAGTTCATGAACCATTAATTAATGACTGATAAACTCCACCCATTTTACTAGTGGACTAAAAATGTTTACTTTGTTCCAACATGTTCAAAACAGTTAATATATCCATAGGTATTACCGCACCACATTTATTTGACAGCTGTGTGTCCCAGTTAATATGTGAACGATGATTTTAAATGGAAAACATGTGGCGAGTGTGTAAAATATGTTGCATTCGTACGGATCCACCCACCAGGAGTTCAAAATGTTGAACTTTTCCACCTATACCAAACATAGCACAATCCATATGGTACCAAAGTGTAATATATCTATAGTTTTTACTAAAACCAGACCTTTATTTTTCATCTGTAGCCAAATATATATATAACATGGCGTCCCCCCCCGAGACGGATGTGGTTGCTCGCTTGTAGCACATTATTGTCTTTATCTTATTATTTATCCATTTTATACCTAATTTTTATACTCTTGGTATCCAGTGTGGGCAGCAAAGTAAGAATTTCATTGTACAGGGAATCGTGCCTCTTTACTGTGCCTATGACAATAAAGCTTTGAATCTTGATTTCTTGAATAAATAACTGAGTTGACCTAAAAATGGCTTCGTGTTGTTTTGCCATTAAAAGCTGCGTCGAGCTGCACGGACTCGGTTGGATCGTTTCCACCGTTGAGGACAAGCAGCTCGTCCACCTCATCAAGTCTCAGTCCCAGAGACAATTAGGACAATCCAATAAGCGTCCCCGTATGCCAAGTTCTGCATCTGAGGGTGTGTCTGCGTGTCAGGGCTCACGCAGCACAACCTGGGCGCAACAGGCAGAATTGATGAACTAAGCCGAGATTTAGCGGAGGGAAGCGGGAGCCGGTCCTGGGTGGAGAATGCTTGGATGGAGTTTCAGGGATATTCTGAGCAGACACCAGTCATTTTCCCTCAGCTGTTAGGAGGTGGCTGCAGGGCTGGATATAAATCAGGGGACTGTCGCTCAATTTGTGCAGTGAGAGTGAACGGAAAGCTGCAGGCATCCCTGCGAATATCCGCACCAGACTGCAGGAATCAGATTACCGAAACCAGTATTCTCTCACCTCCAACTAAGGCCGTTACCCAAGCGAACCGCGCCAGTTGCCGTGCCCTTGGGTGAGACAGCGCCCCACGGAACACATGTCCATCTGGGGATTACGTTCAGGGTTTTAGGAGGGGAAGCGAGGCTGCAATCTGAAACTGTTGTGTCTTGTTGCTGCGCGCTTTCCTTAATGCCACGCTATCGTGCAGCGCGCGTCCATATTGAATGACCGACGCCGGAAGAAATTCAGCTGGGGGAACTATTTCTGTCCCACCAGATGAGCGCCGTTCCGCGTCTTATTCCTCGATCACTAATATTAAGCCTTTTTTTGCCTCACCGGCAATGCTAATTACTTTGATTGGGCCACGCGACGTGAGCACGTCTGGCTTTTCAGCCATCTTAGCTTAGCACAGCGAAGAGTGGAAAACTAAGGTGGAAAGTGCCTGGCTCAGAGGTTACACAGTCCACCAACACGGCGGCAGCTCCGTGACTGACATGTTATATTTAGGTGTTCCTGTTTAGCTGAGCTGTTTCTCGTTGTTTCCAGTTTCTCCATTTGGTATCAATTTTCTCGTCTGGTTTTCAGCATAAAGGCAAAGAAGAAAGCGCAAACATGCCAGCCTGTTCGATTCGCTTGAAAAAGATTTCAGTTTGTTACATATTGAGGCTTTTTTAGAAGCCCAAAAATACAGAAACACTTTTTAGTTTAGTTTAAGAAAAACAAGTTCCAGCAGCGCCTGCTCACTGTTGGGTGGTCAATAAACAAATATGGTTGATTAGCTCTATTTTCAAGTGAAATAACATCTCAGTGCCCACCATGCCCCAGTTATCATTTTATTGGCTTATTACACTACAAGCAGGTCAAAAGATTTGCTCGTGCATTTGCTATCGATGCATTTGCAGCGTGCCATGATCGGCCATGCCTACATGGAAGTAGCGGGGGATTTATACACCGCTAATTAAAAAATAAAGCGTTTCTGGGCTTGCCCCGTTGCTATTAGACCCTGTTTACCCTACAGGTTCGCTTTGAAATGCTCCCTCATTAAAGCGCCTGAAAGAAATATCATACAATGGCGGGTTGAAAAGGGCAATGCTTGAATGGAGTCTTAAAGGAGAGGCTGCACTTGGCCTTCAAGTATACATTCCTTCAGCTCAGTGCTTCCTCTGTGGTCCCGCTCCCCTGGCCCCCCACCCCCACCCCCCACTCAAGACTCGGTTCCCACAGGGGACTCAGCCAAAGCAAACTCCACAGAGGAAGTCTCGCTCTGTTACCAGAAAGAGAGGGCGCGGGAGGGAGGGAGGGATCTCCTACCGTCTCCCTCATTTGGGCCTGTTAGGATGTGCACGCAGGCTGTTATGACTCCGTGGTCGTGCTATGTCTATGATGTGGCGGTGAGTTAAGCTGTGCGGCTGCTCTCCTGTGAGGTCAGTGTCAGATTTAGCCAGCAGGTCCCTTGTGGTGTCTGGGAGTGTCTGTTTTCTGACTGTATTATGTCTAGTGCACGTTGCTTTCCTGGAGCTCCAAAACCTCAGGGTAGAAATAGTACCAGACGGCCAGACATCCTTTGTCAGGAAAACAACAGCCGAGTCAGTAATTACAGAATCTGATTACAGCAGAGCGACGGGTCCGCGAACGTGCAGGTGAAAGGTCGGGGCCCACCCTGGGGGGAGGGGGCCGCGGGTGTTTGACTGGTTACAGGTTAGCCAGGTAGAGGTTTGGAGGGAGTGTCCAGACGCTCACGTGACCGCCATCTAACCAAGCGAAGGAAAGCAGAACGCACAAGCAGACCGTGGCGATCGCAAAGTCAGGCTTGATTTCCAACACCGACTTCAAATGAAAACAAGATGTCTGAATGATTATCTGTGGAAACCGGCAGAAAGAGAGGACGGTAGAAAGAGGCTCCGACAGGCTGTCAGAGCGGGGATGAATCATCCGCAAAAATGTGAAATACATGAGTCATGAAATCTGGAGTTCGGAGCCACGATTAGTCAAAAGATCCACAAAGATCCGAAGGTAAAAGTTGATCTCGCCACATGCCCGGTGTGTGCGTGTGGACACGCCAACCCTCACACACACTACAGCTAATTCTTATACATTCAGTTCGTTTTTACCAAAGGTCGGAGATAGTTTGACGTCAGAGAAGTTCAAACATTAGTCTCCACCACATACACACACACACACACTTCTCCAGGTGTCCCAACAGACACCCACTCATAGCTGCATGTGGACACACGCATGTATGTCTCAGCGCTGAGAAGCTGTGAGACGTGATTCATTACCAGGCGGGTTTCTCGCTCTTTTCACTAAATGAGGTTTGTTATTCGCTTCCATCTCGAGGTGATTACAGCAAGCCACGATTAAGGTCTCACGTCTCGGCAAACCCTCGCCGGATGGTTTTCTAGTGGGGATTTGGGAGGCAGATGGAATAATGGTTTCTCTGACGGGAGATGGGAGTGTTTGCCATTCCTGCAGGCAGAATGTCATCGCGCTGAGTAAGAGAGCAGCAGGCAGGTCCGTGCTGGCCTCCATGCCCGCTCAGGTAAACAGATCCTCTGTCAAGTGCAGACCTGAGAACTGAAGATGCTGGTTATCTCCTCAACACTCGATCCTGCGGCTTCGTGCGCGCTCACAGAGCCAGAACACCCCAGCCGCCTTTCAGAATCACCTTTTTTTTAAATGGCCTTTCATGACACGGCTTCCCTCTGAGATGTCTGATGGACGCGTCCGTTTGCTCTGATGCAGGAACTTTCGTACCCCCTTCTCTCTTTCTCGTTCTCTCTCTCTCTGTCTCTCTTCATCTCTGTCTCTGTATTACAATATTTCTGTGGTTCAGAGAGTCGATCTGCTCCACCTGATGGCGCCTCTTCTGCCTGGCAGGGAGCAAAGTAACCCTGCTGGCTGCCAGCCAGACCAGCTTGAGTGCTCAGCTCAAAGCCCACACACACACACGCACACACTTTGAGACTGAATGCTCACACACATGCGTTTTCTGTCCTCCTCTCCTGTGCTGCTGCTGATTTCCTGTCGATTTTGTCTCCTCTCTTTCCGCAACTCTGTTGTGACCGATTGGGTCCTCGTGAGCGACGATCCAGTAGCTTTTTAAAAGCTAGAGGGTTTGTGGACGATCGACTGCAGCCTGTGATGCCATTTCAATGTTTTGACTCCACGTGATGATTAACCAGTTTTTGCTCCTCTCTCCTCAGTCTCCCAGCCCGGTCCCCAGCAAGAGGTCTAAATTTGACAAACTACAGTCCCCCGCAGCTGAAAAAGAGCAGAAACATGACTGGCTGCAATTGCTGTCAAAATCTGCACAGAAGGTACGGGCGATGTGATTGCCGCTTAAATAAAGCACAGAAGTTTGAAGCTCAGAGGTCAATGCAAAAAAACAACATCATTCTATATCGCGTGTTCTCATTTATTATGTTCCAGGATCTCAAACAGGTCCAGCTGAAGCAGAGGCCCTCCGCTTTCCGCCCATGGTCTCCTAAAGTAGCCGAAAAAGAGAAATCATCTACTCAGAATGAGGTGGAGAGGTGAGTCATCTCTAATACTTTCAGTTTTAAATAGTCAGAACATAAATCCACCTGGCGAGTGCTTGAAAAAAAGCGCACATGCTCTCTCTCTGCAGGCCCTTCTCCAAGAGTCAGGAGACTCTACCAGCTCCCAACCTAACCATAATTCCCCTGGCACCTCCGGTCCATTCTGGTGACAGCCACGCTCCCTGCAGGGGGCCTGCGGCCATTTCCAGGCCAGTGCATGAGCTGCATAATGGAGACTCGCAACTTGCCGCGAAACCCTCCGTTTCCCGTACCACAAACCAGCCCGACGACATGGACACCGACGGAGAGATCGATGTGGACAACTGTGACGATCGTGAGTGCAAAACATGGACAGATCTGGGAGTCACGTGACTCAAGACACATTCCCGGTCACAGCTATTAGTGATGGAACAAACCCATAGTGTCTTTACTGGGAAGGAGAATCCTGCACAGCTCTGCCATCTGCTGTTTAGAAGAAGAAATGGGTTAAAATTCTGAAGCAATCAGGATATTTTTAATTGGAATTTATAATAATGTAGTGCTTCCTTCCCCCAGCTTTTATTGTCTATTTTTTTAATATATATTTTATAACAGCCTGTAATAGAATTTGGAGAAAAAGGAAAGGCAACTTAAAAAGAAATTACTTACCCGCCTACTTTTCTTATGCTTGATCTATTTATTATTATTAAACAGTAGTTGTGTTAAAAATATGTAGCTAGACTAAAATTAAATAATCTAACTGTAGTGTGACAGTTAACTATAACTAACTATAGTGTATACTTTTTTTTCACCAGGCCCTCTGCCCTCTTCATCTCTGGCTTCACCTCCGTCGGCCTGCACCAACGTGGCACCGAGTCTGACCCCTCATAATGTTGCCCGTCCGCCCGAGGGGTCCGCTCCGTTGTCAGGGATGGTCTGCTCAGAGATCGACACCTTGAGACAGATGCTGTACAGAGGCATGGACACAAAAGAGGCACGAGAAAGGGTCCTGCAGGAGATCATCAGAATGAGGGTGAAGCAGGAGGAGAAGCTGGCGGCTGCCGTGCAGGCCAAGCGCAGCCTTCAGCAGGTACGACACCAGCATCTGGTCAAACACCGTGTGGTAGCAGCCAGGTAGAAATTGTACCAACAACTGCTGATATTTGCGCAGGAACTGGAATTTGTGAAGGTGGCGAAGAAAGGCCGTCTCCGCGAGGCCATCGAAGCCAAGCGCAGCCTGCGAAAGGAGATCGAACGTCTCCGGGTGGACTGGGAGAGGAAGATGAGGGACATGGTGGAGACCTGCGGGCGCCTGAAGGGAGAGTTGGAGCGAGAGCGGCAGCTGCGAGCTTGTGACAAGGGCTGCGAGGCCGAGCGTCTCCGAGTCAAATACTCTGCTCAGGTGAGCGCGATCACTCAGGCACGATGCCTCTTTTAACCTCCGGATCGAACACAGACCGTCACCTAAAAACCTGCGTCTGGGTTGCAGATCGAGGAATTGCACGTGCAGCTGCAGCAGGCGGAAGCCGACCGCGAGCAGCTCAGACAAGAGCTGCAGCAGGAGAGGGAAGCTCGCCAGAGTCTGGAGAGCGTCGTCAAGGACCTGCAGACCCAGCTGGCCATGCAGGCCGAGAACAGCCAGGCTGGAGAGGCCGAGGACGCCCCGGAGGACCCCCACAGACAGACCACACAACACCCCAACGCATCCTAAAGTTGCACATTCAAAACGGTGGAGAAAGGGTGTAATTCAAAGGAGCGTGTGAAGACTTGGGCGCACCTCCTGTTAGACGAGAGTCCATGTGTAGATGAAAAAACCCGTCATATATAATATGATGTAATCGAACTCAATATTACAGTGACAATATATGAATTTTATCAGACGAACTGGAAAGTAGCATGATATCCCAGCATGTTGTGATAGACTTCAGCAGTGATGAGCGCGTTTCTCCAGAACCCTCGCTTTGACACCCGCCTGTCCAAGGATTTTATTTTGGTATAAGCTATTCTGAGATGTGCAAATATGGCCACACAACACTACTTGAATATGAAGGGAAGAAACACATCGCACGCGGTGAAACATGAGCAGATGAATCTCTCGGCGTTGCAACTTATTGGTACACTCACAGGTGTCAACGCAGACCACTGGAAACAAGAGACACCGGTTTACCACTACTTACTTTTAATATCAGCTTGCTTTTTATAACTGTAGATGATGTACTTTTATGAAATGTCGCTTCCGCAGCGCTGTTAACCCACGAGAACGTCCATATTCGAACATGTACGCATGTATACTGGCTCGTTTACCTTTTTGTATTTTCAAATCCTGAAGGATTGGAGGTGGAAAGTGGGCTGCCTTTAGGTCCACCGCTGTTTCATGCTTAAATATTTTATGGAAGTGTTACTTTATGATATTATCATGCAACTTTCTTTGTTTGTTTTTCCTCCAGTGGTGTTTTTTTTTTTTTTTTCAACCAAACCGTGTGATAAATAGCAAATATTCTTGCCCACTTTAGTGCAAATAAGTCTACAAATGCCCTAAAAAGAAAAAAAAAACCTGTCTCCAATAGCAGCCGGTTTTTCTTAAAATGCGGTACTTCTCATTTTTTCTATTGATTATTGTAAAATAATTTATATTCTAAAATAATTGCTGCCTATTGGAAATAAGAACATTCATTTTTTAGTCACTGTCAGCAGGGCTCTTAAATCAACAAATGCTGTTTATATAAACAACATTTCTACATATATACAAAATATGGATATATATTTTTTTACTTAAAAAAAAGGAATTGCACTTTTTAGAGAAAAAGAAACCTTGCAGTGTGCATCGTACTCCCTGTTACATTTTTCAAAAGTTTTAACACAAACTCGGAATTGAGACACGCTCCCCCTCCGCTGTACATAAACACAACCGTATTGTAAATAAGATATTTGTCAGTATGTTTGCTTGCTCCAGACTTTAATTGATTATCAATATTATTCGTTGCTCTTACTTGAAACCAAAAAAGAAAAAAAAAAAGAAATATATTTGGATTTGCTAACTTGCGGTTTCTTACTTGTATCCCTGAATATCGTCGCAGTGGCGGCGGATGTAAACAGAATGGATGTATGTCTGAGCAGATCACGGACGCTAATCTGTGGTTTAAATGAGGATGACGCTCATGAGCTCGACCTGTCACACCAACAGAATATTATAGTTTCTCCCTTGGCTTTGTTTATTCGAGAGTATTATTTGAAGAATTATAGAGTATATAAATATATATATTACACCGCGCCACCAAAAAAGGATAAAAAGGTCGGAATGGTGCACCTACAGCTCCCTCTCCGGATAGAGTAGAAGGCGAACCTCTTCGTGGTGCTCTCTGATGTTCTAGAGGAGAAACACTTAAGTCTTATCATGATGATACCCTCGCTCAGTATTTGTTGGGTACAGTGTAATAGCAATATCCATTTTGTTAGCTGATGCTGTTGTAGTTTTGGTTTGGAATCGGGGCTTTGCCAGCCTTTTGTTTCAATGTTTTCTTTTTATTTGGACAACCTGTATAATACCTATTAAAATTGAAATCAGTCCTTCAGCATGTGTATGTGTGTTATTGCGTGTGTAAACGTGCTCCTTTTGAACATTACTTACTAATGAGACACTTTAGTTGTTTTTTTAAGAAATATTGTAATATTTATTAAGATAATATAATATTTAAAGTCAACTGCTCTGTATTTGTTGACACAAGAGAGAAAATATTCATAGAATATGAATACAGAAGCCTGGAAGGGACAAACAGACTAGAATACAAAACCAGTATTCAACAATGTTGTTTAAGAGTTATCAAAATCACATTTAGAGGCTAAAAAGTAGAGAAGGAGTAGCGGTTGACCTTCATAATGTTCCTGCTGCTGTGATGGTTGTCTGATGGTTGTCTGATAGTTGTGTGATGGTTGTCTGATGGTTGTCTGTAGCTACACTGTCACACACCGTCACACCTTGAGCAGCGTTAGGCTCCAGCACCGCTTTTACCAGAGGAGAAAAACAGGAATCCAAGCTGAAAATTGGATTCTCCGCACTGCTGCTGGCTGCGCTGCCTTCGGACGTCCCTCAGTGCCCGCTAACATTAAAGAGGATTTACACGTGTGTTCATTAGCAGGTTTTCATATCGAACACATTCAAGCCGAGCACGAGGATGCTGTTCAGGCTCCTCATGCGTCAGAGACCCAGCGTGCACCCAAAAAAACAAGAGGGCCGAGTCAAACCAGCCTTAATTAACATTATTGTTTACGCGGCTTTAAACACTTCTCATGCTGGGGCATCATTCATCGGATGTCACTGAACAATCTGGCACATCTGTACTTATTGTTGCTGCATGTGAATAAATCACCTTACACACTTTCTTTTTAAGGATTGAATAGATTTAGAAGCTTGTGTGCGTGTGTGAGAAACAGGTGTACACTGAATAAAGTAAGATGTTCTGGCTCCAGTGAGCCATATTTGATGAACATGCATTTGAAACTACAGTCAGACTAATATGATAATAATTTTAACTCAATCTGGGCTGCATCTAATGCCAAAAGCAGCCTCAAAGCTGTTATGATCAAACTTGTATTGATCAGGACTCACTAAGTGTAGCCAAATGAACGTTTGCATCTTCCGGCCCCACTGTGCTGCCTCGGAGGCTTACGGGTTGCGTGAAAATCCCTCCATTAAAGCAAGGCTGAAGCCTCGCTCCAGGATTACAGAAGATTTACAGACTGACACATGTTGCACACTCTCTGTTGCGACGTCTCTCGGGGGCAAAAAAACTTAAAACATCGAGGATTCTGCACTGAGTCACGGGACAGGATGAGGAGGAATGAAGCGCCACAATGGAAATATCATTACCAGATCCCTCAGAGGAAGACTATAAGTGGAAGAGGAGGCTAGAATCTGCATGAGAGGACGCAGGAGGAGCCCAGCAGAGAGGTGGGTTCATGTGCTGTGACCGGGAGAGGAGGGCTGAGCTCCAGGGAACACTTCAGGGATGACCAGCACCCCAGCAATGGCACCTCTGTCTCCAGGGCTGAGTAGCAGCCCACCACTGGTGCAGAAGAACACCAGCTTTCAGTCCCTAGGATCTCTTTCAGTAGGAATGTTCTCTCCCTCCCTCGCTAAAGGTGCCTGTCCTCAGGTGAGACAAGGCTCCAGTCCTTTGAACTCTCCTTCTCCTTCCATTATGAGCTCTCCAAAATTGTGGCACAAATCCTCCGTGTCCAGACTCGCAGAGGAGTTTTTCTGGATTGGGGGCAGCGTGGTCGCGCAGCCTAAATGGAGGCTGGGTCAGATGGGTAAGATTCACTCGTGACTCAAATCGGAAACTCCACAAACACACATGCACATTTTTTTCAAAGCGCTTACAGTAAGCTGCTGAGGCGTCATCAATTGTCAGAATATAATCTGTTTGCAAACAAGATAGCCACTTTAAAATCTTTCTTTTTCACACAGGGGTCAGATTAGCTTCACATGCAGCATTTAAGGCCTCTGCATGCAAATCTGACACATTAGCCTCCATATTTTCCCTCTTGCAAACATTTACAACACACGAGAGTTGCACTTCAGCCTGTGAGTAGATAATGGGCATATGGAGAGTAGACAATCCCTTGGGATTAGCCTTACCGATGTGCCAAATTTGCGTCACATGCATCTGAGCTTCAGATTACAAACAAAGGTTACCTGCTCTCAGCACAAACAACACTGCTTATTCATCAAAACGCCACCACAAAACGGTTTCATCTGCTCTGGCACGCATTCCAGAGTTGCAGGAAATATCATGCAGGTTGAGATCAGCCAGGCCAGTGTGAGCATATGAGAGGATTTAAAAAGATTGTTTAAGCTTTGTGCATTTTTGTCACCGATTCTGAATGTGATGAACGTCTCAAACGAGTGCACTGCAAACGCTCTGACTCTGAGTGAGTGTGTGTGTGTGTGTGTGTGTGTGTTCCCGCAGTGGAGAGGTGCATGTACACCATGCAGACGGGCACTGAGATGACCAAACTGAAAGGAAAGAAAAAGGGTCTCTTCAGGTTCTTTTACCTGGACGAGCACAAGTCCTGCATCAGATGGCGACCCTCAAAGAAACAGGACAAGGCCAAAAGTGAGTCATCAGTGCAGCCTGAGTTACATCAGGACAAGTGTGTGTGTAACTGTAAGAACCATAATTCCCACTGTAGACCTGGAACCAGGCTGCTGCCACTCACTGGTTCGGTCGTGTCTCTGTGTGGTGGTTCTAGCTTTACTAAAGCTTTTTATTGAATGTGGGAAGTTGAAATGGGAAACATCTGAAGCTATTCAGCACTGCTTCTCAATCAGTTAAACAGTTAAAAAAAAAAATCTGGCGCCAGGTGCTATTCAAATACCCGTACACTTAATCAGAATCGTGTATTTAAGCAAAATATCCAACGGTCCCACCAGCCGGTTCTCCATTAGCATATAACAAACAATGATGAGCGCAGTGGCTCGAAGTTCCCACAACTGTCAGCTCTCCTGTTAATAAATGAATAAATAAATACAAAGCTGTGTTAGACTGGACTCTGATTGGCTTTGGAACTCAAAAAAGCAGAGTAATTTCCATTCACTCACCCAATCAACTGTAGATTTAATTTGGGTAAACAAACATTAAAAATAACAACACGAAGTCAGGAAACATTAACTGTCTTTCTTTTTTCAAAGGATAGAATCTTCATTAATGTAGTTAAAAATCGTAGGAAGATGATTGTGAGACACATTTGAGAGATGCTGTAGATAATCGAATCTCAACAACCAGAGAAATGCCCTGCTCATCTCTGATGGGTTCCTGTTACCTTTCATTATCATCTTCCAGTAACTATTGATTCCATCCAAGAAGTCTGCGAAGGGAAGAAGTCAGAGATGTTCCGGCGGTACGCCGACAACCGCTTCGACCCCAACTGCTGCTTCAGCATTTACCACGGGGAGCGGGTGAAGTCCCTGGACCTGGTCACCACCAATGCAGAAGAAGCCCGGACCTGGGTCACCGGTCTGAAATACCTCATGGCCGGGATCAGCGATGAAGACAGTTTGGCCCGCAGGCAACGCACACGCGATCAATATCCTTTATCCAGCCTCTGTAGCATGAACACATTAAAAAAACACATTGACGCGATCGTGTTTCAGTCCCTGTTATGAGATTAAAGGAGCTGTTGACCAATCAGAACACGGGCAGAGGAACGTCTGGCGTCGTCCCTGACACCAGAACATTGCTCTGTCCCCTCGGTTCTTAGCGTCGACCTTCAGTTTGCGGGACGGACAGACCGGCGTGTTCTGCCTTAACTGCGGCGTCATGTGGTTGCAGCAGACGTTCTCTGAGGCTGACAAAAACAGAGACGGCACCTTGAGCATCAGCGAGGTTCACCAGCTGCTCCACAAACTCAACGTCAATTTGCCCAAGCAGAAAGTCAGGCAGATGTTCCAAGTAAGACCGGACGCTGCGGGTTCCCGCAGAATAAACCCATGACCCACTTCTGTAGCCAACCTTCACATCATCTGGGCCTTAAATTCGCCCCAGTACAGTTGGGCTGGTTCTACATGTGCTTAACACGCAGACTGTCACGTTTGATTGATGATGCCACGTTTTCAGTGTGATAAAGGCATGTAGAGCAGACCAGGCCGCAGCTGGACAGGTGGCTTTAAAAGCCTGTAATGTTGTTCAGAAGCTCTCTGTTCTTCGCTCCATCATATTTGATGTTGCCAGAGATACGTCCCTCAGTCGGGTCTGTGGTATCTGAAATCACACATGCCGGGGAGGCTTCCAGGCCCGTATCCTGCCCCTAAAGTCATTTCCTTGTTATCTCCAGGATGCAGATACAGATGAGAACCAGGGCTCACTGGGCTTCGAAGAATTCTGCTCATTCTACAAGATGATCTCCACGCGCAGAGACCTCTACCTGATAATGATCTCCTACAGCAATCAGAAGGAAGTCATGGACCTTCACGACCTCGCCCGCTTTCTGGAAAATGAGCAGAAGGTGCGAACAAGGCTGTGAAAGGGGATATTTGGGTGGAATATCTCGAGAAAGGGAGGAAAAAAGAATTCAGAAAAGAGAAACGAGGTGAAAGAATTTTTGCTCTTTAGTTTTGTCTGTAACGATCTCTTGGCTTCATTTTCATTTCTGTTTAATCAATTAAAGCCAAGCTGGTTGGAGACGCAGTACGCAACGAGTCAGGAATGTGTAGGTCCGCGCACCCCACCCAGACTCTGCACACACGTGTCTCTGACAGGGACTCTGGGGGATTATTGCATTTCAAATCACCTTATTTTAACTTTAAATGCAGCTGCGCTTGAAAAATAATACCGCTTGTCCCATCTGTGCGTGGACTGCGTGTCACAGTTCTGGAATCGTTCCTGTAGGTTATTATCGTTATAAGCGCTACAAAATGGGCATAGCTGCCGTCTGCGCTGAGATGATTGCGGGTCAGAAAAGCCTGGTACACGCTGGTCTGCACACGACAACTTTGGTTTGGAAGCCGTATTTCTGGCGTGGTGCGTATGTGTGGGGACGCGCTCAACCCTTTTCTGGCTTACTAAATAGTATGGTAGCTCAGATTTTTGGAATACACGGATATAGTTTCTTTTTTTAAGGCAGCTGGATATGCAAGATCACCAGACCACAGAGAATCCAGCGGCGTCCTTGGAGGAAACACTGGAAGCTGCGGACGTTATTTAGAGGCGATGACAGCGAGGGGAATGGCAGCAGAATGTTCTGCAGATGACGCAGATGTCAGCTATGTCAGGACGGAGAGTAATTCTCAGCTGAGGAATATGTGACATTTCTGCTGCTGCTTCCTTTGCAGATGCGAGGTCTCACCAAAGAACATCTCGCTGACATCGTGGCCAAGTTTGAGCCGTGTCCTGAGAACCTGCAGCGCATGGTCCTGGGCATTGACGGTACGTACTCAACGATGCACGTGTGTTTATTTCACAACATCCAAGTGCAAACACAACTGGGGTGACACTCGGTTAGGTTTCACAAACTTCATGAGGAGCCCCGCGGGTGACATCTTCAACCCCGAGCACAACCAGGTGAACCAGGATATGACTCAGCCTCTGAACCACTACTTCATCGCCACGTCCCACAACACCTACCTGTCAGGGGATCAGCTGCTTTCTCAGTCTCGGGTGGAAATGTACGCCTACGTTCTCCAGGCAGGCTGCCGCTGCGTGGAAGGTGAGAGCCTGCAAAACCAGGCGTTCCACTCTGCAGACTAACGTTTCAGCACAGGTGAGTCACTGTTGTTCCTCCTCTCAGTGGACTGCTGGGACGGGCCTGACGGGGAGCCCATCATTCACCACGGATACACCCTGACATCCAAAATTCTCTTCAAAGATGTCATTGAAACAATTAACAAGTACGCTTTCACCAAATCACAGTAAGAGCCTCTCGTTTGTGGCACGTTTGCGCGGCGTTCGCAGAAAACTCAGCTCAGGCGTCGACGCTTTGATCCCACCGCAGGTACCCAGTGATCTTATCCATAGAGAACCACTGCAGCGTGCCTCAGCAGAAAAAGATGGCTGAGTATCTGCAAGAGGTGCTGCAGGACAAACTGGATCTCTCCGTCATCATCTCCAACGACTGCAAGAAGCTGCCTTCCCCGGAGATCCTGAAGGGGAAGATTTTAATCAAAGTGAGGCCACGAAAAGTCCAAATGAGTAAATAGAGCAGGAATCACGCAGCACACGCCACAATCAATAATTTCTCCAGGGGAAAAAACTGCCAGCAAGCCTTGATCCTGATGTAGAAGAAGGTGATGTTTCTGATGAAGACACTGGGGATGAGGAAGAGGAAGATGATGATGACCAACAGGCAATTTCACCTCAGATAGATAGATAGATAGATAGATAGATAGATAGATAGATAGATAGATAGATAGATAGATTTATGTTTTGTTTGGTTGTTTTAGGGTGGGAACAGTGTTTCCTCTGCCAGTTCAACAAAAAAGAAGAAGCAACTTGGCAGATCCATCATGAGGAGTTTCAAGAGAAAGGTGGTTGGTTGGTTCTTTTCCTACATCTGTGGTGTTGTTTTGTAGCTTTGTGGCTGTCTGCACTCCCACACGAATAAACGATGACTGACTGTCTTGTTTTGGTCGTCTTGAGCTTAACTGGTCATTTCTTTGCTTTAATTTGATTTATTTTGGGATGGGGTGTTTAACACAAGGTCGTATGTGTATATATTAATAGGGTAGAGATCTGGAGACATAACAGTTGTTTTGTTTGTTTTTCTAGAGGAAAAATAGAGTTCAAGTTAAAAATAAAGCAATGTCCGACGGCAAGTCCAACTACAGCAGCAGCAGGGAGAGGACAGAAATTGTTTACCATCCCAAGTAAGACTAGTGAAGGAATCACGCACTTTAAATCATTTTGTTATTGATAAAATCAGCTGTTATAATTACACCGCTTGTCAATGACGTCCCTTCAGGAAGAGAAAAACAATGAGGTTGTCCCGAGCGCTGTCCGACCTGGTCAAATACACCAGATCTGTGCGAGTGCATGACATAGAAACACAAGGTAAACACTTTGCAGTGGACACATCAGACCTGCTCAAAGGTTTTGTAAGTGAAATTCTGATGTGTTTTGGGTTTTTTTGCTTTTCCTTAGCATTTACAAACAGTTGGCAGGTTTCGTCCCTCAACGAGACTGTCATGAACCAGATTCTACAGCTAAAGCCGCGTGAGTTGGTCCGCTTCAATCAGCGGCAACTTCTGCGGGTCTACCCGTCCAACTACAGAGTGGACTCCAGCAACTTCAACCCACAGCCATACTGGAATACAGGGTGTCACATGGGTAAGAGTGTGGAGACGTCACCGTGGTTACGACTGTAGCCGCTTTTCTTTGATGCATTTTTTTTTTCTTCCAGTGGCATTGAATTATCAGACAGAAGGCCGTATGCTGGAACTGAACAGAGCCAAGTTCTCAGCCAACGGTAACTGTGGATACATTCTGAAGCCCAAATGCATGCGTAAAGGTACGTACATCTGTGCACTGTGTTTGGGAGCTCCAAATTTCTGAGCTTTTAGGCATGTTCCTTGAATTACTCAGGTGCCTTTAACCCCACGTTGGAGGATCCTCTCCCAGGACGCAGAAAGACTCAGTTAGTGTTGAAGATCATCAGCGGGCAACAGCTTCCGAAGCCCAAAGCCTCCATGTTTGGTGACAGAGGAGAGGTGTGGCTTCCATACAACGGGTAGCATCTGATAGGGCAAACCATCGCTGACATGTTACTTCTGTTGCTTCTTTACTTCCAGATCATCGACCCTTTTGTCGAGGTTGAGATCATCGGTCTCCCCATGGACTGTTCCAAACAGCAGACCAGGGTGGTGAACGACAACGGTGCCTGCACCTGCACACTGCAGTGGTCTTTAATAACTGGGTAAACTGTTTGTAACTTTTAGGGTGTCATTTAGGCTTCAATCCGATGTGGGAGGAGACCCTCGTCTTCAACATCCAAATGCCGCAGGTGGCACTGGTGCGATTTCAGGTGTGGGATCATGACCCCATTGGACAAGATTTCATCGGTCAGAGGACGATTGCTTTGACTAGTATGATGCCAGGTAGATAAGATCTGCAAATAGATGAATTAATGATTGAATGGGGACACTCCCCATGCATTTATTTCATCATACAGATGAGACATTGTCCTATTCCTGAAGTATGACGAAGGTTAAGATTGTTTTGTACCAAAGGTTACAGGCATGTGTACTTGGAGGGGATGGCGGCGTCGTCCATCTTTCTTCATATTACCATCATTGATGTAACAGGAAAGGTAAGAGACTCTGTAACATCAGCACACATGTACATTTCCCATTTATGTGGAATTTCAACCTTCTGGTGCTGCTCTACAAAAACAGATGAAACCTGGAAATGCTGTTCAAGCAGCAAGAAAACACATCCAGAAAGCAGCCCAAAAGCATATGAAGGGCCATCAGAAGCAGCCTTCGCTCGACTTCTCTGTCCTCTCATCAGAGGATGGACGTGGTGTCGGCTTCCGAAAAGATCTGGACACCATGTCTCAGGACAGCAGGAATGGGGAGATGTTTTGGCCCGTAGCCAAGGCAGCTGTTCATAAGGGGGCCATGAGCGAGCCAGTGAGGCGGGCTCACAGGGTTAAAATCCACGAACCACCGGAGACAAGGAGAGGGATCTTCAGCCGGATGTCCTCGACCGACTCCCACCACGTGGGATCTTCTCCCTCTATGAAAGAAGACTCCTTTGACTTTGACTCCCCTCCACAGACCTCCGGTATTAATGGTCCTGCTCCAGAAAGCCAAAATCCCATCCAAGAGGAGTTTGAGAATGAAGAGAATGAATCAGCTTTGTTGACACGTGCTGAGCAGGAGGCAGATCAGACACGTGAGCCCGAGCAGCATGGACAACATCAGGAACTTTCAGAAGAACCAGGCGGTTCCGCACAGCCAGAGATTCAGACTGATGCTGTCCCTCAGCCTAAGCATGAGCCACATTCTCAACTCCACCCTGAAGCCCACTCCCCTGCGCTCATCCCCCCATCATCCCCTGCCCGGGTGAGACGGACCTTAGAGACTCCAGTCCACCCGTTACCTTCCACACCTGTACGAACGAAGGTCCGCTCGCACACTTGCCCTCGAAAGCAGACAACCACTGCTCAGACACCGACGGTGCTCCGCAAGCATGCTTCCCAACTGCAGACGCAGGGTTTACTGCACGGTGGCAGCTCAGGCAGTCAGATGAGACCCATCCCCAACAGCCTCTGCCTGTCTGACGGCACATCCAGCAGCAGCGACGTGAGCACCGACAGCCAGGAGTTCGCTCCCTCTGGTGGACCAGATGGGGCAGAGCAGCGCGAGGGTACGCTGCAGAGGGAGATGAAGGCCCTGTTCGACCAGAGGATGAGAGAGATACGCTGCAAATCACCACTTTTTTTTTAAATGGCAAGTCATGTGATTTGCATCTGCCGGAGGAAGAAAAATATCCACAGGTTGAAGAGTTAAATGGCTTTATTCATCACGATTTTTTTCAGATTAAAGGCGGAACACAACAAGTTAACCACAAAACAAGATATGGGAGGAAAGCTGAGGGCGACTGACTCATAGATCAGTTCTGATTTCATTTCTAGATAAACAGGACGACATGTGTGTCATTCTTAGGCCCGCAGCCATAATGTTTACAATCACAGTTTTTAATGCAAAGAAAACTGCAGACATAACGTGAGGCCGTTGCCAACTTTATAAAACAGCATGACGCTGAGACATAAAAATGTAAAATAAATGGAAAAAGTGAGTACAAGGGCAGTGTTAGTAGGGATTTAGTGTAAATTATTTTTTTATAGATTTACTCTCTGTTTTTTCATGATAGCGTTCACATTTAAAGTTGAATGAGTGCTTTTATAAAATAAAACTCCTTGTGTTTAAGTCCAATTCTTTTTACTGTCCTTCAAAACAAAAAAACCTACAATCTAGCTACTTTTTAAATGAAGGACAAATTATGACGAAAACTGAAGTTAACATTAAAAGGACAAGAAAATCTATTCTCCAACTATTTTTTTTTCTCCAGATGAAGGTTTTATGCTTTTTCTTTGTCGCTGTCATTGTGAGTGGTTCCAGTGTTGGGCTTCATGCGTAGACTCAGTTCCTCGCTCAGCACGGTGCAGCAAGGTTTCTGTAGGAAGGATAAATATTACACAAAGATCAATTCACGTCACAAACGTACTTTTCGCATGACTACTGCGTGTGTTCTGGTGTTGCGTAAGCACACAGAAACCCATCATCGTGGGTCACATGGCTGCAAGTCTTTCACATTCAGAAGCTTTGCAGATGGTTCCCAGTCTGACGTGTCAGAAAGGACGTTTATCATGAAGAAAAAGGACACCTTTTGTTCAGCTGCGCTCCTGCGGCTCTTGGAGATGAACTCCAGAACAGCCACCAGCGCTCCCAGGCCCAGCCCAATGGCCAGAACCAGAAACATCCCCTTCAGGCTGTGCGCCTGCACCGCTGAAGACTTGGCCCTCTCTGCAAGGCAGCTGCTGGACCACCACTTGCTCCTCAGGTAGGCTAGCTCACCTGCCTCGCTCAGTTGCAGGATTGCGACGCTGAGGTTCTTAATTATTGGTGAGCCTTGAGGAAACGGAAGAGTTTAACTTTAGTACATTAGTTTTGGTAAAACAGAACCGTCTTCTAACTCAACGGCCTCACCGAGGGCGGCGGCGATGCTGTATCCCCTCATGCCGACAACTTCATGCGTTCGTACCAATTCACAGTAGCGTGCTACTGCTAAGTCCAAAGAGACTGACTCTCCGATAAAGGCATAGTTCCCTTCTTTTGCACGTCTGACACCTTCGTCCATGGAAGATACAAAACTCTTTGTTCTCTCCATGTGTTCATAGATTCTGCGGTAGACGGGATTGTTGGAATTCTGGAGAGAGGAGGAAGATTTAGAACGATGGGAACTGTAAAGATCAGCCTTCCTTTTAAACTTTGACAGAAAGTAAAATGTAACTTGGATTGGTTGCAGTGTCATTAGGAACCCCTCAGAGCTGGGCCTCAGAAACCTTTTGTTCCCTGTGAGCGACCCCACACTGTTTTTACCTTGAAGAAGGCGAGGGTGGAGGAGCCCGCCAAGCAGCCGTACTCAATCACATCCTGATTGGCCAGGTCATCAAAGCCTTTCACCGTCAGCTGAGTGGACTCAGGGGTCTTAGTGGAGCTGAGGTTGGAGACATAACAAGCCAGGAGGACAATGGTAAAAAACCACCACGTGCAGCAGATGATGCGTCCTGACAGAGCTTTAGGGTGAGGACCAGCACCTGATATCACGCACAAAAAGATACAGATGAGCAAATCTCTTTAGCCCAGGGGTTTTCAGCGTTTGCTGGGGTGCTGTTTACCCTGTAGAGTCAGAGCTCCAGCTGTGTACCAGAGGCTGTGCAGGAAGCTGAACGTGTTCTGCTCGGTCTGAGGCTGGCTCCATTCACATGGGCTGAGTCTACATTTGAATAAAAACAGAATTTTTATCACGTGAATAAATATGACAGCCCGGCAGAGATGCAGCGGCAGCTCAGTGAGCATCGGTATTTAAAAGGTAATTAAAGTTCAGGCTTTAGCGCCACAAACCTCGTAACCACAAAGATGCAAGCGGCAGTGCCCAAGTACGCAGCGAGGATGCCAACCCAAGTCTGGGCCGTGAAGGGGGACAGGAAATCAAAGAAGTCTGTTTGCTCTGAGATGTCTCTCCTCAGTAGGATGCTTATGCCCGTCTGCATGAAGGGTGTGGTCATCGCCACCACTTTCTCTCGGGCTGCCGTGAGGGTCAGGGGGGCAATGGCGAGATCTGCTTCCTGTGTGGAATAATGAAACAAGGCTTCAGTTGCGTGCAGATATTCTTCGTGCCACATCCATCTGTGGATCAACCATGAGTCACAGATGCAAGCTGCACTGATAGTTCCAGCACTGTTCCACTCTCCAAATATCAGCTTTCTTGTACTTACGCCTCTCATCACCTCTCCAATCATTCCATTCCAGTTCCCACTCTCGTCCTGTCGCCCGTACGAACCATCCTTCACCAGCTGCACTCGGTATTCGAAACCCAATTTTTTGGCGACTTCAGACAGCAGATCCATGCAAAAGCCTTCCAGCTGTGAGCCCTTTGAAACCGTATATGGCTCTTGCTATACACACATTTAAGAAAAGGCCAGAAGGTAATAAAACTTTTTTTTCTATATGGGGTCTTGATGTTTGTACAGGTGTGTGAAACAACAGACTATATGTTACCTTTATTGTTGTGATTCTGAGCTCTGATGGTACTAGGGGAGGAATAAAGAACATGTCAGCACATCTGCACAGCATGTTTTAGACACACACTCAAATTTCAAACACATATTAAGACAAAAAAAGATCATTTTTGTTTTATATTCCAGTAAAATGCTGTTTACCCACTTAAGCCTACATATATTTTAAGAAATAGTAAAATACATCAGATCTTTTTGACTCTCACAAGTTTTTTTCCATGTGTGTTTTTCACTTTCAGCCAAATCAAACAGATTTTTGTGTTTGGCCAACAGCTCTGCACACACGGGAACGTCCGGGGGGAATTTTGGGGTGTTTGTGTTGACCTTTCAGTCACAGCTGGTTTCCGGTGCCCCAGCGATCTGTGATGGTCCACACGTCGCAGAGTATTTAATGCGGCGTTTAAATCCAGACAGTATCAATGCTGAGCCACTGTGAGATGGAAGTGCAGTCAAAGAGTATCAAAGGACTCAATTCAGGCCAAGGCCTTGGGGATCCATCACTGCGGGGTGATCCTGACAAACCATCAGATCTTCCTTTTCAGAGGATGACACGTCTACAAGCTCTTCAACCTCCTGTCATTTTCTGGCTGCCCTCCAACACGGGCCTTTTGTTTGATCCACAATAGTTGATTTATTACTGGGTTTTTTTTGGGGGGGGGAATGTCAGCTAGCCTTTCTCTCCTTTTTGTTTTGGACAGGATGTGTGGATGTTTGATACGGATCCAAGCTCAAGACAGATTTTTTTTTTCTTTTTTTTCAAACTCTAGCTGAGAAACTA
The DNA here is from genome assembly GCA_015343265.1 of Pao palembangensis. Taxonomy (NCBI): domain Eukaryota; kingdom Metazoa; phylum Chordata; class Actinopteri; order Tetraodontiformes; family Tetraodontidae; genus Pao; species Pao palembangensis. Next base: position 7,409,437 of record CM027087.1, on the reverse strand, counting down.
TGATGGATTTGACATCAAATAATAATGATAATGAAAAAAAAAAACAAACAAGCTGCACCATTGCTGAATTAAACATGCAATGAACAACTCACACATGCAGGCCTCAAATTTTAGACAGAAATGAACAATTAGAAAGACATTTCAACATTTCTTTTCTACAACAACATAACTGATCTGCAGTGAGCTAGCTAAACTCCTGGTTTAAACTGCACTGGCTTTAAGCTGGTTGATTAACTTTAAATAGCTTGCCAAATGGAAAACTGCGAGGATGAAAATGTTCCTTACCTGAAGTGCATGTTCCTGTGTCCAAGAGAAAGCCCACAGATAAAAGAAAGAAGCCAAACTGCATCATAATTCTTCTGATTATTGTCCTATAAGTCAAGAAAGGTCAGCAGTGATCAGCCGTCTACTTTTTATTTAGATTAAATTCAACTAAATAAAAAGTGATCAGCTTTCACCTAATGCACAGTGTGTACCTGTCAAGCCCGAGATGGGACTGCTGGTTGGTTATCAGCCTTCTCAGAGATGTGGTAAGTCAGCCAGCTAAGTTCTGTGTGGGTGGTGATAAAGGGGCGGGGGGGTTGTATACTGAAGGGGTGGGCAGAAGCACAGACATCCAGCTTGTGGTTATTTGTATGAAAAGTATTCTAAATTTGCTTCAAATGACTATGTTAAGTTAAAAAAAAAAAAAAATATATATATATATATAAAATATATATATATATATATAATAAAGATTAAATTCCATACAGCGCAATTAGGGCCTTTATTATTATTACATATGAATTTGTGATGAATACTTCTGCGTTATCGATCAATACGTAATCTAAAATGTGTCTTAACAGCATATAAGATGATTCAAAATATTTCACCCAAGTAACAGGCAAATGGCAAAAATGTGAACACAAACATAAATAAAAATGTGCACATTGTTTTCCTTTGAGATGGTCGTACTCAGTGTATTTAAATGGTGCTTTATTCCAGCACATTGTTATTGAGATTGACCGCAATGGGACTGATAAAAATGTTGCAGCACAATTTTTTACTGAGTGATCTGAATAGAAACATGATCTTGGGGGAACAATTCAAAGTGAAGGATGCACACAGAATAAAAAAATCGCTAAGCGGTTGAAGCAGAAAGGGTTTTTTTCTTTCCTTCTTTTGCAGAGATCGCGGTCATTTTCTTTCAAGGACAGCTTTTTCTGTGAAGCCAAAATATTTTTTTTTTTTACCGTAATTTCAATGACAACTTGGATTGAAGTTTGTAAACATCAATATCAAACCATAACACGAAATAAAGCATAATAACATTGCAGTGCCCTTGTCGGAATTAATTGAACTAAATTAATAAAATCCAAGGCAGCACGGTGAAACATGAAATTACCACTAAAATCACAGAAACACATTGCAAGATTTAACAGGCACAGTAAGGTGCGCACTACTGTATTCTATATGTAATTAAAAGCTGTAAGGCGCGCAAAGACCTAGCTGATTGTTTTTCTCAGCGCTCTAATCAGGTGTAGCCTTCAGGCCGAATGCGGTGAATTCGATGTAGGGCATTGACCAATCAGAAATCGTTGCGCGTTGCACGCGATGAGAAGCAGGGTCCTCCTATTGGCTGTTACGGTTTTTTCCAAAGGGGCGTATTTTTTCAAGCCATCTTGACTGAATATTTAGCCTCATCCAAGGAGCATTAATTTGATATCTTCTGGATTTTGTTGCTTATAAATTGCAAAGCCGCGTCGTTTCAAAGGTTTAAAAATTCAGTTATGAAACCCTGTCGAACATGTGTGCATGTCGGAAGTCACAGAGGAGAACTTTAATGTTGAAGATGACGCGGTCGCTCCTGAAATTACCGGCTAGCTAGGCTAATTGCTAGCATGTCCGCCTTGGCTGTAGTCTGGCTGACATTCGGCTGCTAGGTGCAATTCTGTTGGGTGCCAGCTTTGCAGAGGACAATTTCACAAGGTAAACCACGATGATGTGGGTTGTAATTTTTAGCGCAGTATATGAAGTATGAGAAATTGTTAAACTAGCTCGGTGTGTGCTGTCAGAGTAACATTATAACATTAGCAAAATAATTTCTGGAGGGGTCTGGAGAAAAAAAAATACCCGAGACGTTTCACGATTGTACTGTCGATATCTGAATGCATGCAAGTAATACATTATTTTAGGCATGGTGAAAACGATGCATCTGATTATTAGTTGCTGATTGTATGAATAATTGGGCTGCTAATCAACTCGCAGACCAAATGTTGCCCCTACTGTTGTACGCTTAAAATGGCTGACAGATGTTAGGTGCTCAGGTTGGTATTTATCGCTCTTCAACCGAACTACCCTCAGCAACAGGGAGAAAGTCTCGATCCTTGCCTTTGATTGGGCGAAGAGAACATTTGTAACGCCCTCGACTCCTGATTGGACCAATGGAGAGGCGGCTGAAGTGTAAGCAAATAAAACGGCGCAAGTTAGTGTTTATGTAGCGGGAGTGCATGAGGTAACATGTTGTTATGCTGTTTGCATGACAACGCCACCAGATTTGACCTCTTTTCCTGATCAGCAGAGAAAAAAACTATATGTTTCTAGAATTTTGAGCATTAACGTTCCAAATTTCATAAACTTGGGTGCTCTATAAATAAAAAAAAAAAAGTAAGTCCTTATCTGTTTTGGACAAAAGGCACTCAGGTATAAGTTGGTCTAAAAAATGGTAAACAATAAACAATGTTAAAATCTTTATAGTCTGATTCTGATCAATATTATAAATATGTGTGAAGGGGTTTCACAAAGTTTTCATTTAGTGTTTTTTTTTTATCATCTATTTAGGGAGTCCGCGTACTCTCCCATGCGGACGGTGAGGAAGTGGGAATGTGACACTGTTTTTAAAGGACTCAGTATGGGAAGGGGTCGCGGCAGAGGGAGAGGAAGGGGCAGGGGATCATCAGGGCAGCTGCGGCACCCCTCGCCCTACAGACTACAGCTCTCTCCATCCAGGGAGACGCTGACATACGCACAGGCACAGAGAATAGTGGAAGTGGAGCTCGATGGAAGGCTCCATCGCATTAACATCACAGACTGCCTGCCAGTCATCACTGAGGATGAAATGATGGCCCAGGACATTGCTGAGTGTAACAGTAACAAGGAGAACACTGAACAAACACAGAATAAAAGCAGAATTTGGAAGAAACCAAACAGTAAAAGTAGAAAGACTGCTAAAAATGCAGCTCACCAAAACCAGCAGCCTGGCTCAGAACAGCCCACAGGCCCTAGTAATTCCTTCCAGCACCCATCCCACCAGACCCCTTTGCCTGAGCCCACCTTTCGCGTGTTGGGTAGTGTTTGCCCCTCAGCAGCGGCTCCTCTCCCAGCAGCCTACTATTGCTACGTAGAAAAGTCTTTGGAAGAACAGGAGACTGTGGCTGAGTACGACATGGACGAGGAGGACCTGGCCTGGTTGGAGATGGTGAACCAGAAACGCGTCTCGGATGGCCACGCCTCTGTATCTCCTGACACTTTTGAGGTACTGATTGACCGTCTGGAAAGAGAATCCATACTGGAATCACGCAGCCAGGCGCTGTCCCACAGCGCCGTGGACGAAGACGCATTCTGCTGCGTCTGCCTTGATGACGAATGTCTCAACAGTAATGTCATTCTGTTCTGTGACATCTGCAATCTGGCCGTCCACCAGGAGTGTTACGGCGTGCCCTACGTACCTGAGGGTCAGTGGCTGTGCCGCTGTTGCCTCCAGTCCCCCTCTCGTCCTGTAGACTGTGTGCTCTGTCCCAACCGAGGTGGTGCCTTCAAACAGACAAGCGACGGACGTTGGGCTCACGTTGTCTGTGCCATATGGATACCTGAGGTGTGCTTTGCAAACACAGTGTTTTTAGAGCCGGTGGAAGGGATCAGAAACATCCCTCCCGCTCGCTGGAAGCTGACCTGCTACCTGTGTAAGCAGAAAGGCAGGGGAGCGTCCATTCAGTGCCACAAAGCCAACTGTTACAGAGCCTTCCATGTTACCTGCGCACAGAAAGCAGGTCTGTTCATGAAGATAGATCCAGTCCGGGAGACAGGTGTCAACGGTACCACATTCTCGGTGAAGAAGACTGCTTTCTGCGAGCATCATTCTCCGGCGGGCTCTCATCGGGATGGATCTGGAGACGAGGCGGTTGAGGGAAGACTGGTGGGTGGCAGGGGTACCCGAGGTCAAAGGTCATATACACAAAGTCCCCCGTTATCGCCGAACAAAAAGGCCTCCAAGAATCAAAAAAAGAAGAATACGAAAGGATCTGGCGGGTCCCGTCGCTCCACAGTGCCTGTCTTGCTTGTGCCTCAGATCCCCTCCCACAGGTCTGACATTTCCGTATTATCCCAGTTTCAAAATTCCTTATTAATTCAGCAGAATGGAAGTTGCATTATTGATATGTAATTTATACTATTACTATTTTTTTCTTTTCAAAGGCTGAACAAAATCTGCACTGGAGTTGAGGTCCAGAGGAAGAATCAGTTCATGCAGAGGCTTCATAACTACTGGTTACTTAAACGACAGTCACGAAATGGGATGCCTTTAATACGCCGACTCCATTCTCATCTACAGGCCCAAAAGACAGCTGAGCAGGTCAGAACTGAGATTATGAAACACTGTGTTCTAAAATAGTCATATTATTCTTGTGCTTTGTTGTGCTTGTAGGATGAAGCAGTGTTTTACCTGCAGAAACGTTAGCCTAAAGTTGCAGGATTTGCATGGAAGAGCACCATAATTTCTCATGATTTTCAGGCGTTTTTTTTTTTTTTTTTGTTGTTGTTGTTTTTTTTTTTAACCAGTGGAGAGTGTGTGGAGAATGGAGCCAAGTCCCTAAAACAAATAATTTCACACCATGTTTTCATTCTCACACATTGAATTCGAAACATAAGCTCAGGCCTAACGCTTGGTGGTGGCATAATCAAATAAACCTTCGCAGCTCATCTGTTCTGCAGCCCTCTCACAGTTTCAGAGGCTGACACTATATAATGCAATATTTAATATATGTTGACATGGATATTTATGTCATTTGCACTAGTAAACAGTCTGAGGTTTTCTAAATGGCATAAAAATAGATGGTGGAATGTTACTTTTGTGCTTTGTGTTCAGAAGGAGCCTGATGAGAAACTCTGCGCTGCACGAGAGGAACTCCGATATTGGCAGAAGTTAAGACAAGACCTGGAAAGAGCCCGACTTTTGGTAGAACTTATCCGCAAGAGAGAGAGGCTAAAGAGGGAACAGGCGAGTTTCAGAAGAATCTCCAATAACCTGTCAATATCGTCTGGTTGTTGATGAATTGCGTACGCTACTGTTTTCTCTGCTCTCCCCTGGGTCATGGCTCCAGGTGAAAATCCAGCAGGCTGCTCTGGAACTGAAGTTGAGCCCTGCTTTAATTCTCCTGCGATCAACCCTGGACCAGCTGCAAGAGAAGGACACTGCAAAGATCTTCTCCCAGCCGGTCAATCTATCTGAGGTTTGTTCATAAAGACTTATTTAAATATAGGAATTTTATTCACGTCCTCACACCAGCGTTTTTCTCATTGTAATTTGTCTTATCGATGTGTTCCTCCAGGTCCCAGATTACCTGGAGTTCATCTCCCAGCCCATGGATTTTGCCACCATGCGCTCCAAACTTGAGGGACACGTGTACTGCTCCATCTCTGATCTGGAGAAGGATTTTGACTTGGTGATCTCCAACTGCCTCAAGTACAACTCCAAGGACACCATGTTTCACAAAGCTGCCTTACAACTGAGGGAGGTGGGTGGGGCCATTCTCCGCCAGGCTCACAGGCAGTTTCAGAGCATCGGCCTGGACCCCAGCACAGGCATGCATCTCCCAGACGCTCCCAACAAACATGGCTTCTATCACTGCACGTGGGATGATGGTGAGTTAAGAATAAAAACCAATTTCTTTCCTAGTAAATGTTCCATCCACATTACCCCCGTTTTTGTTTCTCTTGTACGTTCTTCAGTTGACTCTGTGTTGGATCCGGACAACAGACTGCACTTAACTACTGATGATCAGCTAAAGGCCTTACTGGACAAACTGGACATGGTTACCTCCATGCGCACCAGCGGCGGCCGAACCAAACGCATCAGGCTCCTCCGCAGAGAGATCAACTCCCTCAGGCAGAAGCTGAAACAGCCACAGCAGAGCTCTCAGGCTGTGAACGGCACCAGTGAGAGCACAGGAACGAAGGAGGAGGGAGAGGGGGAGGCGAAGGAAGAGGAGAAGACAAAGGAGATGACAAATGATAATGGACCTTTGACAGCGGTGCCAGAGGGTGGACCAGGTGAGCCATTGATGTTTATGTTCTCCATTCTCATCTGTCAGCCTTCATTAATGTCAGTCATTATTCACGTGTAGATCTTAAATCCTGATTATAACTGAAAACACGTTTTCATGTCCTTAAACACAAACTGCGATATTTACCATATTTGTGACCCTGCCGTCATTTTTCTGTGGTCCAGACGACTGTCCCCCAGTGCTTGAGCTCAGCTGCCCCGTCTCGTCGCCGCTGCCAGGCGACGCCCCCCTTGAGCCCCCTGTCCTAGGCATCGTGACTGGGGGGCGCAGGTCACCTGGGCGCTCCTACAAACGTCAAAGGTCATCTCGCAGCGGAAGTAAAAGCCAAGGTGAGGACGAAGCTGAAGTTGGTGAAACGCCGTCCTCGCAGCCGGAGGCCGTTCACGAGGTCACTCCTCTGGGAACCCCCCCAGCTCTGCCTCTGGTTGGAGTGGGCCGCCGCACCTCTGTCCTCTTCAAGAAAGCTAAAAACGGGGCAAGAATGGCAAAAAACAGGTGCCCACCACAGCAAAATGGTAAAACCTGTGAGGATAAAACAAACGGCTTGGACAGCACTCCAAATCCATCCAACGTCCTCACCCTACCTCCGACCCCCAACGTCTCTCCTGAAGCTCTGTCTCCGTCCTCACACCAGCTGAGGTCCAAAAGTCACAGCTCAGACAATCAAGTTCACAAACAGTCTTCACCACCTGGAGGAGGAGGTAAAGACAACAGGAGTCACTTTACAAGAGAGATGCGCGAGCTGCGTTCATGGTGGTGTTTGTCTTTCACAGGCCTGACAAATGGAAAACACACTTCCACTGACCTGGAGGACAACGATCAAACAAAGTGAGTTTGTTCCTGGAACCTCATTGTTTGGGATCTTCAGTAGCTGCACTGGGGAGCTCCTCCCAAGGACTTCCTTGTCTCGCGTAGCCTTTTTTTTCTGCTCTTCAGTGCTGTTTTCTAGGTCAGCTCAACCATGTTGGCAGAATTATTCAGCGGTTTAAAGACAGGATTTGGTGATAATGACATGAAGAGCTTGATGCACCTTTTAATCACCTCCACCTTTTCCCTGGCAGCTGCAGTATCCCCCCTAAACGAAGCCGTGGTAAACCTGCCCTGGCTAAAGTTCCCAACAGTCAGAATGGAGACGTATCAGGTGAGTTTGAGTCCAGGAAATCCCGAAGCCAACCATGCACTTCCAGTCAAACCTCAATTTGGGCTCACAAGCTTTTTTGAATACAAATTAACTGGCTCCGCTGGAATATCCTGTTCACAGGAAAGTCTACACTTCTGTCTTTAGATAGTGAAACTGAGCTCTCACCTCTGGACCTAGTTTGGGCTAAATGCCGAGGCTATCCATCGTATCCAGCAATGGTGAGGATATCTTTCATCTACGGCGTACATGCTGCCATTTCCTTTTGGCTCATCCAACAGAGCTGACATGGAGAAAATAACCATATTTCACACCAAGAGGCGGAAGGCTGAGGCCGTCTTTGACTGACATGTTTTATTGTTGCAGATTGTTGACCCAGACATGCCCCAGGAAGGGCTCCTTCACAACGGCATCCCAATTCCAGTGCCTCCTGTGGAGGTGCTCAAACTGGGAGAGTGGAGGGAAACGGAAGAGGGCGAAAAGCTCTTCCTGGTGCTCTTCTTTGACACTAAAAGGACTTGGTAAGATCCAGACTGGCAGGCGAAGACTGGTGGTGATTAGGACAACAATCCTTCCTGTTCCTCACTGAAGGCTGTCTCATGTTTTTCCAGGCAGTGGCTCCCCAGGAACAAGCTGCTTCCTCTGGGGATGGACGACACCGTGGACAAACTGCGCTTAATGGAGGGAAAAAAACCCAGCGTTCGCAAGTCGGTGCACACCGCATACGACCGCGCCATGGTGCATTTAACCCACGTGAGAGGAAATCTCAACTTCACGCCCTCTAATTTTATATAAATTTTAGATTTCATCTGAACCAGGCTGCCTGCGTGCACACAGAAGCATACTCAACTGAAGAGTTGAAGAGTTTTCTGAGAAAAATCGATGCCCTGACTATTTTAAAAAGGGGACAAAAAAGTGCACGTGAAGATTTTCAAGAATGAATAGTCGGTTTTGAAACATACATAGCCTCTGTTGCTGTGCTCATATCGAGTTTTTTTTTTTTTTTCTTTTATCTTTGGCCAAAATGTGTCGGGACTCACGTGGAAGACTGTAAATATTTGATCGTTGAAGGGAGCGTCTGACCTTAAACCAGTCAGACCGTGTTTGCCATTGAAATGTCATTGTTGAAGAAGCGTCAAAGTCCCACCTGAGGTTCATGTCTGCTGGATTTAGGCCATGGCAGCTATCGATGAACAACGTTCCCGCTTTTTTACCTTATACCAGTGTTGGTAATCTGTTCAGAAACACTCTTTACCTCCTTCTGCCTGTCTGTGCAGGCTGTTCCGTACTCGGCAATACAGAGAAATCTGTGTGTTTTCTCAAGGTGGCATGAACAAAGTCAGCTCTTCTCTGTTGTTGCGGAGCATTGCTCGGGGGTTGTTTCCTGGAGAGGTTCCGTAATGGTGTAGAACTGGTTCTAAGCTCGACTCAATTCAGCGTAAACAAATAGATATACAGATATTTCTGGCAACTGGCAGGTTAATGGTGAGTGTTGGGTGCAGCCATGAGGCCTCAGGTGGGACTGTGAGGATCTTTTGACTTGTTTTTCCATTTTGTGAAATTGTGTTTTAATCCAGAAACATCAAAGCCACTGAGTATCATTGCAATTGTTTGCAAATCTGGCCGAAATGTTTTTTTTTTTTTTAAAAAAGAAGCACAACTGGTCGAAAAACACACGGTAATACTTGTAGGATTGCGACCACTGGAGAGTGTGTGTGTGTACAGTATGTACATACGTTATTAATACCAACTCTGTGTAGTAAAGGTGCATGTGTATAGTTTTGTAAAAATGTAAATGTATGTTTATATTGGCTTACGTAATTTAAAGAATGCAAAAATCAAATTTAGAGTTTAATTTATAATTTGTGGCAGTTGAGAGTGTTATTTAAGAAGTCAGTTATTCAGAAGATCTGTGTCTGATTGGAAGTAGCTCTTTCTAATAGTGATGAGATTCACCAACAGCAGAACCGGACCTGAGAGCCGGCTGCAAAGGCACCACTTTCCCAGCGGTTCTGTCTCGACTCAGGAGATTTCCGATCTTTGCCAACTGTCACGAAAGATCTATAATCTGCCTGAGACTATTTTCTCACACAAGAATAAATGCTGTTTCAAACAACTGGGTGTTTATGTCCTGCTGACCTTTGTTCATAATCTGAGCACCGGTACTTTGGGTCAGGGTATTAGCACGAGAGAAAATAGAATCAGGGATTAAAGTGCTTTCGCTCCTGAGTGTTTCTGGGAAAATGAGAGGTGCAGAACCGACGACGAAACCGGAAAAAGGGACTCCATAGTTTGTGGAACATCTCCTGAAAAAGAAGTTGCAGAGGAGAATGGGAATCCAGATTATTGGACTGGAGATGCAGACAAGTCCAACACACACGTCCAGCTTAGACTGTGGAGCCCACATCAGTTACATCAGTTTTGTATCAGCTGCTCTGAAGAATTATTATTGACACAAAGGCACGTTACAACCTGATTTTGCTGGGCATTAAGACAAAATCTGAGTGAAATTATTAAAATTATTTACTGATCATGTTCCACATGTCTCTTGTACCTTTCAAACTAAAGGTAATGGTGATTCATTATGAGACTCCCCAACTACAATACATTTATTTGCAATGTTATTCTTTACATATTTTACACACAACGCGAGGAATGGAGTCACGTATAAATATGAAAACACTCCGTTTCACCAAATGAAGCAAACCTTCCCAAGAAAATCAACACTTGCCACTGTCATGTCATTTCTAATTTAAAAAAATAAAACGTATTCAGAACATCACTCTTCATTGGTACGAGTGTACGTCTGCGTCTCGACAAACATACTCGACAGAAACTCCTGAAAAGGACACGAGTGTGAGGCTACTGTTTGCGGACTTGTCTGACCTGTTATTTGGAAAAGAAAAATAGTCTGCAGTTCCTACAAGAACTGCAAGAAAGACTGCAGCATCCTTTTAGCTAAAGAATGTAAAGGTTTGATGGAACAAGGTAACATTTCCTACTCCTGTTTGGCAAAAAATGGTGAACAGCTACAAAAAAAAAAAAAAAAAACTAACATGCGACACGGTTTCTTTCCCCCGTTTAGCTGAAGTGACCAACTGCAAGACCTTCAGTCTTTGTATATTCCCTCTAAAATCTCTGAGATGTTTTAGCTGTGAATGAATCCTCAACATGCCAAAAATAGCCACGAGTAGCACATGAATGTGTGATACATTCGCTGTCTGGGGACAATTTTCCTCTTGTTGCAGTAATAAAACCTTATAAAAACGTTTAAATATCATTGCAATGAGTTTGCACCACAGTTTAATTTAAACCATACTAATGCTCCCCCCCTGAAAGCAGAGATTTACTACCATGCTTTCACTGTAGTCTGAAAGGAAAAAAAATTAAAAACCTGTAAAACGTAGTGTTTGAGTGCAGTAGTCAAACCATCAGATTCCATCAAGGGGTTTCAAACGTATCTCAGAGCCAGTATAGATTGGTACAGTGGTCCTACAGGTGCTCTACAGGAGAGATAAGAAGCCATTATCTGTGGGGTCCTGCTGGTCTGATTTAGCACCCCGGGAGCCCTTGCTGGGGTTTGGGGTGGTCGAATACTTGGGAGGGTATCTGATGAACAGACGATCCTCCTCCTTTTTGATCCATCTGAGGAGCTTAGTGATGGCGGTGATGGCGCAGGCCTTGGTCACCAGGGGACTGAAGCAGGAGTAGAGCTCAAATTTACTGGTGACCTGCAGCGAGGGTCACAGATGGACGAGAAGTGTTAGGAGATTAGGTAAAAGAAGCTCTGAGTGTTTCAGTAAGACGTCCCGTAAACAGAAGCACGTACCCAGGCCAGCAGAGTCTCCCTCTCTGCGACGTGGTAGATGAGTTTGAGGGGCCGTGACGTGCTGTGGATCCGGCTGTGCATATACCGATAAAGGTCCAGCAGTCGCATTTTCTCCTCTTCACTGCTATAAGGTGCCTCCATCTCTGGGCTATGTGTGGAAAGAAATCATAGACTGAAGGTTGCACACATGAAAAATATGATGCTGATCGACTGGGTGCGAGTTATTGAAGTGTAATGTAGTGTAGTTACCTGGTGAACTGAGTCAGCTGACGGTGGTTGTCGGGCACGTCGAAGGGCTTGTACATGAAGTGTCTGAGGTCTGAAACACCCACCTGGCTCACGCTGTACGGCTGGACCTTGGCGATGAGGCTCAGAGAGTTCTGAGCCACCATGGCCTCCTCTATCTTCCTCTTGCACTCAGCTACAGCGTAAAAAGCCTCCTTGTCAGTGGAGAGAAGCAGCAGACAAACTGTGCATTCTGGAGGATCCAGGTAGGAGATGTACGCATAAAAGTAACAGTCGGGGTTAAACAGTGGAAGGCAGATGGGAGTCCAGATCTCCCCGGCCTGGAAAGCCGAGGAGGCCCCGATGAGATTGAGCAGGAGGTGGACATCAGCAGGCTCCAGCCTGGTGTCCTCGATGACTGTCTTTTCTTGGACGATGGTGAGCAGCTGGTTTCTGGCGATGAGGATGGAGAACACCAGGTTGGGGGTGATCGCTTTCTGCAGTATCTGACTGAGAGAGTCCCTGAGAGAAGAAGCCAAAGGCAGGCAGTGCACCGCTGCCAGCAGGAAGCTGGGGTCGGAATCCACCAAATTCAAAAGACCATCCAGGATCTTCTCCGAGCCGGCCAGAAGCCGCCGCAGGTCGTAGTTTTTCTTGTGTTCAAAGATGCGAGATATGCTGGCCTGGGTGAGCATGCTGATGATCTGATAGTAAACGTAGAGGAGCTCTCCTCGAAGCTGCCGCTCAGACTGACGACTACTGGAGACACACACCAGCACCAGGGGCTCTTTATGCAAGAACACCACTGTGTGTTCCTCTAAAGGGACAAGAGAACACAACAATATAACAGGTAAAACTGGTGTTGACCATTCAAGGCTCTTGCATAGAGAAGCATTTCATGATTTTCTTTTCATTTTGTAAAATAAATACACTTAAATCACCTGAGTAGACCGATCGGATGATGTTATCTCCACTTTGAACAAAGGAAACCAGGGCCATCATTACGCCCATTGTAGACGAAAGGGCTTCTTCGCTGCCGTATCTGGAGTAGATGGGCTTCCCGGCTTCACTTAGCACAAAAACATGTTTCCTGTGCTGCCGCCAGCTGTCTGTCGTCACGTCCTCATCGCGGTGGGATGTAAATCCTGGAGTATCCTGGGCACCCGCTTCCAGCAGAGGAGATGACTGTCCTTTCACACCGATACCTTGCTCCTCCAGCTTGGCCTTGGCCAGCATCGTGACGACAAACTCCCCCGAGTCGGCGTGGTCACTGTCAGCGGCGCATCCTGCATCCTCGAGTCCTCGGTCGACTGCTGGGGAGGAAACACTGTCCTGACACTCAAAACACTCAGTCTTTACGGTCTCTGGTTTTGTTACATGGTCTGCTTGGACTTCCACGCTTCGATCTTCTCTTTTATCGTGTAAGCTGTCTTCGTGCTCTTCGTTGTTCACAGAGGTAATGAAGTTTCGCTCAGGAAACATGTCATTGCCCAAGAGAGAGAGGGAGGTTGCTAAGGTGTCAGCTGCGGTGAAAATTGAATTTGCTATCAGAACACTTTAAAGCCGTTAAAAGTATGCATCTGAATTTCATCAGTTAACCTTACCGGCTGGTTTGCAGTCTGAAGGTGGATGACAAATCCGAACTCCTTCCGCCTCATCTGCTTGCTGATTGTCTCTCTCCATGATACCATGCCAGTCACTGAAACAAACAGAGCACTGAAACGGAATAAATTAGGATCAACTGTTGCTCTAAACCGGTATTCCTGTAGTTGCTGCTGCATCCATCTCGACCGCCAATGAATAGGCGCACTCATACTGAAACAGCCGCCAAGTCACATGATAACAAAGCATACATGGATACAGAGGAAAACTGCATGATATCGGCACACTCTGGAATCTGATAATGACTGAGTTAGTAATGTCTGGCATTACGCAATCCGTACCGTGTAAAGGACAGCATGTTATTTAAGCGACAGTGCTAAGTAGTTCAGTAGGTCGGTGGTTGGATTAACTGGATCATAGTTTTATGTATAGCATTAAAACAACAGTGGTATATTAGTTAGGATTCGATAGCTAGTGTAGATCGTCATTCGTGTGATGTGATTCAATACCAAACATACTCTACATTTTAAATGTAATTCTAAAGCTAGCATTCCCTGCTAGCAATATATACACAGATCAATTTAAAGGCTCTGGCTTAGCATACAGGTAACCGTGGTCTACTAACATCAGGGGGATAAAACAACGGAATACTTACAAAACTTCGCTGCTCTAACGTGGGGATTAAATACTAATTCGCTACATTTAGTCCCATCGGTTGCCGGGTTGAAAACAACCGTCAAAAAGCGAAGCGGAAAACATTTTCCTCTTAACCAATAGACATCCAGAATCTTTAATGACAGTTTATTTGACCAATCAGGCTGCGTAATGTCAAAACTAGTCCCGCCCTTCACATCTACGTTTACACTAGTAAGCAAAATTTTTTTTTTTTTTTTTTTTTTTTTTTTTTTTTTAATCAGGAACCATGTACGACAACAAATAAACATTGGGATTATATCACTTAACCACATATAAAACAGATGAATGCTTGAATTTTAACTTGAGTTACCACAAGAGCTGTTCCTTAGGTCAGGTTTCCTTGTACCGGAAACCTGACGTCATTGTGACCCGGTGGCACTTTGGCCATGACACTAATTTTCTTGTTTCTTTTTAACGTAGAGAAATCCCTATTTGTTACTATTTAATCCCATTACAATAGATGACTACTGCACAGATATATAGTTTAAGAAATTATTTCTTCGGTTTTTAGAATAGAATTCTTAATTGATGCAGTGCGAGCCATTGCTTCACAAGCTTGGTCTTTATTGATATCTTTCATCCAAATAGGTACCCGTTATTGGCTGCATATCTAAAAAAGCGAACAGTACTTTAAAAGTCGTCAGATTTTTATATTGTATTTGATTTGGGACGCTTTTTAGGACTTTCACTTAAGAATGACAGGATAATACACATTCTTGTACAGTAGGTGGCGATATTAACATAAAACTAGCTTGCGATCCGTCTAAATTTGCGATGAAGAACGATTTTGTTTTTACGTCATTTCCGATTTTTAGAATCGCCATATAAACACTGTCACAGTAAAGATGTTGGTCATATAACTTAATGTTATTTAGAGAAGTATTATTTTGAGATTAGCTCTCTTGTATAGACTCTGTTAACAAACCGTATTGGCTTTATTAACTGCACATCATGGAGGAGGCTTGGGATTTTGCGTTTTTATCCCGCATCGCTGACAGTTTCATGTCATTTATGTCGGAATTTGTTGATGACTGGCTAACCAACGACATGAGAGTCTCCATATTCAAGATTTTACTCGGATGGTTAGTTTTTAGTCTAATCGCAATCCACTTTGCGTGGAAGGTGTACGGGAATACAGTAAACGATATGTATTACAGACAAGGTGAGATTGTTTGTTCGTTTAACCAGTACAAATCATTTATAGTGGTAGATCCGATTATTTTATGTCTCTGTCTCGGTATTGATGTTTAGGTACCGGACAGAATGGAGGCACACCTGATACAGTATCTCAGCTGAGTGGATGGTAGGTGTCCTTGTGTCTGTGTTGATTCACTGAACATCATCAGCAGTTACTTCAGGTTTGCTTGGTCTATATAAAAGCCATGAGGAATTTGCAAATTTTGTCACATTGACAAAAAATATGGTCATGAATTAAGGAATTTATTATTTATTTATTTACAGGGAGAGAGGAGATCCCCTGAAAACTCATCAAGATTAACAGGACGGTGATTCTGGACAATTGACTTTATTGAAGTGAAATCTGGACTTTCTTTATCTCTCAAAGACATTTTTATGTTCCTTGTCTTTCTCGGGTGGGTTTTAAATACCATCTGGCCGCAGAAACACCCATTATCATTTAATGACTACTAATTTACTGTGCCATTATCTTCAGACTGGTTATATCAAGTAGAAATTATGTAAATACAAAGAAGACTGAGTTATTGAACGTTATTTCCCCTTTTAAAGAGACTGAAATAAATGTGGAAATTCTCCAGACTTGTTTGTACAGTGTTCCAAGAAAACTGGTTTTACACAGAGCAAAAATTATTTAAACTTGAAATTAATTGAGTGATAAAGCAAAGGTGTGTGTTTGAGTATTTGCTATTTTTTTTTCTTTTTTTGTTTTTTTTGACCGCTCCCTGGCCAAAAAAAAAAAATCCATCCAGTGTTGCGTTAATTTTTCACCAAGATCTTGCACTGATGATGGTAGAGTCTGACCGCTGCGCAAAGCCTTCTCCAGCACATCCCAAAGATTCTCAATGGGGTTAAGGTCTGGACTCTGTGGTGGCCAATCCATGTGTGAAAATGATGTCTCATGCTCCCTGAACCACTCTTTCACAATCTGAGCCTGATGAATCCTGGCATTGTCATCTTGGAATATGCCCGTGCCATCAGGGAAGAAAAAAATCCATTGACGGAATAACCTGGTCATTCAGTATATTCAGGTAGTCAGCTGACCTCATTCTTTGAGTAGATACTGTTGCTGAACCTAGACCTGACCAACTGCAGCAAACCCAGATCACAGCACTGCCCCCACAGGCTTGTACAGTAGGCACTAGGCATGATGGGTGCATCACTTCATCTCATCCCTATCCCTTGAGTTCCCTTCGCATTGTGCATGTGGAAATGCTCTTACTTTCACTATTAACCATAGCCCTGAGTTCTACTGTTGTTTTTCTTCAATTTGATTTCACCAAAATGTTTAAGTGATCGCCGATCACGATCATTCTGGATTTTTTTCCGGCCACATTTCTTCCTCGAAGATGATGGGTCCCCACTATCTTTCCAGTTTTTAATAATGCGTTGGACAGTTCTTAACCCAATTTTAGTAGTTTCTGAAATCTCCTTAGATGTTTTCTCTGCTTGATGCATGCCAATGATTTGACCCTTCTCAAACAGACTAGCATCTTTTTCACGACCACGGGATGTGTCTTTCGACATGGTTGTTTAAGAAATAAGAATAAACTCATTGAACCAGTTGGGTTAAATAACTTCTTGCCAGCTGAAAGATAATCGCCCATGCAGTAATTATCCAATAGGAGGCTGGTACCTAGTTGCTTAGTTAAATCCAGGTGGTGACTTTTTTTTTGGCCAGCCAGTGTATATTACAAAGGATTTAGTCACAATCTGAGCAGGGCCAGTGTTATGCCACTGATCCTTCATGTAAAGAAATATGGAAACTGCCTTTGTTATAATGTAAGAAATGACTCCCTGTGTTATAACATTTCAGTGAAAGCTTAAATATTTATTTGCTGAAAACATTTTCCAGTCATCATTCAAAGGCCACAAAAGATAATTGCTTAAAAACAGATATTCAAGGTGGCAGTTCAGCTTATCAGGATGATACAGTTTGAAATTGTGTTTCTGCTTCTGTTGACCTGTATCATGGTTCACCAATTCTGGGTCAGTTTAATGTTAAATGGAATACAAACATGTTCATTACCACTGTAAAATCAGCTGTATGTAAATGCCAAGTACTTTTGTTGTAGTAAAGACAGAGCCACACTACTACCAATGTGTGTACTTCAAACATATACAACCCTTGTAGTAACTATGAACTGCATTTTGTGGTCATTGTATTTACAATACAACTGTAGTGTCATGGAGACAGTTATTAGCCTTGTAGCACAGCTGATATAACACCATGTCTTAGTGATTCTTCATCCCGTCCTCCAGACTAGCCTTCATCTGCAGTTATTTTCTGCTATTGGGAATAGGTGGAATAAGCAGCATGTGCACATCCATCACGTTGGTGCAGGTTAGACCAGGCACAAGTAAGCGCTTCCCGGCAGAAAGGCGTGTAAAGAAGGTGTATGAGTCATTGTTCGTGAGGAAGCTTTCGATGGCCAGCCCCTGCGCCTGTGATTCCCCGAACAGCCCGGCATCGGTGACGGCTCCTGCTGCTTCAGTGGGACCGTCCTGACCGTCAGTTCCACCGCTGAGGAAGACTGGACCGTCTGGTGGGTGCTCCAGGCCTCTCAGCTCCCATCCTACACGCAAAGCCAGCTCCTGGTTACGTCCGCCCTGACCCATTCCTGTCAACTCCACAGTGGGTTCACCTCCAGCTAACAGACATGTGGCACCCCATCCTTCTGTACGTCCTTCATTCAAGATCTTCATGGTACGGCACAGGTCCCAGCTCTGCACGCCTACCTCCTTCCCCAGATTCAGAATCCCTTGGGCGATTTCCGCAGGAGGTTTGTCTGCAGAGAAGGCAAAGCGAGCCAGGAGGCCATAAAGTTTGGCCACCGCTCTGACATCCCCACACACTCCTGGTGCCAGAACAACAGGAAGGAATCCTAGCTCTCGAGCCCGGAGACCTGCACACTTGAGGGCGAGGCTGTTGGAGCCGATCACGGCATTGAGAACATGTCCTGGTGCGTCAGGTTGATCCATAACCTTCTTGTGTGTAGGATTCCTAAGAACTTCCATAACAGAGGCCGGGAGAGACTTTAACAGCTTGTAACGTTCAAAGACTGACAGCACTCCTTCAGGATACACCTCAGCCAACACGGTGGGGCCACTGGCTATCAGGTCCAGAGGGTCCCCTATGACATCAGACAAGATCAGAGCAATCACCTATGAAGAAAAAAAATACAATTAAACATGGCAGCACAGCTCAAAACCCTGCTATGCAGCTACGCTCACTAAAAAGTCCTTTTTGGAGATGCAATGACCTGAATTACCTTGGCTGGATGAGCACACTGCGCCAGGCCACCACCCTTTAAGAGAGACAGGGCGCGTCTCACCGTGTTCAGTTCTTGGATTGTGGCGCCGGCAGCTGCTAGTTTACATGTAACACCCAGTTTCTCCTGCAGAGAGATGGGTGGGATGGGTGCAGGTAACAGTGCCGAGCCTCCACCTGCAGACGTTTTGGCCACGGCGTGTCAGACGTGTAGCTTTGGTGGTGTTAAAGATGAAGAAAATGCCAAACAAAATCGGATTTGATTTTTACCGGAAATTAAAACAAGCAGAATGTCCTCCTCTGTTAGTTCGCTGGCCAAGTTCTTGATCTCGTTCGCTGCCTCCTGGGCATCTACATCTGGCAAGTTGTGCTTTGCTCCCTCCATTACTCTGATGCAACTGTTTTCTTTTAACAGCAGATGTCTGTGAGGGAAGCAAGAACGATCCTGCTATTCAGAGGTTGTGTCTGATATTTCTGAGTTGTGCACGTTTTAAGACGCATGCTTACTCTTTCCCGTGTTGCCGTAAAGTCTGCTGAATCCCGTGCGGGACGCTTATAATGCCTTTTACCAGGTGATCCCCCACAATCCTCTCTGCCTCGGCAGCCATACCGAGTACAGCCTTTCCAAAACCCACCAAGTACAGGTTGTGCTTGAGTGCAAATTGGTGGCCATCGACGAAGACCGAGTCTCCTTTGCGTTCTAAACTTTTTCGGACCACGGAGTCTGGCTGTACAGCTTCCACTGCAGCTGCAAACACTTCTCGTGCCCGCGAATCCATTGACATTTTGCAGATTATTGTTTTTTTCCAGGAGATAAGAGACCGAACAGGCCAAGGCCGGAACAGGGAGAGAACTCGGGCCATGAGTCTGAAAGATTTATGCTATATGTTAGATGCCATAAAAGAATGTATAACTACTCAAAACCACAATAACTTTTATATGGCATGACAGGAAGACAAGCAACAGTGGCAAAAAGTAGGAACAAATCTCCGCTGATACATAAATATGCTTTGAATACCAAATCTTATTGTGAAATTGGGGTTAAAAAACTTTAGGCACTCTCGTGTGGGGCAGGAAAATTCTTTGTTGATGCAAGGACAGGATGATTCAACAATGGCTGGTTTGGCTCCAGAAGTATAGGCTCCAAAAGAATCTCATCTATGAACTCAAGAGAGGGGCGTCACACGATCACGATTAAATGAAACCAGGTGGTAGCCTGGCTCCATGAGCCACATGAAAGACCCATCTTTAGAAGAAACATTCCGTATAAATCACTTCATATCTGTAATACATCATTACACACACAGCAGAAGAGTTGCATGGAGAATTTAAAATTAAATTTTAGAATTTAATAGATCATACACAGAGAAAACCTTCTCATGGTGTCACATGCATTAATAAATGGACTTTTATGGAAGACTGCAGTTTAATTGTCAGAGAAGTGGCTCTCAGTCAGGAGTCACGCCACTGCCTGGTTTCATTTATCATGACTGGGCAACACCCCTCTCCCAAGAGCATGGACGGCTGACAAAGACATTTTTAAACATTCTGTAACATGGCCAAGTATAGACATTGGGGTTTTCATGTTGGCTTGTTATAAAAGACAAGATGCAAGTCACTTTTTTACCAACAGAAATATTATTGTCATTATCGTCACAAAATATCACATCTGTGCTGGTAAATCCTACCTGCAGTGCCTGGAAATGTGAAATGCAGCCTGTGTTTTCCTGCCGTATCCTGTTCACTGGGTTGCAGCTCTGCAGGACTGGGTATCGGCTTGACTTGTGGACCCTGTGTTTAATGATTAACAAATGGATCAGTGACAGTATAAAAGGGGGTTAGGGTGGGGGTCAGTGGTTGTAAGGTCACTGCTGGTATAATAACGGTTACTCAATGGTTTAGACAAACTACTGAATTGGCAAGCTTGAGGTCAATCAGACCGTACTAGCTGGCTAACTTCCTTGCGAATAGGAACGCTCCGTCACTGATGTGTAGGCAAATGTAAAATTCACATAAGTAGCTGGTACATTGGTTATTGTAGCGGACTCGTAGAAAGAAGGTTCTGGGTCAGGAGGTAGTCAGACAACCATGGGGACCCCAGACCACACAACAATGTTGTCACAAGCGATCCTGACCAAACTGTTCAAGTCACTAAAGCACATGTTAGTACAAGGTGAAAAGCCCCGATAGATATTACGTCCTCGTCAATTAAGACGCAAATGTTTGTTTTATATATATTTACCATCGGTAACTGCTGAAAGATGTCGGCAGTGGTAGAGACAAGCTTGCATATTTAATTGTCCAATTTAATGCGCTTAGGTTTACATTCTCCGGTATCGCGATAACTTTCGTTTTGTGATTTCCGTTTAATGCGCGTACACGATGTTGACATGCGCACCACCGACGTGGCGAAGGCGGCGTTTTGACTTCCCTCTTCGTGCCAGTCAATTTAAAGGTTCTTAGGCGGGCTTTCTTTATTATCTTTGAAATTTAGACCTCAATCAATCAGAGGCATTAGTACTGTTACATTTCAAACACACAAAAGGAGACCAGTAAAGTGGTTTAAATCTAAAACGAGACCTGTTTCCCCTTCCGAAATATAGAGGCCACCATGAAGCTAACGGACAATGTGCTGCGGAGCTTCAGAGTTGCTAAGGTGTTTCGTGAAAACTCAGACAAAATCAACTGTTTTGACTTTAGCACGAATGGAGAAACAATTATTTCGAGCAGTGACGACGACTCGCTAGTCTTGTATGACTGCCAAGAGGGAAAGTAAGCATATTTCTGTGTCGTTTTTACGTTGTTTTGACGTTAGCCTGCTCAAGCTAGCTGCTTGCTATGCTAGTTAGCGAGGCCTGCTGCACCGCGATGGTTTTCCTCAAAGCTCGTACAAAGGTCTATATTATGTATATGCGTTAAATTAATAATAACATTAACCCAAGTTTCTGTCAAACTGTTAAAATATCAATTGGTTTGATCCCATTTATTGTCTCAAAAACGCTACACTGAAACGGTTGATTTTGCAATTGATGTCTCGCCAAACTTTTTCGACAATATATTGTAAATTAATTTATTCACTAAATTTTACACGTCATCTAATGAATTTGACAAATTTTACTACATGAATAATGTATTCATTTACCCGTGTTTATGTATACTTAATCGCAGACCCAAGAGGACCCTCTACAGTAAAAAGTATGGGGTGGACTTGATCAGGTACACACATGCTGCAAACACGGTGGTCTACAGTTCCAACAAAATTGATGGTATGTTGCACGGATATCGATTTGTTTCTGAAAGGTCACATTTGAAACACTCATCGAGGATTGTAAATTGTTATAGATAATTTTGAGTTGTGTTCCCAAGACTATGAAGGCCCTTTTTATTTTTGTACTGACATTTGTCCCCACACCTGAAGAAGTCCCTCATCCTAATCTGTCAGACTTCTTGAGCATCAACAATCACTGAATGTTGGCATGTCTTGGCTTATTTAAATAAGTGTTTTTGTACATTTTCATCAGCATTGAGACGGTTAATATTGTGGCTGTTAAGATATTATTTTCAGGATGCTATTCCCTGCTGGACCACTGATGCACATTGCAGCTGTACTCACTCTGGTCTGAGGTAGTTTTTTGTACAGTTTGAGGGTCTGTGATTCTGCCCCATACAGGAGCTAACTGTACAAGTGACTGCCTTGCCTATGGTCGAGTCCTCTCATCACAATCATAATGCTTCTTAAATGGCAGCATCATTTTAAGTTGTGTTTAAGGCTTTGTAAATTGTATATCTGTTTTAAATTCTTGAAGATACTATCCGGTACCTCTCCCTTCATGACAACAAATACATCCGCTATTTTCCTGGGCATAGCAAAAGGTGAGTTCTGCATTCATTCGTGTTTGTCTTTACTTAGTTGGTGTTAAGAAGAGGTTTGAAAGTTTGGATTATAATATTTTACCTTTGTTTCTATGACCAGAGTGACGTCTCTCTGCATGTCTCCTGTGGATGACACATTTATTTCTGGCTCACTGGATAAAACCATCAGATTGTGGGATTTAAGATCACCTAACTGCCAGGTGTGTATCTTTGCTACAGTTTGGTAAGCATCTTTGATTGTGCTAGTATGCACGTTAACAAATACACCAACCTATCGTTTCTAAAACCTAGGGTCTAATGCACCTTCAGGGGAAGCCTGTGTGTTCCTTTGACCCAGAAGGTCTCATTTTTGCTGCTGGAATAAATTCAGAAATGGTTAAACTTTATGATCTGAGGTCATTTGACAAGGTAAGATGGATGTTTTAGGAATAAGTCTACTTACTAAATATTGTAATTTTGATATAAGCTGTTGCCAATCTAAACTGCCTTTTTAGAGTTAAACATCTGTTATGACCTGCTGTCCTTCTATTATATGAACAGTTCTGCAGAAATCCCGGGGAACTAACAGAAGACTTGTTTGGCTACATGTAAAGCTGTCTGACCTGACTTGTCAACAGGGTCCCTTTGCAACCTTCAAGCTTCAGTATGACCGGACCTGCGAGTGGACGGGAATCAAGTTCAGCAATGACGGCAAACTCATCCTTCTTTCTACCAATGGGGCAGCCCTTCGAATCTTGGATGCTTTTAAGGGTGTAGTGCTGCATTCTTTTGGGGTAAGAGACAAAAACCAACATGTCATGAAAAAGAACATGAACGTCCAAAAATTTCTGACAGACCATGACTTTTGCTCTTTTCTTTTTAAACCCACAGGGTTACAACAATAGTAAAGGTGTAACATTGGAGGCATCATTTACACCAGATTCTCAGTTTGTAATGATTGGTAAGAACTATTTGCTCTTTGCCTGATTTCTCATTTAATAAAGAAAAAGTTGTTTAACCTAGAAGTTGCATGGTCTCGTGGTTAATTTTCTGACATTTAAGGTTTTTATTGATGTTCTAAGTGTTTCTAATGATGATATCAAATATTTCTCTATCTTCCAGGTTCTGAGGATGGAAAGATCCATGTGTGGAACGCAGAGAGTGGTATGAAGGTGGCGTTATTAGACGGTAAACACACAGGACCGATCTGCTGCCTGCAGTTCAACCCCAAGTATATGACGTTTGCAAGTGCCTGTTCCAACATGGTGAGCATGACAGCCAGGAGAGGCTTTCATTTCACATGTTTACTGTTGTGACTGAGCTCTTGTTTGGCTCTTGTGTCTCAGGCGTTCTGGCTCCCCACCATTGATGACTGAAGGCCCCGTGGTGGCGTTTTCTGTCGATGATGCTGAGTGACCAGCAGGGGGCATCTGTGTACATTTACAAGCGTTTGATTCCAATTGTAAATAAGTTGTTTTCATAAGCTGTTCATTTGTGTATTGATTTTTTAAAAAAAGAATATTTAACATTAAATTCTTTGTACAATGCTTTTGTCATCTTTAACTGTGAAGATTTTTTTTTTATTCAAAAAAACTGAAGATATATGTAAAATAAAAAAAGCTTTTTTCTGAGGGTTAAATTACAGCTACACACAGCACCTAGTACAGTACTGGGCTGGGATGATGCCAATCAGTCCAGGTCCACCACCTTCTGTTTACCAGCAGTTTCCCATCTTTATGGTCAGGGGTGTAAAGAAACAGATTAAGAAGTAAAATAGTTTTAATTACTGATTAGCAAGTAACTGAAATTGATCCACTTAAACTGACTTGGTGTGTGGATTCATCTCAACTCCGGTGAAGGGGGCAGTTGGTTTGCACGTCACACTTCTTTTCCACTGTAGTACCTAGGTACTGACGGTCAGCCCCTGGGAGCTAAATTTGGGAGAGGTGATCGGGTTCCCTTCCCCTGTGCACATGATACTGTCCTAGTTGCTTGAGCGATACTCCCCTGTCACACAGTCACACTCAGCAATCCTTCAGTACCGACCGCCCAGTAGAACACGTCTACAGCAGCCCCTTTTGCCAAACTTTGACTGACTGGAGCGGATATCTGGGACTGGTTCCTCAAGACCTCCTCTGGCAGGAGGACATCACTGCTGAGCAGCCATGTTCCTCGCACTGGTAGTGACACCAGAGCTCAGGGAGTTTCTGACCAGGGCAAGATGTGGAGTGGTGCGCCTTATCAAGGTGTGCATTCAGGAAGGTGAGTGGATGCCATGGTGATCAGGGTAGATGCCCATGAGCAAGAAAAGTCAATTTTAAACTTAAAAACACCACTGTGTCTGCTCTGTGTGGATCAGTTTAGCTCTAAACGCTACATTTTCTTAATCTGTAGACCAATTATGTCTAATCCAGGGACTGCGGCCCTCACAGAGGATGATGATCTTTTTTGTTTTCTACCCAAACAACCTCACACTAACTTTAAAGAAAAACATTATCAGGTTTTAAACCTTTTTGGGAGGTCCAATTCATGAAGACTTGGTAATAATTTGGAAAGCCAGGTTAAATCCCTGTAACTATGAAAAAATTCACTTATTGCTTATTTTTGTTCAAAGTACATATATATATATATATATGTGGCCTCACATTAAAAATGAGGCCACAACAACTAGAGCAAGAAGTGATCCGTGTGTTGCATGTTTCCTGTGTCACAAACCAGAGTTCTCAGTTTCAGTTTGAGTCAATGTTCCTAAACAAAGTTGGTCAACCGCTGTTGACTTTGACCCTCTTCTCAGAAACCATGCTTGCGTCATCAGGGTGCATCAGAGTGTCAACTGAGCAGCTCAGGGAGGCGACAGGCCTGTTGTTTTTAGGTTATTTTAGCCTGACCGGGCCGTCACCGTGCCCACAGAATCTTAGATTTGAGGCCCAAACATCAGCAGTCCCAGGATACAGACGCGTGTTTCTGCCGCTGTCATCCTCGCAGGCGTCACTCGGCTATTTTGGGCCACGTATGAGTTGCCGGGGCAGCCTGTCACTCGTGCTTGTTCCCAAAGTCAAAAGAGAGAGACCCACTCGACCGCTCATCGAGGCTGGTTTCATCACCTCAGGACTGGTATGCCGTTGGGTATCCAGTCATCCACCTGACACTCGATGTCCATTTTCGTGCTCTAAAGATGGCCACCAAGGCCCAAACCTTTTGTGACACAGCTAAAACAGACCAAAACGAGCCTGATACGGTTTGTGTTTATACGAGGAGCTCAGACAGACGGACACACCCAACGTGAGTCATTTGACTGGGATCTGATGGAATCATGGACCTCCAAAGACTGAGAGAATTGCTTGTGGAAAGTATGTGAGCATGCAGAGCAGGAATGTGTTGTGTCTCAGAATAGAAGCACACCCCAGGAGACAGTCAGGAAATCCCCCTGTATCACAAGGGCACCAGACCCCAGGTGGATGTATGGATCGTGCTGTTATAGTGGTGGACCCTCTGTTTACATTAGGACTAAGCCCTGGATAATCAAAATGATGTTATCGTTATTAATATTATTATTATTATTATTATTATTATTATTATTATTATTATTATTATTACTACAGTTTAAAACCAAATTTGAAATCCAGGCTCTAATTCCTTAACTATAAAGCATCTGGACTGGAGGTTTTGTGCTAGTAGTCATGGGAACATCTGTATTGTTCCCCAGGAGGTGTCCAAGGGTACTGAGGAGTGAGAGGAGGTTACTGAGAGGTGTCCAAAGCAAATTGCTGTTGTATAAATTGTTGTAATTTTAGAGGAGTATGACAGGAATTCTAGTAGTTCTAATAGTTTTCTAATAGAATTCTAATAAATAATTCTAATAGTTTAGTTGATGAGTTCTGTGCATGCTTTGTAGCATGAAAGCTATTATGGATGAAATAAAACACAGCATAAGAATTTTTAAGCAGCTTGCACCTGTTCACCTGTTCATTGCGATAATCCTCTTGCATGTAAATCTTGAGTGCCCGTGACTGTTGCCTAAAGTATCTCCTGACGACGGCTGTACACGTCATCGCACTGTATAAAGACCGTGCTGCATATGGGGGTTAAGGTATGTAACGAGCGACTGGGCTGGTTTTCAGAGCAGCTGGTGCTGGGGGCCTACAGAGAGCCGGAAAAGAGCTGGGACCAGGACTACGATCGCTTCCTGCTGCCCCTCCTGGACAACCAGGAGCCCTGCTACGTCCTATACCGCCTCGACTCGCAGAATGCACAGGGTTACGAGTGGATCTTCATATCATGGTCCCCCGACCAGTCTCCGGTATGCCTTAGTCCATGGCCTGCAAAAAGTGCTGACCCTAGCAAATGCACGGATGGTTGCTAGGTGACAGAGCCAAGTGTGTTCTGGCTTCTTTTAACTATCAAATTAACACACACCTCCAGAGCTGGTTTCAAGTGTGTTTAGAAACCATTCTGTCCTGAATTCCAGCAGTAGAGTTTCCTGCTCTGATGTTTGCAGGTCAAACAGAAGATGCTGTACGCCGCCACGCGCGCCACAGTGAAGAAAGAATTTGGCGGGGGCCACGTAAAATACGAGATGTTTGGCACAGCCAAGGTGACATGTTTGCTTTCCGTTTGCTGTGGCCTGTTTCGATGTGCTGGTATGTCTTGACAAGGCATTTGGTTCTCGCCCTGCTCTTAAAAAGGGCCTCTTGTTTCGCTTGCAACATTAGGAGGACATCTGTCTGTTGGGCTACCAGCATCATGTGTCGTCCTGCTCGGGTCCCGCTCCGCTCACGTTAGCTGAGCAGGAGCTCCAGAGGATCAAGATCACAGAGGTGAGAGGTGTCAGAGTCCGCGTGAGTCTCAAAAACAGCCTGGATTTCACATGTAACTGTGGTTGTTTTTGCTTTTTCAGGGCAGAGTCAAACAGGTAGGCTGTGCTGTTGTTTGTTTTTTAGATAGATAGATAGATAGATAGATAGATAGATAGATAGATAGATAGACAGACAGACAGACAGACAGACAGACAGATAGACAGATAGATAGATAGATAGATAGATAGATAGATAGATAGATAGATAGATAGATACTTTTATTAATCTCCAGGAGAAATTCACATTTTCAGCAGCTCAAAAGTGGAAACACACAAGGGCATGCAAGTCTTGGGAAAATACTAAATACTAAATACTAAAACACTAAACTAAACTATAATGTGCAGAAACTTTAATGAGGTAGGATTTTAAAAAATACAGACATAAAAAAAAGTCACAGTGCAATGTAACAGTGTGTAGCATACAGTTGTTCCACGTGCGTTTTGTACACACTTGAGTCCAACATAAGATGAAAAAGTGAAGAAAAATTAGCAGAGCTGCTCGTGTGTGTAAAAAATAATAACAGTAGGGAGTAGTTATTTCATCCTTTAATATGACAGTTGGGGTCTTCACAGCGCTTTTGTCACTATGGAGGCCTGTAATAGTTTTGTGTGGCTTTGCTGCCCCCTGCAGGTGAAGACAGAGATCAGCGTGGACAGCAAGCACCAGACGCTGCAGGGCCTTGCCTTCCCCCTGCAGGAGAGCGCCAAGAGAGCCCTGCAGCAGCTCGCTCACAAGCGCATCAACTACATACAGCTGGTGAGTGTGATCCACAGCACTGCGCTCGGCGCCTTCCTTGAGTGGCTCAAGAACCTGTACTGGGATGTTGCTTTCCAGAGGTTGGATGTAGAGAAGGAGACGATCGAGCTGGTCCACTCCAACCCGACAGAAACACGTGACTTGCCCCGCAGCGTTCCAAAAGACACTCCCAGATATCATCTCTTCCTGTATAAACACTCCCACGAAGGAGACTACCTGGAATCTGTTGGTATGTCTATAATCCTCATTGCGGCTGTGCGCGAGTGCACATCTGGAGTCCAGACCCTGAGAGAGGTGCTCATGCGCTCCCTTATTGGGATCTGTTCTCCAACACTGATTTTAACTGTAAACACGTTGTCAGCACTTGGCCTCCAGTTCCTTTGTTCTGGAAGCTTTTATCATTTCTCAGGATTGGTTTGTGACAGTAAAACTCTTTATTTCTTGTTTTTCCTTCATCAGTGTTCATTTACTCCATGCCGGGGTACAGCTGCAACATTAAAGAGCGGATGCTCTATTCTAGCTGCAAAAGTCGACTCCTGGAGGAGGTGGAGAGAGACTACCATTTGGAAATTGCCAAAAAGGTAAAGGAGGGATGAAAAGAATATTTTTGAAAACAACCTGGAATTACAAAGACGTCACCCTGACATTTGTACTCAAAGCGTTTCTTTGCCGCCACAGCTGGAGATCGACAATGGAGATGAACTGACAGAGCAGTTCCTCTACGACGAGGTCCACCCCAAACAGCACGCTCACAAGCAGGCCTTCGCCAAGCCTCGCGGCCCTGCGGGGAAACGGGGCCACAAGCGCCTCATCAAGGGTCCAGGAGAGGCCATACAGGACAGCTAGAGATGGACACAGCGGGCCCGGGCTCAGTATACAATGTTGAAATCCTTTCTTCGTTGGATGAGAATTCTATTTTTAACTGTCTTCAAAAGAGACAAACACACAAGTATCCAGTTATACCAGTTAAGGGTTTCATTAACTGAGTTGTTAATGCATCGCCAGATGTTTCCGATTCTGTGTTTGGCCTCCGTCAGGCTGCAGGTTTTGTATCAACAGTGTTTGTAAGAAATGAATCATTTAAAAGCTAATTCCGAATAAACTCTTGTTTAAAAGTTCTCTTTGTGTCAGTGAATTCTGTTCATACTTTCTGCACATATTTCATTGTAATCTGTAACCAAGAGGAATCGCTAAGCTAATTCTACAAACCAGCTCCTCTCCTCAGCCCCCCCAACACACCGGCAGACAGTCGGAAGGGCGTTAGTGAAGCCACACCGGCTCTGCGCCTCTCACTTGGGACATCTCCAGCACAGAGGAGAGACCAACCTGTGGCCAGCTGACCCCTGGCCCCAGGCGGGTCTTGAACCGCGCTCCGGCTGGAGCTTCACCTCGTACCTTTGCCGTGGGAGGCCCTGCCAGGGTCAAGCTGCCCCAGACAGCACATTAGGCTCTGCAGGGTGCTGGGACTCCTCCTCCACCACGATAAGGTTGTGATTAACAGAGGAACTATTGTGACCTGACCCTTCACATATTTATGTGGAGAATGGCACAGAGCTTGGAGGATTTCCAGTCACAAGGTTCTGAATATTCAACATGCAGACATTAACCAGCCACGGTAAATTCAAATTCTAATCTACATTGTGTGCTTTAGTTGCGTGAGGCCTACCTATGAGTACAGATGTGCACCATGAAATAGTCAGTCAGCAGAAAAAGATAAAAACATGAATTTGATGCAGTATATTTTGCTCTAAATTGAAATTATATTTACTTCATTAGATAAATAGCTATTGTACCTGGTTTCCTTACAACAACTTTGCACTATTTTATAATTTCAATAAAGTGTAACCAGCAGAATTTTCCCGAACCTTTCAAAGTACAAGAATGTGTCGAGCTGGAGGACAACCATTTACACAAACATTTTTATTGAACATAAGATGTTTTCTTTTAACAAAAGTAAATAAATGAAATAAACTAAAAACTGCAGCGTTGTTCCCTGACAAAAGCTGCCTGTTCGTATACACCCAGCAGGGTTAGATAACCTCAATGTTCACAACACTTCTGGGAAAAATGGGCTCATTTCAGGACTAGTGTGACCATTTTGGATCAGCATGCAGGCTCAGCTGGATTTGGCTATAAATAGCCTACATCATCATGTTTTGTTTTGTGTTATTTTTCTTTCAATTAATGCAACCTTTGTGAGACAGACGTGACTCAAAGACAGACTAGTTAAGCAAGCTAATTATCTGCTGATATAATAACAGTATTATTCTGCAGCCAGAATAGCCTTGATTATGACCATATAAGGTAACAGGTCCCGATAGCGTACAGATGTGGAAATCAGCATTTCCTAGAAAGACTGAATAAAACATCTGGAATGTGAAGCATACATACCTCAGAGACATACAAGAAAGGAACCAGATCGGCAATTTTTATACTTCGCTGTGAATACGTTCACTTGCTGACAGTTGACAACAATTCTGATTTCTTCTGCTTTAATAAACAGAACATATTTGCACCTTTTTGTTGATTTAAAATGTTTAAAGTGAGCACAAAGAATAGACCTGCTGCCTAATTGTATTTGTATTCAACCTGAAGCCATCTGTTTTGGGGGAAAAAAATCAAACTATAAAGATACAATTAAGACAATTATATTCCTAAATGATGCAGTCTTCAATATTCAAATATTTAGAAAGTTATTGTCGCTTCTGTTGATCCCGGAGTAATTCACAAAAGCATTTGGTCATTGCTTTATTGACCATTTTAAATGCAACGAGTTATTATTCAGGATAGTTTAGTGGGAGATATGGAAACCTCTAGTGGTGGAAAAAAGTACCCCTCCTCCACCCTGGTGCATAGAGAACCTTCTCTGGTCGTCGAGCAATAAAGCACATTTTATATATACACAGCTCTGGAAAAAATTAAGAGACCACTGCAAAATTATCAGTGTTCTGATTTTCACTATTTGTAGGTATGTGTTTGAGTAAAATTAACATTTTAGCTTCATTCTTTAAACTACTGCCAACATTTTTTCCAAATTCCAAATAAAAATGCAAACATGTAGAGATGCTGATTTCAGAAAAAACTGAAGTGGCTCTCTTAATTTTAATTTTTACAGTCGATTAATAAAAATATGCCGCATTTCTATTGTTACTTTTTAAAATGTGCTTCCTGAAGCGATTTTTCATTTTATTGGCGCACCAAATACGAGTCAAAAAGACAAACTCCAACCGCTCCAGCAGCAGAAATGTCGGCATCAGCCGGTGAAGCGAACAAACCGAGCCGCTCCCATTGTAGATTAGTTTAAGTAAAACTGGGGTCTTTTCTCGCCCAGTTAGTTAGTGGAAAATAAAAATAGGCAAGCGAAATCATCATGACAAACCTCCAAGAAAACATCCCGCTGTGTTTTTCCACTGCGATCGAGGGAATCTATATTACAAGAATCGCTGTGCGCATTCCTATTATCTTTAATGTTGAGGCGGCGAATTCCCAGAATGAGGACCGAGTCAGTGCCGCCCGGCGGGGCGGAGCCAACCCCGCAATTATTCCTGGAAAGCGGATGGAGCGAAGCAGCCGCACGATTCCTGGGATGCTGGGTTCAGCTAATGTACAGGCCGCTGGAGGGAGAGCTGGGGGTCGACCCTAAATGGAACAGCGGAGCGGCCCGACGGTCATGCCGAGAAAAATCAGAAAAGAAAGGCGACCAAAGCCCAGAGAAGCCCCCAGAATTCGCCCGTCGCGAGCCAGCGCGAGGCGAACGGAGCGGCGCGCGAGCGCTGGTGCGGCCCTCGTGACGTCAGAGCCGGCGGTGCCGTGAGGAGTTCTCAGAATAGACTTCTAGGAAACGGTAAATTTTAAAAGCCGAGGTTTCACGGTCTGTCCCTCACACGTTCGGACCTCAGTTCAGCGACAACACACTCCAAACCGCTGCTCAGACGTTCCCACCGCAAATTGAACTTATTTTGACGGTTTCTCGTTTTCATCAAGCGATCGCGAAAGCTGAAGGCCGAGCGCCCTTTCCGGCTAGGCGGACCTCCTCGACTCTTTATATCGCCCAGAGTGAATGATTTCACCACGAATCGACGTTGCAGCGCATGTTTTCGCACAGGACGTCTTGTTTTTAATCCCGTCTTTTTTATCTGAAGAAGAAAGAACAGACAGATTTTTCTGGCCAGCAGGTTGAAAAAAATAGCATGATTCTTTGTGTCCCAAGGTGAGTTGACTTTTGTTTCTAATCAGACACTAATCTGTCAACAAAATTATTTTTTTCAGTCTTAATCAAGGCAGAAATATTGAGAATCGAATCCTTTAATTCTGCGTCGTAGACAAACGTCTTTGTTTTTCAGATTTTAACGTCTAGGTTTTTGTCTTGAGCTTTTACTGTAGTTTGTGCTTCTGCTTTTACTGTAGTTTGCTGCTTGTCTGACCTTTTTCTCTTCTTTGTCTTTCTCTCACACACTGAACACTACAATTCGCTTTAAATGTTTGTACACATATATAGCATCTGTAACTGTATATTTCAAATATTTCTGGGGAGGGGAAAGTAACCACCATTGAAAATGTCTTAAAGCAGTCTTTTTTTTTCCTCAATAATTCCAATGCGTTTTAGTCCAACCTTCCAGAAATTAAATCTGAGATAAATGGTTGCCCGTTTTCACAAACACACTTGAAGAGGAAAAAAAAATGCAACAAGAAAGATTTTTTTCCTTGTTTCATCCCTTTAATAAATAAATAAAAGCAGATTTTCCTTTTCTACCAGTCCTAGAGCGCTGCCTGCTGCTCCAGCCACTGAAGCCCCGCGGGGCATGCGGGCAGGAACTGTGACCCCTACCCCTTGCCTTCAGAGCACCCATCCACAGTGGGATCCCACCAAGGACCTTCGGGCGATCGCCAGCAACTTCTGCTATTTGGAAAATTCAGGTATGGCACAAAAAAAAAAAAAAAAAAAAAACAGAGAGGTTGACATTCCGGAAGAGTTGTTTTTGCAGTACATTCTGTACTGGCTCTGGTCAAATGCGCCTGAACTGAGTCCGCTAACAGAAATCTGTCTGTGCAGGATGGTACTGGGGAGCAGTAACAGCAGCTCAGGCCCACGCTGCACTGCAAGAGGCTTCTGAAGGGGCTTTTCTGGTTCGTGACAGCAGCCACCCTCTCTACATGCTGACGCTGTCGGTCAGGACCGCCCGCGGTCCCACCAGTATACGGATCCAGTACAGCAGCGCCCAGTTTCTGCTGGACTCCAGCTCCCCGGCCCGGCCCAGCCTCTCGTCCTTCCCCAACGTGCCGAGCCTGGTGCAGTACTACATGAGACCAAAGAGCAAAGCGGATGAGGGGGAGCTGGAGAAGGAGGCCCCCTCTAAGTCCTCTCAGGAGACCATTCAGAGCACATCTGTGGTGTTGAAACTGAAGCGGGCCGTGTACAAGCCCCACAGCCTCCCCTCCCTGCAGCACCTCACACGGCTCGTCATCAACAGACACTCTGACTGCCCCGAGCAGCTCCCACTCCCAAAGCCTCTGCTGCGGTACATCCAGGACTACCCCTTCAAAGTATGAGTGGGTCCCACCGGGCTGAATCCTGAAATCGACTTGAAGCGGATCCTCCATACGAGTAA
The DNA here is from genome assembly GCA_015343265.1 of Pao palembangensis. Taxonomy (NCBI): domain Eukaryota; kingdom Metazoa; phylum Chordata; class Actinopteri; order Tetraodontiformes; family Tetraodontidae; genus Pao; species Pao palembangensis. The sequence goes on along the minus strand of CM027087.1, from coordinate 7,376,089 downwards.
ACCATGGCCGCTCCAGCAGGCGGAGGCTGCTTGTGAAAAACAATGGACGCGGGGGCCATTTTGATGGTGCTGACTGGTGCCTGGTTTCAGACTTTATTGGTGATGGAATATTTGAAGGACCCCAGACTTAGGAGCATCCTGCAGTACTGTAACCCAGCCCTCGCTTTATAACCGGCGTGGGAGCCGACCGTATTCATGTTCCTGGATGTACATACTGTTCCTGTAGATCGATTCCACCAAAGGATCTTTTACATTTGATTTTTCTCAGCAAGACTGTTTTTCTATGCTTTACATGTGTACATTTTCTATTAAAAACATGCAGAATCCAGCTCTGTTTCCTTTACGTCCTTTTACGTTGAGAGAGAGAGAGAGAGAACAAAAAAAAACCTAGGCTGCTCATGTGACACTGGTTAGGACATTTTGCTCACAGTCTGTCACCTTTAGAACCATGTGTCACCAGGCTGTGCCAGAAGTGCAGATTTCAAAGTTTAACAAGAAAAAAAAACCCAAACCAATCGGTGTGTGTGTTTTTACAGCAGTGTGTGCAGCCTGCGTCTGAGCGGAGGGGAGGACCGCTCATCAGCCGATTCACGGAACTGCTCAGCGCTTCCTGGGAGGAGGCACAGATTCTGAGAGGGAGGGTTCTAAGAAAAGCTCTGATAATTATCCTCAGCTTTGAACCCTCTTGTGCCACCTTTTATTAAGGCACAGGACAGGAGGCAAATGCTCCCGGGAGTTGAGTGCCGACGCTGCAAGCACGGCTGTTTGTTGGCCTCGGCGGTTTTCTGGCGTGTGTGAGATCAAATCCATGCAAGTGTTGCGGCTGTGTGTGTGTGTGTGTGTGCGCTGTGGGGGGATGTGTGCTGTGGCAACCTGAGCTAAAGCCAGCGTAATAGGATCTCGGCTTCTCAATCCATATTCAGCTGGAGGCCCTGGTTTGACTCCTTCTGCAGGATGCAGTATCGTGGCCTGAGAGATAAACAGAGAGGTGTGAGGGACCCAACGTATTGGCTCTGACACATCCAGAATGCCTGGAGATCACCCATTTCATTTAATTTGAGGCTAAAGGGAAATCCCTGGCCGTTCATATGGCAACGTAGCATTAACCAAAAGCAGGTTAAAGAATATGAACAATAAAAATCAATATTTTTTGGCTAATACCAACCTGCCTGTGATATCACATCGGGTCTCCACATAACACAACCCTTCCACGTTTGCCTCCACCCAGCATTGAATCCGAGCTGGGTGTCGGGGCTCCACTTCCAAGTAAACGTGACTATGAGAAGACGACAAATTGAATTATGGAGCAGGATAAGATCCTCAGAAGCCGCCTAGATGGCTTGTGTCTAAGCCTGAATTAACTGAGGCCGGTTAAAAAACTTCTTATTAAGGTGGCAACCAGTGCTTTTAGGAACATACTGTTCCCTGAGGAATTAAACCCAGACGGTGTCGGGGTGGGTGTGTGTGTGTGTGTTACTGTGAAAAGCAGCTAGATTCGTTACCCGTGATTTATCAGGATCTGTGGAGCCAGAATCAAGATTTTTTTGATGGTGTTTAGACCGTCCTCACCTCCGTCTAAGGCCACGTGGTCCTCAAACCTGGGGATATACAGCAAAATAAAATCCATCAATTAACTTAACAGCAATACAGTGTAATTACATATTTTATTTTTATGTTTTTATTTTTCTTTTCTTTGCATATAGGCTGTGGTGTACATACCAGAGGACCTTAGTCAAAACTTACTTAAGGCCAGAATATGAACTGCTGACTAATTTTCATACAGTAAATGTCTTAATAACTTATAAATGTAGAAATTATAATAACACAGAGTTGAGTAAGACAGCCATTACAGCTAAAATTAGCTAGCCACTAGGTAGCTGTTGAGATAATTATTTATCTCACAGCTGTAGCTCAAACTACTGTTTCTTTCCAACATTTTGATCAAACTGAAACACATTTAATAATTTATTTAAAGACATTTTCAAACATTTACTACATTACCTTATATATAATTAAAATAAATGGAAGAAATCTCAATATTCACCTGATAATTTCGGGTTCCAAAGATTTCATGTCCTCTGAGAACAAATATGGAGGGTTGCTAACTAAAGCAGAGACAGAACTACAGAGGCTCAGCAGGGTTTCTCCGGCTTAAAGAAAAAAAAAAAAAAAAAAAGAAAATACAAAACAACCTTTTTGTTATTAGTTAGTTGTTATTATTTTGCTTACCTTTCATAACATCTAAATGATGAACCTGTAATCTGTCCTGTAATCCCAACCTGTGCAGAAAACACCATATCCAGTAACAATCACACAGAATTCCATTCACCCAACACTAAAAGTAATGAACACTTTGAATGGTTGCATTGACCTGCCAGCGTTCTCTGTGGTTAAATCCACTGCATCCTGACTCTGATCCACAGCAAACACCTGCAGCTATTGAGAGAAATAACAAGCTCCTTCACAAGCTGGATAACAACAGCAAATGTGCTGGGTCAAACACAGAATTAGCAATAATCATATGTGATAAACATCGTGCATGACAGTCTGCAGGTCCTTGCTGGGCTTCACCAGGACCTGTTGGTGTCCCCTCGGTGCTCCAGTTGTAGCTTCATTATTTACTTTATTTTCTTGCAAGCAGCACTTGGCCTGGCAGCAAAACAGCGTTGCAGCGGAATGCTCCGCCTCGATCTTCAACAGCAGATTCAGCAGATTCAGCGCTGCTGGGGTCAAGGGTCACACATTCCCACCTGTTGCTGCCCGTTGCGGCCAAACAGCTTATTTTGAGCACAGAACTTTCCTCTAGAAGAAGTTATTTTTCTTTGCATACGCGATAAGGAGTTTCTGCTGTCTCCATGCTCCCGCAAACACAGCCAGCAGTAATTTATGTCTGGAGCACGTACTGGTGTGTCTCAGCACACATTCCTTTAGTTAAGAATTAATTAAAAAAAAAAAAAGAAAATGCTTCAAGACAAATGCAGGAACTCATCAGGAATCACATGAATAAACAATGTTTTTTTTTTTTTTATTTCTTACCGCTGCTGATGTCAAAACTGTTTTGGACAAATTCCACACAAAAACGCCTTGAATCTGTTTACTCAGATCCCAGCCCTCCTGTCCAGCTTTTATGACCCTGAATGCACGTGGCTATTTCTGCTGACAGCTAAGCTAAGAAGAATGGTTAAACCATCAAAAATAAATAAATAAATAAATAAATAAAAAGATGGCCACCGATGAGATTCTGTGGGAAGGGATCAGGAAAGATTTACATACAGCTGTGTTATATTTTCATACAAGTGTCAAATGTCAACACTGTAAAAGGTCAGCATACGCAACCAATAACCTAGAAACATGACCCTAACCCTTCTCTGGGGACCACTGTCCACATACGGCAATAACAGGTTTCCCTGCTAGTGGCCTCCACAAATGCTACATTAACTGAACAGTATCCTATCAGTCTGTTTGGGGGAAGCATACATTCCTCACCTGAGGCAAACTCTTCAACAGACTGAGACTAATGGCTCCTGAGCCGCATCCCACTTCCAAGCAGGTCTGCTGGATGTCTGCTCCCAACCCAGATCTGGTCTTCAAATCACTCAGCACAAGTTCCACCAGTTCCTGCACCCATTAAAAAAAAAAAAAACTCTGTTGGATCACTGGTAGCTAGATGAGTCCTGTGCAGCTATTTTCTGTGAGCGAACCTCAGTTTCAGGTCTCGGTATGAAGACTGGAGGCCTCATCTTCAGCGTCAGATCTCTGAAGTCCCACTCCTCTATCACATACTGTACAGGCATTCTAAACCAATCAAACATGTTTATGAGAGTGGTGTGCTGAAAACATGTACATCTGGAGACACGGGTGTGAAGGTGGCATACCAGAAGTGTCATACCTTGACAGACGTTTGGTGCAGAGCCGCCATATCTGCTCTGTCTGATCTCGTCCGAGAAGCTCCAATAACTTTGCGTGTTCAACACTTTCGATCTGTGAAAACAGTTAATGATGGTACGGAATGCAGAGGCAGGTTTCACTACACCGTCAGGAGACTGTAGTATGAGATCTTTTCAACTCACAGTTTTAGCCCCAAGCAGATGGGCAATGATGTAATTGCTAGAATTTTCAGGCTCAGGCACACCTTCCACAATGAAGTGCCTCTTCCATATGTCAAGAGCCTCAAGTGTTGTGATCCTGCCTGCAGGTAAGGGCGGTATGCTGCATCTGTGCACTGAATGGGTGGTCCGGAGCCCCTAAAATGTTTGATTTATTATTAAATCCGACACTCAAAAAAGAATACTCACTAGAACTCAAAGTTTGGTTATTTGATTTATCATTAACTACGATGTGTTGATCATTGTGCATCATTGCGACTTACTTGTTGCGCTTTGGTCCATTCTGCTCAAAGTAGTTAACAATCAATCTGAGAGAAGAAGCTTCAGCAAAGCACATTATTTACCTTCGGTGCGAACCACCTGCAGCCTGGACTCAGACACCTTCTCCACATGACTGCTGTAAACAAACGTTTGCTTGAGCTAATAGGAAAGGTATATGCTAAAATTTAAGACGTTTTATGACATTGTTCAATGAAACGTAATTAAACTTTATGTCATCACTAGACTTCCATTAATGAAAGCAAACAGTTAACGATCTATTCTGTAGCCGAACATTAGGCTAGCTGTCGCCACATGGCGCATGACGACAATCACGCGAGAAGCCTGCGGCGCAGACAGCGCAGCATTGTAGCTAATGATGCTGTGTTGCATTCACGAACGGTCGAAAGTAGTTCCATAACACTCCACTGCACAAAAGTTGTTTTGAAACGAAATTAGATTAATATTCTAAAACCATAGCAGATGCGATAAATACACCCGAAATATAAAAATGTTTCATTATGATACAACAAATATAACTGTTGAAGTTAGAATTTGAATTAACTCTTGTTTGCGAAAAAAATTACGAGCAGTTCTTGAAGTCACCATTGTTTTTCTGTCTGCTGTGCATGAACGCATCGACTTTTGTAGCGTTACTGGGTATTTTGACTGACAACTTTTCTATGCAAACTGATGATACATTATATCGGACGTTGTTAGATATTGAAGCAGTTACAATAGTTTCACGGGTTATCACTTGTTAAATGCTAACGCAGGAAAGCTAGCTTTAGCTGTGTTAGCTAAACAACCAATGAGACACACACCGGCAGTGTGCTACCATACAAAACTGGAACAATTCGTATATTCTTTTTTCTGGCGATAAGATTGGGCATATAGATCTGTGATGGGAATGACCAGTCGAATAGAGTGCATATTTTTCAGCGAGTTTCATCCCACCCTTGGTCCAAAGATAACATATCAGGCGAGTGAAAATACTTTTCAGTTTCAAACATTCAAATAAACTGATCTGGTATAAAAACTATATATATTATGATTAAATAATCCGTCTTCACATTAGGGTCACATGTGATCTATGTTTTTACAGATGAGATCATTTAGATGGTAATTAGCATAATGAATACAGGATCAATCATTTATGTGCTTTCTTCACAGGTTCCAGAAGAATATATATCGCGGGAGCTCTTTGATACAGTTCAGGTTTACATCATCACAAAACCAGAGTTACAAAATAAATTAATAACAGTGTATGTAGTCAGTCACATCTGTCTTATTATTAATGAAATCTCTCTGTGATCCATGCTTATATCTTGCATACCATGTTTTATTTTTAGCACTGCTATGGGAAAGAAGTTAATCGGCTGTCCTGTGTGCATCGAGCATAAAAAGTACAGCAGAAACGCCCTCCTATTCAACCTCGGTCTGGTTTGTGATGCCCAGTCTAACACGTGTGCCCTGGAGCCCATTGTCAAGAAACTGTCTGGCTACCTCACAACTCTGGAGGTTGCGAATTATGAGTTTCTCACATTTGTGCTGCATTTTGCGGTAGGTTCGTTATGATGGTTGGGTCGTGAATGTATCCTACCATGTTGATTTGCAGCTGGAGAGTGGATTTATCTCAAATGAGGAGGGCAAGCAGAAACTCTTACCCATCATGTCGACCTTGTTGGAAGAACTTAACGCCAATGGAGCCTGCACCTTACCAATTGGTATTGTTATGTTTTTAACCTTCAGATGGTGTTGGCTTGGTGAAAAGTAGCCTGGTCATGTGACTTGTATTGGACTATTTCATGCTAAACTGACTGATATGATTTTACTCTGATGGCTCTATTAGCACCGGGGAAGTGTTGTATAGTGAACACAACATTATTCGCAGGGTTATATGTGAGGATTAAATATGGTCATTTTCTCTGTTATTTGTCTCGTGTAGACGAATCTAATACAATCCACCTGAAGCTGATCCCACTACGTGACGAACCGCTCATCGTGCAGGAGTATGACGTTCCAGTTTTCATCCAGTGCAAAAACCATTTCATCAAATCTCAGTGGGATCTGACCACGCAACAGGTAGGTCTTGGTAATGGAGTTCTGAGCAAGCTGTGTTTGTCTTTGTTATCAGTCACAGTGATATTTATTGCTCACTGCAGATCCTGTCCTGCATCGATGGATTCAGACACATCCAGAAAATCGCTGCTGAAGCGGACGTAGAACTGACTCTTGTTCGGATTGCTGTGCAGAATCTCCTGTGAGTACATCGTCAGTCAACAAAGGCTAACATACACAAACACCAGATTCTTAATCTGCTGTGTCAGGTGACATTTGGAGATGTGACCGCTGATTGATCCATGTCAAAATTATCCTGGTAGCGTCGTTTCACATGCTCTCTGCATTTACTGCTTAATGACGCTGTATGCTGCGTAAATGATCTCTTTATCTTTCCAGGTACTATGGGATCATCACCTTGGTGTCCATTTTTCAGGTACTAACTTGTACTGTTATCATTATAAACATGTTTTTTTCCGGCAGGTGCAAAAACTCCCATCCTCCTTGGCATTTCTCCTCTCTGATGATTTTTTTTTTTGCCATGTTTTTTCTTTTTCCAGTATTCAAATGTGTACTGCACCACTCCCAAAGTCCAGAGCCTTATAGATGACAAGTCTCTCCAGGACGAGTGTCTCAGCTATGTCACTAAGCAGGGTAAGAAGAAATGGAGGCTGCGTTAAGGGCAGTGCTTTATTTGTCATTTGAATTGCGTGGCGTTGCTCTGTTGTCTCTCAGGTCAGAAGCGCGCCAGCCTGAGGGACGTGTTCCAGCTGTACTGTGGTCTGAGCCCCGGAACCACAGTCAGGGACCTTTGTTCCCGCTACTCGCAGCAGCTCCAAAGGGTCGATGAGAGGTGAGACTTTATCAGCTATGGAAAGACATTTATGGGTCTCCATCAGGGCAAGGCATTTATAAGATACCGTGTTTACTTCTAGAAAGCTGATCCAGTTTGGTCTGATAAAGAAGCTCATCCGGCGGCTGCAGAAGTACCCAGTGAAGGTAATCCGCGATGAAAAGAGCAGAGCTCCTCGATTCTACACCGGCGGTCATAGCTACGATGAGATCTGCTGTAAAACAGGCAGGTTCATTTACACCTGTAGATTTTTTTAACTCCTGCATTTGACAGGCAAAAGTTGTACATTGAGACAACCTGTTCTGTATGATGTCAAAGTAAGAATATACATGTTTGAATAAGGTTTAAGGCAAATAACGACGCCTGTCTTTACAGGTATCAGTTACAAGGAGCTGGATGAACGTTTGGAGAATGATCCAAACATCGTGGTGTGCTGGAAATGAAATTAATGGAAACGTTCCCTCACCCAAAGACCTGAGTAAAAAGAATAAATCAAACCATATTTTTAAATTGCTGTCTAAGGAATTAAACCTCCATTAAATGTGGAATATGCCTTTTATGGCCATGGTAAACTATCTATATGAACAGTGAACAGTGTTGTTACTCACTGTCATTAATCATAGCGAGAAGTACAGGTCTTAAACTGCTGACAAACGTTTGATACCATGTTTTTGTGACTGTAAAACTTTAAAATAAAGTTTATATATAAATAAAAAATAAAATGAATCGATATTAAACCTTTTAAATATTCTTTGTGTATAAAGGAAATTCTAGTTCAAATGTAAATATTATTTACACCATTATTTTATGATGTAATAAAAAATGGAAGGAAGTTATTTATGTATCATGAGGATGTACCTTTTATTAAAAACTGAACACATTTACATGATGATGCACTGCCACTTAGTGGCCACCTGGAGGTACTGCCACTGCTATGTTAAGTAACTATGACAACGCAGGAACCGAAGACACCAGTGTCAATTTAGCGACTTTCTCGCTAAATCCACAACGAATCTAGCGACTTTTGCTGGTGGTGTTGGAGAATTTTGTGCTGTTTGAGAGCCTGAACGCATATATCGTTCTGCAGTTGCTGCATTCAGCGGCCAGCTTGTGATCTCATCCTTCCCCGGTTTCAAAGCGCTCACAGACGGTCAGGCTCCCAGCAGCTTCACATCATCACGAAAAGATACGATCAAAGGTGTAAAGGAGCTTTGATTCAAATCAACTTACTATATTCCAGCGACACTGTATCACAGCTGTCCTCTTTAACACTGAAAGCAATTAACTTCAACAACAGTCAGAAAATATAGAAAGAAATACAAAATACAACGAAGTAAGTTACTGACAACCAAAGACACTTGATTCTGTGTTCCTCTGCATGAACTGCAAGGCACACAAGTCATGAGTTGTGTCTAAAACTCGTTGCCTCTTCCCTGGTTTGAATACACAACTTAGTGCATCCATGGATAAGCTCGCTTCCAGGCATTCACAGCAGTCTTTTCATTAAAACATTTCACTAAACAAGGCAAAATACATTTTTGTGCAATAAAAACCGTTTCTATTTTTTTTTTAACAGTTCAAAACATATTTAAAATGTTTTTGCTAATATTTCGTGGAAATGTGCAGATCATTGACGTAATGTAGCGAATTCCAGGGCAGCCAATAGCGACTTTCCTTATTGAGGCGTTGCCATTGGCAACACTGAAAGACTCGCCGACTGTAAACATTAGATAAAATCGGCCTTCGGACGCTTTGGAAAGTAACGGGGATATTAGAATATCTTAAAATAATTTACCATTTGTACAATAACGATGGTACACAATTAGACAATTTTAAATATACATTAATTAGCGAGCGAATAGAATGTTTCAGATTATTTCTTCTTGACATCTTGGTTTAGTTATTTTGCAGCAGCAACATGGACTCTTCGGTTATTTTGCCTGATGAAGCAGAAGGATTTATTCAAAATTTGCAAGCTATTTCACTCAAAGAAGTGGGTTCTCAAAGGTAAGACTAACCAGCTAGCTAATTAGCTACCAAATACTCCAGCATGAATTCAGACTTTTAATAAAGTTCTATCGAAAATAATCGGACTCCCAACATAGTGTCAATCATGCGGTTATTATCAGGGTAAATGTAACTGCTTTTTCAGGGTTTTATTTGTGTCTTTCACAGGTGGTTCAGGCAGCATGAATACATTGAGAAACTCAATATGCAGGCAATATTAAATGCTTCAGCCGTACATGACGAGTTTGTCAAAGATCTGCTCGTATCATATGGAAAGGTGAGTGCCGTCCTACCGTCAGCTCACCAACATAGGCCTACAGTAAATGTAATGTCTCCCTGCCCTCTCCAGATCCCTGTTCTGGTCCATGAAATGATCCTCATCGAAGTGTGGAAGCAATCTGTGTTTCCCATTTTGTGTCATCTGAGTGACTTTAAGCCCAAAAACACGTTTCAACTCTACATGGTGGTGCGTTTAGAATCAGATGTAAAACTGACCGGTGCACAGCACATCTTTAATCTACTTTTTACATCTCTTAGATCCACCATGAAGCCACAGTCATAAACCTCCTGGAAACAATCATGTTTCACAAAGTAAGTATTCTTGAAGTTATTTGTTAACCTCTTTGTGTGTTGGGATGTTTCAACAAGAACATCAAAACTGGACTGAAGTCCTGAAGCACCTTGACTGGATCTTTGTGTAGGATTGTTGTGAGGCAGCTGATGATTCTGTTGTTGACTTGGTGGATTACTGCCACCGCAAACTCACGCTGTTGGCCAGCAAAGCGACCACGGAGGGAGCGACGTGCCGTGACCGGAGCAGCCTGTCGAGGAAAGCCGGACTCTCCTCCATGGAGGTACAGTGCCGTCATCTTGAGATCTGTTCTGCTGCCACTGTGCAGAGGGTTTTCCCGTACTCACATGGCTGACATGGCTCTTCTTGTTCGGAAGGAGTTGCAGATACAAAATGCTGAGCTGGAGTTTGAAATCTCTCTGAAGGCTGTGTCAGTGCTGCGCTACATCACAGATCACGTGGAGAGGTATGGCCTGGTGCTTATGGAATGGGGTCAATCGAAGCGCCAGACCAGGGTTTCCCCAAAAGTCTAAACACTCCGACTTTCTGTTCATTTGCTGGTTTTGCTTTCTGTCTTTTAGCATCAGTGTGATCAACCGCCTGCTGTGCACCCACAACATGCCCTGTGTGCTGGTTCAGCTTGTTGACTGTTGCCCTTGGATGCGTTATACAGAAGGTCTGTCCTAGCTCCAGCGGCTTTTATTTTGGTCTCTTAAGCAAACCCTTACTGATCTCTGCTCTTTCTGGCTCCCCCTGGAGGTGAGCTGGAGAAGTACATAAACGGCAAATGGCAGACGATTCCCGTCGAAGACCATTTAAAGATGACAAAACTAGATGGCCAGGTCTGGATCTGCCTGTACAACTTGCTGCTGAAGGGAGACTGCCAGAGGAAGTACGACTTCAACAGTTTCAACAAGAATCAGCTTCTGAAGGTGCTGCTGAATCTGTGCTCTAGTAACAGTTTCCTCCTCCTCTGTACATGTGTAAACTGAGGGAAGCGTGTGAGTGGGAGATTAGTGTCCTTTAATTCCTAAAGACTAAGTGTCCAAGGGTTGTTTTGCCTACAATGCTTCCTCCTATTATACGTTTCTCATCCTCTTCCTGTTCCATTAATTATAAAAGTGCATCCTCTGCAGTGCTGCTTTCCCCTCCCAGGAGAGCGCTCTGATGCCACTGTCTCTCTGTGCTCCAGCTCCGAGGCTTCCTGACGGAGGTATTGATCGATCAGCTGCCCGTTCTCCTGGACCTGCAGCGTTTCCTCGCTCATCTTGCCATCACAGACCCAGCACCACCCAAAGCAGGGCTCACTTTAGAGCAGGTACACGCTCACTAAGCGCGCCTGCCACTACACGGAAGGGCTTGCTCCCTGTGTTCACCTTTGATTTTTTTTTTGTATAGTTACCAGAAATTCGGAATTACATTGTGCGGCAGAACTCTGGGAAGTGGAAGGGAATAGCCAAGTATCAAGCCAAAGAAACCTTCAACCTGTCTGAAAATGACCTGAAGATTCAAGCACATAGGTAGTTTTTTGTCCTCACTTCATTAACACACAGGTTTAAAATCTACAGTGAGTCACTCTTCTATATTCTCTTCTATATTCTCACCAGTCTGGCCCAGACTTACAACCTGGACGTGATGGAGAGTTTACTGCCTGAAAAGCCAAAGTGTGGTTTCTGTGGCAATGAGGCTTCGAAGCGATGCTCTCGGTGTCAGGTGGAGTGGTACTGTCGCAGGTAGGACGTCACCGCGGAGGAGAGGTCACATCTGCTCTGGGATCAGCCGCCAGAGGCTGTAAATGCTGTTTGTCTTTTTCAGAGAGTGTCAGGTTAAGCACTGGTCAAAACACAAGAAAGCCTGCCAGCTGCTGGCTGAGGCCACAGAGAAGATCAAGACTAGCCTGCACATGGACTGCAGCAGGTCAGACCAGTGAAGCTCATGCACGGAGATACATGACACTCCAGGCCTTCACCCACCTCAGCTCTATTTCTGTCGCCTTTCTGCAGGTCTTAGTATTATTACAAAAGAAATAGGTTTCTCAGGATTTATTCACTGAATGGAGCTGAATATTTATGTGTAATGTAATCTGTTGTTCTGTTCTTTTATTTTCGGGGCATTTTTGATTTTATTGTATGAGGGAGTCTAAATAAAAATAAGGAATTATTTAGTACCCATGTCTTGTTCTCCTGTCTGGTTTTAAACAGCATTTTCCTTCAGTGAATTATTACAGTTGAAGACATCAGACTGCTTCCAGCTGGCCGAGTTGATGAAAAACACCCCCGGAAGTCAGAAAGACGTTTATAAACTGGGAAGAACTCGGAGTAGTAGAACAATCTGGCTCTGCCCGACAAAAGTGGGAAAAATTCCACATCGTTTATTGGCCACTTTTCTAATATCTATGTAAATAAATTGTTCAAAACTTGAGCAACACTGCAGATGTTTTGCTGTTATGCGCAAACTCTTAGTAGTTTTTTTGACTGGTATTAGCCAACAATGTTATGGAGGAGTTTGAGAAGTACTTTTCTATTTCTTTTTTTATTATTATTCCATTATTGGAGGGTTTGATATCACTTTTTTTACCTTAATCTCTGGCTTTTGATAGGTAATGGTAAAATTGTATGATTAAAAAAAAAAAAAACAATTCTCCAGTTGTGTTAGTATGAGTATTATTGACATGTTTAAGGGCCTTGCTTCATGTTTCTGATAACAGCCTCAAGGCTCTTTCCGCTGTTGCTGGAGCTGAGAGCTGGTGGGGGTCTGCACGCCCACTCAGCTGTCGATCCCCCCCACCAACGTAAAAAAAAAAAGTCCGGATATCACCCGGTTCCGGCTCATCTTTTTCCCGTCTTCCGCCGCTTCCTCCAGCAGCAGTCTGGAGGGGAGACCTGAAGGTGTTCGCTGATCTGCCGCCTGCAGCTGCCACGATGACAGCTTGACTTCGCAGATGTAGCCGAGGCTGCTCAAACACACACCCGCATGCACGCACCCACGCACACGCACACTCTCGTCTGAGGAAAGTTTTTCTCTGCGGATGGAAGATTTGAGACGAAGCGTGCGCCCCGGGGCTGCTCTCCCCGCTCTTTCCGTAAGTCAGACGGAACCTTTGTACTTTTATTGCTGATCGATCACTTCGACTGTTTTCGACGTTTGCGGAGAACATTGAGGCTTGGCTGGTTTTATTGTTTTAGTTAGCGGCTCGCTGTTGCGGATGTTCTAACAGTCGAACTTCTTCTGTCTGTTCGGTTACATAAGATCGAGTTCTGCGATCGAGCAAATGATCCAATAATGGGTCAAAACTCCTGCAGCTCAAAATAACAAACTGTATAATACTGGAACCCCTGACCGTTTATACTTTTTAAATTGCACTTTTTAATATCTATTTTTTTAATGTTGAAATTTTATGAAACATGACGTTGCTAACAGGCTGCCGCTGCCTATAGATACAGTACCATGCAGTATTTAGCATTAGCTTCGTTAGCGACAGTATGATAATTATTAGGCATCAGTGTGTGATAAAAGTGCCTGAAATTGAATTTAATCTATATTTTCTTTATATTACAGGGTGACATCACCCTCCATCCATCCACAGATGTTGGAAACATTTTTTTTAACCCTTTTGGGTAGATTTTATTTTTGTGAAGTGAAATCAATAATATTATCAAGAAACATCTTTTAATGCGGAAAGAGGAGGCGGACAGGATTTTACTTTTTACCTCACTGCATCATGGTAGAGCTTTTTACCGGTGATATTGGGGAAGAGTCGGACTTTGAGTGATGCAATGTCTTGGGGGGAGTTTATTGAGCTCCGTGACCTAAGGTCAGGCCGAGAGCAGGTGGACCTGACAAGTTTGCCATGCTCGCCACCGCGCCTGGAGAGGGCCAATGCCCTGAGGATAAGCCCGGGGAAGCTTCCAGACCTGCTGAGCAGGGTGGGCATCATCAGGGTCCTGAGCAGTGCCCAGGACCCCCAGATCACCGAGGAGAAAGGAGAGGGACACGACTTCCAGCCCTGCAGCCAAGCTCAGCCTACGTGGTGTGACCTGTGTGGGGACTTCATCTGGGGCCTGTACAAGCAGAGCCTGCGCTGCACCAGTGAGTCGCACACATACCCAGCTGCTTCTGCACCAAGACAAAAGCGCTTTTTTTTTTTTTTTTTTTTTTTTAAGAATACAGAAATTATGCTTTTGCTGACCGTGGCTACCTTGACGTCCGCAAGACTTAGCACAGAGTTGCCTGATACTTCCTGTCATCAACTGAAAGTTAGCAAAGTGGCTGTGGTTTTCAGAGAGAGCAGTCTCTTGACGGTAATCTGAATGCAAAACAGCGATTCAGCCAGAACAAGATGTGAAAACCCAAATTTCAGACATTGACGGAGAACAAATCATATTTGTCAGATGTGCCGCTTGTGTTCTATGAGTACAGCGCTGAGTTGCCATCACTCCTCAGTGATGATTGATATAGACAGTGTATTTTTAGACGTCTGTGCCTCATGGTTTGACTTTTGTGCCCCCTCAGACTGCAGATTCACATGCCACTACCGCTGCCGCGCCCTGATCAGGGTGAACTGCATCTGGGACCGAGGCTCGGCGACCGACCACACGTGCGTCGTTGAACACACCGTGGAAACGGACACAAATGTGGTGAGTGGCCTCTGAGGTTGGCCTCCAAGTCGGGGTGGAAGAGCAGCTGGCAAAATAAGATAATAAAGAGAAGTAAAGGCAGGGAAAAGGAAGAGAAATTCATGGTACAGACAACTGCATCCACAACCTGTTAAAGCTCTAAGGGAGGAGGAACTTAAATTTGTTCTCTCTCTGTTACACACTTATTGCTTATCAAATTATGACTGGAATTTAAAACCTTGCGTATGTTTTTCAGCATTCTTTTGGACAAGTTGATTTGATTTGAAATGTTTTTGAGGACTTTTTAGACAGACAGACAGACAGACAGACAGACAGAGTTACTTTATTCATCCCCGAGGGGAAATTCCCTTTGTTACAGAAGCAATCCAAACCAGAGCATGAGATAAAAATAAAATAAAAGATCACACTATAATTATTTACATTATTTACATATTTACACTTATCTACAATGTGAATTGTAAGATTAAAGTGCAGCGTTCAACAGTTTGATAGCGACAGGCAGGAAAGATTTCCTGTGTCTCTCGGTGGAGCAGCGCGGCAGCCGCAGTCTCTGGCTGAAAGAGCTCCTCTGGTTGGCCAACACCTTGTGGAGGGGGTGGGAGGGAGAGTCCAGAATAGTCCAGATTTTGTCCAGTATTCTCCTGTCCATCACCCCCGTCAGAGAGTCCAGCTCCTCCCCCACAACATGTCCAGCCTTCCTAATGATCTTCTCGAGTCTATTAGTGTCCCTCACGCGCAGACTGCTGCCCCAGCAGACTACCGCGTACATGATGGCACTGGCCACCATAGACTCGTAGAACATCCTGAGCATTGTCCTGCAGATGTCAAAGGACCTCAGCCTCCTCAGGAAATAGAGGCGGCTCTGGCCCTTTTTGTAAACTGCGTCCGCGTTCCTGCTCCAGTCCAGTTTATTGTCCAAGTACACCCCCAGGTACTTGTACTCCTCCACCACGTCCACACTGACCCCCTGGATGGAGATGGGGGTCACAGCAGCTTTGGTCCTCCTCAGGTCCACCACCAGTTCCTTTGTCTTTGTCTTTGTCACGTTGAGCTGGAGGTGGTTCATCTCACTCCAAGTGACAAAGTTGTCCACTACAGTCCTGTACTCCTCCTCGTCACCACCGCTGATACATCCTACCACTGCAGAGTCGTCAGAAAACTTCTGAAGGTGGCAAGACTCGCTGCAGTCTTTACATACAGCAAGAGCTCCCCTTCCATTTTACTGCCCTATATAAAATGGTCAATAATAACAAAAGAAGGGTAAAGTCTAAAAAAAGTGGCAAAAGACCTGAGATGAAGTCGAAGCGATCCAGTGGTCAGTGAACACATAATCAGATGAAATTCCAGAAAAAATCTTAAAGAAAAGAAAATAAGAAAAGTATTTGACATATATGGGCTCCTATTGATATTAATTCCTAAACATCTACTCCATGGTGTGTTTTTATGTGATAGGAGTGCATTATTAGTTACCTGCCCTCTCCAGGTGCTTTTCTTGTGCGAGTTACTCAGTCTCCCTCTAGTGGACATAGGTGTTAACACTTCGCCATCTGCATTTGTGATATTTCTTAATTTTGAAAAAGGATAAAGTAGAGCTTCATTTAAGGTGAAAAATTATATTTTGTTAAAAGACAGTCATTTAACATTCTCCAGTAATAATACAAGATAATAAAGTCATATCTTTAAAATGATCTCTCACATCTTAGTCATCAAAATGTATTTATATTTGGGTGAGTTTTAAAAAAGCAGTAGCATTGCAGCATGGAACAGCTAAGATGAAGGAAGTTGCGTTGTATAATGTATTTAGTGGCCAGAAAAGTGTAGACGATCAGTGGATAAACGGTAAATGGCTGGTTCTCATAACTTCAAACCCCTGTTGAGGGTTATTAGGTTATGGTGACGTCAGGGTTAAATTGCGGAGGCTAGATTATAGAGATAGATAGAAGATAGAAGAGCAAGCATGTGCGTGTTTTCCTAGTCTGTGGGAGCAGGGCAGGGTGTGGTGGTCGGTATTTCCTCCTCTCCTCCAATCATATCCCTCCGCGGTGGGTTTGTTTATTTTCCAAACTCAACTGAAGCGACCAAGGTGGAGCCTCGGCGGAAGGGGGCCGTGGGGCTGACAGGGCGGAGGAACCGACACATCCTGTTTCACACAGACTGGGCTTTCATTCTGGGAACGTGGCCGAGAGACAGTCAGCGAAAATTTATAAGAGTTTTGGTTTTTGAGGCTGTTTTTTCGTCTTCTGCTACAGCCTCTAACCGCGACAATTGCTAGCAGTGATATCATCGCAGCTAAGCTCCCGTTAAGCTAGCGTCGAAAAGTTAGTCAAGTTTAAACTTTTACGCACTAGTGTTACGTTCAAGATTATAGACGTAGCCATGATGAAAAAAGAGGCCAGTAAGTCCGGCGAAACGCCGTCTTTCGAAATGACCTGGGGAAGCTCCACCAGCAGCGGCTACTGCAGCGAGGAGGACTCGGACTCCGAGTTCGAGCAGTACTTCACCGCCCGGACATCTTTCTTCCCCAAAACCCGGAAAGCTAACGTCAATGCTAACGACAAGAAGGTGAGAGTTAGACCGAAATGTACAGTGGAAGATTTTTTTTTTTTTTTTTTTTTTTTTTTAAACAAAGATTTATGGTAAAGTGGAAAGTTAGCAAGTCATTATTATTTTTTATAAAGGATAGTTTTATAGGTATTTTAACCTGACGTTTTTGGCCAAATGTGACGTTCCGGTTCCTCTTTTGAGATGTGTAAATATGCAATCACAGATGAGTTTGTTTCAAGCGCACTACCGTTTTTTTTTTTTTTTTATTAACTGAAACACCAACCCCCAGCTGAGGTCACACCGAGAACAGCCTAAATGTCAGGCCTACCCACACTTTAGGTTTCTCAATCACACATGAGTCACAGTTTTGTCTTTATGAGCTGTCCCCATTGTCACACACACCCCCTCCTGGATCAGATTTCTCTGTTGAGAAATAAGGCTCAGTTTGTTGTAAACCTCTTCTTCAGAAGCTGTGTTTGTGTTTGACTGTCTTGTACCCACAGTTTTAAAAGTCAGAGTGGCAGCATCGGTGCTTTCAACCTTCTGAGAATGAACTTGGTTTTGTTTTGGTCTAACGGCCAAAAACTCTGTTTGGGTGTGTGTTCCATGATTAATAAACTCATGCTTCATAGCAGTTAGAGAAATGTGCATAACCAGTGAGACAGCTGGTTCTGGTCCTCACTGAGTTCTGATGGTTTTTCCTTTTATACAGGAAATGCCAACCGATCTGTAGTCACAGGAAAAACCTAAACTGATCCAACAGTGATGCACATTCTGAGGCCCAAACGTGCGTGACTAAAACATGACTGGGGTCTTGCGGTTAGTATGGCAGCTGACTTGACAGGATGTGCCTGTGGAACAAGGGAGTACATTGTCTCCCAGTGGTGGGAGAGCCAGAAAAAGGGCTATTTATACATGAGTACCAAGTTGGGGAATGCAGCAGAACTGTTGGAGGCAGTCGACGTAAACAGCTGTTGCATGTCGCCCTTAGTCCCGCCCCCTCCTACACAGGCGCAACCGGATTGGACGGAGTTGACATCATCATTTTCTGCAACGTTGTCCGGAAGTTGAGATTCTGATGCAATCTGGTGGTCACTTTTGTAAAGTTTTAAGTATGAAGAGAAGCAAATAAATAATCTCATCTGAATGCACTACTCCTAATGTTGATTTAACGAGTACGTGGGTTGAAATGAACGCTTCCTGTGTCATATTGTCATCTGGTAGCAGCACAGAAGACATGTTTTTAAAGTTTTTGACTCGTACATTAGCCTAGAAGACCAACTCTACACTGATTGTGTAAATAGCTCAAATGTTATTTTTGTAGTGAGTACAATTTGAGTTACGCATGGCAGCATCATGTGACCTTTCAAGCTCCCACGAGCTTCGCCCTTTTTTTATAGATGAGCGCCGCCACCTGCTGGCTTAACGCTGTAACTGCTTCCTTTTTCAGGATGAACGGGTTGAACCTGTGAAGGAAGAGTTTACAACTGCAGAGCTTCAGCAGAAGGTGAAGGAATATAATGCTCAAGTCAACAGCAATCTCTTCATGAATTCGGTGAGTTGTTTTTGTTTTGTTTTACACGTGCACACATTGTCTTGTTTTACCATCTGTGTAATCTCTTGTTGTTGTGTTGGCAGAACAAAGATGGTTCCTATACTGGTTTCATAAAAGTGCAGTTCAAGTTGGCGAGACCAGTGTCTGTCCCACCGCCTAAGAAAGGAGCTCATGACAGCAGAGGGAAGAAGGGCGGCGGAGTTAAACGTCGCACTTCTTTCTACCTGCCGAAAGACGCGTCCAAGCACCTGCACATTAGCTCGCGTACATCCGCCCGTGAGGTCATCGAGGCTCTGTTAAAGAAGTTTACCGTGGTCGACAACCCTGCCAAGTTTGCTCTGTTTGAGCGCAGCGAGCGCCATGACCAAGGTATTGCTGCCTCCTGAGGATGTTTGAGTTATGTTTTTTAATTCTGTATAAGCAACTTTTTCTGTTTCTTTCAGTTTACATCAGAAAGTTGTCTGATGGCGAGCGGCCCCTCCGTCTGCGGCTGAATGCTGGTCCCAATGAAAAAGTCCTGAGTTTTGTATTGAAAGAGAATGAAACAGGAGAAGTCAATGTACGTGCCGATGGAATATGAGAAACTTGTTCCCACCAATGGCATTTTTTCCATCATCTCTTCTTTTCTTCCTCCTAACAGTGGCACGCCTTCTCTATGCCTGAGCTGAAGAACTTCCTGCGCATTCTGCAGCGTGAAGAGGAGGAACACATCAAGCAGATTGTGCAGCGGTACGCCCTGGCCCGCACCAGGATGCAGGAGGCCCTGGCGGGCTCCACCCCTGGCTGATGCGAGTCCGCTCAGGGGAACTAAACGTGCATCTTTTGGCTGGACAGTCACCCACCAGGACCTGACCAGTCAGGGCTGCATCCAAAGATCCCGGAGAACCTGACCCAGAACGCCTCTTGAGTAAAAGAGAGAGTGAGACAGGGCGCGAGACACTGAGAGAGAGCTAGCGCGAATGTGCGTGTGAAATGATGCGAGCGATGAGAAGTGCCTTACACCCGGAGAGTTTGATGTGCCTGAGAGAATGAGAGAAGCAGAGACTGGCAGAGGAGACTGTGGTCATATCCAGTAACGTCTGTTGTTACTGTTGAGTTATCCTGTGTACCTCAGCTGTGTCACTTTAACTTTAAGGCCAAGTTATGACTTCTCCCAAAATTAAAGTCTGTTCAGTCATATGTTTATTTAAGCTAATTTGGTTCAGTAGCAAAGCAACAGTAGATCATTTTTCTTCCCTTTTAGTTTGTTAAAAAGTTAAATACACGCCTGAAGCTGGAAGGTACTTGGGTTTGACCCTG
The DNA here is from genome assembly GCA_015343265.1 of Pao palembangensis. Lineage (NCBI taxonomy): Eukaryota > Metazoa > Chordata > Actinopteri > Tetraodontiformes > Tetraodontidae > Pao > Pao palembangensis. The sequence goes on along the minus strand of CM027087.1, from coordinate 7,356,198 downwards.
TTTCAACATCTGCCACATCCTCTCAACACCCTGATGGGTGCACCTTTTTTTTGTGTCTGTGAGCTTGACTAATGCATGGACATTTGTTTGAGTCTGAATGTCAGAGCAGTGCTTCAGTGACTGTTTGACTGGAATCCTGTGTGCTATACACGTGTTTCACTGGAAAGTCTTGTCATTTCTTATGTACGTTTTTACTTCTGTCCTTTCAGAGAAATTTCTTGTCCTCTGCTTCTTTAAAATTCCAATTCACACCTTCATAATGTTGTGCACTGCAATCAGTAAAGAGTTTTTATTTCTATCAAGTTTTTTGCTCATCTCTTTTTTTCCCCCGCAGATGATGCCAGAGATGTATGGTTAAAACACGGCAGCTCCCTCACACATGATCCGTAGATTTGTCGGTAGTTTCGCTTTAAGTGTGCAGGTTCTGCTCATCGGGTCAGCTGATCGCTTCATTAGCGCAGACTAAACGCTAGCATAACGTAGCAGGTGGGAAGAGCTGTAAGATGAGGCGGCAGTTTATTTTTGTATGAGAAGGTAGGATGTTAACCAGAAGTACGATTTCGATGGTCGCTGACCTTGTTCGGACAGGATAATCTATAGTTTTGTGTCTGTCTAGCTTGTTGTAATTTGGCTAATGTAGCTAACCTGCGTCAGTGGCTAACGGGCTAACTTGCCTCATTGTGCAGGTACTGTTCGTTAGCATCGACCCGTTGATTTGTGTGATTTATATATTTTTTTTCTTTAACAGTTGTTTTTTACAGTAATGACAATGACTTAAATCAACATAGATAACCTGCACAAGCGTGTAATGTTCGGCTCAATTTGTTAGCTTCCCGTAACCTGTCCCGTCACCTGGATAGCATTAACTAACAGTCAAAGCAAACAATGAGCTTTTTGTCTTAATAGTTTTGTAGCAGTGTTAGGTTTACAAGTGTCAGGTTTGTGTCAGCCGAGTTAATCCAACTTGTCAACAGACGGGCCGGTATTCCTCAAACATGAATTTTGCGCAGCTTGTTTGTTTACACTAAATTGTGACCAGAAGTTTGTTTCTTTGCTCCTCAGTCAGCATTGGCTGTAAGCATGCCTCGTCTCTGAGGATGGGAGGAAGTGGATCCAAAGCCAAAGGCGTGTGGCCCTTCTCGGGCGGAGGAACAGGAGGGGACCCCTCCAGCGACGGGACGGAACAGTCTGTGGCCCGGCTGAGAGGCTCCAGGAGCGCGACACCCTTTGTTTTTACTCGGAGGAGGTAGGTGACATCAGGCAGACATCTGCACTCAGGCTTCATGTTATCAGGGTCTGGAGCTTGGTTGAAATGAAAATGATTTATTCATCTTGCGTGCATACTCAAGAATAATGCCTTGAGCTTTCATTTTGCCTTCTCCCACACTGATTTCATTTTAAAAGCACAAAATTAAATCAGGTCAGAGAACCACACGCACAGTTGCGGCAAGCAGCAGTCAGCAAACTGTTGGCAGGCAGCAAACGGCATTTCCAGAAAGTAGCGCAGACAGACGGGAAGTGCACACCCGCACGCTATTCAACCAGCTCCCAACACTGGCCAACTTTCCTCCGCCGACATGTAATTTCAGTGCTGTGTTGTGTTACCAGCTCTCTGTACTACGACGAGGATGGAGACCTGGCCCACGAGTTCTACGAGGAGACGGTGGTGACCAAAAATGGACGGAAGAAGTCCAAGCTGAAGAGGATCCAGAAGAATCTGATTCCACAGGTGAGGGAAGGCTTTGTGTGTGTTTGTGTGTGTGTGGTTTGTTTGACATCCGCTGAAAGTGTGTGTTTTATTCTGCAGGGGATTGTAAAGCTGGAGCATCCCTGCATCCATGTGGACTTTCCCATGATCCTCTGTGAGGTTTGAGCAGCCGCAGAGCTTTACACGGCGGTCGGCGCTGCGCCTGGGAACAGCGAATAAATGTTTGATTCATCTCTAAAACATATAAATTCACTGCATCATCTTTGCATAAGTAGTGACGATACCGGTCATGTTTCTGCCCTCAGAGAACATGACGAAGGAAGTATTTCTCATGTGAGTTGTTCTGCAGGGCAAAACAACCTCGTGAAAGGGTTTCATAGTTTTCTTTTGTGTGTATGTGTGTGTCTGTGTGTGTGTGTGTCTCGTCTGACTCTGTTAGCTCAGACCTGCACTAGTGAATATAATGTACTATATTTCCTGTATTTTAGGTCAGATTTCTCAGTTTAAAATACTTGAATAAATAATTTATTGAACTTGAATTGTCTGTCTGGAGTTCTGTTACATCCTCTCATATCTGTTCTCTGTGTTTGAACATTAGAACTTTTAGGTTTATTTCATCTTGCATGCAAACTTTATGCTAAGCTAATTAGTTTATTCTAGCCTCCTGTTCTCATTTTAATGCCCAGAAGATGCCCACTAGAGTGACGATTGTTCCCTAATAGACTGTTTTTCTTACAATTTAGAACAGAATGCCAATATTAAAGGATAAATTAAAACAAACACGGCGTATTTGGCGTTGCCCTGTGAACAGTGACAGCTGTGAGCGTTAGAAAATTGATAAAAATAACTGCAACTGTTATAAACTGGGAATATCAATGTAAATGACACTTGACTAGCAGCCTACTGGTGCCCACATGTATTATAAATAGGAGGCGCTGTAATGGTTGCGGGCTATTCATAAGATGGCCATTTTAGCAGCAATCACATGCAAAAGGAACATTAAATTTAACTCTGCTGAGTTCATTCAGAGCACAGAAAATACTGTGCTTTCTTTACAACAGTTGACAGGCTGATTTTCAGGCAACAGCCAAACAAAAATCAATAAAAACTGTCCTTACTGTCCTTTTATCCATTTTGAATCGCAGCCTCTAGAGGGCAGTAATGTCCCGAACTTGTGGTGGGTTTTTGTGTCACGTCTGTTGACTGTGTCTAATCATAGGTTGGCACAGTTCTTCCTGCCACAAAAAGGGATGCTGGGCAAATACCAACGTCGCCCGGCGAGGACACGCCGTCGGGACTGCTGAGACTAACTCTGGCGAGTGGCAGCACATCGGCATAAACGGATCATATTCGAGGATTCCCGGCTCTGAAAGCCTGGAGCTTCCCTCCCTGGTGTCTGTAATTGTGTGGAATGTGGTCAGGAGTGTTTTCAGGTCAGAGGTCAGTCCCTTTGATGTGTCTCCTCTCCGCACGGCTTTGACGTCCTGCTCAAGGGCTGACCTCCTGTTGCAACGTGGTTTTGTGTAAAATGATTTAAACTTGAGGACACAGAGATCTCAGTGTGTGTTCTGGTTATTTTAATTAACATTTCCAAATGCATCAGCAGAGATCAGAGTGAAGGTGCTGGGGTGTAATTCCAGTTTCCCTGCTATTGTTTTCACTTCCTGGCGTTCCCTGACTTTTGCTGATGTGATGTTCAGGAACCAGAGGTCAAAGGGAAGCTGAGGCTTGGAAACCAGGCTCTCCCTTTGTTCCTTCGTCTCCCCTCCCCTGGCTCACGTGTGCCGGGTCGCATGTTCCCCCAGCACACGTGGAGTGAATGACTAAAGAACTGCCGACATGCCAGGATGAGTCAGCAAGGCTTGGGGAACAAACGGCGGAATGGGCTCTGACATCTCGCTTCCAGGCCGCCACCTCGGCCCGGTCACACTGCCACGGCAACGCCCAGCTCCCACTCATTCAAAGGCCAGGAATGAAGAAGCTCTCTATCTCTGTCTCTCTCAGTGAGCACGGCCGTCCAAGCTCCTGTTTCCAATTTACACCCTCCTTTAAAACACAGGACAAACAGGTAGTAAAACATGGTTAAGTGTGTTGGTGGGTGACCTGCACCCTCCTCTTCCTCGGACACTACCGCTCACACCTGACCCCGGTTTTGGACCCTCCTATCTGCCGGACTGGTCCACCCTCTGCTATGTGGTACTCCACTGGGCTGAGGCCAGTGGCTGTCATCACACGCCTCAGGCATCAGTGAAATCTGCATGCCACATGCCTTCTGCTCCGTTAGAAGTGTGCTCAGATCAGAGTTAGAAAATAAAACACTCCCGTTAAAAATCATCTCATGGGACATAAATTTGTTATTTTTAACTGATTATGTCAATTTGGATTGAATGTTTTGGTTAAGTTGCCCTTAGTAGCACATTTCTATATTATACTAAACTACTTAAATGTAACTATTGACACTGGGGGGCTTCAGAAAACAAGAGCTATTCAATTCAACTTTATTTGTACAACTACTGTGACAATCATGACCGTCTTCAGGGCAACTAACTACCTAACTCAGTGGCTGGCTAATTTTAACTTTAAATGATCGTGATTATTTTTATAATAAACAATAATAAAGAATTATAATATAGTTTGTTCGAATTAAACTATTTTGCACATTCATAAAATGTTGAAATCGTTTTTCAAAGAGTAATATTTATGACACAAAGAATTTTATGAAGGAACCAGATTAGGAAGACTTTATTTTATGGTAGCTAAAATGAAGCTCCCGCATTGTTTCCGAATGCCACAGCGTTGATCAGCTATATCTGATCGTAATAGATCTGAAAGGTCACTGGATCAGAATGGTCATCCGCGGCTGTGGTCTTATTTTAGGGATGCGGCACTCTGGCTCCGCAGCCGCTCAGAAGATCTGTTTCACGGCGGCGGAGACAAACTTTCTGGACAGGTTCATTCCGTGCGCCGGGCGGATACTCGAAAAATCGAACCGTGTAGTGTGTAAATCACCGCAAAGTCGAGGCGGAGGTCGGGAACAGAACACGCCTGAAGCTTTTTGGACGACAGCGGAGAAGAAACACATCGACGGTCGCTGACAAAGTTTTTAGGATGTCCGGTTTGTACAACCACTCCCCCCTTTTCCTCGCTCCGAATGGAACATCCTGAAAGTAAACTCGCCACAGACTGACAACGTCGCAGGGGGCAACTGGGCTTCTGGTCAGTCGGCCGAGGGGACCCACTCGGGGGGTGAGAGGATACTCCGTTATCAGGCTGAGAGCGGGGTTATTGGTCTGGCCCGCCGTCATCTTTTTACACTCAGAAATAATGTTCGCTTTGATTCATTCCCAGTTTGCTTTGAGGCAGCTCTGAGACGCTGCTTGAAAGAACTGAGCGGGTTTGTTTTTGGGAATGCTTCCTCAGTCTGCCGGCGAAGGTAGGTTTGACTCCAGAAGCTGCTAACGCACATAAATGAACACTTAAATATAAAAAACATCTTAAATATAACTATATTCAACAATGAGTCTCAAAATTTAAGCTGAGAGTCGTTTGCGTCTATAAAGCTTTTTAAAAAAAATTCAAATAATCAGTTATCTTGTTATTTTACTAATAATATGTTGAAAATGCATAGATTGCTTGTCTTTCTGTAGGCTAAAAGCATTACCAGTGATGTAAAATATGAATTATTTACATTTTAAATGATGACACCATTTCTTGCCAAAAGTTTTTCCAATTTGTGGTTGTAGCATTGCCTCTACAGGACGCTTTAATCAAACCTGTAAATGGTTTTTTTTCTTATATATGATTATTGAATCCCCCTGACTGCATTTCAGTCTTTGCTGTGTGTTTGCTTTGCAGAGCAGAGAGTGACAGTCTTATCTGTCAGTTCACGCTGGAAGACATGATGTTCTGGACTCTGCCTGACTGGAAAGTGCTGCTGCTGAGCGTCCTGCTGTGGGAGCGTCTTTGTGCTGAGGAACTCAAACCCACGGCATGGCCACTATATTCAAAAAAGCCTCTCCTCCTGGCTTGGAATGCTCCGACCGAGGACTGTGCCCCGCGGCACGGTATTCACTTTCAGCTGGACTACTTCCAGATTGTGGCCTCTCCCAATGAGGGCTTTGTTAGACAGAGCCTCACCATCTTCTACAAGGAGCGCTTAGGCTTGTACCCTTATTTTGAGCCAGATGACACTCCGGTGAATAAGGGGCTTCCACAGTTGGTTAGTCTTTCAGAGCACCTGGATAAGATGAAAGAGGGAGTAGAGAAGTATATACAAGACCCAGGGGCCAAGGGTCTGTCGGTTATCGACTGGGAAGAGTGGCGCCCGCTCTGGGTACGCAACTGGGAAACCAAAGATATCTACCGCAGACATTCACGAGAGCTGGTGCAACAAAAGAATCCGACATGGTCCCCAGAGCAAGTGACAAAAGCGGCTCAGCAGGATTTTGAAAAGTCTGCAATGAAGTTCATGCTGGAGACGCTGAGGCATGCCAAGAACCTGAGGCCCAAGCAGCTCTGGGGCTTTTACCTGTTTCCTGACTGCTACAACCACGACTACAGGCGCACGCTGGAGAACTACACAGGCCGGTGCCCCGACGTGGAGGTGGCTCGCAACGAAAAGCTTAAATCCTTGTGGACGGAGAGCACCGCCCTCTTTCCTTCTATCTACATGGGCACGGTGCTGCGTTCCTCACCCTACGGACGGCAGTTTGTTCGGAACAGAGTGAAGGAGGGCATGCGTTTGGCATCATCTGGGGATGGGTTGGCACGTCCCGTCTTTGTGTACACCCGCCCCACCTATGCCAACTCCCTGGAACCACTAACAGAGGTTAAACTTTAACACCTTTGCTCCTAAATGTTCTTTTAAAGGGTCAGGCGCTCTTTTACGGTTTATTTTTTCAACCATTGTGATGATTTGAAAAATGTTTTCACTAATTTGCAGCGTCAGTTGTGTTTGATCCGGAGAGGAAGTGAACCTTTTTCCTCCCGGTTAAGCTTTCATTGTAGGTCCCAGAGCCAGCACTGCCGCTTTGCTTTCTTTACCTCCAGTCGCTGCGTGCTATAGATTTTTCTTATCGGCGGCCTCTGCACCTTCCTGTTGTGTATGGCAGAAAGACACCCCGCGTACTCTCCCACTTGTGCAGTGTGGGCAGGATGGGTGTTGGTCAGACGCCCTACAAACTATTTCCGTGTGGAAGCATGAACAGATAAGGGCTGTTCAGACGCAGTAGCTTATGTCCCACTTCCATTTTGACCAAGTCGTGCACAGAATTGTGTTTGTCCCTTCTTAGAAAGGCAGAGGCTGAACACACTGGGTATCATCTGTTACAGACCGACCTCGTCTCCACCGTCGGGGAGAGCGTGGCCCTGGGAGCAGCTGGGATCATCATGTGGGGAGATGCCGCATATGCTAGCAGCAGAGTGAGTGTCCACATGCTAATTATGAAGCAAAACACAGTAATCAGTCAAACATAAACTACAAACGCGACCACAGACAGCTGGTAAGTAAGGGGAGTGTGCGCTGCAGCCCGGCTGCTTCGTTGGCTTTATTTATGGAGGAAGTAATGAGTGATTTTCTAAAAGATTCACATGCATGCAGACACCAGCTCGGACATGACCAACACGCCTGGTTTCTGGTAGTGGTCACACATTGATTATGGTCCATCCATTTGCCTATGAAAGTCAGAATTCGTTGTACTGAAACAGATTTTTGCTGTAATATTGTGTACAAGTAAGAAATTGCCATTTTGCATGGGTGTTTTATTACATTTTGATATAATGTGCTGCTTGCCCCTCCCCTCCTCCCGCCAGGCCAGCTGCTCCGACCTGTCTGTGTATCTGCAGACCCCCCTCAGTCAATACCTCCTCAACGTCTCCACGGCAGCGGAGCTGTGCAGCCAGGCTTTGTGCGCTTTCCACGGCCGCTGCCTGCGCAGAAACCCGGACAGTGACGTGTACCTGCACCTGAACCCCCTCACCCACACCATCAGCAGTCACAGCGGGAGGCCCGAGGTCACCGGCGACCTGGACGAGGCAGAGAAGTCCAGGCTTCGCACAGAGTTTCGGTGCCAGTGCTACAGCGGCTACCACGGGGAGTACTGCGAGCACGTGGACACTCTTTCTCGCGGGGCGCGTCCGTCGGGGCTTTGGTGTGTGATCCTACTGATCATCTCTCTGCTCCTCTGCTGAAACTATGTAAATACAGCAAACATTTCTATCCCAAAACACAAACACAGCCAAAGGAAGGAAATGTTAAATTGTTGTTAAATTGCTGCAGTTGATACAGAGTGAAATTTTATAAATACACTGTGGAAATGCAAAATTTAATGTTTATAACTATGTAATCTTCTCTAAATATCAGAGGGCTTGCTGGAAATGACCTTGTTTACATTTTCCTCTCAGTCGCTGTTTCCCAAGGTGTCCAGGTCTGTCCGAGTTTAATGAATGGGTTGACGTTAGTGAGGATACTATGTGGTGAAAGTGGGGCTGATGCACTTAAAGCCAGTTGTAGCATAATTCAGTGGAGGTGCCTGATCTTATTTAGTGTTCCTATTTATTGGAAAGGATTTTTTATTATTATGTATAATGATTTTAATGTGCAAACCAGGACTACTAGAGTCATCTTCTGACATACTAACCAAATTGTACTAAACTTTGCGCACCATCCATTTTTGAAAGTCAATTTAGGCCGAAACACTAATACCTTACATGTTGCTCTCTTTTTCTGCTCTTTCCTAAGGTGTGTTGTGTATCTTCCTAAATTTACAGACCTCCTTTAGTGAATGGATTCCAAAATAAACTTGAAATTAAACTTTCAAATAATCCTTGAATGTCTTTACTGTTTCCACCCAATGTAAAGTCTACCATCTGCTGGTGGGGGGTTGTGAGAACGTCATCTCTGGTCACCACAGAGAGGCACAGCCAGCTTGTCTTTAGGGCGGTGTGTAGTTTGCAGTCTGGTGTATCATGCCCCCCTCCCCTTTTAATTGTAGGGTTCTATTGAGCCAAGAGTTATTTTTACTGCTTTTAAGAGTAGAATGAGGCATATATTTAAATTTGAAAGAGTTTATTGTCGCTTTCCTTGGATCCATCATTCCTCTCTGGGGAAGCCTCTATGGTAAAAATGTTAATTCAAACTGTATATGAATACAGTATATGTTTATATGTTGTTTCACTAAATTAAAATAATTTGTGTAGCGTTAAATCAAATACCTGTCACTTTAAATTTGCTCCTAAACTCGTGCCTGTTATTATTGGTTTCCAAATATTCCTGTGTGCAATCTAATTCACATCTGATTGGCTGTTCTCGGCTTTTTCTGGCTTGTGATTGGTCGCCTGAACCATCGTTGAGTTCGTGTTTCCTTCCCCTTTTCCGATAGGTCACGAGACTGAACGTCAACGCCGCAAACTTAGCTGAATTCCTGCATTAACCAGGTAAATCTAAGTTTATGTCTCATTAAACCACATCCTGCTTTGCAAAACCGCGTGTTAATGAAATAAATATTTCGAAATAATAATAACTAAAAAAACGCGCTTGGTTTGGAGCAAAAAAAAAAAGGGGGGGTATTAAACTAGAACAAAGAAATCGATATGGTTCAATCATTTGTATAGTTTGCAATATACTGTATACAGTATGCACAACAAAATGTTGAGATTTTCTGATATAGATTAAATATGTATTTGACACGTTACTGAAATAAACTTATTTCCTGAAAACTGTTTTAACACTACATATTTTAGGAGGGTGAAGTCACATGTCTGCATGTGATGGATCTAAACTTTCTTACGGTCTTTTTTGCAGCGATGACCACTCGTCATGAGTTGCTGCTGCTCTTCCTCCAGCTGACCCGTCTGGTCAGGTGCCTGCAGTTTGATGCCTCACCTTTCTCCCAGGAGCCTTTCCTCACAGTGTGGAACGCCCCCACCTCCAGCTGTCTCACGCAGCATGGCGTGGACCTGGACTTGGGCATTTTCAGCATCGTCCAAAACCAGAACCAGAGCTTTATGGGTGAAAATATCACCATCTTTTATGCTGAAAAGCTTGGCCTGTATCCACGGTACTCCGGCCAGGCGGTGGCCGTCAATGGCGGCGTGCCGCAGAACGCCAGTCTCGATCAACACCTCAGGGCGGCTTCTAAGGATATCTGTTCATTTATCCCTGACAGGGATTTCCAGGGCCTGGCTGTAGTGGACTGGGAGAGCTGGAGACCGGTTTGGGACAGAAACTGGGACAGTAAGCGTGTATACCAGCAGGCATCAATAGCTCTGGTGAGGGCCAGGCATCCAGAGTGGAGCCCCGCACAGGTAGAATCTGCAGCGAGGGCGGAGTTTGAGGAAGCTGCCAGGAAGTTCATGGCGGAAACACTAAAACTGGGACAGAACCAGAGACCCAACGGGCTGTGGGGCTTCTACGGTTTCCCCAACTGCTACAACTACTACAGCCCCAAAAGCACAAACTACACTGGGGAGTGCCCAGACGTGGAGAAGAAGAGGAACAACAAGCTTGGGTGGCTGTGGAACGTCTCCTCCGCTCTTTACCCTGACATTTACCTCAGCCTTGAGCTGTGCAAGCTCCATGACGAAGTGCTCCTCTACACCCAGCACCGCATCCTGGAGGCCATGAGAGCAGCAGCTCTGCTGGCTCCATCGGCGCCGCCTGTCTTCCCCTACGCTCGGATCGTGTACACATACACGTTAGAATTCCTCTCACAGGCAAGTTGGATCGTCGTTGCTCGGGCGCTCTTTAAGTACTGCAGTGATCCCGTCTGAGCCGAGGTTCTGTCGTTCTGCAGGAGCACCTGGTCTACACCATCGGGGAGAGCGCTGCTCTGGGATCTGCAGGGGTGGTGCTGTGGGGTGACAATGCCTTCTCCAAATCAAAGGTAAAGCACCCTCCCCGTAACCACGATTGGTCGACTGTGACCTTTGATCTATAACGCAAAAGCACCGGTGAAGCAAAGTGTCTCTGTCCTCCTCAAAAATGACCTGGATGTGTGGGCATTTACGCTTCCTCCTCTCACACAACTTTATATTGGTTGTTTTTTCTTCAGAAAGGAACTTTCTGAAGAATGTCTGGTATTATTGTCAGCAAATCTCATGAAAAGACCCAAATATCCTTTCATTACCTCTTTAATGCTTCCGAACATGGTAAACATCGACCGTAAACATGCAGATTCATTTGGAAAAGATTAAAAGGTGGAGTCATTTCCTCAAATATGCCATGTTGTGAGACAGGATATCTCACCTGTGGGGTCCAGGACGTATTGTTGATGATAAATACTCCCACACCGTGGATGTTTTTTCCCTGTAGGCCACCTGTGACACCATCAGATCCTTCATCGATGAGACCCTGGGTCACTACCTGGTGAACGTCACCGCAGCCGTAACCCTCTGCAGCCGAACTTTGTGCTCCTCTCGGGGTCGATGCCAGAGGAAGGATCCCAGATCCAGGGCCTACCTTCATCTGGACCCGGCCAGCTGGAAGGTGGTGTCTGAAAGGGGAGCTCGGGCAGACTGCAGCCACAGGGCTGTGGGACAGATGAGCCCACAGGAGGTAAAGCTGATGTGGGCCCACTTTGAGTGCCGGTGTTTCCCAGGGTGGAGGGGCGAGAGCTGCTCGATAAAAGATTAAACCAGATAAAGTTTTCTGACCTTTACTTTGGTGCAAGATCATATTGCCTTTTACATTAAAAGAATACTGATTACCTCTCAACATCGTGAGCGATTTGTTTTCTTAATATTTATAATAGGAATGACTCTTTGCTGCAGATTTGCGCCAGCAGATGGCGCTGTGGAACAGGCAAAGAGGAGGGACAGGCTTCAAGGTCAAAGCTGCGGCAGACTGGGCGATAAAACAATATGTCAAAAACTAAGAAGGTGGAGGAAAAACATGTCAGATGGTGATAACATTTTAGGCTATAGTGTCTCTGATGAACCAGAGCCGCCACAATAACAAACCAGTTGACCACAGCTGATTAATTTACGAGCAAGCGGCCTTGTCTTATCTGATAACCAGTGCCTTTTCCCTGATGTTTTTTTCTTTTTTTTGGCCGTAAAACCCCCCCCCCCCCGAACAGCAGCCTCCCTCAGCACCCTGCTGGGTCCAGCTTTATTATCCCCAGCTGGGCTGTGAGGAAATGAGGAGGAGACGGACAGTTTTTATTTATTTATTTATTTAAAAGCTGCACAGAGATGTCTGCAGCCTGTGTGCTTTTTTTAAAAAAAAAATTATATTATCCGGGGTTTAATTTTGTTTTCCTGCTCCTCGATTGGCTTTTAAAGACGAAGGACAGATTTAATGTGCATCCTGAAACATTCTGTGTACCTGGAGTCAGGCGATGATGGCAGGAGAAACAGAAAAGGACTGATTGAAATTCAGAGCTTCTCCAGAGTGTGCATTCTTATTATGATTATTATTTTATTATTATTATTTTCTCCACCGTGACAGTTTAACTTCACTCTTCTTGTAGACAATGGAAGTTATATTAGTGCAGCATAACTTCTTAGAATAGATTTGGCTGTATTTAAAGGCATTTTTGATTTTAAAAAGAATTTTCTGCCCATATCTGGAAATGTTCTGACATAACCCTTACACTTGACATTTCATACGCACCATCTATGCATGTGTAGATTTATACCTTTTTAAGAAATTTGCATCCTTTTGATGCCATGAACGGGTACTGGTCTCTGGTCTTTCCTGAGCCCTCTACGCTCGCCTCTCCCTCCCTCCTTCCCCCTGCTCCTGGGTCCAGAGACCTTCTTGCTGGCTCTAGGTCCGATAAGAGCGTTGTCATGCTCGCTGTCCTTCAGAGGAGTCTGATCCGGTTTCTCTAACACTGGGTGAGTGTGTGAATTACAGCTGAACTACAAGCCCTGGAAACGACCACAGGTTTTTCTAACCCAGCTCTGAGCGTGGACGATGACATCACAGCATTCGGAATCCACGAAAATGACCTCAGATCAGCTGTAATGTGTAACAGCTCTATTTATACCAGGCTTGTCTTATATGGACACGTGCGGCACTATGAAATCAGACGAACTGAAGAAAATAAAACGAGAGGTCGCAGTGTCCTTGCTCCTATTTGCAGCTCTGATATCTGCACCAGTACCGCCATGTGGGGCACAGATGATAAGCTGATTATTTCTTTTGAACTGAATCTATGTTGGTAACCTCGCCGCAACGTCTCCTTTCCGCCCACTGGCGAGTCCCGTGTGTGCTGTTTCCGGTGCTCTCTGCTGCACGCCTCCTGACGAGAGGTGACCTGACAGACTGTCCCATGTGACTTATCTGCAGATGGGCAAAGCTGAGCTGCTGCCAGGGCCCACCGGAGAGCTGGGTCCACCATTTAAGAGCCAAAGAAGGAAAGGGAAACTTGCATTCACGCACAACAAAGGTGGCTTCAGTCAAAGCCATTCAGGTGGAAAATTACTCAGCACAATCAAGCAGCAGCAGCAGCAGCAGCAGCAGAATCTTTCCTGCTGGTGGTCAAGTCAAGAAGCTCACCCTGATAAAAGAATGGCCGGCTGGCCGCTGACATTGCTGCGTTCATCCTAAAAAAATTGGAAATATGCTTTTAATACACGCGCATGATGGATGATGGTCACAGAACATAAATGCAAAGTAATAAGAAAACCACGGCAGTAATAGGAAAACACCCAGCAGATGACCTTTGAGGGTTTAATTAATTCAAATATGAGCAGCGTTCATCGCTGCATTTCTTCAAAAAAAACCCATCTTCGCCTGTTTCAGTAAATACCACGTGTCATGCATGTTAGTCTGGGTAATGGCGTGAGGGGGAACGGAATTGTTGTGACTGGTCACCTCAGCTGTTCTCAGGGACAATATCATCAGCCGTTTCTTTATTTTTCTGCTTCTCCCATCAGCGAGCAGTGCAGGCGCAGCAGGTGGATTTTTGCAGAGACTCTTCAAAATCCTCCTGCTGCACAAAAACGTGAGTTAAAAGTCACATATCCGCCCTTTTTAGGGTAAAAATCATAAATCCAGGATAATTAAAGGGTCAAACGTGCGCCTCAAGGTGCACACTGACAAACTGAGGCAGCAGACAAAGAATAATTTTGCTTTTAAATGCAAAGATGGACTTTTTAAAATTAAAAATGAAATAGCTGCGAGGAAATCTGTTGTGTCTCCAGCTGTTGTTCTGCCTCCTCCGTGAGTGACAGTTTATTTAAGTTTGTTTGCCCACATGAGTGCATAAGGCCAGGAAAGCGGCACAACAGTTATTTCCTGTTCCTGCAAAGTGCTTATGGTCACGATCTTAATCTCCAGCTCCTAATGGAGTTTTATTTGCCTGCTTGGACTGGAAACAACGGGAGCACGGAGGCATTGTTGCCCACGCAGCACCCACTTAAGCTCTATGAATTCGATATCAGCCCGCTGGAATCAGCGATTGCTGGTTCTCAACACAAATGTCACGGTGAGTCGTAACCTTTACCGGAGCACGTTATCTGCCCTGATTGCGTGGCCCAGGCCGGGACGAGGGAGCGACGCCATGCGATTGGATTGGATCTGAAAGGTCCCCATCTGAGCCGTGCCCGCGGGCTATCTCAGCTCCACAGTTCAGCAGCACCAGCACGTCGCCAAGTTTCAAGGATCTGATCTGTCCCGTTACATCTGCATCTCCTACAGCCTGGATTAATCAGCGGTGGCCTGAGAACCGGAGCCCGGGACCGGAGATGATGTGAGACATGAGGCGGCGTGACACAGAAAGGGATGGTAATGCAAGCAAAGAAAAAAAAAAAAGCAACATGTCTCAGCTGTTATGTCTCCGGTGGGAGATAGGGGATGATGTGAGGTCTGGTGATCCAGCGGAGAAGTGCTGATATGTGGATCTGTCAGCGCGGGTCATGATGAGCAATGATGACGACGAGGCCAGACCCCCCTGCCAAAAAAGATCCATTGCTATCAGAGGCAAAGCTGAGCGGGGGAAGACCAACGGCGAAAACTGCAATAAAAATATCTCAAAAAAGGAGAAATCCACCAGCACGAATCCAAGTCCAACCCTAGTTTTCAGAAATAATTCCACTGCTGTCACTTTTATCATAAGAATAACTTAAGGGAACCCCATTTAAAAGTAGAGGCGTCTTTATTTAGTGGCATTTTGTTGGAATTTGTGTTAGTTATCGACTGTGAGCCACTTTCCTGGATTTGTCTTGTGGCCGGTGAGCAAACCATCTCACAGAGGCCGAAATATAACATGAATAAGTCTCACTTAGCCACTAGCAGTTAGCCACTAAACAGGCATGTCTGAGCACGTGCACCTTATAAACCCACATCAAATATCCAGCTAAATGAGGAAGGAAGTTTTTTTTTTTTTTTTTTTTTTGGCAACATATACAAGCTTTCCTCACCGCGTCAACCCACTAAATTTCAGTCCAGAGGAAAGGAGCTTATAAACCTTTATAAGAAGGACACAGAGGACGCGCGAAAATGTGTCATCACTTTGTAGTTGCCCTCTTGCTGAAAAAGAACCAAGCAGATCTTGTAGTTTAAGGCACAAAAAAGGAAAAAAAAATCTAATTACAAGTGACCCCCACTTCCTGAACTACTTTACAGCAGTTATGCCAGTTAAAAAAAGGGAATTCCAGGTTAACCCAGATGGGCATTTGAACTGTTTCAAAAGTGTTATTTGATGAAAAATGCAACAAAAAGCATGATATATACACGCACACACAATCTATAATCTATTCCTACATCACAGCAAAAGAAAGAATAAAGGACAAATGGTGCAAAACCATGGGTAGGTGGATTAAAATAAACACAAAGGGAGAGGTGTAGCGAGCGAGAGGATCTGGTGTGTCCAGATGAAGGGTGGGTGTTTTGGAGAGAAGCGGTGGAGCATGAGGCCTCTCTGTCAGACGCATGTGAGACGTGGAGCCTCAGGTTAGTGCTGGTGCTCACAGCAGGGGGCAGCAATGAATAGAGCTGCTCCGGAGACTCGCTCAGCACCAGTGCAGCTCTTCTCCTCGTCTCTGCTTGCTTCCAAACGCGGGGTCTTGCGCTGCAGAGCGACGGTGTCTCAGGCGGCCAAACGAGCTTTTCCAAAGTTGCGGTTTCCCTCAGGGATAGATACTCTGTTTACTTGTGCACGTTCTGCGCACAGACATTATGCTAAGATGAGAATTGCAGCACCTGGCAGCCTCCCTGCTGCCTCCTGGTTCTGTTGGAGCGAAGCTGTCAGTGCTTCGGTGGAGCCGGAGCTGTGCAGCTCTGCCGGGTGGCCCGATGCTCTCCTCCAGCGCTGATGATGTTCCTGGGCTTCTCAGGCCGCTGTCCACATGCACCTGTTACCAAGGCGACTGATATTTAAAGGGGCAGCGCTGCTTACTGACTGTTTGCCCTTGACCGGTTCTCTGCTGAGACTGGATCTGTTTAATATTCACTGCAAAAAAAAAAAAAAAAATCGTTTTAATTCAAAAAATGATAGAAATCAACCAAAGCTGGACAGTAATGGCGCTAGGCTGAACTATATCACTCCAACGACAAATTAAAATACAGCCCCCCCCACCACCACCACCCGCCGCCATGGATCTGCCTCCTCAGGTAATTTGCACTTTCTTTGCTGCCCTTTCATGTTATCAACACAATCCTGATGTCTCAATCTGGAAACCAATCGCCCGTTTCCTTCTGATCATTATGGCAAAATTATTCACTAACTGGTGAGGCAGCCATGCAGAGATAATGAGATTTCTTACCTCAGAATAGCAGCGCCGGTTTTTGTGTTGGCAGAAATCCGATGCCTCACCTCAGCAGAGGGTTTGAGAACAGGGACGAGGCTGTGATGAGACGTCGTCACATGATGTTTGTGTGGTTGAAAGAAAGCGTTGTTTTTTTATTTTATGGTTGGTCTGGATGAATCCAGGACTAGCGCCCATCTTTTTTAGCTTCTTCTACGCAGCAGTAGAATCTGTTCTCCCCGAAGCCAACCCTACAGAAGTCTCTAGATGGGTGCTACACCAGGACGTTGTGGGCTGTGCTTAACATCAGCAAGAAAACACATGTAACCAACCGGATCCTGTATGAGGGAATACCAAGGGTTAGCGAGAAGATCGCCGTAAGGAGAATGAGACTAGCAGGACAGTGCCAAAGGCATCGAGAGCTGCCAGCCAGCAAATTGGTGCTGTGGGAACCGAACCCACATCGGTCACGAGGACGTCCCACACTAACATACGTGAACATACTCAAGAAGGATGCAGGAGCTCAAAGTACCAACAAACTAGAATCGGGATGACTGGAAGCAACAATGGAGGGCTCGTCTGAGGATGACGTAATGGTGAGCACCCACCTTTGTCCCTCCCTGTGTCCATGTCAGAAGTTTAAAGCAGTGAATGTACCACCACGCTGTGCGCCTGCATCCACCTCTGCCCTTCCATGTGCTGACGACCTGAGAGGAGGTGAGCAATGGGTCTGCCCTTCCGTGTGCCTATAAAAATGCCACCGAGAGCACATGGCCCTGCCCTTCCATGTCCTTATCTTATTCTCTCTCTCTCTGGTCCAGGACGTCTTTGGTCGGACGTGTTTTTTTCAAATTAAATCTCGGTTTCCATCAGTCTGTTCTCTTCCACCGATGGGGTGAACTCAATCACAGCAACCATGCTTATAAGAAGAACAAAGAGGAGGAACCTTTTTTAATTTGGGTCCTTTTCCACGGAGTCAAAAACGGTTTTGGAAATGCCAGTAATTAGATTGGACAGATACTTTAGACTGCAGCCAATTGAACTTCTCCACTCTGGTAAAATGTACTCAGGTGAAGCTTTTCAGCGCTTCAAAGCTGGGAATTAATTCCAACTTTGATCAGATGCTGGGAGTTAAATTTACTTCCTGTGACTCATTGGCCATGATGATCCTGTTTTAGGGTGTAAAGTCACTTATCCTGTTGGTGAATTACATAACAGCAGTGGAATCCAGAAATAGCATCACATCGTCTCCTCAGACTCATTTTTTATGAAAAAAGAGCCATTTTCAGAGCAGATTTAATCACTATTGTGGTTCACAGCAGGGGCATCAGTCAGAATTTATCTAACCTTGAAGGCCGCCAAAAATAGCAAAGAATTGCTGATTAGCTCAATCAATTACTGATTACAACAGTCAAATTTCCAGTCTCAGAAATCAGACGTTAATTAGTTTGAAGTCTCACAGGTGTGCGCAGTGACTCGTCACAGGAAGACATTCTCAGCCTCGTCTGCACGTGAGGATGATTTGATCGGGCTTCTTTCTCGCTAAAGGCTCAGATGTCAGATCCAGGACAGATTCCACAAGGTTTTTTTTTCTTCCCATTGTACAAAATGATTGTTCAGAAGTTTCCCGTCAGAAGGATTTTGTATATTTCCAGATGCTCCTCACCAAATGACAGGCGCTGTAACAATGTCCAGGCCTCCCTTTGATGCCATGTGACGTGAATTTAAAGGTCAAGCGTCGTGGCGTTTAGACAGGACGGTTGACGGACGGACAGAGAGGTACGAACAAGAGAAACGAACATAGATCAGCTGTCGTAGTGATGTATGGTCACCCCCGTCCCATAACTCTGATGGTCAAGGTCAGAGATGGGGAGGGTTGAAGCCCCCCCACCTCCAGCTCCACCTTCCCTCCTCATCTCTGTTTCTTTCTCCCCGTCCTTCTGTCTCTTTCGCTCTCCTCTCTCCCTGATCGGGCGGCAGACAGCGTGTAAGTGCTCTAACCCGGAGAAGTCTCCAGGAGCTGTGCTGATTGGCTGCGCTCCCCGGCACAGTTCACAATCGATTAAGGCACGGTGAGCTCCTGTTAACAGCTTTTCTCTGCTGCTCCCACCGCTTTGAGACCGTCACATAGACTCAAACTTCACCCTTAACCCTTCAAATTCTGTGTGCTCGCTTCGCTCTTTCTCTTTGCTCTTTTCCAAAGCCCCAGAATCCCCCGCTGCAGCAGCACAAAGGCTTCTTTGATTCCCCGATCTACTTCTACAGGCTTGTGCGACTCTCTTTTCTTTCTTTTTCTTATTCCGAAGTCCTCGCTCCCCCTCATCGACCTTGTTTGTCATCTTAAATTTTAGTCACTTGTCTGTCCTCAGGGAGGAAAAGAATAAGACAGAAACAATAATACTACTTAAAAAAAATTCCCAACGATGATCTTGGAGGAGATGAATGATCAGGACCAGAATGATATTTTACTTTTTTAAACCATTTGCACTGACTTGACAACAAATTGGTTTCCATGGAATCCAGTTTGTTCCGCTCACAGATCAAAAACATGCACATTAGTTTGACTGCCAACTCTAACCTGCCTCCAGGTGTGTGCGTGTGCCTGTGCGTGTGTGTCCTGTGGTGGACTGGTGACCTGTCCGGTCTCTATTCCTGCCTCTCCCAGTGACTGACCAGATGGACTCCAGCATCGCCTGAGCCCTTAATTAGGAATCAGCAGCCGGGAACAGAAGATGGATGCAGGAAGTTTTTGTCTGTTGACTCTGGCTGTTAGCTCCAATGCTCCCATTAAGCCTATTAACTTGATGACATCAGTAAAATGTCACTTTTTATAGCTGTAACACATGTCCAGGACATTTCCATAGTTTAATATATAGAGTGGGTTCGAAATTTCCATTTCTAACATGTAAAAATGAATTATACCATGTGGCTAGCAGGAAGGAAGACAAAACTGTGTTAAAGGTTTAGGCTCAAATATTCATTTGTGTAATTCCGTGGCTGTGTTGTTTCTTTTTTTTTTAGAGGTTACATTATCAATACGTGTCTGCTAAAGGCGCATTTGCAAAACGCTTTATTGCAAAATTGCTGCCTCTGCTTTCTTTGCCTCTCTTCCCGGCAATTAAACCATTACTCTGCCTCTCTGTTTCACCGCGTCGCCTCCTTTGGATGGAAAAAGAGAAATTGTATGTTTACGCACACACACAAAAGCAACCCACAACCCAAATTTTACAGCCTTTTGTGATTCCTTTCATGTAGCTGCTGTGGAATACGGCATTGCCTGAAGAAAATTGTATTTTTTTTTCTCCCCCTCTGTGGTTTTTTTTTATTGTCGAAAGCCAGTGAACCATTTTCTCTGAAACACAAAAGCTGTGCAGCGAGAGAGGCCAATGGCTCGATCTGCACAAACAGCCTTCCTTTCTTCTCCCTTTTTCATTTTTTTTACCCTATTGTGGCTCACAGAAGAAAGCTTTAAGTGGTATTTAATTCTTGTAGTGACTGCCGCTTCAGCCTGCAGCAGGTAAACCCTTCTTTTTGTCTTCAAGTGTGGGGGTACATGTGACCATACCTCAAAATTCAGGCACGCCCGCCGCTGACTGTGAACACAAGAGGGAACGCAGCTGCGTGCATTAACTGTGATGCAGGGATTCAAATATTTAGCATGGTTTCAGCACATCTTTGTTAGGAGTTAGCTGTGGCTAATAGCCAACTGTGCACAACCATCCCTTTCCAGCCGGGCCCCAACATCATCCTGTGGCTCCATAATGATGTTTTCCCAAAGTAAAAATTCTTTTTTTCCTCTAGCTGTTTCCTGTTGATGTCTCCGTGGTGTGGGTGTGTTACACCTTGAATGCCACGCTTGATGTCATCACTGAGATTAGAATCTGCTTCCCTCCCTCCTGCTGTGTCTCCGTGTCTTGTATTCTAACAGAATTGAGTCACATAGCTTTTCCCAGGGGAAGCGGGCTTGAGAGGATTAAGGCGAGCCGCGCACACGTTCCAAGTGATGAAGATCTCCGACACGGACTAACCGAGGACAATCAACCTGTCGGAGTCTGATCTGTGCACGGGGCCCTCTGGGTGGTGTGTTGCTCTCACTATTCTAAACGGCAGCTGTTTGGAGAGTTTGGGGAGGACACACGAGCAGCAGGAGCGCTGGCTCCTCCTGTTAGCTTGGAGATGGATCTGGTGGGGACGCGATGCGCGCTGTCTCCTGGCCGGCTCCTCTCCCCTTAGAGCTGTAATCACAGCAGACTGCGTGTCTCAGCGCCTCGCTCTAATTGGCCTGTCACTCTCTGTGTGCTGGAGGAAGGAGGAGCTGGCCTTTGTGATGCTGCCATGGCGACGGGGCCATTTAATGAGAGCGAGCATGCTGTGACTAATGACATCCCTGAGCCCATCGGATATACTGCAAATGGACAATTTGCTGCATCACTCACAGTTTTGCACAACCGTAAACAAGCACAAAGGACACACTTCAGCGGCGAATGGACGGCAGATCAATAGAAGACAAGTGGACAGTGTTATTTATGCTAAAGCTATCACTTCTCATACACCTTCAAGGATCCAGATTTATCTAATAAATCTACTGCCTCGACCACATCTGCTGCAGCTAAGGATGCACGTCATTGCTCCGGAGACCACGGTGGAAGACATAAGGCATATTATCCATAACAGGGGCATTTAAAGTGAGTGTAGACAGTAGACAGTGTTCGCTGGAAAGAATGAGGCATTTAGCCGTTCATCTTCCATCTCTTCGCACCAGGCTGTTTTTCAGTCCATTAGTGACCAAGTGATCGTATAAAAGCCTCAGACATTTATCAACTATATCACCTCCTCGGCTGAACGGCAACTTTGCATTTCTTATTTCACAAGCGGTGACAGCTGAAACGACGGTTTAAGGTCACGATGCATTTAGGTTCACGAGACCGACAGAGCAAATACTCACACACAGAGCTGCTTGTTGTAAATGTGCTAATTTTGGTCCGACTGGATGGAAACTGCATTGTAAACGAGCCTTTCTCTGCATTCCACTGTAGCTTACGTCCCATCAAAGTGCTGAAGGTTGATTAATAAGCAGCATGAAACAGCTCACATGATGGGGATCGGTCCTTCTCAGTGACCGGAAGCTGCATCTAAAACTCCTCCATTAAATACCATCGCTCAGATATGAGGCCATAACTGCCACTTTGTCCTGTGGAAGAAGGAGCGTCAAATGTGGAACGTTCACACTGCAGCAGGACGTTCGTCTCTCTTTGCTTTGATTTGACCTGCAACATGAAGGCATGAATCAAAATGGCAGGAAGAAAATCAGCCCCCAGCGACATGGACCCAAACGTGCATACAAATAAGATCTCTGAGGGATTTCTGTGCTGAGAGCGAGCCGATGGCGCCTGGCGAAAAATTAGCCACGCCGTGGAGATTCCTTAACCACTCGGCTCCCGCTTTGGCCATCTTTGTGTCCCCTGGTGGTTCTCCAGGGTGAAACTGACTGGCTGTTTCAGTCAGAGCAGGGAGCGTCTTCGCCGGCCGCCATTTTGCGTGCAACGCAGACAGACACACGTCAGCAAGTGCACATCTCTGCACAGCGATGCATCTTCATGGCGATATCTCCGGCGAGCGGCGGTGATGTTTACAGCCCCGTTATGAAGTTAACGACATGAAGACCCTGGGCAGGTTAATGGTGTGTGAAAGGACAACGACCATGTCTGAAATCCAGCTCGCTGCTTGTATGCACGCTCGCGTCAGAAGGGCTGAAGTCTGACCGTTGTTTTGGCCTGCGACCATCGTTGACATGCGCGTCAAGGAGGTTGCCTCCATCACGACGACGCAGCTCGGCCATCGGAGGCCAAACGAGATGAGCCGTCAGCCCCGTAGGTTCGCCTTCACCGCTGCAGACGAGCAGGCAGGTTCTCCCCACGTCAGAGAAAACCAGAACAGAGGAGAAGCAACCTCAGATCACCGAGAGGCGAGTGGAGAACCAGCTGTGGTTCTGGCTCTAGTGGCGGGACGTGCGACCCCTTGGAGGGGGAATTTATTGGTATGGATTTTGTGCTGGTTGCTGGTGCATTGAATCAGCGTGACCGAGCAGGCGGGCCGAGGGAAATGTGGCTGCTCTGAGAGTGAATTATACGCAGTCACACACTCAATTTACCCCCGCAAACCTAGTTAGGGAGAGAGCATGCAAGGCAGCGCACGCTCGCTGTGGGGTAGGCTGCGTGCACAACCTGTAAACACACGCACGTCACATTACTTAACAGGATTACAGACGTCAAATCAAGACAGGAATTAAATCCCAGTACCTCGCGTGCGCGGAAATTTCAGACAATACCGAGAAATTTTGGAAAGGTGAAAAAAAGGAGCCAGACTCATCAAGGTGGAGTGTTGCTCATGCTCAGGAAGAACACATGCTCCTCAGGCATACCGAGCATCTCCCCAACTCCAGGCTGCCAGATAACCTCGGATGAAACCTCTTAATGCCAGCTGATATCAAATATTCATCTTCATTTCACAGGTCATGAATTGTAAAGGTGTTACCGACACCCCCCACCCCCCCTCCCCCACGACTCTTGTCCTGCGGCGGATCAGACAGCTGTTTAAAATTAGACGCCAGATTGCGTCGCTGAAACCGTTAGTGGGAGTGATGCAGCTCAACCTCCACAACAGCTATGTGCCGGTGTGCTGAGTGGCAGGAACGCGGTGTGTCTGCTTGTGATGTGTTCAGGAGCTGGCCGACCTCCCGCACCCTCACAGGAGAGATGGAACGAAACACAGCTACTCATTTTAACCATCAAAGAGACTGATTTGACCTGACAGATTAAAGTCTTTCTACAGCGGGAGGAAAAAAAAGACATTTGATTCATCCGTTTAATGTCAGTGTTTTGATTGATGACTAAATAAAGTTCACCCTCCTATATTCAGGACTGAATACAGTTATCAGATCTGATTTTATCTTAACATTTTGTAGCTTTCATGTCCTGAATGTACTATTGATGTTACATTTACACAAATTTTCCAGATTCAGCACCGGGGTTTATCTGTTTTTCTGTCACTGCAGTTTATGTAGTGTTTTAATAGAGTTGATAATGCTACAGTTATTTCACTGGATTATTGGCATAAACATCTTGGCAGCACACAAACAAACTCAGTGCCGTTTGCATTTTAATTAAAAATGTCGACGCCCACCTTGAATCTGTATGCAACGCGGTGACCTGCGAGAGCCTCCAGAGACTCTCCAGCTTTCCACAGACTGACCTTTTTTTTTAAATTATGTTTGAGTCTACGTCTCGGTTAGCTGCTTGGCTAACACAGTCTCCTGTGTCAACCTGTCAAAAATGCTGGATAAACGCAACACAATTAAAAAACTCACTGCCAACATTATTTTACATTCTGTGACTGCTAATGAATATTAGGCTCTAAATTCCTTAGAATAAACAAATCAGGTGACATGTCTGTGTAGATTCTCATTCATCCAGGTTATAGTTTTCCAAAGTTAGATGTCTGCGTGCAACTGGCCTTGTTAAGGTTTCCTTGAAGACGTTTCACCTTCTCTCCAGAAGGCTTCTTCTGACAACTGACCTGAAGAAGCCTTCTGGAGAGAAGGCAAGTCCAGCTGTATGCAGAGATCTAACGTTGGACAAATCAGGTGACATTTACAGCAGGTGTGGGCAATGGATATTTGAATACATAAAAACTACTATCTTTTCTTCATTTGCCATTTTGGTTAAAAAACATGGCTCTGCAACATCGTGTGGGGCAGTGCCCCTGGATTGGCAGACTGGGGTGGTGGTCCCTCTTTTTAAGAAGGGGGACCGGAGGGTGTTTTCCAACTATAGAGGATCACACTCCTCAGCCTCCCTGGTAAGGTCTATTCGGGTGTACTGGAGAGGAGGGTCCGCCGGATAGTCGAACCTCAGATTCAGGAGGAGCAATGCGGTTTTCGTCCTGGACGTGGAACTGTGGGCCAGCTCTACACCCTCAGCACACTTCTTGAGGGTGCGTGGGAGTTTGCCCAACCAGTCCACATGTGTTTTGTGGATTTGGAGAAGGCATTCGACCGTGCCCCTCGGGGAGTCCTGTGGGGGGTTCAACAGGCGGATCGGCGCAGAGTCTGCAGTAATGCGGACTCTACACCGGTCCGTTGTGGTGAAGAGAGAGCTGAGTCGAAAGGCGAAGTCGGTCTTCGTTCCTCCCTTCACCTATGGTCATGAGCTTTGGGTAGTGACCGAAAGAACGAAATTGCGGGTACAAGCAGCTAAAATGAGAAGAGCCACGTTGAGAAGAGCCAGATGAGGTGGCTCGGGCACCTAGTCAGGATGCCTCCCTGATGCCTCCCTGGTGAGGTGTTCAGGGCACGTCCCTTGGGTAGGAGGCCCCCGGGAAGACCCAGGACACGCTGGAGAGATTATGTCTCTCGGCTGGCCTGGGATCCCCCTGGAAGAGCTGGATGAAGTAGCTGGGGAGAGGGAAGTCTGAGCTTCCCTGCTTAGGCTGCTGCCCCCGTGACCCAACCCCAGCAAAGGGAGGTGTATGCCATCAGGGAGGAGATAGATGGATGGTTAAAATCAACATTTCCTTGTGTATCGTGCACCTCAGGTGAGACTTTCGCTTTTCTTCTTCTGCCTCCGACTGTGTACAAATTACCCCTGATGGAGAAATTGTTATCCTCACGCTCGATACTTACTTTGACTATGGTTTAGCATGAGTCAATACGGCGCAATTACACACAGGATATGATGCTCAGCGATAATCTCCAGGTGGCTATCTTGTAAAATCAATCAGAGCTCCGGAGCCCAGAGACAATAGTTTCTGAGATGACAAGAGACTGTCCTTGTCCAGATGAGAGAAAGCTTTGATAGATGGACACATTCTTTGAATCAGGCAGCCAACAGATTGTGATTAATTCTCAGAGTGATTTGCCAGAAAAAAAAAAATCTGCTTCAGTTATTTTCCCCCTTTTTTCCTCCTGTTAATGGTGTGTGTGTGTGCGCGTGTCTTTGTGTATGTGTGTGTGTGCAATCATGCGCCTTAATGCATCTTTTCATTTTCTGCACGCAGAGCCGAGCGCTTGTAATGCAAATCACAAAGTCACTTACTCAGTCCAGTGTTCTTATCATTACAGTCATCCTCTCATAATGGCGTTTAAGAAGAGAATGAATAAAATGCCCCACGCTGACAGCTGGTTTGGAGACGCAAATGAAGGGGTATGCAAATGACACATGGGCTAATCAAAACTGGATATTAAGCCTTGAGTGGAAACAGCGCCTCTTCCACATGCAGTTCTCATGATCTCCTTAATGTTTGGTTACACCAGGAAGAAAAGTCTCGCCAGCCATCAACCTTGTTTTTCTCGCTGCCATTCACTGATTGCCAGCCGGCCGGCGAGCCATGTTTTACATCTAAATGTGTCCGTATAGGAGACGGTGTGGCAGCGTCTGTAAAGGCGGCCTGTTTATCCTTCAAAAGAAACTATTAGTCAAACAAACAAAGAGCGGAACGTGAGCCGTCGTCGCTGGCAGAAGCAGTGAAATCCTCCGCAGCTCTCTGCCAGGTTAGTAATTGCTCTTTTTATGGTGGTAATTATTTCCTCTAAGGTGTGCACTGCTGCACATTGCAATTATACATGTGCTGCTATCTCTGCGTGGAGGGGGAAGTGGGTGGAGAGGTATGGGAAGCTGGAAAAGCTGGAATTGTGCTGAAAGTGTGTGTTCCCTGAAATCGCTCAGATTTCCCCGACAACAGAACGAGACAACAGTGTGATGCGCTGCTGTGTATTCTCTGCCATCAGTGAGTGCAACCCGGCTGAACAGAACAGGCAGAGTGTTAGCACGCTAAGGCCCGTAGCACACTTTTCATATTTCTTTTATCCCCCCCGTCTTTTGTGCCTCTTTCACACTTGTTTCCTTCTCTCTTCTGCAGACCGCCAGAGCAGCAGGATCAGCCTGGAGAAAAAGGTCACGCCTCCGACATGCCGAGCTCTCCGCCGAGGTTCCCGCTGCGACTCAGAAAGCCGCAACAATGAGCTAATTCACATGCATGCTTCTGTGGGAACCACAGCCCTCAGCAGGCCTGGAGGAGTGTTTACTGAATGTTCCTACACACCAGAGAACCAAAAACACATCTTCATCCCTTAAAGATCCAACATTAATCCTGAGAAGAATGACTCACATTACATCACTAAGTCCTGCTCTTGTCGGACTCATCTGGGAATCTTCTCCATCCTAGATGAGCCTAGATGGAAACAGATGAGATAATTGGATCTTCCTCTCTCTAATATGGTATCATAACCTAATTCAGAGCAACACCATCTCCTGGGAGGAACTCCGTCTGTCGTCACACCGCTCCACATTCCCAGTCAGCTGAACTGGAATCTATACAGTATTTACCCCCTCCCATCCCAACCTCGCCCATGGCCCCGTGAACATCCAGAGGATTTGTACTCATCACTCAAGCTGAGATCAGCTGACAATGAACCCAACTCCCCTCAGTCTGACCTCATTAGTATGTGGATAGGTTCACGCGGTCACCAACGCCCTGCACCGCATCGCACAACCTTTCAGGCTGAAGGATCACCAAGGCACCAAGGAACAGTACACAGTGTGTGTGTGTGTGTGTGTGTGTGTGTGTGTGTGTGTGTGTGTGTGTGTGTGTGTGGAGGGAGGGGGCTTCTTCTACTTCATATGTAATGAGTACGTAAAATAGTCATTCTATAAGCAAAGTGAGGACATTTTTGGGAAGTTAAGGTTAAGGTAAGAGGCTCGGTAATACAAATGTCTATGAAAGTCCTTCCAATGATGGAAGTACAAGGGTGTGTGTGCACACATGCGTGCTTGTGAGCCTGTGTCCGTGTGATTTTTTTTAAATTTTAAAATAAAGTCAAAAGTTGGCCACCGCCATGCTGAAGTTGACAGTTTGCAAGTTTTATCTCCAAGACAACAACTTCAACTTGAAACTGAAGAAGTTTAGAGGGACAGAAGGAGCCGTCAGTCCCCCCAACCCTGTCGACGTAAACACCTGAATTTCCCAACAACTCAAACTTTGCAGCGTTTACATAAGGGCACAATTAGAATAATTACTTCTCAACTTGTAAACACACATATTGAAAAGGTACAGCCTTGCGAGCGTGGATTAAAAGGGCCGCTCTAAACTCCCACTGCAGCCACCTTCACCAAATCACCGTGCAAACGCGGCCTCATTGTGTTCATCGTAATCCCTTGGACCGATTAAAGGAGGGACCTGCGCTGCTTAATTAAAACTACAATCAAGTTTACCCCTTAAACTGGCTGCAAAAAGGGACGGAGCTCAATTAAATCACGCATCACTTTTCCCTCAATAACAGAAACAAACAGGACGAGGGGGCAGGAATCCACACGTGTTGACTGCCTCCCGCTGCTGGGACTCCTTTCATTTGGTAAACAGCAACTGAGGTGGAGCCCAAGGTGCAGCACTGGAGAGTCAGAGGAGCAAAGAGGATTAAAAAGCCCTTCCACTGGCCTTCCACTGGCACTTGTCATGCGCTTAATTTGATGCTGTAATTAAGTCATGAAATCTCAAGGCGCTGTGCAGCGTGTGTATGCGGGATGCTTCGTGGGATAAACGCTGAGCCGAGTCTGATAGGACCAACTAGCTTACCTCTGCAGAAAGCACTTCCTCTTTATCTCTACACACAACACAAAAAGAGCATGATCCCAGTGGCCTCTGAAGGCCTGGAGTCATACATCCACATACTGACTGACTTAAACACACACACACACACACACACACATACAGACAGAGAGAGCTCTATCTTTGTGAGAAGTCTTATTGAAATAATAATGTAATATGGCTGGCTGAATGCTTTTATTTTTATTGTGTTTTTAGTTCTGTTTCCTGTGATTGCTGCTCCTTTACTTTTTGTCTGGAGGCCTAATTGGTGCACACCTGGATCCAATCCAATGTCCTTATTTAAGTCAGGATTCCTCAGGCTTTTGCTGTCAGAATGTCTCTGTCCAGCCATTTTCCCTGGTGCTTCCCAGTGAGTGGTTTTTTTTTTTTGTCTTGTGTTCGATTGTGTTCCCTTTGGATTTTTTTTCCCCTGTGGTTCATTGTGGATTTTGGCTTTTTTGTTTGTAGTTCAATTTAGTGTTTTTAGTGTGTTCTTTTGTTAAACTGTTTCCTAGTGCGGCTAGCGACTTTGTTCCTCTAGCTATTTGGACAATGAAGACTTTACTGAACCTTCAAACTGGCCTGAGGTTGTGAGGTCCAGCCAAAATGACCTTAATTCACAAAAAATGTCCTCACTTCGCAGATTAAATGTTGATTTGGACCTCAATATTTACGTAGCATGTACAAGAACACATGCACACAGGTAAACCCATTCATACAGGAAGCCACGAGGGTTTCAGAGAGCAGAGTCTTCCTGCAGACCAGCCAATCAGGCAATAATTGCTTTGAAATTAAGCACCTCTTGTTTTTGAATGCAATTTAACTGATGAAAGAAAACGCTGGATAACCCTCTAATAGACGCTGAAAGGAAAATGTTCTTTTCTAAAGGCAGATTTTTATTTTCTGTTTCACTTTTAAGCCTCGCGTGGACTGACTGATTAAACGAGTGGTGGTAACGAACCACCGCTGACCTTGACACACAGCTGTTACTGCATAATCCAATCAAATGCTGGCTGTTGCTTATTTACTGTAGATGGCTGTGGAATGACTTGAGCTCTCAGTCCCATTAAAGCTTTCCAACCTAAAATAGGTCCATAACGTCTGCTTAAACACACCTGGTTGCTAATTAATCTGCCCAGAAAGGTTCTGACCCTCCGTAAAAGTGCATTATTGAGGTGATTAATTTTCACAGGCTGACCTCCTCTGCCTCACAATCGGCTGTGCTGTTGCTGTTTTTACAAACTGAAAATGTTCTATATGTTGCATTCACTCCCTGAGCTCTTGTCTTATCTCAGTTCTCCAATTAAACAGCCTCTTAGCCAGTGTTGCACCACAGATTTACTCATTTTTGTCTCCACAACACAAATGTCCCAAACACAAAGCGACTTGGACGGATTAAATCTGACAGATTGTGCACCGGTTCCATCTCTCCCACCCCGTTTGAGACATCAAACCTCTGAGGCTGCGCTGTGATCCTTTAATCTCGTGGATCGGACTCGTCGGGTACATCGCTGAAGCGGCGTGAGATCTGCACGTGGTCAACAATCGCCTTCGTGTTGTCTAAGATTTGAGGCAGCGGAGCAGGCCACGCGGCGCAGGCCACGCACGTAGAGGGAGGCCAAATCTGATGAAGACAGTTCTGAAATTCCTCACACCTTTTTGTCAGGAAGCAGTGATGACGTTTACAGCTGCATCTGCTCCCCTGCGGGTGCAAAAACGTGCGCGCCGACGAGGCTTCTGGATCGTCAGCTGCCACGTCCTCGCCGCCATTATTTACGTTTTGTTTTCCGCGCTGTTTCTCCAGTCTGCGATTATCACCCGAGCAGCTCCGATGTCTCAGATGACTGCTGCGTCCCCTCCCGATGTCCTCTGGTTCTGCCATTAACCCGGGATTAGCCTAGCAGAGACAGAGGTCAAAGGTCAGGGAGTAAGAGAGCCACCCTGCCGCACAATCTGATTATTCCCTAGGCTGTTGTGGTGCTCATCAGAGTTCACGGTGAGAAAGTGAGGAGGGGCGACAAAAGCCGTGTTTTGAGCGGGAGCAGAATGGCAGCCGCTGAGTGCGGCTGCTCCTGGAGGGGGGGCAGAGTTTGTTTTATAAGGGTAATTGATGCTTTGCTGCAAGAGAAGAGGGCAAATCAGGCATGAAATTGTGTGGAGGATCAGATCCGTATCGGAGTCTGGGAGAGCCGAGGGGGAACCACAGCAGGCCGGCGGTATGGGGAGGCTGGATTAGGGTGCCGAGGTACAGTTAAGAGCCAATTTTATTCTGCTGCAACTCAGTCAGTGGAGAAGCCCTGTACCTTATTAGATTCCCGTTTGGGGAGGGGACAAGGAACTGTAGAAGAAGTGCAGTTAACGATGGGAAAGGAAGCTGGAACAAAGGGAAAAAGTATTTATGTTTCTTCAGCTTTAGGGAAGCTTCTACAATCCAACATCTGACACTTGAGGGTGAAAGTGGCGCTCTGTCAGTCGCTGTACGTGGGTGGATACGTATCCTGCTCTCAGGTGGGCGCCTCAGGAGGATCACGCAGGCTCAGCCGTCCAGACCCGCCTGCGTGTTCTGGTGGCTGCAGGGCTCATCCGGATTCCTGAGCCGTCGGTCTGTGAATGAGCAGAGGGAACTGGCTGTCAATGCCTAATTAATAACCCCCCCCCCCAGACTTGTCTGATCAATAACCGCTGTGCTCGGGTTTCAGATGGAAGCCATTCAGATTTATCTGCTAATATCCCAGGTGATAGCTGCAGCCAGACTGGAGATGACAGTGGGCTCAGAGCCCATTACCTCCTTATTTACTGTTTTAAATTCGCCAATAGTCACAGCCACTGCACGTCTCTGGAGTAACAAATGGTGGAAAATCTCTTCTCTCATCCCAGGACAAGTCAAGGGCAAAGCAGATGGAAACCATACGATTATCTCTTCATTCTGGCCCCGCCGGCCGAGCGAGGATGTGCTTGTAAACCGGCGTGCGCTGAATCATACTCAGGTATGCTGACATTTAACATATACTGTATTTGCAAGGTTAAGACAGCAGTCTGCTGTCCACAGTTACACCAAAGGGCTCAGGACGACCCTACCTGCCCCATTTCCTCTTTTCCACCTGAAATCAATGCGTTGCCTCAACAGCCAATTTCAAATTTTCCATCCAGTAATAAATCCTGCCTTTTCCTCCGGCTCAGTCAGCTCCGGTCCTCGTCCACATCCTCCTCATCTGTCTGGAATATTTGGCAGTGGACAGACGGTGTCTTCCTGTTAGTCAGGATGATCTACGGCCGCTGAATAAAAATCAGGCGTGCAGCCTTACAGACACACGGTGAGAGCTGCCAAGCTGAATCTGAATCTGAATCTGAATCTTTGCCTCTGACCTCATACCATGTTCAAACTCTGTGGAAGCAATTATTACTCACTCAACTCTATGTTTAACTCACGTTCTCTCTGTTTAGACCTGGTTTTTCTCTCGTGCTTTATGTAGGAAGCGTCTGCATACGTGCACATTGTTGCATCACAAAAACCACACAGCCAACCAGGGGCCTGGCATGTGAATTACAGCTTTTCCAGCCCTTCTGCCTTGAATGGTGTGTGTGTGTGTGTGTGTGTGTGTCCCCTGTGATGGACTGCTGACCTGTCCAGGGGGAAAGTCTGACCTCAGTGACCCTGATTAAGCAAAGGTTAACAAAAATGGATGGCTGGCTAGATGGATAGATGAGACCCGGCAATGTTAAGGTCATTAAATGGGGGTAAATAATGTTATTGGATAAATCCTTTCTGATGAAGGTGTTTTTACATTTGTGTTTTTAGACACATTTGTCTGCACAATAACTACAACTACTACTACACACTACTACTACTACTGTTAGCATCATGCTATTTGTGCTGTGGCAGCCTCCTGCGACACCACCCAGCCTTTGCTTCACATCTTTTCTCTGCTGATCGCTGGGCAGCCATGATAGCGTGGGTGCCAAAGTAGGCGAGGATAGAGGCAGGTGTGGGAGCAGGTGTGGGAGCAGGCGTGCTCTGAGAGTCGACACGTCCGTCCGCTCAATAATCACCTGTCACGTTGTTGTCCCGATGTCTGAGACTATCTGCTGATCGCAGCCTGTAAGGACCTGCAGGATTATTCCGCATCTGCTTTGCAAAGACCGAACCTGACATTTGTCAGAGTCTGATTGTGGGCTGTCTCCACGGTGATCGCTGGCTCCAAGACAATTAGCAGTAAAGCCAAAATGGTGTTTGCATTTATTTATCTGTGCTGATTACATAAGGGTGCAAATTACTGGGGAATTTGACATACAAAAACATCTATCCACACACGGACGCAGACACATTAATCTGCTTTTTGATTTGGGTCTTAATCTCCTCTCTGCTACTCCATTGGCAGGTCCCGCCTCCCAGCTTAGCAGTGACAAAGAGGCTGGATCTCGGTTGCTCATGTTTACAGAGGTGGATGTTGCTAGATGCTAAAAATAATTGAAATAACAGAAATAGAGATAGAGGAGGGCAGCGCAGATAGTTCTCTGCACCAGGTCATGCAGTTTGCATGTTTTCCCATTGTCTGCGTGGGTTTTCCCCAGTCTCCTCCCACAGGCCAAAAGCTTGCACATTAGCATTACAGCGATTTAAAGTTTAAATGCTAACACAGAGAGTACAGTACAACTCTAATAAATATCCATCCATCCCATTTTCATTTTCAAACTTGTTTTCAGAAATATCCTAAGCTAAATGTGTATTATATGTGTATTATTTTCTGGACTCAGGATTTGCATCCATAGAACTGACCAGAGTTTGCAGGCTAATATATAAAAGCCCAATTATGACTGTGACCAACCATGACGGGGTTTTGAGGCGGAAGTCTGTTTACTCGTTTGCAGATGTCTTGATCACTCTTAATTTAACAGAGATTAGCTTTGCCATGATGCGTTTAGCGGCACGAGGTTAATTCAACATCAGGCCAGCCAGAGCTCAGGTGGAGGTGAAAGAAGAGACCGTGCCATAAACCTGCGGTTGAATCACTTCCATAGCCTCACCAGACTGGCGGACCATGTCCTGATGCGGTCCGACAGATGATGCATCACCTTCAGCTGCAAGATCTATTGTTATGACAGCAGGAATGATGGTATCATACTTCAGCAATATCCACAACCTGGCCAAGGCAGGCATACAGATGTGCGCAGCCACACGCCACCACACGCTGCTATTGCACATACACACATTAGTGTGCACAGATAATGTTATTATCTGCCAGCTCACAGATTAAACGTGTCTTGATTGCTGTAAAAATATGCCCCAGAGGTTAGTACCTCGTAGCTGCCACTAGAGGTCTCACTTCATGTTTGTCTTTTAGCCCTGATCTCTCTCTCTCTCTCTCTCTCTCTCTCTCTCTCTCTCTCTCTCACACACACACACACACACACACACATGCACGCATGCACAAAACACACAGAATCACATACACAGTTGCATGCAGGGTGGACATGGTGTGTTTAATTTGACCAGCCTAACCACTCTCCACATGTGTTGTCATCTCCTCTGGGAGGACAGGAAAGCATCTGCCTCCCCTGTCTGTCCAACACATTTCTGGGAAAACAGCCCAAACCTGCCACTCAGAGAGAGAGAGAGAGAGAGAGAGAGAGAGAGAGAGATGCAACAATTCTCACATCTCAGCGGCAATTTGTGCAAATGTAACATGATCATTTTCATTGAACACTATAGAAAATTAGCTTGGCCTGCATGCTGTTGTTATCTCGACTTGTGATAATGATGCAGCAATAATAATAACAGTCGCAATTTCTGTGCTTCTCCAAGACAAAATAACTGTATAAACAAATCATTAGATGCAAAAAAGGGAGCACGCTGCCGGCTTCATTAGCTGCGTAAATAACCCCCCCAGCACGGCCACAGTCCTCTGATTCACCTGACTGGTTAGTTTTAAACTCCCATTGTCCTGTTGCAGGGTTGTGCATCAGGACAAAACAGAGTTATTATGATAGTTTTCCCACCAGAAAGTGTCTTCTCAGAGTCGCCGTGACGATAGGAAACACTGATGGCAACTGAAGTGCTCACAACCCAGGTTCTTTCTTTCTATCTATCTATCTATCTATCTATCTATCTATCTATCTATCTATCCATCCATCCATCCATCCATCCCAATCTTTGGATATGAGGTGACCCATGACCTGAGTTGGGGACATGAACTTTCCCTTCATCAGACCTCACCCACAGCTTCAGTCCACATTTATTGAACTTCCCCATAAGTTACTGCATCAGTCCGGCACAACCAGTCCAGATGAGTGACTGAAAAGCTCAGAAGGTCACAGAGAAGCTGGCGGTTCTGGCGGTTTGCTGCCATTAGCAGTCACAGCTCAGCGCTAGCTTTCTAAACGGATAGCATGTCTGCAGCTGCAGAACCTGCGGAGCTTCTCCATGTCAGGCTCACCGCCGCTCCTACCTGTTGCTGCTGCCAAAGCAGCCGTCACCCTGCAGCTGTGTGTGTTTGTGCGTCTGTCAGAGTGTGACTGTGGAGAATAAGCCGCAGAATGTGCGTTATCTATTAATTCCTTCATTAAGCCCTTATCGCCAGTTTTAGTGCCAATTAAGATGCGCTTTAATGTGATGGCAGGGCGGGCGAGCGACTGTGCACTTCTCACTCCACGGTGACAAGAGAAGAAGAGTCGACAGAGCCGAGGAAGGACCACCCACTCGCCTTATCTTGCCGCTAAAGCTCCACAGGCCTGTTAGTTTTGCCTCTTTAACTCCTCGGCTGTTTAACATGCTCTGTACGCAGAACACCAAATATTTTCCTCGCCGCGGATGTATTGAAGCTGTCGACGGGCTGCCAGCCTGAAGTCACTCCTCCTCAGTCGCTTCTGACCTAAATTCAGTCCATTTCAATTCATTTTATTCAGTCTCATTTATATGAAAAAAAGCTTTTTGGGCGTTCAAATGCAATTCTGCTTAGACAGAACGATGAGCGGCAAATCGGGCTGCGGGGGCAGAATCCTGGCGCAGGACGTGCAGAGGTCGCGCCTTTCTCTGAAGGTGGCCGCTGTGTTTACTCACTAGGAGTGTGTGTGTGTGTAGGGGGGCATAGATAGATGGATAGATGTGTACCGAACATATGGAGCAAGACAGTGTTTCTCTGACGCAGTCAGGGTCACGAACACTCGTGCGTGAATTATAATGAGGCAGCATTGACAGATCTGCAATATGCAGAGTAAGCAGATGGCTCATGGACGGGGGGGTGGCGGCGCTGGGGGCTGGGATTGGAGGTCTCCTGGAATGGTAGCCGATGGCGTGCTGGGAGAATGTGTGCAAGCAAAGAGAACTGGAGAACGAGAGACAGAGAACAAGCACTTTAGAACACTGATAATCTGAAGTACTTAAAAAAACACACAGTTATCTTTAAAGGAATAAGCTACTAATTTGATTTATTCTACCTCTGACTTCCTGATGCCAAAGCAGATAAATCAGTGGTGAATCACGGCTTGTCGCACTGATGCAATCATGCAAACCCAAGTGCTCGATAATGAACCGCAGGCAGATCTTCCTTGGCTGCGCCGCCTCCATCTCCTCTCTTGGCTTGCTGTGTGGCGCTGATGCACCCCCCCCGCCACCGTTGTAACTTCCACACCCTCGATCCCTCTCAATCCCAGCTTTGATGCATGCATGAGGAAGGATTTCCTGAAGACTAGAGGCCATTACCCAGGGGCCATTAGGCCTCTAGTAGAGCATGTCGATGAGTGCTGAGCCTTGCTCTGTTTTCACATGCAGCTATTTCCTGTGTGGCTCAGTTTGCGGGGGTGGGAGGTGTGGGGGTGGGGGGGGGGTGGTAGGGTCTGCAAAAAAATGCTTGAATCCAGATGTAAATGTGCATGGTAGCTGTGTCCGTCTTTTATCAGATCTCTGACGCTCCCATGGATGTTCCTCGTGAAGGTCGGCTCTTCAGCTGGCGCTGTTATTTCATGCAGACCGGGGGGTGTGGGGGGGGGCTTGAGTCATCATCATCAGGATGAAGTGTCCTGACATTTGTGCGTGGAAGTCCCAGAATGCCTTGCAGCTCAGCATCACTGACTGCATTTACATTTTACAGTAAAGGACCTACTGTGGGCTTTTTTTTTTTTTATAGTTAATATGAAAAAAAAAAACAGATTTGTATACGAGGGAGCAAATGAAGGAAGGACAAGGAGCACAAATATATGTAAATAAGGATCCTGAGTGTTGAGATGGGATCTTTGTGGGGATGATTCTAATTCTGACGATAAGCAGGAGGAGAGATAACCTTGATTGCTGGAATCACTCTGATCATCTCTCAGTGCGTCTCTGCAGAGGACGAGGACGCTGCGGCGCCGTCTTTGTGGAGGCAAGAGGAGGCCGCCAGCGTGTCACACTCCTGTTTTTGTTCCGGAGAGCTCTTGAGGGGATCATCCAAGTTTCCTGAGAGCTCTGGGACGCTCTGTCAAGGGCACCTCGCTCGGCCGTGCGCCATGAACGCATCAGGCGGCCCTACGCTGATCAGAAATATGAACTCTCCATCCTCCAGTGTGCTGACTGGGCTGGCTTTGCTGGTCCAGCGCAGCTAAGTGGCACGGTGAAGGGGGTGTGTGGGGGGGGGATCCCCACTGTCTGCTTCTGCACGGGTCCCAGATCAATGACTGATTGATCTTTCAATCTGCTCAGGAGAAACTGAGCAGCCAATAAGAAAAAACAGGCTCGCCTGGGCCCTGGGCCCTGCTTCTGAGCCTGGGGTCATTGATCTGTGGATTTTCCTCTGACTATTCATATCGATCGGCACTAATAAAGACTGGATTCAATGCAAGCATCAACGAGATGCAGCCCCCCCACCCCCACCCTCCGCCCCAGCTCTACTTTTCCTGCCACTCTTCCACCCACATACACGCACGTTTGCATTCGTGTCCATGAACGCAATGTTCATTCTCAAATTGGCTGCCAGTCTCCCTACTTTCCACCCGGGAGGAGACATCTTGCCCCTCTTTTTATAAAAACAAAACACATGAATTTAAAAAAAGCCTCTGTTTCTATCAATTAGGATGAGTTTGGTTAATGTTTGCTGAATGGAAGCAGAAACGAGGGGGCCGCTGTGAGTCAGCAGAAATGTTATGAGTCAGTCCGCCTCCATCGCTCTACCTGTTGCTGCTGCTCCTCGTGATTGAGAGCGTAGCGGTAAATGAATGTGCTAAGTAGACATCCATCAGGATCATCTCTCCGCTCCGAGGAAACAATAATAAGTCACAACAGGGCCGCCCTCCTCTCTGCCACGTTTGTTTGTACTGGCGAGCGAAGCTCACAATATCTAATACACATTCAGCCGTGGCCAAATGTATCCAGACACTTGGCAGATTTAAAGAGGTGTCAGTTGTTTTTGTTGAATCGGCTATTAAAAATCAGTATTATGAGGGAAGGAATCTGCTGCAACTCTGACAAAGATGGACTGGGCTCCTTCAAAATGCACACCAGCAAATTCTGGAGCCAGGTTGTAAAAGGAGGTGGACGGATGTGCGGCAGATTCAGAGGAAAGCCTTTGGTTTCAGCTGCAAAAAGGATGAGCGTACCACAGGAAATAGACTGACACTGTAGCAGAGATGAGCTGCAGAAGGTGGACAGGCCAAATATCCAAGTGGATAAAAGCAGCCGAGCTGACTTCATCTGCCGCCGTGCAACTACTTGCGGATTTGAGCAACAATCTTGTTTTGGTGGGAGACAAAAACATGGTTGGGAAGAAACATAAGAATGCATGTTTTCCTTTGCCTGAGAGGAAACCTTGTTATTTGTTCTGACTGAAGCATCCGCGCCTCCGTGCTCAGAGGCCTGATGTAGCTCCTGTCCCCTCCATCAGGTGGGGTTTCCCCGCTGCGCTCCGAGCCCCGCGGCGCATCTTTTTCCACCAAAAACAGCACCGTGGTCCCTGTCTGGAAGGAGGCGGCGCTGTGCGGCATCCCTGCAGAGTGCTGTGCGTGGCTCTCTGTTCCGGAGCACCTGCGTGTCCCCTGCTGACTGACTGAAGCAAGGACACGGCTGTCACAAGCCCGACTGTTTCTGCCTGCGGAGATATGGCCCGATGAAAGGGGGGTGGGGGTCTTAATTTGGAGCGCGCACCTGCAAATGTCTGGTTTGGGGGCGGAAATGCGCCTGGAATATAGACTGCGGCTGAATCACACGGAGGAGCCTGAAAAATGTCTTTGTATACAAGTCCAGCTGTGCACAAGGTGCCCTCAGGTTGGAGATAATCGAGGTAAAGAGGTAAAGAGCGCGCACGCACGGGTGACAGGGGTGAGGTATCCAAGCCTCTGCGGGTAAATTCATGCTGAACTGGATTTACCCCGAAGTCTCGGCGCAGTTCTGCTCCTTGTTTGGGTTTAACGTCAACAACATCTGACGTATGTACATGATCAAAGTCATCTTATTATCATTCTGTTCCCTGGCTCACGAAATGGCGTGAGCCAGCATGAAACATGCATTTTCTCCCCCTGGAATAAGGTTATTATTTCTCCTTGGCTTTGTTTAAACGCTTATTCACGCGCAGGAACACATTTCAGAGCGGCGCTACGCAGGATTATATCCACATTTTTACACTGATATATTCCGCTCCTAATTACCCAACATAAAGCCCTGATTTCTGTTTATAATCCGCCGTATTAATGGCTGGAGTGTGGACATGAGGAGGAAGAGAAGGAGGTGGCCTGATGCGCGCCCCCGCCTGACGCCCAGGAACGGGCGCAGTGAACGGTGGAAGGGCCGCCTGTGCCAGCGGCTCTATCCAGTGCCAATGACAAGACTGCATAAATACCGGATGTCAGATCCCGGTGCCTTCAAAATAAAACCAATCACGTGACCCAAAACCTTCGATACAGCGTTTGGAGGTTGTACAGCGCCACAAAAATTGGCTGTTTAGTATTTAGATATTTATAACAACGAGCCTTCTTCTGACTCTGAATGATAATGATTCGCGGAAACGTTGCAATCCCGATAAAACAGTTCAGAGAGCGCAATTACACCCCCGCACCCACCAATTAAGGCCGACAGTGGTCGCTGGTTTTATTTTGAAGGTCCGGATAGGAAGGCTCGCCTCCCGCTGCGGTCAGCATGACTCCGTGCGCTGGTTACAGTGGGGAGAGTGGGAGAGCAGAAGAAGTAAATGTGCGCGGCGGCGGCGGAGAGGGAGGGAGGACAGCAGCGAGTGCGCACACAGGCAGCGGCAGACAGGCGCATCGGCGACACAGCATCTTCATCACACTGATCCACATCTCCTCAGCCGCCAAACCTCTCCGATACCCCCCTCAGCCCGCGGAAGTGTCCTGCAACCTCCGCCGAGCATCACCTCTCATCACTCACTTTTCCTCTGGAGCTTGGTTATTCTTAGCTCGACCGCGGAAGAAATTGTCCTTCCGGTCCTTCTCTTATTTACCCCAGTTTCTTGAATATTTAATGAAAAATGGCGATCTGCGCGCAGCCGTGCGGGCTTTTTTGCCTCCTCGCAATCCAAACTGTACTTCTCATATGCGTCTCTTCGCCGACGGACGGGACCCACCTCTTCCCACAGCACTACACGTAAGTACCGTGCGCTGTCGGGGTTCGGGTGCGCGGATCAGGGACATGTGGCCCCTAAGAGAAGCGCTGCGTTTTTAACGACACTCTTTTAACGCGCATGTTGATGTTTCGGCTGTGGTGGCCACTGATGTTCACTCACCACAACATCTCTGAATGTGTCACGGTCGGGAGCAGGATACCTGGAGCAAATAGGACAGCCGAGTAATAATTTATCGGCCATCCAAACAACGATGGCGCGTTTTTACGCTCACGTGTGCTTGAAGATGCCGTTTACGCGTGATGGATGCAGCGAGGCCGGACTCCAGAGTCCCGCACGGCCGAATGAGCAAGTGTTTGAAACTGGAGGCTTCTGATTTGGAGGTCCAGCCCACATGTGTTGTCATTCTGTTCCGGGTCAACTCGAGCAGCTGCGTGAAGACGCCAGATCAGGCTGGAGCATTTTAGAGGCATTTAAGCGACTTTCATGGATCTTTGTCAGCCAACGTGCGCTCAGTGGGTGTTTGGACACGTTCAGGTGTTGTTTCCATGCTGCACCCAGAGTTTAGGTTTACAGAGGAAATTTGCCGTTTAGCCACGAAATTAGGGTTTGTGTCTCCGCGGCTAATTTAAGCAGATCAACATAAGATTTTGGTAAATCTGACAACCCTAAAACATTTTTCTGACTTCAGAAACCTGTTTTATTTGTACTTATGTCGGGAAAACATGTAGGACAGGAGAGTTTATTGTGTCAGTTGTGTTTAATGGTACTTTTCTGAGTGAAAACCGATTGGCACTGTGTTAAATATCATTTTTATTAGCGTCCATGGCACCTGGAACAAGTTTTTAAACTAGCATATTGTAAGTGAATATGTAGAAGACTCTGTTTCTTCTTTAATAATGCAGCGGCTATCTCCAAGCCGTAGCTTTTTAAAGCGGACTCGTAGGTTCTGCGTGACCTTCAGGTGAGTGTCAGGCGTGTTGTGTCTCCACAGTCAAGTTTTTTTGCTGCTTGTCTGCATTGGGGACATTGTTGTGCACACAGATATAAAACTGATTCATCCAAGTGGATTTTGGCCAATTAGGAAACAAAAATTTCTGACAAATAGCTCGAGTACTTTCAGAGCTGATAGAGAATTCAAATTCTTTTGTTTTTATAGAAACATGATCATTAGTTTAATGACGCAGAAGCACAAAGTGTAACTGAGTTAATGGTATTTAGCTTGATGCTCCCCGTCTGGAGCCTGCGATGTTAGCTGTGTGCGTGTGTGTGTGTGTGTGTGTGTGTGAGAGAGAGAGAGAGAGAGAGACTGTAGAGTAATGAAGTTGCATAAGGAGTCTGCGAGGCCTGCGGCGGAGGTAATGTCCTTCAGTGTTAGTATCAAGGCCTCCTCCTCGCCTCTCCTCTCACTCCACCCTTGCTTTCATATCACACGGAGGTGACCTTTCCGTAGCCTCTCCCCGCTCTCTCAGCCCGGTTTTGGCCCCCTCTGCGTCTCCTTGCTTTCCCCGGATCCCGTCCCTGCAAACGCCGCTGGTACGTGCCACTGCCGCTCTCCCGACGTGCCCCGGCTTTGTGATCACGGGCCGCTCCGCCAGTCTGGCAGCGTTTAATAAATCCGTCTTCTGAGCAAATCTGACATTTAAAGATGACATTTGCCTCCATCATCATATTAGAAGACAAATAACGGCTGTGCGTGGCTGTTGATGCTAGTGATTAGCTGTCTGCAGGCTGCTTAAGGGAAAAAAGATGCTGCATGACAGAGTTTATTCCTCTGATGTTTAACAGATTTTACGTCAGTTTTCGCAGGCCTCGACTGGTTTTTAAGTTATCTAATGAAAACGTCGGCCCACTGAGTCATTTGTTGCTGGCCGGGATGTGTAATGATCCCGTAATTCCAGACTTGGCTCTAGCTAACAGGAGATCAGCTCGTGCTTAGGGTGCACCTCTGTCAGACCGGAGCAGTCTTACCGCAGCAGAGACGGTCACGCCAGCTGACGGGCCTGTCAGGGTCAAACTGCACTTCCTGATGGGGAAGCAGCTGACGACCTGAACCGGGATACTTCCAGGTAGCGGCTCAGAAAGAGTCTGTCAGCCTGACATGGGTGAGAAAGACATGGAGACGTGGGAGATTCTTTCAGTCAAGGTCTCTTACAAACACTCCATCACACGCCAGCATCGGAGGTGCGCTCGGGCGATAACGTGGAGCGATGCAGGCTGAATGTGTCTAATTTTATTTTCCAGGATGATGCACTGGGCCGGCCGCATTGAGAAGGAGCTGGATAAGGTTCTGCAGCACGTCACCGGCACTCAGCAGATGAGATCGGTAAGTTGACGTCAGCGTTGTGTGCGCCGCACCGCCCCGCGCCATGTTTACCTGCATTATTAATCAGCCAGGTTTCACTGGGCAAGTTACACAACTCTGTGTGTGTGTGTGTGTGTGTGTGTGTGTGTGTGTGTGTGTGTGTGTGTGTGTGTGTGCGTGTTCTTGTACTTGCTACATACTGAACACTACATTCTACTAGCAAAGTCAGGACATTTTTGGGAAGTGAGGACATTTTGGCTGGTCCTCACAACTTCACAGACCTGTTTGAGGGTTAAGACCTGGTTTTAAAGTTGGGTTAGAGTTGGGTTTAGGTTAGGGTCAGGGGGTTAGTTGGGATGGTTAAGGTAGGAATCTGGGTAAAAGATTATGTCTATGACAGTATTAACAAAGATAGAAGTACAAAGGTGTGTGTGTGTGTACTTTGACACGGTGTAACATGCACTTTGCCTCTGTTTTCTGTATTCGCATCAGTGTGGCACATGTATGGTTTATGGCTGAGCAGATGCTCCAGCAGGGTGTGACTGACACCGTTTCACCGCGTCTGCCACGTGTTCCGCGCGCTCCCGGGGTTCGCCATCCATCCCGATCTAAATGCTTTATTATTGCAGTATGATCGCGCGCGAGTCATGCGGCCACTTTTGCCGCGCGCTGCAGCTTTAATAACGATGGCGCTTGCCATCGCTGTCGGCATGGCAGCGACGTTGATGGATCCCAGGGAGGGAGAGATGATTTGCGCCGGTTTAAAGGTTATTGAGCATTAGTGAATATCAGGCAGACGGCTGAAGGTTAACGCTCATCTTGTGTGTATCAAACCGCAGAGAT
The DNA here is from genome assembly GCA_015343265.1 of Pao palembangensis. Taxonomy (NCBI): domain Eukaryota; kingdom Metazoa; phylum Chordata; class Actinopteri; order Tetraodontiformes; family Tetraodontidae; genus Pao; species Pao palembangensis. The sequence goes on along the minus strand of CM027087.1, from coordinate 7,313,468 downwards.
GGTGCCTAGCATCAAATGTTAGCCTCCTGGAGGTGGGCTGGGGGTCTCAGCAGGCCTTCAGTGTGTGGATTTTAAATAATTGTTCTCTGCAGGCCGAACCACACAGAGCAGTCCCCGTCTGCGCCACCCCCCTCCCCCAGCCCCGTACTACGCCGGGCGCCCACACAGATTTGTGTGCATATGTGTGGCGGGCTGACCGTGCGCTCACAGCGGGCGGCAGAGAACATTTATCACGTCCCCAAACAGAAGTCGTCATGGAGTGTGCTAAATGGCCCAGCGTGTCTGGAAAAGCCATTTTCTAAATGGATGCCTCTCTCTATACGTGCGTCTGATAGAAATCTTCCCAGGGCTATGCCGTCTGGTAACAAGATTGCCTCCCTCTGCGCCCTCTTCCTCAACAAGTTTAGTTTTTCCTTCTCAGAGACCGAAAAGAAATAAATAAGTATGCAGGGTGTGTAAATTGTTTTTTAAGTTTGCCCCACGTGGAGAGAGACAAGAGTGGAAGGCGGAGAAGAGCTTGTTTTTTTTTTTTTTGTTTTCCTGACAAATACGGGGAAAATACGAATGTTGAATGTGTCACGGATTGGCTCAGAGATGTTTCCTGTTTATTTTAAAGTACACTCGTTTTTGAAGTGGTTAGCAGTCACAGCACAGCAAGAAGGTTCTGGGTTCGACTCCAGCCTGGGTCTGGATTGGGTGTCTTCCTACCCAGCGACCACTGGGATGGACTCCAGTAGCCTCGCTGACCTTGACTGGGAGTAAATAGTGAGAGAAAACCTTCTAACATGTAGAGTTTGGATAGGGAGAGCTGACAGAGGCTGCAGAGACGGAGCTGATGATGAAAGTTCAGTTGTCTTGGATGGATTAGTGAGGGATGGTCAATGGATCCGTGTGGATTCAGGTTGTGATGAGACGTGGACACGGTGACACAGTCCCAGAAAAAGATTTAATAAGCACGCCTGTTGAGTGTGTGAACTGCCAGATTAGAGACGGATATTCTTTTATTCATGTTTAAATATCCTCACGAGAGAAATATCAGGTGATTTAATTTCCACATGCTGGCGAGAGGTTTGTGTTTCAGCATTTACATTCACAGATTATTAAAATGGTTTAACGAGTTTGATTCATTCTGGCCTTTTCCTCTCATCTTTTTTTTAAATATTTGAACTCTTGATAAAATGATCTGACCTTTAAAGACTGAATTATTTCATACGAGACAAACCAGAAGGAGACGTGCCTGGATGCTGACAGACCCCCCCTTGTTAGTGGTTTTTATTTGCTCTTATTTGACATTTCTATCATTTACAACATGTTCACCCCTCAGACGCAGTAAAACCAGTCTAATCGGACACCACTGACATATTGAATATGTTGAATGCTGAATAATTCAGCATAGGACACGCAACTGACGTCAGTGGCCTTGATTACGGCACGCTGCGAGGACAGGCCTGCCCCCGTCTGCCCCCGTCTGCCCCCCCCTCCTCTGGCCTCCTGCTACTCTTGATTACTGGAAACCTGAGAATGATGCGGATGGAGATCAGTAGGCCTGTGTTTGAGAGCAGGCCGGCCGAAAGAACAGAGGGAGGTGGTTAAAGGATGGAACTCGTCCGCTTTTCACGAGCTTCAGTTTTATTTCTCCTTTAACGACGCTGGCGCCTGACTTCCTTTATCGACTGTAGCTGCAGGTTTGTCTCTATGCCTCCGTGCTTTGTGAAATGATGTAATGCAGGCTGAAGAGGGCTCCAAATGCACCCCAAAGGGTTCTCGTGTTTTACCTGCAGCCTGCCGATGTGGCCCTGTGCTGGCTGGCTGGTCCTGGTTGGCTGGTCCTGGCTGGCTGCTATCTCTGTGAGCTCTGCTGGATGTACTCACTGCTGACTGCACACATTTCTAATAATCTGTGTCAAATGCTGAGCTCTATAGTCCACATTCCTCCTGTTATACAGTCTACAAACCCCCCTCCACACACACACACACACACACTGAAGCTGACGTCAGCTTCAGATCCATCAGCGGACGATGATCACAGCCATTTGTTTCTGTATTTAATAGCTGCTGGTCGGTGGAGGGTTTACAGGAAGGCTCCGCATTGCCTCCTCCCTCCACCAGCAGCTGCCCCTTTAAAGGAGCGATGCAGAGCGTCCGGCCTCCGACCCCCACCCCTCCATCATCTCCCGCTCGCTACCTCACACAGTGTTATCTGGCTCCGCCCGACCTCTCGGGCCGAGATGTTTACTGGCTGCCTCAAGTTTGGTGTCTGGATTTGAATTTCCCACAGGTGGTTGTGCATGCATGGATACACACCCCTGTGTGCTCACACTGAAGTCTTTCATTAAAAATGGAGGAGGGCCTCATCAGGTTCCCCAAACCAGACCCTCAGTTTGACAGTGCTGGAGGTTTCTGTTTGACAGGACGGCGAGGAAGCAACGTTGGCCGTTTGAAAATCCAGGATTCTTAAGGTGGGGGGTGGGGTTCGAGCTGCAGTTCTGGGTTCTAACAGGCTGTAGATCAGGATCCATCAGCCTGTAAACCATTTCCTGTCACACATTAGAGGAACATTGTGTCACTGTTCCTTCACCAATTCATAGAAAATGTGCATACATTCATGCCACACTGTCTTTTGTGTGTGTGTGTGTGTGGGGGGGGGGTTAAAAGAAGGCCTTGCACTTCCTTAAAAGAAGACAATATAGCATTATGTGTCAAAATAGGATTAGAGGCCTGCTGGAGCTCAGGCCTGTCAGAGGAAGACGCTTTTTTTTTTGCCTACGCTGCAAATCTTTTCTCCTCTTCTCCATCTAGCTTATTTGCTCTGTGAGTGTGTGTATGAGTGTGTGTGTGTGCGGGCGTGTGGGTAGGTGCGTGCCTGCTTGTGATGCTTGCATAATTTTTTTTCCAGTCTTCTGTTTGATGTTTCTGAGAGGGCATTACCTGCATGTCTTTGGAACTATATGTGCCTGTCAGAGGGGAAAGGAACCATGGGAACGGTTCCCCGAGTGTTTGCGTGCGAATGTGGAGTGGCACGATGCCTGAGAAAATTCCAGGTGTAAAGTGCTTTATTCATTCCACTGCGGAGGGACTGCTTTCCCGCCTGTGCAGCAGTAGGGGTTTTTTTTCTGGTTAGAGAGGCGGGGTGTGTGTCGGAGATCTCTCAGGCTTTGTCGTCCCGTTCTTCTCTTCCTCCTCCACCTGTGATTGATTGGTCACACTTCTGAATAAGTTTAATTGGCTTGCCTCAGCGGTGGGTGGCTCTCAAATGGCTGAAAACCGTGGATGTCCTCGACGAGCCCTTTCATTTCCCAACATGTAGGTGGTGGCTCGCTACTGCCACCTGACAGCAGGCTTCGGAAGTGCAGCGTTGATGGTGGCCTCCCCCTGCGCTCTCTCTCTGGTTCGGGCTGCTGTTTGAAGGGATTTGTGTGCAACCGTCACAATCACTGCGCTACTCAGGCACGTGGACGCTGCCGCAGATATATCTGTGCACGCGTGCTGTCAATCCACACGCGACACACACACACACACACACACACACACACACACACACACACACAGTCTACTGGAAATATGCTCAAATCCCTCTGATTTTCTTCCTTCAAATGTCACCAGCGCAACACGATTAATGCGGTGGAAGGAAGCCAACGATGCTAACGTGCTGGCGCTTTTCTTCAGGTGTGTTTTTTTTTTTTTTCCACAGTAAAATGAAGAAATTGATCAGTAGTTTGACTCATCTTGATGTGGAAATAAACCAAAAGTGTGCTTTTGGCTGTGAAACCGGTCTGAAACAATGACGCTTACGTAAGCTCATCGTTGGTATTTTTGGAAACGGTGCCCGGCTGATCTTCTCTCCCAGTAAAGGGTTTTCATATACGTTTCAATCGCTGCACATTTGGTTCTGCAGTGGACACAAATCGACAAAATCACGTGGTTTGGAGCTAAAAATATCCGCCTTGACTGTGGCTGTTCTGTCAGAAATGCCTCCACCTCGCCGCCGTGTAGCTGTGGCGTCTGTTTTACATAGGTATTGTGTGTAAGCCAACAGTCTGTTTAGCTCACAGGCAGCTTAGCCTCCATTGTGGCGTGGCTGTGGATGGCATGTGAGTGAATGTTTGCGGATGCTCTGGAGTTAAATCCAGGAAGAGTACAAAGGATTTAAGACTCTGACACACTAAAGTTGAGCTTCACCAACGGTTTGAAGTGTTTCAGCGTGTGATAGGAGCCGAGCGTTTGAACCGGCCCTCTCCTCTCCACACACGTGTGTGTGTGTGTGTGTGTGTGTGAGATCAGTGCGTGCACGTGAGCACGACATGTGTTTAGTGGGAACTCTGGACCACCAGCCCATTTCACACACATGCAGACATCAAAGGCAGTTTGAATTAACCCCGCCTGTCGGGGGGGCCGCTCCGTGCCAGCATTCGCAATTTCCCATTTCTGCCGCTCCGGCAGCACCAGACTCACGGCCCGATTCATATTCAAATGCACAGATGGACCCGTACCACGGGCCCAATCGCCGTCCTTCAGAGGAGATAAAACTTCAAAAAGGGCCAAAATACGCCAGGATGTGTTTATGGGAGGCAAATCACCGCGTGGACGCCGGGGCGGATTGTCCCTGTGAGCGAGGACAGGTCTTGTGTTTTTCCCCACGAGAGCGGGTCAGTGGTGTCTCCATCACAGCCATCACTGTCCGCACACACGGCTCTCAGTTCCAGTGCTGGAATCTCATGTATCGTTTATTTTCTCATCTCCTTCCAGAAAAGTGTCGTTTGACCATTTTCTCGCCTTCGTAGCAGCTAATTTCATTTTCTGTTGTATTTATCGATCTGACCAACCTCAATTTCCCGCAGGAGCGATTTGATGGAAACGATCATGCAGACGAAGGGGAAAGGGCGAAACGGCGGTGGAGGTGAAGAGCGTGCCGATGTGCATTTGCGTGGGTGATTGTGATTGCGATGGGCTGTGCGCTGATTAGAACAACGTGTGAGGACGGCTGGGTGGGTGGTCTGGCCGGCGGAGGACCGGCAGATTGTGTATTTTTGTCCCAGTCAACACCTCAGAGGTCATTGATCTGACCTCTGCCTTGCCGTTACTGTACGTGGGGCCCTGGAGAGCAGCCTGAGTCAGGCTAATTTCAGGTTCTGTGTTGACTGGAAACAGCTGTTGACAAACCCAGTGCACCCAGGCACCCGCGCACGCCTGACAACAGCCGCCTGGTTCTTTGATTGCACAGCTTCTTTTGTCTAAACTCCTCCTCTTCCTTCTTTCTGCCTCTTCTTCCGTGTTCGGTGTCGTCTGCTCTTCCTCTCTTCTGCTGCAGGACCGCTCCTCCTCCCCTCTTCCCCGTTGCTAACCCTCTCGTCATTTCACTTCCTCACCTCTGCCGCTCGGCGCTGCCACTTCTCCGCTTTCTGTGTCAGGCTTGGGGCGGGGGGGGGGTGGTTGGGGAACCTGGGAACCGCAGCTGGGGGTGGGGTGGGGGGCGACCCTGAGGACTTGGCCCTCTCGTGAGTTGCTCTGTAAACACAGTGTGTGGAGCCTAACATTACTGCGTGCGTCAGATGGCTTTCATCAGCCGCGCTCGCTCGTGTTTAGAGCCCTGCAGAAAGCAATTACGGGCCTGCCGACTTAATTTCAGAACGATTTCTGGAGTCGTTTATTTCTGTCAATAAAACGGTAATGGATCATTGGGTGGCATTTTAGTCAGGGCCCATCCCACAGTCCTCTGAAATAAACATCTCGGCCCCTGATGAAAGCTTGCTGTAAATTTCCCTCCTGAATTATTCATCTGCACTCAGCTGAGCAAACGTAGGTGCATCTGTAATCGTATTTGTGTGTGTGTGTGTGTTGGCTCCAGATAAAGATGACGTTACTGTTCTACAGAGTGTGTGTGTGTTGCGGGGAATAAATCTGTTTACTTTGGATGGGATTTAGCATCAGATGATGATGATGATGAAAAGATTGAGCCGCGTAGCCGAACACAGACACGTGAGCACCACAGCGTAGTGGACATGTGTGAGCTGACGTTCGCCCCTGTGGGCTGACTCTCGACCTGTGGGGAAGCGTTACTGGAAATGGGTAACCAGCGACTTACCAGGGTAAAGCACAAGGGGCAACAGCCAATCGGATAAGAGCAAATCTGTCCCTAGCAAAAGGTTTAGCTAATGAGCTAATGGCAGTTTACACTTAGATGGAATTCCTAATGAGTTAGTCCTTAAATCTCAATGTTTCTTGTTTGAATTTCCAGCTTTAGGATTGAAGAGTACCAACTTCACGATGTAAGGTCTTTAAAGTCTCTCCATTTAACTGGCATGGCGCCACGTTTGTCTGAAATTTCTGAGGAGAATCGTCTTAAGGTCATGTGACAAGCGCTCTGATTGGCTGAGTTAAAACGCTCCAGGCGATGTTCAAAAGCGTATGGGAATGTTTATCTTGTTTATTATTTTGGGGAGAAAAAAAAAGAAGAGCAAAGTTGACGTAGTTGTATTTATTGTTCCGGCTCAAAGGTTAATGGAGAAAAAGCGGACCAGGACGCCAGCACAGCCAAACCGACGTGGTCCCGGGGTTACAACCACAAATCAAGGCTAATACGCGGCTTTGTCTTTGTTTTTAGACAAATAGCTTTTTGCAGCTTCAGGTGAAAGTTCTTTGGGAGGAGAGGAGACACAAATGACTCTTTTCACAGATCCCTGACTGAAAGCGCCAGTCACAGAGTTCCTGATGTGAATATTCTCAGATGGTGCAACAGTTGACAGCCTGTCTGTGCTCAGACTCTCTGAGCCAGTAAATAAACACAAAAAGCGTCTTTATTAAAGAACACGAGTTCAACGCTTAATTAAAATGTTTCAAATTAAGCAGTGTTTTTCAGTAAAGTCGGATGAGCAAATGAGTTTAGCCGAAACGTGTGATCAGACTTCCTGAAAAATCAGGCTGGATTAGAACGAGTGTTCGGAACGTCGCGGCCGTATAAATTTAAATCTGCAAACGTACATCAGAGTGAAATGAGCGCTGACCATGAAGGGCCACATTAATGCAACCAAGTATAAAAATAAATCCGAATGATGATCCAAAAGCTGTTTTCTTTTGGTCTGCTGACCAGTTTATAGATTAGCATTGATGGTTTGCAATAATAATCCCATTTATTCTAAATAACCATGATATCTGTCTTAAAGCAATTAAACAATAAACTCATGGTAATTAGATGTTAGCAGCAGTGTCAGCTCTAATAAGCATTTTGTAGCAGAGGGGGAGTGTGGGTGGTTTCTACTTACGTGTGTGTGTGTGTGCATGTGTGATGTGTTACATAAATTAAACACGGTAAAAACAGGAACATAGATTTCATTTACTTCACTGAATGACTAGATGATTAGCACTGATGCCTAGAACCTAAAAATATTGGTTTTAGAAAAACGCCACGTTCATGTCGTGCTAATGGCGCCGTTTGTGCAAACTGTTGATCCTGTTTGTGACTGGGGAAAATTTAAGATGAAAATATCAGAATTTTATCAGATAAATGCACAGGAAGTGCGACGGAGCGCCCTGTAGTGACCCATTCGGGGACTTCAGCGTGTGTTAGAGTCAGAGGTTGCTTTAAGTGTGTCGTTAACGAGTGTTTGGCCATTGTTGACACGCACCGTGTGTTGTGCGATAAGGCGGGAGGCGGGGCTCCTGCATTGATCTGTGTTGTCACGGTGTGTCTGATTGTTGCGCTGACGCACGCTTCAGTGGACGACTCCTCCTCCAATAATGTTTTGGATTCTCCGGATTCGCGAGGACTGAGTTGATCAGCTTTCTGGAGCGTCGTGGAAAAACTTTGGATGTAATAAAAAATAACAACTTTGTGATGTGACAGATTAGATCCTGTCAGGATTGGAACCCTGATTGATTGTTTGAACGTTTGCCTTCAGACGCCTGATGTCTGTCTGTACCTAGTTTTCGTCCGTCTGCTCCGTGTAAATGATGTGGGTTGATCAGGCCAAAAGCCTCCAAGTTCTGTTTTGAATTTCTGAGTGCTGAAGCCGGGCTTCTGTCTCTGATGGTTGGGGGGGCAGCATTAATCTGGCCCTGCTGGACAGAAGGAAATTAATGATCATTGACGCTGAGGACACAATCAGGCTTCGCGCCATCCTGAGATACTAAATTGCTTCTTTTGTTGTACCAGATCTCTGCCGTTCTCTCTCTCCATCCCTCTGTCAGGATCGCTCTCTCAGCGCTCTCGCTCTCCCAGGTTGGTCTTTGTTATTGGTCATTAAGTGCGTGGTTTCCATGGAAACAGCCGGATTGGCTCGTTGTTATGTTGAACATGGAGGGCTGTCTCCTCTCCCTCTCTGGCGGGCTTTGGCAGACCTGTTGGGGCTGTGAGCGACACCGCCCCGCCAGGGACCATCAGTCAAGGCTGCTGAGGTCACGCCCCCTCCAGCGTCCCCTCCGTCCCTTATCTGACGAGTGGGGCTAGTGTAGCCGTCGTTCTGTGAGCAGTGACCCCTAGTGGCCCGTGAGTTGACGCGTTCACATTTTAAAATTTAAAATTTCAATATTTAAAATTCAGCGTAAAAATCAGTGTTTGAACTCCCAAGATTTAAAGAATTCACTTTATTGTATATTTCCTGATACATCTGTCATACCAGCACCTGATTGTCACTTAGCATGTTGTTTTCGGGACTATTTAGAGTCACGTGGTCTGTGAGTGTTTATTTATGGCTTCAGTGGTCCTTGGTCTGAAAAAGTTTGAGAAACACTGCTCTACGTGTAATGACTTAGCATGGAGCCGCTTTAACAGCACACACACACACACACAGACAGACAGCAGAGGGAGGAGGAGGAAGCGACTCAGCCATGGCCGGGGGGCGAGCCCGCCGGACGCGGCAGCCGCCTCGGCTTTCGCTGGCGAGGTTAAACCTAGTTCCCGAGCCAGCAAAGAGCCGCCGTATCGCTTATCAAAAGGCGAGAGGGTTAAATATTCAGTCTGGGAGGTTTGGAAGGTAATCTGCACGGCAAGTTTAAATTGTCTTTGGCTTCCTCTACCCCCCCTCCACTCTGCCTGTGGTGAGACACAGATAAGTGGGTCAGAACAAAATGGCCGTCATAGTAACTGTCACTAGGTATGTGCTCAGCCTGCAGATGTGAGTGCAGACATAGACGAAATGAAGCGATGGCGCTGCCTTGAAGCCAGGGTTGCGCTCCGACATGCTGTCAGGTGGGGTAGGTGCAGACTGAAGCGTCCGTGGGAATGATTTCAGGTGTTAGCTCATGTCTGGAGCTCTTTAACTCATAATTGACACTTGCAGCGGTTTCTGAGCTCTGAGAAGGTGAGGAGCTAGGGCGGCGAGCTGAAGTTGTTTTCTGTTTAATGTCCTCCAGCTGCACGTGGGCCCCCGCCTCTCCTCATCACTCCCATTTGTCCCCATTAAAGAAACCGCGCATCCACGGCGGCGCCAGCGGGCAGACCGATGGACGGGTGCCAGGCTCCTTCAGTGGTGTGGAAGGAGCGTAGCAATCAGGGGAACGAGGAGCGCACAACACGGAGAGCGGAGGAGTCCTTCAGCAGGAGGACCCCTGCAGGCCAAACACTGAAACAACCACGCAGACACGCGCTCAGATGGCAACAGCCTCACCTGAGAGGGAAGGCGGGATGAAATCGGCACTGTTTCGTGCATCGGGGGTGTTTTGGGGACAGAACTGAGAATCAGACCTGCGTGTGTCTCCTTGAGGAAATTAGAAAGGCGGCTGGTTAGAAGAGGTGGGTGTTTGTGTGACTGCCTGTTTGAGAAAACGTCCTGGAGGGGGAAAAAAAAAACAGTTCACCACCAGCAGCGAGTTAATAAAAAGGCTGCCGTTTATCTCAGTCTAAAAGACAAATACCCTGAGTAAGGGAGGGAAGGGGGAGGGAGGGCCACGCCACCGCTCTCTGCCGCAACAAGTCCCTCACCGCCACTGCCACAGCCAGGCGGCTGGCCGCTTTCCATCAGGCGGTGCCGACGGTTCCTGCATCAGATCCTGCATCCGTGTGAGCCTTTTAGTTCTGCTAACGGAGCTAATTAATGAATAGATACAGAACCAGGCGGTTAAACACTCCATCTGCCCAGCTGGTCCTGTTTGCCTGTTGGCCGGTGCCGTCTGCGGCCTGGCTCGGCCGTCCCCCCCCACCCCCGCCATCACACTGGCGAGCGTTCTCTGTTGGAAGAGCATTTCCTCCGTGTTTATTTATCGGGTTCTCGAGGTTGTTTTGCATCAACTCCTCCTGACGGAACTTGAGTCTTTTTCTAATTTGGCAGGTTGAGCTGCTGACAAAGATGATTTGATCGTTGAGTCGGTATCGCTCAGACGGCAGGTTCACACACACACACACACACACACACACACACACACATACCGAACCTGCAGGTGAAAGCGTGTCGCCGTGGAGATTAGGAAGCGGCTGAGCGGATTCAAAAGGCGGCCTCTCCGGGCATTTGTTAACATGCACCGCTGTGGCGCTTCCTGTGCTTTTTTTCCTCTGTGCAGGCCCGTTTATATCAGCGCCTGACAATCCCTCTGATAGTGTTAGCAATACCGATCCACTGTAGCCCCCCTCCCTTCATGTTATGTTTTTGTTTGTTCCTCTCTTTAATCTCAAATGCTCCCTGAGGGTGTGTGTGTAAATATTTAGCCCGATCTTTTGTTTCCTGTGACGAGGACCCCGTTAGCTTCCTAGTGTGCTTGGCTGTGCTGGAAGCCATGCTAGGGCATGTACATTTACACATGCCCTAGCATGTACAGTATAAATGTAAATATGGGGAAAATCACGCACTCAGATCTTGGATATCATATATATGTGAAGTTTTCTAATACTGAGCTAGCTAGCACCTTTTTCTGAACAATTGAAGTTATTTGCGGTGCTGTCTGTCTGCACATTTATTTTGGCTTTTTTTTGAGTTACCTGTCATGCAAACCAGTGCCTGCAGGGGGCGTAGCCACTGGGTCACGTCGTGCGCCGTGTCTATATCTATATCTGTAATATCCTCTCACTCACTGTCAAATAATTATGCTAAGCGCTCCTACAGCAACATTTGTCATCTCAGTTTTCGACAGGGTTTTTCAATAAATGTCAATAGCAGCAGTTCTGTGATGTACGACTATATTGGCTTTGTGCTGTCGGTGGGTTAGCTTTATGGTTACGGTCCAAGATGTGTCGTCAAGCATCGAGCTTCTGCTGGCTAAAATTGCAGGACCTGCATGACTTATATCCCTTTTCTTGTGAAATTTCCTTTTTTTTTGCCGTTACATCCCATTACCATTGCTGACATCAGGCTTTAGCGCCCACACTTTTCTTTAATTTCCATGACTTTATTCCGTTTGTTAGCTGCTGTGTGTGTGTGTGTGTCACTGTTGATGTTCACGCTCCTCGCGTTCCTTTTTGGACATGTGGACGCGCTAAACGTGGGGCTTTTCCGACTGGCCCCTCTCACCCGCTGTTCTCTTAAAATTGATACCACGACATTTAGGTCTCGTAGGATCTCCTGATGATGAGGAGCATATGGTGAAGGCCAAGAGAAGGGAGAGCAGGACTCAGCCTTTCTGTCTCCTCACCGTATATGGAGAGAACGGCGAGCTGATGACCTTTGTATGGTGTCGGTCAGCATCAGTAACGATTAAGCCGCTCCCATTAACACAGAATAAACCAGACGTTTTTCTAAGAGGTATTTCCTTTCATGGTTTTCAGTTGCTAAATAAAAAAAAAATGTTTCCAGATGGGCGGTTAGCGCAAATTTTAACAATATTTTATGGACTTTAGCTGAATCTGCTATCAAGTTCCTCCTGTTGACAGACTCATTCGTCTCTGCCTCCTTTGGGATGGGACAACCTTTCCCGTACCAGAAATAATGTTTTGTTTCTCCTCTGGAGACCTTAGATTCTCTTCAACTGTGAGAATCTCCCGTCTTGTCCGTCCTCTCTTGCTGAACTCTTCCTGAGGCCTGTGGAAGTTCAGTCTGGCAAGTTAGGACCCACTAATATTTCTTAATGATGCAACATCCGTCTCTGTCAGACTGCACGCCGCGGCGGCCAGACACGGCCTATCGCTGCGAGATAAGCGCTCCCGTCTCACAGACAATAACATCAACGCTAGCAGAGAGCGCCGGCGCTCCCAGCAAACACATAAATAAGCTTTCATAGAAGATGGCAGATCCAGACGGAGGTCTTTGGCTTTACTGCTTTGACTTTGAGCGACAGGCCAACATTAAGATCTGAAGCGATTCTGCCTTGAGTTCTTCCTCGCGTTCTTTACATCGGCGCTGAAGTCGAGCGAGTGCATTTCTCCGGTGCGAGGATCCGCGTGAATCCGATTAGCACGTTTTAGCAGTAATTTTCTGCTGTGTTGCCACCCTCTGTCTCCCCATCTGTGTGTTTTCGCTGATGTTCGCAGTTTGGCGCCCACAGAACCGCTCACGCCACCTGGTGACGGCAGCGGAACGTGCGACATATGAAGAGGTGCACGCCGGGTGTGGAAGTGTGTGTTAGTGCGCGCGTCACTCAGCATGCGCTCGACATGACTGACAGTGGAAGCATCTTGGTGGCGATTGGCACGGGCGCGCCTGTTGGATGGTGTGCGAATGTTCAGCAGAAGGTCCGATTGGCCCTCAGTCACGCACTGCTGAGCCGCCTCTCCTCATTTCCTGTGAGGTGACAGAGCTAAATCTGCTTGTGCATCACAGCCTTACAGCTAACTGATCAACCAGGCTGCATTTCAGATCAAAGACATCAAAGCTTTTCCATCCATCACTGAATAAAAGGCTTCTATAGGTTTTGTGTGTATTTCATGTACGTACGTAAGCACCATCCGACTCTGGTCCTCCTGCTATTTTTGTTTCCTAAGTGCCTACAAGTGGTTGCCTGTTTATGAGTCAACCTGCCCGGCGTGGCGCCGCTGCCCCCTTACCTGTGAGCGAGTTGAGCCCCGACGCCCTCGAATACAGTTTCAAACTGGCTGATGTGGTCGGGGCCCTTCAGCTACGATGGTCACTCATCTCTCGCTGAAGGGGCTCCACAATCCTGTGCTGTCAGTCTACGCTGGCTGGCTGGCTGGCTGGCTGGCTGGCTGGCTGGCCGGCCGGCCAACAGCACAGCTCAGTCTGCTCTTGAAACAGACCAGGGCCTCGCCTGCGCGTTTCATGGCTTATTATGGTCTACCTGTCAGAGATGAATGCCCTATTGTGCTGCCTGTCTTTGTCCTTCTTATTTTCTACCTCTATTGTTCCGTCCGCTGTAGTAAAAACATCTTTTTTCCTCTACAGTCCTGCTGCAAATGTGATGGCACACAGTCTGAAGCACATAAAGGCCGGTGGAGCTCCAGATCTGTCGTCATTCAGATGGATCTATTTGTATATTGAACTAGCCCAAAAGTAGCCAGAAATGAAGCCTTGCTACGTCTTTGGAAGTCTCCGCTGAGACTGGTGGACAACATCCACGTCGGTGTTTGTGGTCATTTCTTTTATTGGTAGCGAGGTCGCTGCAGCGTTTTTAGGAGGATTTGCTCTCTGGTGGACATGGCAGAGGTTGTTTTTGCGCTAAGAGATAGCGATGTTGCCCGACTCACCGGCCTCGTCCATCAGATAGGGCTCGACGCGTTAGCGGGCGCTGTATCTGCGTCTGGGCCACCTCGCTTGTTTACCGGGTTTGCCAAACTTCACGTCTGGCAAAGGTTAGAACGAAACACAGCAACGTATTAGGGTTGATAAATGTCGAGGGGAAAGGTGATTAGAAATCGCAGGTTGGATGTGAAAAGATAACCGAGGTCACAGTTTTTCTGACTGTGAGCACCAGATGAAACTCGGCCCAGACCGTCGACGTGTTTGCCGGGAAAGTTTTTACTTTCCATTCTTTTCCGTTTTTAACAACTTGCATTTTCAGAATTGGCTGCTTGACAGAGTGATCCGAGCAGGCGAGTAGCTTTGATAACTGCAGCAGAAATACGGAAGAAAGTGTGTTCTTGAGAAGGAATAAAGAGCTGTCAGATCAACGCAGGAGGAAAAAGGAACTGTATATACAAACAAGGAAAATGAGAATCCCTCAAGGCCAGATGTGCCTTTTTAACTGGTTTGTTTTTCAGCTCAGAAGTGAGAAGCCTCTCTATAATGTCCTGTGAGACCATCATAAATCTTCCTGGGAGAGGCAGCCCCAACGGCACCGCACACTTTTGGAGAATTAATATTGATTCAAAAACAAATTTGACACAATTTTAAATCTCGACTTGAGGAATGTGTCGCTCGGCGGAGCCGGGCCTTTGTAGTCTGTCAGCAGAGTGGAGAAAAGTTCCGCCACGGTTTAATAAATGGCAGAAACTCACATGTTTGTGTGCGTGTTTGTGGGTTTATTTACATTTGTGTTTGGGGGGTTTGTTTACATTTGTGAGTAGGTGCGTGTGTGTGTGTGTGTGTGGCTTTTATTCTGGAAGTGGAGTTGCTCCTTTAGCGGCTCTTGTGGCTAAATAATTTGTATGTCAGCTAGCTAATGTTGTGGGGAGGTATACCATTGGTATTATCAGCATATTAAAGAATACACACCCAGGCCTGGGCAGGACATGCCTACAGATCCCTACTGTCCATACTGTATATGTATATTTGTCACATGTCCTCTTCTGGTTTATGGTGTGAAACTGGGTCTTGCAGCATCTCAGGGCTTGAATGCTAATCCCTTCGTTGTTGCACGGTTGTGCCGCTGCGTCAGCTTTCAAACTTTTTTTCCGGGGGGAAATGGGCTAATCTTGCGAGTACCTTCTCCTGTCAGCGGTCCACGCGTCTGTCCCTCTGCTTCTGGATCACCCTCACAGCCCCCTCTGGCCTCCTGAGCTTATGATGTGAAAATACTCTCTGAGGGAGTTCATTATTTGAGTTAGGGATGTAAATATTCATCTTAATTAGTGTTAAGCTATCAGATGGGACCAGTTGAGGGCATCTGTCACCTTTTTGTTTTTGTTTTCAGATGATACAAGGTGTTACCCAACATAGGCAACCTGCAGGAAATCGCTTTTATTTAAAGTGACTGTCAGACTGCAGCTGCTGAGGCTAACATCGCTGCCGCTAAAGTTGATTCTGCCGTGAGGCAGAGCTCAGGGGAATAATGGCAGACTGCACGCTGCGCCTGCTGCAGTAAATGCCCGCCTTGGGAATGAGCAGCCGCTCCGTTGTGACGTCTTTAACGAAGTTGATGCGTGACGCCGTCTCTTCTGTCTGCAGATTTACAACGAAAAGAAGAGTCAGTTCGAAATCAAGAGGAACAACCCCAAGGACTTGGTGGAGCGGGTGGCCCGGGACATCTCCAAGCTGCTCAACAATAAGAGGAAAGCTCTGGAGGTGAGACGAGCCGCTGAGCACGCTTAAGAACATGCATCTCTGCGGTGATATGTGAAAAGCTTTGATTCTCTATTCCTGCTTTGATTCTCTGATATCTGCTTTGATCTTGGTCTCCCCACTTTCTACTTGCACTTTTAAGGCTTCTCTGATTGGAAAGTTTGTTTTCTTGGAACCTGAAATGGATGGATATCGACTTTTTCTCAATAAGTTTAAACTAGAAAGGAGCGAAAGACCTTGTTGAAATACAATTTTAAGCAGATTATATTTTCTCAGAGATAACGAAAATAGCCATCTTTTTTTCAAATCGTACTCATTTTCTAGTTTTGAATGTTTTCTGTTTAATATTGGCGATGTGTTTTTTGGAAGAT
Source organism: Pao palembangensis (assembly GCA_015343265.1). NCBI lineage: Eukaryota > Metazoa > Chordata > Actinopteri > Tetraodontiformes > Tetraodontidae > Pao > Pao palembangensis. The sequence goes on along the minus strand of CM027087.1, from coordinate 7,297,783 downwards.
GGGTTGGCTGGTGAATAGGAAGAGAGGTGATTTCAGAGGTTATCGTTTTAATGTCCAAGCATTTTCTAGTATAATTATTATGGCTCTTCGACTTCTGCAGTCCTGTAATTAATTTGAAATGTGTTTTGCTCTCAGTCTGCTATCTGATTCTGCAAGAAGAAAAGACATGGTGGAAACGGGGGGTGCGGGAACACAAACACACCATCAGTTTTAGGTTTTATTAAAAAGACCGTGATGGACCGTTTGAATGGATTCTGGAAATTCTGTGTTTTTCTTTTTTTTTTTAAACCACAGACTAAGATTAACATCATCATTAAAAATAAGGGATACATACAGGAAGAAAAGTGAAAGAAAATCATGTTACAACCTGCAAGAATTCAGCTGTAGCGGTCAACTTACTGTCTGTGCGTATACTCTTAATAAAACATTGATGGAACACTTCCAGGCCTGACCGTGTCCCAAAATCTTGCGGTGTGGCAGCGCATCGACGTTTTTTGCACGAATTTGTGCACAAACAGCCGAGCGTCTGGAATTCTGGGTCATCGATCTGCCTGCGCACAGAGACAGAATGATCGATTTATGAACGAGCAGAAAGTGCTGAGTCATGTCCTCCTCCACCTCCGAGGAACCGATGCGACAGGGAGACAAACGCCAGCGTCCAGATTTACTCGACTTATATGAGAAAGCAGGCGAAGACTGAAAAAAGTCATTTCCCAGTAGCGCTCCTGCGTTTATGAATATTTTGCTTCTTTCTTAGGGATCAAAGGTCATTTTTTTCCCCAGACTCCAATAATCTCTGAGTCAACCCCCCAATATAGACAACACAAGGAAGAAACACACAAATGAAAGTGTAAGAAGACTATCAAAGTCTGATAAAAGCAGGACAAGCCTGACATCTGAGTTTTAAACATCAAAACGAACAATGTGACTGTGCTAGTTGTCTGTTTTGACATCTCCACCAGTCCAGCACATTCCGCAACCGATGTTTTCAATTTTAAGTTAATTAAATGTGCAGAAAGTTGAAAAGTTTGATTTCCAACATGACTCAGAGCTGCCCCCTGTGGTCATGTTTGGTTTTTACTCTTTAGTCCTCAACTCAAGCCCTGACCCTGACCCTAACCTGAACCTAAACCAAATTCTAAGCCAGAAAACCACATTTGAAGTTGTGGGAACCAGCCAAAAACATCCTCACTTTGCAGTGAAATTTGTATTCTGCTCCTCACTACTGGATGTAGCGAGCAGAAGAACACACTTAGACGCACACCACCCTAACCTCCACGGGCCACACTGTCACCTTACATCCTGTCTGGCAGAGTCTCTCTGGAGGGAAGAAATGAGGTGAAAAAAGAGAAGGACTGGAATGAGAATATCTCCCTGGGGCGTGGAAGAGAAAAAAAAAAAATCAAGAAAATGATGTAGAGAAATTCATAGATTTCAAAATGAGCAGCAGGAGTGAAGGAGAGAGGGAGCGGGGGGGGGGGCATGTAAATGGTGGGGGCATGGAGAGAGAGTTTTTTTCTAAGGGGGGAAAGAGAAATCAAATGTAAGAAGAAGAGAAGAGAAGCAGACGATAACACTGCAGAAAGTGGAGAAGCGAAGGACAGAACGATGGGGCTAATTACGTCATTACTGGATCCAAACCTCCACAAAAAGTTTATAACAAGTTCGTGTTTCTGACGGTTTCTCCCCACAACTAAGACTAAAAATTCAAGACTGTAGGCGGAAGAAAATCATGTGGACTTATTCATACGGGAGAAAAGTGAAAGCCGTGTCTTAATGCAGCGAGGAGATAAGAAGGTCTCAAACCCGGCTCAGCGAACTATTGACAGCATTTCACATTCCGGCCCATTTCTAGCCTCCGTAATGGTTATTTAGTCCCAAATATTCCCTGCCATACATTTAAAAAGGCGCAAATGTGCTTGCGCGCACGCCGGTGCTCCAGAAAAAATGACTTCTGCAGCCTATTTAAATACAGCTGGAGGTGATTCATTGTAATTCCTGTTTGTGTTGCTAATGAGAAAATACACAGCGACTCCAAATATTCAGTTACTGATATAAAGTGGGGACGGAAGAGTTTTTTTTTTTTTTTTTTTTTTTTTGTCGCGGTGCGCAGTATTTAGCCGCTTTAGCCTTAATCCCCAAATTAGCAGCGCATTTTAATCATTTAAATGTGTTCTTTTACAGTTCAGAGGGCGGGGGGAGTGAGTGTGGGCGAACGTTTGTTTACCTGCCCGGGCTCACGCTGCAGTACAGGTTAGAAGCGCAGTAAACAGCAACGGTCGGAGCAGCCGTTACGCTCAAACCTCCCCGTTTGTATATTGAACGACTACAGCCGTGCGCCTTGAAGACTGATCTGCAGATATTCTTTTTTGCAGTTTCTTCACAGTTATTTCTTTAAAATATAAACGCACTGTAAATGTAGCCTCTCCTCCCAAAATAGAGATGACATAAGCCGGCTTCTGTTTTGGTGAAAAGCCGCTGCCTGTTTATCCCCCTTCCTCTCTTAATCTCCTCCCTTCCTTTAACCAGTCCTCTCTCCATTAATGCCTCTGGCTTCAACCCTTCTTTCTGAACATCATCTTGCCACTGGACGTTTTATATCTTGATGCAGGTCAAAAGGTGATTCTTGGGATGTTTCAATCTTAGCTGGAGATGAATAAAATAGTCTCAGCAGTGCTCAGAGTACTAAAACTCAGCACTGTGACGTTTGTGTAATTCTCTATTAGTTGTGGAAATTATAACTGTGGGTGATGTTGGTAGCTAACATTGCAAGACCCGGGATCCGACGTCATTGGCGGCGTTTTGTAATAGCATTTGTTTATTAGCATTAAGTCTCTTTCTGGATACTTTTAAAATGATTTTATTAGTCACAGCACATTGTGTTCAAGGAGGAAATAATGCTCTAGCTTTTGATAATGAAGTTTAACTTGTGAGATGCAAAATGTACAAAAATTGCATGTGTATTTTACCGTAATAGAGCAACATTTAGACATTAGCGCCTCCTGTTGGCTGTAGGATATATGGCACATTTTGGCATTGTGCTAGCGTGCCAGTGTAGCAGCAGTTGTGTTTGGTTGAACGTGTGTGTGTCTGCAGATAGAAGCTTCTCATTGATTTTCCCTGAACTTCTGCCATCAACAGTGACATTTCCTCCACCTTTACTGGTAACATGAAGTTATTTTAGCTACAGATACGTTAGGCTGCATATCCTGCACGCACTGTACACCTCTCTACTCCTTTTATCTCTGTCTCTTTGTGTGTGTGTGTGTGTGTTATCACACCTGACTGATGATGCAGGTGAGTGTGCCTGACAGGCCTTTTAACCCAGATTAGGCAGAGAAGGGAAAAAAACCCTGGCCCTCTGCTGAGCCTGTCATGTGTAAACATCCAAACAGGTGTGATAGACCTCGGGACTGATCTGACCCCTCCCCGCTGCCCTTTGTGGTGATCCATATGATCTGAGTCCACACAAATGCCTCAGAAACCATCTAGGACTGCAGACCGTCAGTCAAAGGAGCCAGACCGGTGCTGGGATCTTTTCCGGCGTTGGGGAGAAATGATGAGGCTGCAGACGGAGATCGAGATGGAGTTCCGGTCCCGTCAGCAGCTCCCATTGCCAAAGCTCTTCGGTTCTGATTTCACAGAGGCAACTGGTGGAATGGAGGGAGGGACTAAGGTTGGTCTAATCCAGTTACACAGATCTGAATAGTCTCCCAGGACCGCTCACTAGCAGCAGCACGGAGGCCTGAGGGTCACCTGCTGCCCGGCGGCTCCACCCATGCTGCTGCGCTGGTTAGTTCCAAACCATGGAGAGGACTGGGGGAGGGGAGGATCAAACACAAGGTAACTGCAAACTCCTTCTTTAATGCATAAATGTCCCCTGAACGGCTCTGGCTGCATGGAAGCAGTATTTCTCTAAGGCATAATCACGCTCTTCTCTGCTTTAGAACGAGTCACATGGTCGTTTTCAGAGATGTTGTTCGTTTCTGATTATCTGTCGGACCTCTGTCTGACTTTTCTGTATGTCTTGATAGGACCACGAGTGATGTGATATCAGAGCAGGGCAGCCGAGGACAGCGCTGCTTGCTAGTAACATCAGAGGAGGAGATAAATGTGGAAGAGCTGAGGTTTCCAACGTGGGAGCTGTAGCCTTTCTCTGTGTCAGGTTATCACAGTTGTAATTGGCAGGATGTGAGCAGCAGTGAGGGATGTGAGGGCTGCTCCCTGACACCGTGGGGTTAGACATACCTGTACTTGTTCGTTTTTCTCCAGGTGACGGGAACAAGAACGCAATCCATTCTTTCCAAGACTTTTCATACTTCACAAGAAACTCAAGTGCAGGACTCCTCATAAGTCCTCATAGGCTCCTCCCACTGCAGCGGTCCCCCACGCTAATTTGCTAATTTGCGAGGACGTTGCCGTCTTTTGCTCTCCTGTGTGCACAACGCTCCATTGCTGTTAAATCTTCCAATCTGAGTGCCCCTCCTAGGTGGAGACATGTAAATTAGCGCCCTACTGTACTAATCTGAAGCACAGCGCTCAGAGGAAAAGCAGCTGGAGAGTTTTCTTACTACCAAAGTAGACTGAAGTTCAGATGGGACTAGCATGAATGACAGAGATAGCCTCTGACTCTGCAGTCGTGTTGACAGTGATTGTGGGAGACTGGAGGAGAGCCCAGGCCGTGCACGCCGTGCACGGGTGGCTAAAGTGTGCTTGACAGAGTTAATCAATCAAGTAGCGTGGGTCTTCTTCTCTTTGGGACCGCGGAAACTGAGATGACACCGCCGGGCCGGACAGGGGGAGGGACCGGCAGCTCCACGTCACCCATGGTCACATTACAGCCGTGAATAATTCAGCCAGACAGGCGCTTGAACGCCACACGCTAAATCCTGCATGCGCACTCAGAGGTTCAGGTGTGCGCTGGGCAACCTGTTGACAGTCGGTCAATCATAACGAGTGACGTTTGTTTAACTATTTCATATTATTCTACAGCTATTTGTCGCTGTGCTCCCTTCATCAACAAGACCTCCATAGTGAGTTGTTGTTGCTCTGGCAACCGTAGGAGTCTAATCACCCCTTTCAAGCGTGCAGTTATCAGGTTTATCTTCCCAGTGAGATCAAACGCTTCACTGAGTGACTAACTGAACACACGTCGGGCAAAAATAGCCTTTTTAGAGACAGCTAAATCTGGCCCTGGTTCTTTTAGAGGGACACCAAAGACTCTTTGGTGAAAACGTTGGTGTCTGCAGTAGTGGCGCGGCTTCTGAGCGACTTTCCTGGCGACTGTCACAGAATTCACAACTGGGTTTGTTATGCGGTGGGTTTCTTGTGCCGTACAGTGGCAGAATACGTCACCTGCCATCATCTGACAACCTCAACGCTGCCGTTTGTTCAGGCCCGTATTTGAGCGCTGGAATCGGGCGTGACGGACGTGTCAGGCTCTCAGATTCCCAGAAGTCCCAGCAGCAGCAGCTGGTGTGCACACAATGAATTTGCGCAGCAGCAGCCAGTTATTACCAACCTCCTGTTGACGTGAAGACTTAACAAATGCCGAGCTGACACCCGAGCTGAAGGGGACCCCTCAGGAACGTAAAGACGTCCGTAAATGGTGATCAACCTTAGCCGCCGTGAGGAAACACTTTGCATTTTGAAACGGAACGCTTCGTAATAGCCGGAGGGACGTTAAGTGCAGATGTTGGGTCTTTGTGATCTATGGTTCTTCTGCGTGGACAGCCACGCCCCCATCGCAGAGGAGCCGGTTCCCGCTCTTCCCGCGGTGCCTCATGCAACCTTCGCTGTGGCACGTGTTCATTTAGGGGAGCTTAATGAATTACAAGGACTCGGTAATGAGTGTGCCTGAGCGGCGCTGTGGGGAGGTCAGATGGTTTGAATAACTAATGAGTCCAATCACCAGTCGCCACTTTAACACACGCCGAACACTTGGTAAACGCTCAGACGGAACACATACAGTAGCTGCACGTCACAACTGCGGCTCTCCTGGCGCCGCTGCCGCCGACACTGCGAGGGCCTAGCAAATTAATTTGCTTCCCCATTAGCTGTAGGTGGTTATAGCTTTCAGGTCCCATCAGGGAAGAAGATGTGAAGTAGGCCGAGTTCTACTTTTGGTAAAAATAGATGAGAAATCATTCCCACATCCTCACTTTAGGGCTGTTTTTCACGTTGCATCCTCCAGTGATCGTTTTGGCATTTCTTCGCAGAAAAATACTTTAATAATCTTTAATAAGTATGGAAATAATCTAAGGAACAAGCAAATAGCCACTCTTTTACCCTCAAACCTGAAATGTTAAATCTAGAAGGGCGTTTGGAGCTCACAACGTGAGCATGGGACCACAACTCTGACACACACACACACACACACACACACACACACACACACACACACAGCCTCTCATCCCCTGCTCCCCAGCCCCCCAAACCCCTGTCACTCAGATCTATGAACTTCCATTAGCAACCATCTGTTCTGACCTGCAGCGGTGCCATTATACCTCACACACTCACGCAGATATGAGCAAACACACGTGCATGCTAGTGTGTCTGACATGTGTTTGACCTTCAGAGAAGAAGTCCTTGACCTTTGCGGTGGCGGCACTCGTCTATCCGGGCCTCTGCGGCTGCAGCTGGAGGTCAGAGCGGACGCACACACGCGCAGGCAGGTCGCAGCATTTTGTCGCATTAATTCCGTCTCACACGTCCCTGTCGCAACATCCCACCTGCATGTGGCATTCAGGGAAATGTCACCATCTCCTCCGGCGCCAAACTCTTCTCCCGCCTGAATGAACTGTTTTAATACGCCAACTCTCTATAAAGAACCATCAATGTACACACGATCTACATACATACGGTCCCAGACAGGAAGTGAGTTGCTGGTGGCGCGATCGGGCCTTTTATTCAGCACCTAATTGCCCAACTTCTTCTGGAGAGGTGACGACAGCGCTATCTGTGTTGAAGCAACTTGTTTACGTGGCAGAAACATCTGCTTCTCCGTCATTTCCCCGTCAGCCCTAGACAAATGAATAGAGAAGATCGCTTTACACTTTTATTCAGCCGCCTCTCTGTGATTCATAAAACACACATTTCCAGCCTCCCATGTGCCACTTTTTTTCTTTCTTTTTTTTTTTTTTGTGCGTCTGCGAAGAGCAAAGAGAAAGGAAGACGTTCGATTCGGCTGGGCTGCTCCGGAATGTAGGCGATCTTTCTGTGTTGTTGTCTCTTTGTCGTTGTCGTCGTCGTTGTAGTTCTGTCCCGAACGTTTGAGGTTTTCGGAAACACGGCTTCCTGATTAAATGCAAACTGGCTGCACAAACACGCGATGGTCAAAATGGAAACTGGTGTTTTTTTGCGGTGAGCTGGCACAGCCCAGGGGCTTGGAAGTCCGGTTTGCAGGATGGTGAAATAGTTTTTTTTCCCTAATTTGTCATCACGGTTTGAGGTTCCACTAAGTTAAAATCTCTAATCCCCCCAAGTCGTCCGTCCTGTCAGACCTCTCTACCTCTCTATCTCTTCATCCTGGTGATTATCTGTCAGTTCCTGCCTATCGGCATCATCAGCTGAGAGGCCATAAACAGTAGCTAAATGGATGGGAGGAAGTGTTTCACAGTTTTGACAAAAAAAGCACAGGAGAGATCAGTGTCAAGAAGACTTTATATCGTTCACTCGTGCCCAAAAAGAGAAACGTTCCTGTTGTTTCTTCTTTTTTTTTTTTTAATGAAGGGGAGGCTGGATGATGATGACCAGGAGTGTCGTCGGGTATCCACAGCTGACCTCTGACCTCTGGAAGCTGTAACACCACCAAAATCCCAGGCTTCCTCTATTGTGAACAGTATCGGTGGAGTCTGAGTTTTCTGTTTGTTGTCTGGGATGATTGTTAATATCAGGCTGCAGCAGATCAGGCCAGACTGAGGCGACATGGGCCTCAGAGCGACAGGACGCCTTCGCTACAGCTGCGTCGTGATGACGGTTTACATTCAAATCAGACAGAATTTATTTTGCATTCACTAATATGAGCAAATGTAGCATAAAAAGGAGTATTTGCTGCAGATTAGGCAGCAAATCATTCCATCCCAGTTATTAAAGAACCCTGAGCCTCCATTATTCTTTTGGTGAGGCTTCTCTGTGTTTTAATAGCTCCCTTTCTGCTCTTGTTGTTCCGTCATTTTGAATCTAAAATATCTGCAGGAAGATTATCTGAACCCTGTCAGGATGAGGTTTCAGATGTACGTCAGAATTTTTCAGAGCATCACAATAGGTTACCATGGTAATATGACCCGACTCAAATGATATTAGATGCTCTCAAACAAGCCTGAGTTGTTCGTAACCCCCTGTTGTCCGTACATCTGAGTACGTTTGCAGACTGAAGGAACAGTAAGATTACAGTTCCCACTGACCTACTACACCAGGACAAAATGGATATTTTGCGTGAGTGTGCTTGTTTTCTTCAGTGGGTGTGGACAAAAAGGGCCCGGGGTCAGCCGGCAGATCTATTTGTTGCAGAGTTAACAGAGCTTTGCTACTTAAGCTCAACCACACTTGAACGATCCGAGAAATCAACTCGTTGGGACCGCCGCAGACTCTGTCCTGCTTCACCTGGTCCTGACTCCGGTGCTTCAGCCAGTGGAGGAGCTCGCACAATTAGAAGTGCTCTTCAGGAGAACTGCAGGTGTGCCCGGCAAGCCCAGCGTGCAGCGACGGCGGCGGCAGACGGAAGGGCGGGAGCTCGTGAGAGCACGAGAGGTCAGCTCCTGGGAGGAATAACCCCATCCTTGTTCAGTTGGTTCGAGCTGGTGCGGCTTGAACATCCTCGTCCCCGCAGAATAAGGACGCTCGCGCGGAGAGGCCAGGGGAACCAGCGGCTGGATCAGCTTTATTTCTCTCTTCCATCAGAGCAGGCAGTTAATCTTTGCTCAGCCTTATCTGGGCGCCTGCCATCCCGGCTCTGCCCAGGGAGAAAGGCATCTCACGCCCCATCCCTCCCTCCCCCTGTCCTGCCCCCTCAGCCCCGGCTCTCCTCGGCTGACCGGAGGCGGCTGCAGATTGAAATTATTGTCCCCATCCTGTTTCTCGTAGGTTTGCATCTATTTGCAGGCTGCTGTTGCTTCTTCTGTCGAGCTTGTCCGTTAAGTGGAATCCTTTCGGAGTGGGCCTCGGCTTGTTGCCTTGTCTCCTGTCGGCGGTGGTGGCGGCGCAGGCCTGCATTTGTGGTTATGCAAAAGAGAATAAGAGAGAGATGGTCAGAGCGGCGCGTCCCCGGCAGCGGTGTTTCACACATGCTGTGTGTATCAGATTTCCCACAGGGCTCCGTGCACTCAGCGACTGTCACGCTTGACCTTAATTATAACCTTCACCTTTCCCCTAGTTTAAATATAAACGCTCACTGTGCACACAGCCCAGGTCAGCATGTGATCTAATGGAGCCAAAAGTGCGTCTGTGTCAGGCCTTCAGTTTAAATTGGACCAGAACTGTGTGCAACCAACCAACCAACCAGCCAGCCAACCAGCCAACCAGGACACCCAACCAACTGTCCGTCACTCAGTAATATTAATAATTAGTAGAATTAGTCTCAAGTGTGCGTACAAGTGTTCATTTCAACCTTCATTCTTTTGGGATGTCCGGCTGATTTAACATCACTCACGTGATTTATCCACACATCTGTCTGTATTTGTTTTTAAGTTTTGACTTCCCACTATCATCATTTGTTTTGCCGCCTTCTTCACCGAAGAGTTTTTCCGCTGTCTGCAGCTTTGACAGCTTGTCATGAAATAATGACCCTACATTTTCTCCGTCTGGCAGGTTGTTTTTCTGCACGGGCCAGGTGAGCAGGCGTGCGTTAATACCCCTTTATTTATCTATTTATTTATCTTGCACACTGGCATGCTTGTCCCAAACCTGGGCTAAAACAGGGCCCTGCGTTTGGTCCCCCACGTGTCATCCGGCCCTGTTGCTTCAGCTTGTTCAGGCGGTATCCACAGCTGGGTGACACGGCTCCGCTGTGCTGCCTGACTGACAGGAATGTGGTGAAAGAGGAAGGAAGATATAGGAGATGGCTTGGAGGCAGCCGCCACTGGTGTGTGTGTTTGTGTGTGTGTGTGTGTGTGTGTGTGTGTGTGTGTGTGTGTGTGTGTTGGGGTGAGACGGTGGAGACGAATTCTCAAATAGTGACCTTGGAGAACCACCTCTATGATAATAATTATCTGACTCCTCTTCTCTATCTCTGCCTGCTCCACTCAGTTTTCAGTTTTCCTTCTCTCCCTCTCTCTTTTTCTCTCTCTCTCTGTCTCTGTTTCATATCCTTCGTTTTTATACTCTGAGCGACCTCAGATAAAGGCATCATGGCTCTTTTCCATCTCTTTGATACACATTAATCCCCAACATTGATTACAAATTTACAACTTTAGATTCACCTCGACACATAAGCTGCACCCCCCCCCACACACACACACACACACACATTCCTGACTGTTAATAAAATAAATGTAACATTTTCAAACGCAATACTTTTATTTGCATCGTTACCAGAAAGATCAGGAACCACCTCAGTGAATCTTGGTCCATTTTATGATGATACTTATTGTCAAAAAAACACTTTTTAATCTCTTCAGAAATCAAAACTTTCCTAGGAAAGAGTTTCCTCTTCAAGCAGAGCTGCACTACAGAGATTAAAAGCACGCCGGTCCAGCAGATCCCATCTGATGCTAATAAAATCTCACATTCCCTCTGAATTTGGATCATGTGCTGGAGCTGTTAGCTGAAGTCGAAGCAGGGGAGTTCATCTGTTTATCGCTGTTAAATTGGTGTTAATGGCAGACTATTTAAAAGTCAGTCTGTTGCCACAGGCTAAACACTCTTCGCTGATGTTGGTGTGTTTCTCTTCTCTCGTATTCTGTGGCTCGCTCCGGGGAAGGCGTTCATGTTTGGCGCAGGTTAAAGGCGAGCGGCGGCCTAGCGGTGGATCCAGTCTCGGCCCGTCCATCCATTTAGCTTTTCGCTGCTTTATGTTTTATTTCGCCTTTAAGCCTCTTGAAACTCCCATTTTCTTATTCTTCCGTCTGACGTCGCCGCCCGCCTCTCCGTCCTCTCACCTGTTTATCCTTTTCTCGACTTTATCACTTCACTCCGTTTGGCACAAAGAGCGACAGGCTGAGAGGGAGAGGAGAGCCGAGATCAATGTTGGGCCTTCGCGAAGGCAGACCTGCCGCTGGATGAATCGGCGCGATCGATCAGCCGCGCTCGCTCGCTCGCTCCCTCGCTCTGCCAGGCTGCTGGGCCTTTGTGGAGGGAGATTATTTCTAAATTATTACAGGAGGCAGATGCTTGTCAGAAGATGCTCTCTGTCAAGGTTAGACCGCTTCTCTGCAGCCTCTTCCCTCCTCCGTGCCTCCGCCGCACCACGGCTTTCTTCATTTTCTCTCCTTTGTCTGCTTTCCTGGTGCCAATCATTCACTGTTTCTCTTTCCTCTTGAAAGGCTTTTCTGTGATGTTCCACCTTGACTCATTTATATTACTCGTCTGTCTCTAAAGAATCTCGGTGGGGACTGAGGACAAACTGAAATTCTTGTCTGGTAAACGTGTGAGCGGACACAGCAGCATGTGTGAACGGATGCTTTTAAATCCTCTGACCTCTGACAGACCAAATGCCTTTGCCTTTCAAAATAAATCGCCGCATGAATTTTGTCCTGTGGTACTCATGTTTTAAAGTAGTTTTCACACCTGTTGGCGTTGGGAGGAGCCGACATTTTGTCAGCTAAGCGGTAACAGTCACAACAGCCAGACGGATTGATTGACGTCGAGAAACTCTCTTAATTAGGCAAACATCCTGGCCCGTAATTCGACTACATGCTTGTTTTCTTTGCGTGTTTTGACTTTGCATCTGTGACTGTCGTTTTATTAAATTTGTCCTCTGTGTTTTCATGCGTCATTTGCTTGCTTCAGCGCGACCACGCAAAGGACGCCTGGGTTGCCAGGTCGGGAAAACAGCATTTCGACTTTAAAAGTGATTTTTGTTTTATCACTGACTCATCACGTCGGCTGGCTGGCTGGCTCTGTGGTCAGGGACGTGAACACGCACGTGCGCAGCCTCTGCTGTCTGCTGCTCTACATACATATGATGTTTAACAGCGTGAAAGCTGTTAAACATCATTTCTCTGAGGCGCAGGGTTGCGCGTAGCGGCAGCAGCAGTGCATTAACGCTGAATTTGAAATGGATTTTTCTTATTTGACATTCCTGACAAATAACAGAAAATGGGCCCATTTTAGTCTCCTCAACGCATTTCAATCATGTTTTAAAACAACAAGGACTCTGCACATTTAGCTGTTAAACGACATCATTTCTGGCCAACCGTGAATAAAACAATTGTGACTAAAACAAAGCTCGGTCTATTCACACCAGGCAGACGTGGAAGTCCCGGGTTATGCTCTAAGTCAGGGAGGTGGAGTGTTGAGCTAACATTTGAAGGTGCAGCGGCTCCGACCGGGCTGCGTTTATCAGCGTCCGCTTACGAACGGATGAATGTTTCTGTAAGTGGTTTTATTTTTGAGACCCTGCCTGTGGACTCAGTCCCTTCCCTGTCTTTCTGAGCAGTCAGAGTGGTCTCTTAGAGACCGAAGAGTGCAGACTGATCAAACATTTACATTGTCAGCCAGATGTCGGCTGCATTTACATATTAAACCAGCTCGTATGTGGTTTCCTGCAGTGTTTGTCAGGGAGGACGAATGCGCGCAAAAGAGAAAATGGAGCACTTATGTAGGTATTGAGGGTAGATCAGGATGTGGAGAACGAGGGCGATGAGAAGAAGGCAAGTGGTGAGAGGGATTAACTGTTCACCCAGGAGACGCCGATAACATCAGATGTTTAAAAGCCGCCACAACTAATCCTGTCATCTCTTGGACTAGAATAATGAAATGGAGAAACGATATCTGCTGGAGAACTGCAAACTGAGCTAATCTGCGTGCCTGTAACCAGCTGAACACAACCAGTGTTTCCACTCACGTGATTGAAAATAAAACTCTCAGATGTTGCTCTTCCCCCCATTCTTTCTTCTTTACATGGACATTATTTGTGTTCTCAAGCAATATTCCACATAAAAACATCCTGTTTACAGGAAAAGAAATGGATGAAATCATGCCATTCTTGCAAATAGCATATTTTTTATTTGTAGCGGCAGTTTTGAAGCGATGGTTTAGCTTCAATAAGAAATAAAATACATTTAAGGAACTAAGCTAGAAAACCCTATTACACAGACGCTGCTGTAGGTTGAGTATTGGTTTGGCACTACTTGTTTTCTTTGATTATTTCCCTTTGCTGCTGCAGAAAAGTGGGATTGGGCCTGTTTGCATCCTGCGGCGTAAACCATCCCCTTTATTTCGATGGAGATGTGGGATATTTAATAGAATCTACGTGACTGTTGCCAATGAAAAGTGCCAGAACAATTTCTCTGATCCTCTAAGATTTAGCTTGGTTTCACGGAGTAAATGTGGAGCAGCTGCATCCCTGCAGGTTGGGAATCTGTCTGAAAACAGGCGGCACTGACGCGTCGACGAGCGAGGTCATTTTAACCCCGGTAATAACGTTCTCCGCGTGGTATCGACTCTGTTCTGTCTGCTCTCTCTTCCTCTGTGAGCCACACCTGTCTTTCCTCCCGACGCTCTCTCCATCCCTCGGTCCCGCAGCACTTCCCTTCCTCCCCTGTCATATCTGTCACAGACGCTCAGTCGCTCGTGTTGCTCTAGGCTTTAAATTTAATTTGGTTTCAATCTGGTGTAATTGCTTTGAGAGACAGCCGTGGCTGCGCGTTTTCCCTGTCTTCTGTGATACTGAATCTTCTCGTCTGTGCAGTCGGTCATCACACTGTTGCGGTACTACCGTGCACCATACATAAACCATAAGGATTTATTCCATAGAAAGGTCACTTAAATGGTGGTACATCGTATTTACATGCAGAGGGGCTGCAGGGGTCCTTTTGAAGAGCGTGAAGGTGGTTCAGACTGTCAGACTTTCCTGTTTTTATTCTTTTATCAGCAGTCTGAACTAAGATGGAGGGCCGTGGAAGTAAAAAAGATCAAGGTGAATGTTGCCCTTGAGCTGGCGACAGACAGTAGTGTGCAGCAGTGAGCTGAGAGGATGCTCGGATTGAGATAATATTAGTGGAAAAGGAAAAAGTGGCTCCCACCCATTTTTGTTTAATTTCCAACAGTTTCTTCTCAGCTGGAGATGTCTGGCTCTCCCTGATCCTGTTTCCCACTAACAAAACTCTGTTTAAGGTGCTTGGAGCTCCCAGCTCTCCTCTCATTGGCCCAGGTTCAGAGGCTGTACGTGCGTTTCCGTGGTGTCGATCTACCCGACCTGCGGTGCCAGAACGTGGCTCGTCCGTGCGTGTTTAACCTCTGATTAATGTCAGGATGTGACATGCATGTCTGTGTTACTCCGGACTCTGATCAAGGAGACATTAGCCGTGCTCACTGATGCCTTTTCGCTCTGATCTGCCACCCTCAGCCCGCTGAAGATGTGAAGGGAAGAGATCGGGTCATTCATGTAGTCACACACGCTTGTTAGCAGACGTGCCCGGAGCTGGTGTGCGCCCCTCTCCTTTGCAGCCATGCGATGTCAGTGAGTTTGTTCGAACTTATTTATGCTCTGCCCTGCCGCTCGTTCCACACGGCAGGTTTGGCAATTTTCTCCTTTTCAGTCACCTGCAATTTCGATGCCTTATGGGCTGCGAGGTAGCAACAAGACATCTGAATCTTATTTTATTTAGTAGATGGTGCCTTCAGGCGCCTTCCTGTCCCTGTTCTCGCTGACACTGTTCTGACTGATGTCAGTAACAGCAGGAAAAGCCAGGCGGCCGTTTTGGTCACGTCTGGGACGATCTGTCAACACTGAGCCCGACCAGGCGGTCGCTCACATGCCACCGAGTCGGTCCCGCCCTGCCGTGCCACGCGGCGCGCTCTGAGCTCCCTGACAGACGCCTGGATGCGCGTTTGTGCGGCGACCAGCGTTTCTTGCGATTGACTTCAGTCACCTTTTTGGAAATTAGCACAGTGACCAGCGTTGACTGTACACGTGAGCCTGGAAAACAAAAGATAGGAGAGTTCAGAGAAGCTGAAATGGTAATTATTGTAATGACTGATAATGTGCCCTGTTCTGTTCCTCTGGTTTAATGAGGAACATTCACCTTCTTTTGAATAGGTGCTCTCAAAAACTGTCTGAAATCAGGCAGGTACTTAAGCAGCAGCTATACTTTAAATGCACGTTTATATATGTGCTCGTGTGACATCCTCATTATATCAATGATACAAACGTACGAGCAGGCAGATCAATACTCAAGGGCTGATGATCAAGGACTATTATTTTCAGGAGCGTGGAGGAGCCGTTCTGAGTGGGTTCAGCTGCTGCAGAGAGCGACTCCATTGTTCCAAAATAAAGACAGTTGCCTTTCTTGTTCCATTGAACTGCACACAGAAGCTCCAGCACAATGCTGGCAATCTACAGTGGAAACGCAGCGTTTCTAGGTGCCGGCGTGAAGCGCAGAAAGCCTCTGTAAGGGTTTGAAAAGCTGCCGCCGCGGGGTGTGTGACGGCTCGCGCCCTCCAGATTCGGTCTCCGTGGAAACGGAGCAAAGTTGAGAAGGAAAGGGGGAACGCGAAAGCAAGTGTTAACGTTTCTCATCGCGAAATGGGAAGATTATGGAGTCGAGGGGGGTGGACAAAGGCAGGGATTAGCTTCATACATGCTACACACACCAGCCTCTGAAAACAGTCTGCCACAGGGCGCCTCGGATCATAGAACAAAGAGAGGGGCTCCCACCCATCCATGCAGATCCTCTGTCAGCTAATAAGGCCTACAATACCCAGCAGCCATCAGCACACCAACCAGGGACCTGGAATTAAGGGTCATTATTTCCACACATTATAGACTTTAGCGTTATGCATCATAATGCAGACAATAAAGACACACCAGAAGTTTGCAAGTCCAACCGGTCTGAAGTTTGCATGCTGGAATTAAAGTGTCATTAAGTGAGGGGCCAAAGTTTGAGGGCAGCAAACTGAGACAGATGGGAGAGAAATGGAGTTACACCTCATGATGGCGTGATAAAACAGCCAAGCAAAGCGGAGCGATAAAAGGAAGGTAGGGGAGTGAGAGGTGGCGGGGGTGGGGTGGTCAAAGAGTTTGTCTGGATGTTTTAAAATTCTGGACTGGAAAGTCCCTCCATCTGTTATTGTGGGCCGGTTCTGACTCAGTGGTTTCCGTGATTGGCCTTAATCCTGGCCGAGTGGAGATGACAGAATGAAGAGCTTAAAGCAGACTGCTCTCACTCTGCCAGGCTCCAGCAGTCGCCGCCGCCGCCGCTGCTGCAGCAGCGCCTCCACGCTCCATCTGCTGCCCCCTAATGGACCAAACGCTGCATGACTGGAACACACTGAGCAGGTTAAAACCCATCAGAGACTCTCCTGCGTCACATGATGAGTCACACACGTTTGTTTTCATGCCGCCATGTCTCTGTTGATGATGATGGTGGTGATGATGATGATGTCATGTCTGAATCATGTCGCTGATTAAGAGCAAAATAGTGGCGAACCTTTGTCTGGCCAAAGTCGGTGTGTTTGGATCAGTGATGGAGGATGTGGATGGACACATTTTCCCTTTTCACGAGGGACAAAGAAGAAATCAGAAATGGCTGCAAACACTGAATATCGGCACATCTGGCTGTCTGCAGTCACGTGAGATTACGTAATCCATTCATTTCAGTTTGTTCCCTATGAAGTTGTCTGGATGAATGAATTACAGGAGAATATAGTTTTACACGTTAAGATTCTGATATAAGTATTGGAGTTGGCAGAGTGTTTTATGCAAATAGCAAATTGTGAGTTATTAGAATGATAAAGGATAATTAATCTGTATAGACAGGACGGGATTACAGATGTCGGAATATCTTTATCAGATCAGCCGCTGACAGCTGGAGAGACTCTGTGTCTGAGTGTTTGCTGGATTAAAACTAAAAGGATTAACCAATCCTGATCTTTACATACAAAATGAACATTATAGTGTGCACCATGTGACCCGCTGAAAATCCTGTCCGAGTCAGATTACATCACTTTCACCAGGGTTGACCTCTGCCTAACGCTAGCCAGAACGGGCTCTCTGATTGGTTAACACACCTTCAGCTACTGGAGCAACTTCTGGACAGCGTGTCCCACTGTGGTGGAGTTGCACCAGATATTTTCAAGTGGTGGGGCAGAGAATTGACGCTATAGAAATTAGTAAGCCAGCCTTAACCTCGGCTCCTCCCTGTGATCTTCTGCAGAGCCCCAAAGCAAACCCAGATTTCCAGACTGGGAACCTTTGGTGGAAGCCACTCTGCTGGGGATGCATTGAGTCTTTCATGGGGATCTTCAGAAGCTTCTGCTGAACGTGTGCCTTCGTAACGTGGGAAGCAGCCTTAAGAATTCTCCTCCAAATTTAGATGTCTTCTTTGGGCTTACCGGGGTGGTCTACGGTGGCCAATCAGCCGGCGGTACAAGGCTCTTCTCTCGCTGCACCAGTCACTCTGTGAAGGTTAAGTGACCTCAGCAATGTCATTTCACAGACTTCTGGTCCCCAGAGCAACCAGAAGCCTTCCCAGAGACCGAGCTGAGGGGCTCGCTCGGAGTGCGCCGATTACCTCGACTCAAGGCCGCAATCACACGCCCGGGCTGTCGTGTCTCCTGAAGGGCCCTCTCCGCGAATGCGCGCACGTTGCCGAGGTGCTCTGGAGAGTCCCTTCAGATGGTGCTGGCGACAGGTTGGTGCGCTGAGTGGCCTTTCAGCGAATGCTCAGCGGAAAGGCCTAACAGGCTGAAGCAATCAAACGGGCGACCCAGAGTCAGGTCGGCGCTCACCGCAGCGTGACGCTGGTCGTCCTTGGTGCGCCACCATTCCCCCAGAAATAACAAGACTTCCAGAGATGAAAGCGCTCCCCTCTGGAGCAGCAGACCCGACAGAGGAGTTCTGAATATTAAAGATCCCAATCGCTCCACTGTGAGCTTTTGTTGTTCCTCCTCCCTCCTGTCATTCTGCTCCTTTTTTTTCTTTTTTGCCGCTGAAGCCGTTGGACGGCAGCGGGCGCCTTCCTGTACGCCGCCTGCACGCATGACGCCATTTTCTGTGGAAGCATCCATCCCTCAGTTGTGTTTACGGTTCCTGACCTTGCCAGGTGACAAATGCCTGATGCGTTTTGTGTCAAGGACACAGTGGCAGCAACATTAGCGGGCCGGGTCCGTCTGTGTGGGCCTGCCCTGAACTTATCGGCGCTGTACTATGCTGATCTTACCGCGCTCATCCAGCGCTCTAAGCCGCTTGGGCTCCAGCCACCAGCAGAGATGATCTATCCCTGCCCCCCTCCTTCCCACATCCCTCACTCTGATTCATCGGTGGTTTGTTTTGCCCATCCATCTGGGCTAACACAAGAAGGAGCGACGCACGAAGACACATGGCCGCCGTGGCGCAGGGGGACTGCATTAAGCTGCTCGGGAGGAGATAGTGTCCCGGAGGAAATATAGCGGGGGGAATAAAAGACGTGTGGGCGACCCGGGAGAAGGTGGATGGATCCTTTGACGTGACAAAGATTCTTATGGAAAACGGGGGCTTGATCGACGATCGCAAAGGAGGTTTTCCTCTGAAAGATGTCGCATCGTAATGCAATTAAACACAAGTAAAACAGGGACACGTGGCAGCTTTTGTGACACACACACACAAAAAAATCCCACAGCTTACATTTTCATGTTGATCTCAGAGTGGAAACGCTGCAAAGATTATTGCTGAGCTGCTGAGTGTTTATCCCTAATTGAAAATCATCATGTGGATAGTTTCACCAGGAGATTATCTGTGTGCCTCTGCCCTTTAGCAAGGCTGTAAAAAGCCCCACAATTACTGTCTTTTCTAATGGACTGTTTAGTAATCATTTCAATTAGCTAATTAGATGCTCGTTTCATTGTTTTCATGTGCGCGTGTCTAACTTTTAGAGTTCTCGGTCAGAGTCTGGTCCGCTCAGTCGGAGGCAGAAGCAGAACACAGGGGACTTGATCATAATTGGGACCATCATCTTTCATTAGGAGCTGTACATTGTTCCTGTGTGGCGATGAGGGGGAGGGTCTGTGGGTCCGAGGTGGGTGGGGCGCTCCTAATACAAATAGGACAGCCTCTACTATAATGAGAGTTTATGTCTTTCTTGCGTGTGTTTCGGGGAGATAAAGAGTCTCCTGTGGCAGGGGGCCGGTTCACTCGGCGCTGCTGCACAAATGAATGAGCAGGAACCTAAATAGGGTTAGTAATTTCAGAGCCCGGGGACTGATCGTGGCATTCCGGAACGGGCACCAGACCGCCCCCTGGAGGCTCCGGGAAACCTAGATGCAGAACAGGGGGGCCGGTGCAATGGGGCAGAAACACTCTGCTCTATTTTCAAGTTGAATGACTTCCTATAGGAGAATCCTATATACATTAAGCTGCTTAAGAGCCTGAGCCGGTGATGATGATGGAGGCGTTTGAAGTTCTGAAAACATAAGCGTGCACATCTTTACATTTATGTATGGTTTTTATTCTTTTTGCAGCCATGTGGCGCTCACCACCACTACACGGATCCCTTGCTAATATGCACGCATCTGGAAATGATTGACTTAACTAGGCAAACAATCTCCCACCAGCAGGAGGACGTGCGGCCATCTTAAAAAGCGAAGCAGCAAATGTCAGCCATTAATGATCTGGACTGTGCATCCGTCTCAGCCCTGCGCTCCGCTGGTATTCCTAACGATCTGTGCTCTGACCTGTCACGGCCACGGGCCTCTGCCCTCGGTCACGCAGACACAAACACCGTCCTGCAAAAAAATGGAGCTGAACTTTGAGAATGACAATTACGAGCCGAGCGTTCGCTCAGGTTCTTTCCGTCCCCATTATCGATGTTTTAATGTGGTTGTGTCGTACTCCGGCCTGCAGGGGGAGCAGGAGTTATTATCAAACTTTAGAAACAAAAAAGAAAGCAAGGTGACCACCACCATCTGTCTCTGTCTTTCTCTCACCCACCCATCAATGTCCTGTTGACCTCTGACCTCTGACTCTTCTGTTTTTCTGTTTCCTCATAGAAACTGACGAAGGAGGCGGAGCTGCTGCAGAGGGAGCACGTATGGCAGGACAGCGTGACGGTAAAGTAGGACGCATGCCCCTTTCCTCTCTACTTCTCTTTTATTTTTGGAAGAAATCTGGTTTATCTAACCATCATCTGCCCACTCCTGCCTGATGTGGTCAAAAACTGTTATTAAACCAGGCAGCAACGACGCCGTTAGACAGCAACGACATACATTTAGGAATGTGGATTCAGTTCTTCTGTGTTATCTCAAAGCCTTCTGATCTTTAACGCACCACAAACATGTTTACGTTTCTTTAACAGGAAGCGTTGTCCTCCGTCTTTGTTTGTCTGCAGAGGTTTGCGAGCCTGAACGCTCCGCTCAGTGTCACATTTTCAAACAGCAAAACGCTCCTTGAACACGCACGCGTACACACATGTGCGCGTGCCTCACCCGAGCAGACACACTCACACGTTCCCTCCTGTCGTATCCCGCCCGTCTCCAGGGAGACGAGCTTGCCGTCATGGTACACTTCCCGCAAATGGATTTTTAACCCGGCACCTCCCGGGGGCTGTTTGAGAAAAGGTTTTAACTGATTTAAAATGAATAATTATGAGCCCCGCTTCCCGGGCAGAGTCCATTTTCATTCATGGTCCCTCTGAAGTCGCTGGGGTCACCGGTTACAAAGTCCCTCGTGAACCCCGTTGGTCTAAGGTGGGGGGGGTCACGTGGTCGAGGCCATCCCTTCACCCAGGCCGGAGGTGTGTTGGCACCTGGCTCAGATACGCACACGCGCACCTGCGCCGAGGCGGCCGCGTCCAGCGTGCACGCCTCCTGGAGTGGAAGAGTGGGCGAATCCGCCCCACTCCAAGAGTGTTTCCATCCTCCTTCTCACGTCTCCTCTGCTCCTTCATTACATTCACACCCTCTCTGTTATCTGTATGTTTTTAATCAGGCATGAAAACAGTTGGAATATATAATATCATTGCAAATTGTGAATTCTAATACTGCGCCTCCATTAATAATGCATCCAAGCTGATTTCATTTGCCTTTATAATAAGGAAAGGTAATGAATCTCAGCAGGGGCGACTATGAACCCATTTGGGGGGGCGGGGGGGCTCTGCAAAGACGGCTGGGGAGAGAAGTGGAAGTGGTAGATATGCTCCACATGCTGGCGCTGAGATTTTCTTGTTTGTAGATTTTGTGCTTTCCTAATTTCTCCTTGGCTGAACACTCCGCTGACTGACACTCTAATTAGATTAGGGCCGAGCGCTCTTTGGGCATATTAGCGGGAACGCCGAGCATCTTAAACTAGTGGGTGGAGCCGTCTGTCAGACAGAGAGAAAAGGTGTTTGTGCGCGAGCGGCGGCGCTTTCTGATGGGATTTCTGCAAGCGCGGGAGCGTGCGCGGGCACGCTCCGGTGCGGTTCTGAGGGGGGGCAACTCAAGCTGGTATTTATTTTAACAGAGGACTCGGTACCTGGACCAGCCCATCTGCTCTCCTTGCCAAAGTGGTGACATCATGCAAACTCAATGACACGTCTGCTTCACGCCGCGGCTGCCATCCCAGCTGTTACCATAGAAGCCTCTCTCTCTCTCTCTCTCTCTATCTCTCTCTCTCTCTCTCTGGTCTGACCATTCTGAGTGTTGGACATTAAGGATGTCAAAGTGTTGATCGTAACACCTGTTGTGTTGGTCGGCGAGGATTTTAAATCCATTGGAATTAAATGGCGCGTGAAATAGACATTATAGTGTTGGATTGCCTCTGATTCCTCAAGGTCAGGCGTCCGTCTCATTGCGATGGGCAACTACTGTGTCGGCAAAGCGCTCATTCCGAGACAACGGCGTGGACTTCTCCCGAGGATGAAGGAAAAAAGAGCAACTTTGCCGTCAGACGCTTCCGTTTGCGTCGTTCCTTGCTGTGATTACGCAATGAAACATCAATAAAGTTACTCACACTCAGAGCAAATTAAAGGAAACTTTGTCTCATTGAGGACTTCTGGAAGATGAATCAGCAGAATAACTAATGCTCTGCTGACATTTGCAGCGTCCACGACACGTGGACTCAGTCAGAGAGACCATAGTGGATTGTTGTCCTGATTGATTAGAAAACACTCAGTGTGGCTCAGTATACACGTGTAAGAGGGTTAGCTCTACATATTGTAGCTTTTTACTCAAGTACAAGCATGTAACATTACCCCCAGCAGCCATGTAGCAATAAGAGCCATCCTGAGGGATATTCCTAGGGTCTCTTGAGCACTCATGAACATGAACCGATTGAAGCTTGTAAACCACAGCAGGTCAGCAATAAACTGAAAATCCACTGATTTGGAGCCACTGCAATCAGATGGTGAAACCATAAACAAATACAACCTGCATCTGCTGTTTACTGCATGCGTCATTAAAATAAAGCCTCATAAACGTCACAAAGGCTTCACACACCGGAATCAGCATGTTGAAACCACACAGAGCACCTTTGGAATTTGTTACATTTTCCAACTAGTCACTAGTTTCATGTCAGCTAACAGCCCAGTGGATACGCTGTCTGCCAGGTTAGCTTCAGCTGCATGTTTAACTCATGATGCCGATGATGACGGCGGTGTCATGGATGAAGGTTTGACATGTAGAGCAACACAATGAGACAAGATTGCGTGAAGAACAGAGACTGGATGAAGACGTGCACTTTCTGTCAGATTGCGGTGTGGCAGCTGCTGTATGTTTGAAATGCATTAGTGCTAATAGCTGTGCCATTAGGAGGAGAGAGAGAGGCACCGCGATGATGGGCTGCCACGATGAAACCAAGGAGAGTGGGTGACAAAGGCGAGGAGGGAGAGAGAGAGGAAGCAAGTGAGTGTGGGGAAAAAGGTAAAAGTGATGGAGGAAAAGGGGAAACTGAGATGGAGCTATCTTCCAGGCCATTTACTGCAATCATCAGTCTCTAATCAATCAAGCCTTTCATCATAGGACAACACTATCTCTTCTTCTCCATCTGACTTTTTCTCTTCATCTCTAGTCAGCCGCCCACTCTCATAACAAAATATGGCGTCTCTCTCTCCACATTTGTTCAATTTGAACTCATTATTGCCCAAAAAAATACCAGTCGCAGGAAACACTCTCGATGTTCCCCTTTAGCGTGCACCCTAAAGCCGCGTGAGGTCGTCTCAGAGGTGCAACATGACCTTATGTGCCCGGGGATCAGATTAGAGCATTGCGAGGTTTGTTCACTTGACCAAGTTGGGCTCCTTTCATAATGCCTCTATTTGAGATAATTGGCCCTTCAGAGGAAATGAGTGAGAATCGCTGTGGTGACTCTCAGCGCGGCCCTTGAAGCTAGCAGCTCCATTAGCCACAGAATACATTAGTCTTATGAGGCTGCCTTTGACAGATTCCAATTCCGATTCTGGTAAAAATAGACAGAACCAGAGCGACGCCTCACTCTGTCCTTGTTTCATTTTGCCCTACTCTCAATATGTTAATTTTCTGTTGTTTATATTTATTTCTCTTTTTTTTTGCAATTTTTTTCTGTGATTCCCCTTTGCAACTATTTTCCAGCAAATGTTCCCTATTCTTCCTTTTACCATTATTTTTTTCCCCAGAGTTTGTGCGACTCATCGTCAGTGTGTTTTTAATATCAGGTCTGTCTTTGTCAGTCATGACGGATGCAAACTGCTAACGTCTGCGCCACGGCAACCACAATTAGAAAGACGGAACTCATGCAGGAGATTTGAAAATAGCAACAAAAGCGGCTGTTTAAAGTGCGCAGCGCTCACTTCAACCATCCGTAAACACAGTCACATTGTGTAATCACAGACAAACTGCATCAATTTTATTGTGAGGAGTTTTTTTTTTTTTTTTTTTTAACTCCCTTGTGGCTGGGCTGAGGCAGAGCGCCTGCAGTCTGCAGAGCACGTAATGGAACTCATAAACAGTGTTATCGCTGAATCCTGATCCCTGGAACACACTTCCATCTGCTCACCAGTGGAGGGGAAAGGATTGAGGAGGGGCCGCGCGGCGCAAAAAAATCTATCATTTAGCCGAGCCTTTTTTTTTTTTTTCTCTGATGAATTCGGAAAAAGATGCGGCTCCGGTCGCTGGCTCGGTGACCTTCACCTCGCCTCAGGTTGTCTGTCTCCGTCTGTCATTTCCTCACTCTCTGTTCTGCCTGCTGCTTTGATCGGGCTTCTGGTTGCTGTGGCGACCAAGCGGTAGGGTAATTTCAGCTTCTTGATTGCAGACTGCTGTAATTTGTTTTAAGTGGCGCTCTCCGAAGGTAGAAACGTCCCTTTTTCTGTCTCTTCCTTCCGTGCCGCTACGCTCTGGGACGCCTCTAATGTTCCTCCGCTGCTGCAGACAAGAACTCAGAATGTTCCAAGCTCAGGCAGGAGGACTGCTGGACGACTGAAGATGAGAGAAACACTTAAGTAAAACAACATAATGAGAGATGCTCAAATTAAAAAAAACGAGCTGGAGAAAAGTTCAGGCGTGTCAGTCATGTTTTTTCTCTTTTCCTAATGTGCTGCTGCACCAGGCGATTGGGGTTAAGAGAGTGGAGCCATGTCTAAATCCCACCAATCGATCCTCCAGCCTCACCGCTGATGGGAATCAATATTTGGAGAAATCCAGTCAGCCATGCTGCAGACCTCCATTTACCTAGCTCCACACATGGCCAGCACCCATGAAAAGCTATTTTTAGGGTGTCTCTGACAGATCGGGTCCATTTCTGACTGTATCTTCTCTATTTCAGCTTTTGTTTTTTTTCTTTTCTTACAAACGAACAAACGTATTTTAATGCTGTCAATCATGGGAAAAGAAAACGCATCCGTTTCTGATAAACATCACAGTTTGGACCACAAAGGTCACTTTTTTGCCGAACCAGGAGGCTTGGAGGGCTTGTTAGCACACTTATTAGAGAAATGATGTCAGGAAACAAGGACACGCTGGCTGCAGGTCCGCCAGGAGATTCCCACAGCCCTCCCTATCCCATAAATGGTGCCTTCAGTCACATTTTCGTCACATGCGGGCACAGTTTTAATTCTGGGAAAGGAAAAGGAAGTGAGATATTTGTGCAGAAACCTTTGGATAAAAATTCTGAGCCGATCTGTGAGATCTAACTTTAGCTAAAACATGTTTTTCTGATGTTTTCTTGCGTCTTCTTCGGTGGTCAGGCTCCCAGCAGCTGCTTTTGTGGATGGAGTGACTGACAGACTGGTAATGTCGTGTCGGAGTGCTGCCTCCTGTTTGCTTTTCCTCGTCTCTGCTGTCCTCGGCGCCTGTCTGCAGTCTCGCTGCGGCAGGCTGCTCTTTGGCGTTTGAATGTTTAAAATCATCGGCAGGGACAGCCAAGCATCTGATGGAAATGATTACGGGGTTGCAAATAACAGGTTTCCTTTGGTCGCTGCTGATTGCTGATTGGGTGCTCTCAGTCAGCCTTTAAGGAAGGGGTGGTGACTTCTCAGCGCTCGATGGACCTCCGGTGCTAAAATGGCTGCAAAACATCAGCAAAATGGGGGAAAAAAGGTCTCCTGCCCTCCAGGAAAAGTGGAACCTGGAAATGCTGCGGTGTGATAAGTGGGACTGTTGAGCTGCAGCCTGATTGGCTCAGAGCAGCTAGCACCCGTTTGTTTGCGATTGGTCGTCAGATAGCGGGCAGTTGTTAGACGTGGATAATTGTGTTGAGTTTATCAAACCCCACTGGAGTCCCGTGATAGTGTTCATATTACCGCGGCCTTTTTATCTTATTTGTCCTTATTTGGCATTATAGCATCTCTTTCCCGTCTCCTCTGCTGATTAGGTTTTGGGGGAGGGGCTTGTTTGGGACCGTTGTTGGATAGGCTTTTTAACAGGCTCCGTGTCGGCGCGGCGATGCTATCAGCATTAAAACCTTCTGCTTAATGGAACCCTGTCAGCCAACAATGGAGAGCAGCGTTACCCAGAGTGCAGCAGGACAAAGAGCCCCTTTCTTTTATCAAAGGGCCAGAATATGCTCCGTCCGATCTGACGGCTTTAACTGAGGGGAAATGTCAAACTGGAAAAAGGGATGAGCTGGGAGAGGGAAAGAAAAGGAAGAGAGCCCAGATTCTGTGGCCTACTGCAACTGTCCTGAGGCATTATGGGGGATGAGACCCTTCAAACATTTTAATCCCGCTTGCACCCTCTTCTGTGGCTTTCAGGCTCAGTGACGCCCCCTACTGTCTCAGTCTTAGAGGTCGAGCTTCCCTCCACTTTTGGTCAGGTTGGCTTTGCTGACTTGAGATCAGGTGACAGATGAGTTAAATGCATGGTTTTTCTGTCACATGTAGTTGTGGAGAGTGTTTGGGGAAAACCGTATCGTTTCCCCAACACGGGAAGGTTCCAACCCCTCCAACCAGCCGTTCCAGGAGGACTCGCTACCTTCCTGGTGTCTGTCTCCCAAACGGATGCACAGACGGACGTTTGATGAGTAAGTGGATGTTTTTAGAGGCTGAGACATCTGAATCAGCCAGCGACCCTTGGGAGGGGCTGAGCAGCTTTAATGGTGGAAAATGTCTCCCCAGGGTCGCTGCATCCATTTAGAGACATTCATGTCTGCTTTTTCTGAAATAAAAGTTCCATAAAAGCATTTTTTATTGAAATGTAAATTCTGTGAGTAAACATTAACAGGCCCCTATGGAAAAAATGAATGTTAAGCAGAGAGCTCCTCTCGTTGGGCGAGCGAGAATTCTTGCGTCAAGACAATTTTTACAGTAAAAGAATCAAAGCGCTCAAAGACATTTCAGATTAACAGACAAACCTCCGGACCACAGCATCACTGAGCTAAGCTAGTTAGCCCCTGATGGTTGATGTGTTTTCCTCTGGTTTTTCTCTCTTTTGTGTGCACGCAGGAGTCAAAGTGTGCAAGCGTCCGAGGTTAACCTTCTCTCAGGGCTGAGCCGGAGATCTAGAGCTTCATACTGTTTGACAAGCGGAGTTGGGATATAAGGATGCCGTGGAAATGGAAAGACAGTGGGAGCGATAGGTGGAGACGAGACAAAAGACTGAATCGGAGGAGATGAGAGGAGTTCAGGCAGATGTAGCATCTTTGCTTTTCCATAAGTGGCTCCTAAATCTAATCGTGTAGCTCCAACCTCTTTTGTTTGTGTGCATTTTTACACTTAGTAAGGCCGCGCACGTGCGAGCAAGTGCGCCCCCCTGATGGGCCGATGTGCCCGGGTTAACAAGGAGCATTAAATGAAATCCTTTATTGTGTTTGATATAATGTCAGCTTCCATTAGAGGGAGTGGATCTATGAGCGACCGCGAGGGGATCTTGGCCAGGAGAGAAAGGGCGTCTGTGTTTCTGTTTCTGCATGCCTGCGTGCACACCAGGGGGCGCGGCAGAGGCCCAGAGTGTGTTCTGTAATTATAAAATCATTAGCAGGTGTCCAGAGGAGATAGGAATATGACTGTAATCTGTCCTTGTCTGTGATGGAGCTCTTGTCTCACACTCAAATGTCAGCCTGTCTCAAGCAGCCTGTTGCTTCAAATAAAGAAGATTTACCTGCAGTGACCCGCGGTTACGCCCCCACACCCCAGCATCCCAACATATGACACTCTTCACGCGCGCGCTTTTGCTCATCCTTCATTAAGCTTGCTGCACTGCTCGGTTTAGTGAGAGCTGCTAGCTGCTAGCTTACAGTCAAACAGTAGTTGAATGTTTGTAATAAAAATCTTTATATTTGACCGGCAGATCAGTCTGGTCCTGATCTGGAAGTCTACAAAATGAAGTGTTTTTGATTAAGGACTCCGACCACAACACGCTGTGATTCAGCAAGGGTGGAATAAGCGATGTGCCCGGGGGTTCTTCTTCTTCTTTTGAGTGACATTTAAATGTGTAATACAAGCGGCAGATAGTGTAGAACAAAGACACGGACTGACGGGCCTGTGGACAAACAATGGAAAGACAGACGTATGTATCTGTCAGAAAAAAATAATCTTACTTGTAGCCTCGGCGAGCAGAAAAAGTGACAGTTTCTATAGCAACAGGAGGCATCTCAACTAAACACACAGCTGCTTTTACTGAAACCAGAAGCTGGTGAGGGGAGGCAGGTGCCGAGGATGGAGAAACCACAAAAGATGAAGATAAGGCGGGCTGGAGAGGGAGAGATGGGCCCGAGAGGAGAGATTGAGATAAAGGTGTGGACGGCTGGAGATTGATGTAAGGGAGGGGCTGGGGCTGATCACCTGACCTCAGTGTTTGCCTCCTGTTTGGGATTTGTGGTCCAGTCAGCATGAGAGATTTAATTTACTGATAGCGCTTTATGTCGGAGGGACTTTCTCAGACTTTGTGTGTCTTCATGCGGCGGTGACGAGCTAGTCTGGACACTCGGCTTGTGCACGTGCAGTCACAAAGACAAGCAGACGTATAAAAAACACTGTGATAAAGTAAAAGTGCAGGGACTGAGCTGACGGTAATGCAGACGTGTGCTAATGTTGCTTTACTGAGGAATAATTACAACAGTCTAGCTTCAGGAATCAGCCATCTGGGGAGCTATTCTGAGAATTAATTCTAGCCTAGCGCTGTTTGTCTGTTTACATCCACAACAACCGTACGAGCTTAAAATGAAGCAAGCAGGCCAACGTCAATGATGGCCTTCAGTGATCAACAGCTACAAGATTTCTGAGTTTCTGACTTCTTTCAGGACAAAATCTCCCTGATTCCCACCACAGCACGAACGCACCAGGATCTGGGAGCCTCCCCAGTGGTGTGGTGCTTCTGTTAAATAGTTCCTGGGACTTTGGAGTAGTTCCTCTGGAGGAACAGGATGCGGTGTTAGCCTTAGCATTGACGTCAGCGTCATTATGTTGTCACCTCAGGTTGAGTCGCTCTTCACGAGATAGTCTAGTGTGAGGTCATTTCTGGCCCGTCAGGTGTGTGTTTAACCCGGCGAGAGCAACGACGGGCTGCAGCAGATGGCTGGGGCCGCTGGCGGGGCCGTCGACGGCTGTGGACGCCACCACCTGCCAGGGTGTCTGCGCGGCGTGTGGGGGGATTTTCAGCGGCTCAGGTGTGCGTTGGGTTTATATGAAGAGCAGCGGTAAGTGCTCCGGCAAAGAGGACTTATTTGCATCAAAATGCAAAGGCAGCAAACAGAAAAACAACAATTTGTGTAACATCAACCGATGCTGTAATGAATAATCAAGAACCAAAAGCCTTTAAGTGCGGGGGTTAAAACCCAACTGCACATTGATGTCATCAGCAGAGAGGGATTGTGCCATGTAATAATATTGATATATTCAGGGATGAATGCCGTGCATGTGTTCTGATGTGTGCTGGATAAACAGCTGCCGGTCTCTGCGGAGCAGCGTCTGCTTATCTCAAACGGAGAGATGCAACAGGAAGGAAGCGCCGTGACCTCTACCTGCTAACGCCATGCCTTCATTAAAGGTCTGCTGATTCACGCACGGTTTCTTGGCGTCGTACGGACTTGTTACTCCTCAAGCGCGGTGCCGGGGGCCTGCGTGTGCAGTAATCAGGTGATGGAGCTGTTGTCCTCCTGGTGCTGTGAGGCCACAGCGGGTAGAGGAAAGTCACTTCAGGGGAAGGGACGGGTGTGAGCCGAGCAGGATCCAGATCAGTCCTGCTGGCAGACGCAACAACCCTGCTGCTCTGCTACGGTCCCCCCCTCTCTCTCTCTGTCTCTGTCTCTGTCTCTCTCTCTGTCTCTGTCTCTCTGTCTGTCTGTGTGTCTCTCTCTGTCTGCCTGTCTCTCTCTCTCTCTGTCTGTCTGTCTCTCTGTCTGTCTGCCTGTCTCTCTCTCTCTTTCTGTCTGTCTCTCTGTCTGTCTGCCTGTCTCTCTCTCTCTTTCTGTCTGTCTCTCTGTCTGTCTGCCTGTCTCTCT
This sequence comes from Pao palembangensis, assembly GCA_015343265.1. Lineage (NCBI taxonomy): Eukaryota > Metazoa > Chordata > Actinopteri > Tetraodontiformes > Tetraodontidae > Pao > Pao palembangensis. The sequence goes on along the minus strand of CM027087.1, from coordinate 7,267,821 downwards.
CTCTCTCTCTGTCTGTCTGTCTCTCTGTCTGTCTACCTGTCTCTCTCTCTCTTTCTGTCTGTCTCTCTGTCTCTCTGTCTGTCTGTCTCTCTGTCTGTCTGCCTGTCTCTCTCTCTTTCTGTCTGTCTCTCTGTCTGCCTGTCTCTCTCTCTCTTTCTGTCTGTCTCTCTGTCTGTCTGCCTGTCTCTCTCTTTCTGTCTGTCTCTCTGTCTGCCTGTCTCTCTCTCTGCAGACTCACAGGCTATTTTAAGCCCCGTCTCTTCTGTATTTAGCGCTGCCGCTGCCACAGATTGCCTCCCCTCCCTTCTTGCCGTCGTACCGGCACGGCCTCAGAGCCATCCTGACCCTGCTCCTCACCTCGGTGTCCTTCATTCGACATTTATTCCCGCTGTTAACCCGCGTGCAGGCCGGCCCACCACGCGTCTGCTGTCAGCCAGGCTCCTGATCACGCTGTTTCTTTGGTTGTCGGGGGATGAGACGAGCTCACGACCCACTCTCAGATTAGCGATGGTGGCCGGCTCAACTGGTTTCCCTCCAGTACATGTAAACTCTCTTTCCCGCTGTAGGCAGTCCATTTGATCCCTCTTTCCCACTGGGACTTTATGACCTTAATGGTTTCCCATGTTGCGTCTTTGATTGATCTAATACTGTAGTAAACAAACTTTAGGCGAATAATGAGCAGATGTACAGAAAGACTGCAGAGCTGCAGCTACCTGAGTTATCACGTTCATCCTACACGAAGGGATTAAAAAAGGGAAAGTAAATAAAGTGATGATTGTGAGACAGCTGAGAGAAGCGCGTGTGTAAACCTGGGTTCCTGACTGACTCCCGACCAGCTCTCCCAGTGAGGACGAGCCAGTCACTGTCACGCCCTTGAGAGCGCCCCCCTCCCCCCCCCGCCGGGCAGCATTTGCTGCTCATGATAATGAAGCAGGCCTCTCAACCGCCGCACGCCGCCCTTTTCTGCCCTCGTGCCCACCCCTGTGCGCGATGAGGACGCCAGGGCACCGGCGGCGCTAACGACGGGCGTGTTCTCGGCGTAAAGGTCGGGCACGTGGACGGTTCCTGGGCTTCAAGGTTTTGGGGTTCAGTCCGGTTGGTAATTAGAGGAAAATGAGACGAACTTGCTGATTTACCTTCTCTTCCTTCTTTTCCTGGTTGCCACGGAGGCTGATGAGCCTCTCAGTAGTTTGACTTTATTCTCCACTTGCTGCAAATGGCTTCGCTCCATGCCACCCCCTCCTCACACACCCACATTGTGCACACATTAGTGCACATGAAGGCCTTCCTGCGGTATCCAGACAGGTGCTGCATGCTTGCTCCAGCAGCTGCCTCCTGCTGCTCTCATGGCTGCCATTCCACATCACGCTGCTTCTCCTGTGATGCTGATTATATTCTCATGCTGAACGGTGTGATGGAATATAACCATGCCTCTCTCTAGCTCGCCATCGGGAGGAGTCCGGCCACCGTGCGGACGCTGCTAGATCTTCTCTCATCACCTCTCTTTCCACTCTTCTCTGCACAGGAGAATGCCATTTCATACTACGATTCCAAAGCGGATTCAGACTATGTGAGTACAGTGCGGACCGCTCCCGCTCTCCACCCTGCCTGCCTTAACAAACCCCTCCCCCACTTTACCCGCCCACCCTTTACCCTGCAACCTCCCTCCAGCCCCCCACCCCTCCGGTCAGAGGCCTGCGGGCTGTCCGTGTGCGTTAGCGAGGTGGCTCCGCTTCACGGTGAGTTAATGTGACAGGGCAGAGGCGGACTGACGTGCATGTGACAGCGGCGTCAGCTGTCCTCCCCGGGACTCCTCCCCCCTCACCAAGGACAGTGGGACACGCTGCGAGGCACGATCGGAGACGCCCAAGACACCGGCACCAGCCGTATCGCGCTCTCGTTGATCATTCGTACCGATTATTACTGGATGAACGATGCTTCCACACGCCTGGGATCAGCTGACAGGACGGGTCACGCGCACGCCCCCGGCACCCACTGATCGATCAGGCCCCGCGGGAGAGTGCAACAGTCTCCCCATCAGCAGAGCACAAAAGACGGGCGGGGGCGGAGAGAGACAGAGAGTGGTGGCGGAGGGGCGATCAATCATGGTGTGATTTTCGTTTCGTGCACGCCGCTTCTGTGATTAATGACACAGTGCTTCAGGGCCTGTCAGCTCATCTAATTGGAGAGCATCAGTCATCATTAACGCCGTGCACGCTCCTGACCCCCGCCTTGCCCAGACCTCGCCGCCCGAAGACGGCAGCCAGAGGTCAGGTAGAGGTCCTTCCTCTTCCCCCGAAACCCCGCCCCCCCCACAAATTCCCTCCTGCCACACCCACTTTTGATTCGGACTCAGTCAGAGCGGCGAGGAACCAGAACCCTGATGTATGTTTCCTAGAGGACAGGTAAGTGGTCTGAGCTGCCTCTCCTGTGTCCTCACCTGTGTCTCCTCTTCCTCCTGTCCTGGACTCTTCCTCCTCCCGAATGTCCGTTTTTGTTTTTTGGGGTTTTTTGCACGTTTGCTGTTTATTTCAGTCAACAGTGATTTAAGGTGGAACCAGCACGTCGGGCTCCAAAGGGCCGAGAGGGAACCGGCGCTGGAGTGTCATCTTTGGCCCCTTCAGACTTTAATTAAACCTTGAAAAAGTGGAGATGAAATTAACAAATTGGGTAATGAATCAAGCAAAACAGGTGGTGGATGGTTGAGGAAAATGAACCAATCAGTCTTTCCTGTGTGGATTTATTCAGCTGCTAATTAGACGCTGCCTCGCTTAATTATGATTGGGCCCTTCTGAAGACAGAGGGGAGGGGGTCTGGGGGGCTGCATGTCAGACAGTGGTGACAGAGCTGGTGGCGGAGCGGGTAATAAACAAACACCTCACCCTCACACTTGCTGTATCGCTGGTTAAACGTCAGCGTGGTTAACCTCATCAGCTCTACCATTACCAACAGTCAGCCCACGCTTGAATTCCAGTTTTACTTTCCTGCAGCTTCTGTCAGTGGAGAAGGGAAGGGTGCATGTGGGCCTTTAAACAGAGGCTGTGTGCAAAATCCTACGTTCAGCAAACGCGTCGCTGATAATTCGTGTGACAAATTCCCCAAGGCTGCTTTTATAAAAGCAGCAAGTTACATTTTAATTTCATTTATGGTGTTTTTAAAGGTCTGAAGAGGTTTGGAGTGTGGTGCTTCCTTCTATGCAAATGATGAAAGTATTATTTATATAAAGAGGCACAAAGAAGCATCACACTGTTGTCCTCAGAGTGTTTTATTATAACTAAAGATTAACTTAATCAAGAATAGATTTGTGTTTTTCTCCACAAAGATGTCTGCAGGCTGCTCGTGCACAATTAACTAAACACACCCTTGTTTAAGGAATGTCAGCAGATCACACACACACACACACACACGCCAGAAATCGATGTGGGTTGAAAAAGCCTCTTAAAAAATACTTGGATTTTGTCTTTTTATAACCCCAGTGATGAAAGCACGTCTGGACATTGTTTAAAATGAAATAAGCCACACGTGTGTTTTTCTGCGGATAATCCATCATTTAAATATCGTCAGAAGAGTGTAAAAGCTGTTGTTCCTCCGTTCCGCCTTTGATGGAACGCGAGCAGCGGCCATGCTGGACCCGGCAACAGCTTGTAATTGCATTTTAATAGTCAATTAAAGTCGGCCCATCAATCTTTTTTTTTTCCAGCCGACCATGAGCTTTGATTAATTTCCCCCAAAAACAAACTCGTTTTTTAATGGCGTCAGATTCGTTTAAGCCGCACGGCTTCATCAGAAGGAAAAGGTGTCGTCGTTATACCTTTGCCGCTCCTGAACGTCCATCCGAAGGTGAACTCTGACCTCTGATTTCCCGCTCTGACATCCTGTGTTTGTCTGCGAACGAAAACCTGACGCAAAGTTCCCCGAGAACGCGACTTGTCCGCGAAGGAGCTGAAATCAGATCTGGAGTAAACGAATAACGCGGCGCCCAAGAGTCGGGTTATATCTCGCTGCCATTTCGCTTCACGACCCACAATCGCTTCCTCCTGCGGGAGCAGCGGCAGATTGTTCGCCATTGATAACGGATCAAGATAAAAGGCTTAAATGCCAGTTTTGCTTTTTATTTCCGCTGGCTGCCTTTGAAGTCTGACACTTCCTGACGCAGGATGGGTGCCAAGCTTCCTCATCCTGCACAACAAAATAATAAAGCTGCTCATTAGCTGTTACATTGATTCAGACGTGTGAGTCCAACTGAACCAGAGCCACAAATACTAGACATCTTTGAACGTTTCAACCAGTTTTCAGTCCAAGCGTGTTGATTCAGGTGTGTGTGTGTGTGTGTGTGTGCAGACAGAGGACGGGGAAGAGGAGAACCCGCTGGAGAGCTCGACATCTTTGGAGCTGGAGTTTGTGGACGATCCCAACTTCAAAAACAAGGTCAACTACTCCTCCAGCGCCGTCCAGATTCCTACAGATATCTACAAAGGCTGTGAGTACACGAGGACGCGTTCTCACTCTCTGCCGAGCAACCGCCACAGAAGTAGCGCTCCAGGCCTCTTCTCTTCCTGTGGCTGTAAATAAATGTACATATCCATTTCAAAGAAATAAAACCATATCTTTAAGAATTCTCTCAGCTAATATTAGCCATAGCTTTAGCGCACTGACGTTATAGCAGGTGACCGTGGGTCTCCCGCGCCAGATCTGGGCAATATATTTATTCAGATTCCCGTGTGGGCAGGCCCCGCCCCTCCAGCGCTTGTGCAGTCAGACAGCTACAGTAGGATGCGGTGTTTCCGTGCTGCGGTTTTCCAGCGCTTTGGCCTCCTTCCTGTAAAAACGGGCGCTGTGGCGCAGAGGGAGCGCGGCCGAATCGATACCTGGCTGCAGCCTGCTCTGACAAACGCTTTCAGCCTTGATAATGATCGATAATGAAGATGATGTGACTGTTTTTTTTTTTTTTTTTGTTCTCCTCTCTCTCTGATTCGGAGGGGATGTCTGAGGCCGTCAGCGTGGGTGGGCTCTTATCCCGTTGGTCTGGAGAGATCTTGAGGTAGAGCACATTTATGGGTTTGTACTCAGCCGCAGGGAAACGGTTGAGTGGAGGCGGCAAGTGGGTGGACTCGGCACTCGTCCCTCAGGTGTGTGTGTGTGTGTGTGTGTGTGGTGGGGGGGCGTGGAGAGCAGGCGGGGGGCAAGGAGACTGAAGCACGGCGTAAAAGTTTGACAGTTTTTCTGAAATTCTCTCAGCTGATGCTAGTTTTTAATGTGAAAATGGATATTTGCGAGGCCACACCAGAACGTCCTCGGAGATGGATGGATGGATGGAAGGATGGAGGGAAGAGGAGAGCAGACACAAACCATTTAGAGGCAGAAATGAAAGCGTTTTTATTGTGATCCTTTCAGGAGCTAAATGAGGCAGCGCCCCCGTCCCAGTTTGATTTGTCTGCGAGGTCCCGTGTCCGTTTATTGAGACTGAGAGTGTTCCCTGAGCGCAGTAATGAACCATTTTATAATTCATTATCTCACTGCTGATTCCTGCCCACCAAGTCTGAAAACTTTCTAATTAGCTCGGGTCAAACAGTCATACAGTTTTTTGTGTTTTCTTTTTTTATTTTCTAATTAGCCTTGCTTAGAACCGAATGGACATGGCGGCCACAGAGGGATAAACGCCTGTAGGTGTGACGTTGTGGACAGATGCCCTGCAGAGGGAGAGGCAGGATTTTTGCGCATGGGAATATAATCCCAGAAGTAATCTCTGGAATATAATGATAACAAGAGGCAGGGAATGTGTTAGATTTAGGAGAATCCTGCTGAAGAACGATGGAGAATATTCAACCAGATTCAGCCACAGTGGCCTGTAAGTCTGCACTGAAGGCAGGAATCATGGCGGTGCCGTCAACAGCCGATGACATTAACGGGCGTAGGAGAATGAGCAGCCACTGTTCCCAGAAGGGAAGAAAGAACTCCACCCGTGAATGTGCAAAGTCCTTTCATTCAGTTTGAAGTTTAAATCCTCCGCACGCTGAGTTATTAGCGCCATTTTGTCACTTTGCTATTGTAGTCAGACCCAAACTTGATTGTCAGGGTTGAATGGTTTGGAGTGGCCTCACACACACACACACGCACCCACACACACAAACACCCTTGACAAATACTACACTTGCCATTATCAGCCTCTCTCACACACACTCTGTTTGAGTGAAGTCATTTGTCAAGTTGATTTTGTAATTTCCCACAGGTTATTTCTGTTTGTTTTTGCACAAATGTAAAATTCTAACAGGCAGATTATTCAGATATTCGGGGTTTTAGAGAAATACAAATAGTTTTGGGCATTGCCGTCCAGTCAGTGAGATTTTATTGGTAATTAATTGTAACGTACACAGACATTCTTTTTTACAGTGTATAACAAGGTTAGCATTGATGTTGGTGGCTGTCTTTTATTTTACTTTAGAGGAGGATATTTACATTAACATTAATGTGGCCCCCAAGTGTGTTTGCCATGGTACCAAGAGGCTTATTTTGTTAGTATGTGTGCACTAAAATAAAACTGACATGCACACAGTCTATTAGTGCTCCATGTTTTTGATGCTGTGCAGGACTCGACCCCACGCGCTTCTATTCTCCTGGTAGTTTCAAAACATGGAGATTTGAGCAGAGATGTTACATTTGCTCACAGTGACGTGTGTAAATGTCTGTGGGCAGAAAGCGAGGTTTGTTTTGCAGGCTGTGGTCAACACTCGCTGCCAGTATTCGCAGGTACGCCCGCAGTCTTGTGTAGTCGGAGGGTGTGGTCACCCCCATCTTTAATCCATTTAATTCACGTCATTTTAAAGTCGGCGAATCTTGAGCTGTGAAATTTAATCTTTGTCTGCGTCCATGCACGTGCCCGTGCACACCGATGGCTTCAGGTTCCTCCCGGCAGAGGGAGCTTCCTTGTCAACCGACCCACGCCGCGCTGGAGATCATCTCATCCCCTCCAAACATCAAACCAGATTTAAATGTTTGTGGAGAGTTGTGGGGGGGTGGGGGTGGGGGGCAGAAAGTGATTTGTGAAATAGAAAATAGGAGCAGAGAGAGAGAGAGAGCAGGATAAGTAGAAAGGAATTTAAAGTTGAACCAAAAGAGGAGGAAGGCTGTGTGAAGGCTGCGGGCTTTGCCGCTGTCATTCTTGATTTTACAGGCTCCATCTTTGCTCCCTGTGCCCCTCACCCAGCCGCCCCTGCGGTGTGTGCCCAGTGAAGGGGCACTATCATTTACCAGCACGCTAATTAGAACAGTCAGCACAGCAAAAACCCACTTCACTCACCACCAAGCTCACAAATTACATTTCGTGTGTTTATTTCTTTAAAAAAATAATGAGAAGAGGGGGAGCAGCTATGGAGGAGCGTTCTGGAGGCAGAGTCAAATCTCTCCTCTATCTTTCGCTCCGTAATGAACAGTCATCACTCTGAGAGAGAGTTTGCCGTTTGTCTCCTGGCTCTCCTCGTCTGCAAAAAAAAAACAAAAAAAAAACTTTGCAATGACAAATTCAATCCTGCTAACTGCAGCTTGGCAGCCGTTGCACATATTTTTAATTATAATGCATTGCAGCTGCAGTCTCCGGGTTGGATTGAAGAGAGCATGAATCGGTTTTTAGCTTCTGGAGCTTCTTTCATCTTTTTTTTCTAAACGAAGCAGATGTGGCCGCAGCCCGTCCTCGTGGACCTGTGAGCCGCTGCCAGTTTGTGTCGCTGCTGTTTTCTCTGCGGGATGAAAAGGTTTGGAGCCGCGGCTACCCTCCAACAAAAGGAGAGTTGGAGGGACGGAGAGGAAACAGGGGATCAAGAGAGATGAAGAAGGAAGTGGGTTGAAGATGCAGAGGTGGTGCAGAGCTTTGACTCACTTTCAAATGTTAAATGACATCATTAGTTGTGTATAAGCGCATGTAGACCACTGCTGGGGCAGGTATTATCGCTCCAGTTTGTTAAAAAGACACAAAAATTAGCAGGAATTCCATATCGTAGCTCCTGTAGGAGGCTCCCGTGCAGATTAACAGATACGAGTGTCCGGAAAAATAACTTACCAAAAGATAAGACTATAAGAAATGTCTTCCTCCAAACAGGCCGCGTTGCTACCGCCTGCACGTTTGAGGCCCAGACTGATCCCCCCCATCACCACTTAGGGGAATATGTCGATCCTCTGTGGCAGCGCTAATGGCTATAGCTCAGTTAACAGCTTTAGTTATTACTGTTATGGCTTCCTTGTAGAAGCACTTATGTTCCACGAGCATATATTCCTGGTGAGTGCACGCTTGTTCCATTTTTCCCACGTTGTACCTTCTGTAAATGCACCAACCTATTTATTTAATGGTGGATTAATACAGAGCGTATTGCTTTGGAAGCATCTTTATCTTGAATATATCAGTATGAATAATGGGAGTCAATGAGCTTTGGGGGGGGATGGTCACAGGATAGCGGCGTTGGCGGCAGGGAGGGAGGTTGAGGAATTATCTAGCGGTGAGATGCTCCATAAATTCCGCTTATAATTGTCTCTGTTCTCGGTGTGCAGTCTTGCTGCATAAAGGGGGAAAGCCAAGGGTGCTTTAAATGTCAGGGGAGCGGGCACGCTGATGAATTACCTTTTAAAGATAGCAGAGAGGGACGCGTTTCACGAGAACGATGAGCACAACACACCGCTCGGAGGCCCTGTCTGCCTGCGTGAGCATATTTCACCCCCGGGGGAAATTTGTCTTTTTATCAACTGTCCAAAGAAGTCACAGAATATTCTCACCGAATAAATCACCCAGAATTAGCTGGCTGTGGACCTTATCTCTGATGGGCCGAACACCTGTGTGTGTGTGTGTGTGTGTGTGTGTGTGTGTGTGTGTGTGTGTGTGTGTGAGAGAGAGAGTGTGTGTTGAGGATTTCTGTCATGTCTCTTAGTTGCCGTTTTTTGGTCAGAAGCTGTATTTGAAGGCTTGAATTATCGAGCTGAGGTCACCGTAGGGTCAAGGTCAGATACAAACTAGTATGATTAGAAAATGAAAGGAAGTCAGAGTCAAGGTCATTCCTGAACATATGCACGCCCGTGTGGCGTTCATGTAACCAGGGTGCTGCCGGTCCCACGCGGGGTGTCAGGATGTCTCTGTACCCTTGGCCTGTCAGAGTCGGAGCGGTGGCGCCTACTTAAAGGATAACGCTTCCACACGCTGATCTGATGCTCTTTGACCTGCGAGCGCTGCCGCAAAGATGGAATTGAAATGCACGGCCTGGCCCGGCCTGGCGATAATCTCCACGTACAAACAGGAGCAAAATATATCCTCTGATATAACCTGATAACAGAGGCACTAGAGCGACCGCTGCACGTTTTCAAGTGCACAGCGACATCAACGCGGCACTTCCTGTCTGTCACCTCCTTCACCCCAACATTCTGCAAATATAATTAAATCTGCTTCTCATTGACTGGATGATAGCTACATCCCTCCACAACCATAAATCCTTTTTACAGACGACCAGTGTGGAAGATCCATCTGTGACCCCACCAGTTAGCGTGCTCAGATTAGCTCAACATCCAGCTCAGGTGGTCGGCGGGGCAGGAGGGCAGGGGCAGGAACATATGGGTATTTCAGTTTTAAAGATATACAGTATCTGTAGGATTAAAGCCCCGACTAATGTATTCACATCCATCATGTGTGTTCTACTCTTCCTGTTCTATCTGCCCTCCTCCTCCAGAGGGTCTCACCTGTAATTAGCCTGGTTCTGCTCAAGGTTTCTTCCTGGTAACTGGCAGTTTGTTTGCTTGTTTTTTTTACCAGCCTTGCTCAGGTTTCAGGCTCTGGGTGTCTGGAAAGCACCTGGAGACAGCCTTGATAGTGACAGATGCTTTATAATAAGTTGACTTGAAGCGAAGCATGAAGCTAACTGGATCAGCCGATCAGACACGATTAACGCCGGGGAATTCACCTGAGCTCAGCAGACAGCTTACAAACTGATCCTGACACAGCCGTGAGTCTAATGCGCATGTGTTCCCACGCAGCTCCCGTCATCCTAAATGAGTTGAACTGGACCCAGGCTCTGGAGAGGGTCTTCATCGAGAACAGGCGTGACGACAGCTCTCTGCGCTGGCAGGTCTTCGGCAGCGCCACAGGGGTGACCCGCTATTACCCAGGTAGGCACACGTGTGTCACACGTTCACTATCAGCTGGCCTTTACTGGGAGTAAACACTCTGCTCTCCATCGCAGTGGCCTTGAACTGGTTTTCGCTCTCTCTATCTCTCTCTCTCTCCAGCCACTCCATGGAGGGCGCCCAACAAGATCGACCTTTACGACGTCCGCAGGAGACCATGGTAGGAGACCCTGCGTGGCCGAACTGTCCCCCCCTCTGACACCAGCGGGTCTCTCTTGATTGTAGATGCTCTTTGGAAGCTCCTCCTGATCCGCTGTAGCTCAGAGCTACAACATCTTAACTGAAAGTGCCTGAAAATTGCCCGGATTTAACTTGTTACCGCGGCACCTTTGGCTGTCAGCGGCGCCGCTGTTGGGACGGTGTTTTGGGACAGTGATGAACTGTTGTGATTCACACGCGCTGTAAATACCCCTGGACGTGTGCGCCAGCTGCTCGGCTAGATTTGAGACGATTTGAGGGTCCTTTCAGTTCTCGCTGAAAAGTAGTGAAACGTTAAATCTCTTTTCTGCTTCCTGCTCAAACCCGAGTGATTTGTTAAAACGTGCGCAGCTTTCCCTGCAGGACGGGCGTGACAGGCTGGAAAGGACCAGGCTGCATGTGACCAAGCCCCCCCCCGCCCCCCTGATTCCTGCCTATTGTTCGGCTCGCTACAGTCTACCTGCCACCGTCACGTCAGCTGCCTGTTGCCTGGTTACGGGTTGGAGTGACCTGGACGTAATCATGACAGTGGTGTTGATCAGAGCTGACCTCGTTTCCCATCCGGTTGAGTCTGAGTGGCTGTTTGAGGTCAGGCCAGCGTCAGAAGAAATCGGCAAAAGAAACAGACGAAAAACATTTGATCCAGATCGCAGACTCTAAATAGAATAAAAGAACTAGATGTAAAGTTGCAGTTTGACAGTTAAAACCAAAGGTGGCACAGAGAGAAAAATCGATACTATAATATTTAACCATTTATTTAGCGTAAAAACACTCGTTTACCAGACGTTTCTGTTTACGTGGACACTGTTTGCCAAAAAAAAAGAGGAAAAACTCCATCTAGAGAATCATCAGACTAACGAGGCATGGCCTGACAGTTTAATTGGGTTAACACCGCGAGTCTCCCTGGTGCTTCACTGTCAACGTCGCCAACACTGCAAACAAGAAAAATGTCGGGAAACACGAGACGCCGCGTAGGAGGACAAGTTAAAACAAGCATCCTGTCTCTGATGTGTCAGCACATCCGCTGAAGTGTGTCCAAACTGTGTTCTGCTGCGCTTGTTTGGACCGAGCGGCTGTTTGTGCAGACACAACGGAACAAGGAGAGGGGGACAGGAGTGAGGGCTGAGTGGCAGCTGCAGGGTGAGAGAGGGCTCCATGCAACATTTCTCCTTTTCCTCCATCCCATCCTCCATATTTGTTTCCTCCTTCCAGCTTTGCCTCGTGCCACAGCCTTTGACACTCCTGTGGCACGTTGCATAGCAACCTGCACCCGGACGCCGTGACTGGCGGAGCGGTGGCAGGAGGTGTGATGGTGCGTCAGGTCGCACTTGTGTGATTATGGTCTAACACGCTGCCTCCTCAACTAACACTCTCCAGAGAGGCCGGCCAATCAAATGCATAAGGAAAACAGTCTGGGGGGGGGGGGGATGCTTCACGCAGGCTGCCACAGATCTGCAGGAGTGGCTCCACAGCCTGGATGTACTTTGGATGGTGCTAGTTATTAGAAAGGAACTATGGCCATAAGTGACAGCTGCACAACAGCTCCAGCTCTTTCACACCTCCAGAGTGGGCGTGGGCAAACCTGAACCCAAACTTTATTCATTAATATTACTGCTACTCAACTATTATTTATATCCTTCAGAGTTAAGTCAAATTTTGCAGTATGCGTTGTCGCCACTAGATGTCGCTAAATCTTATTCGACCTTTCAGTTCTCTGACCAATTAAAAATTCAGGCTTTGATGGATTCTTGCGTGCATTATTGCATTTGTCTCCCTCCAACATACAAATTCAAACATTTACTCTTAAGTAGAGTCATGTGATTTAAAGCGCCATCAAGCAGTTGAAGGAAAGGAGACTAACTGACCAGTTAAGACCGTAGCCTCCAAGTACAATCATGCTCTCATGTGTCCTTCCACAAGCACCTTCCCCCCACAGAGCCTCTCACACATCACATCACGTGAGCTGATGTATCAAACGTATCAAACGTGCTGCGCTGCACCACAAATTCCACTAAAACGGGCGAAATGCGCCGGTGCGATGGCAGGTCCGACGACCGGTGTCCTCTGGTCCTCCAAGGTGTGATATAAGTAAATAAAAGTCAGGCTCGTGGCCACATGTTGGGGGCTGTAGCCTCGCTGAGATGGATGGATTGCTGCGTGACTGACCAGGTGCTCCTCTGAGGATTAAAAAGAAGGGAAAAAAAAGGCATGAAGGGCAGCCTGCCTGTACAGACAGGCTCCTTCCCGGTCTGCTCCCCCACCAACAGCCCAAGAAGAATTAATGGTCCAGTCAGAACACTTAATTGTCTCCAATTGCTCGGACATTAATTATTAACAATTGTCCATTATAATTTCTATTCCTGTTATCAAGGGAAGCGAAGCAGACGGGAAAGTCAGCGAGGGGAAAAAGTGAAACAGCAAGGGAAGGCAGCGGGGACGGGCTCGCAGTTCACTTAGCCAAGCGTTGCAGAGATCCCATTACCTCCCGGGCTCACAACAGCATGTAGCCTATATCAAATATTGATTTCTCCAAGAAGTCGAGCTAACCTCTTTGTAAACATTATGACTGCCAGTCTATCTGAGGAGCCGACCTTCCAAAAACTCCATTCCCAGTATCTCTGTCCCAGTTCAGCTACCATTTCCAGCCCCCTCCCCCAGTGGAAGAGCAGCAGGCTCATCACGCTGCCTTTAATTCACACTGATGTATTCCAACATCTGACAAAAATTCAACATTCCTGGCTTTATCTGTAACGAAAGTTGGGAATTTTTAAGCATCCTCTCACCTAAAATATGCTAATGAGAACCGCAGCGCCGGGCTTTCAAATAATCAACAGAAAGTGGAATAAATAAAAAAGGCCGACAACATCGCCTTCTGCTTTTCTCCCCCGCAGGCCCTCCGAGCGCCGTCCCCCCTCTATTTTTTAATCTTAATACAATCTTTATTCGCCCGCCACATCCATGGGAGCACTAAGAGAGCAGCAGTCCATAAAATAATAAGCCCATCAGTGCAACACAAATCCACACACACGCGCAAACACACCGACACACACACACCCGTGATTTTTCCCTCTCGTGGACAGTTCTCCATTATCCTGTGGTGGCTTTGCTCGTACCTGCTGTATGGCGGACAATTTTCACATACTAAAGATGACACCAACGCACAACACGCCAACAGTCAACACACACTCCGCGCTCCACCTATTGATCGCATGCTTTTTGAAATGCACGTGCAAGATAATTCAGGGAGTGAACCCCATCTCCCGGAGCGTCCCGCCCAACCTGCGGGCAACGTTGATGTAGTGATTTTACAGCCGTGCGGTGATGAAGCTATTCCATGAATGCCAATGAGGCGGCTGCCGACACAGTGCGCCCTCGTGTTGGGCGCTCGCATTTTGTGGTTGAGGCGATGTCGCTCGTTGATCTCCGGCCCTCGCCGACGCAGACGTGACATGTACGTTTAAGCAGTTGTCTGGTTTTTACTGTCATGTATGGAATTATTTGCCGTCAAGATTTCCCATAAAAAAAAAAAAATACAAAAAAAAAGCTCTCGGAGCTCAAGGTCAGGCCTCATCCATCCATCACGGGCGCTTTCTGACAGGTAACTGTCACGGCTGCCATCACCAGTGGGCTCTGACTGACCACAGCGGTTGGGTCCACTGGCGGGCCAGGACGGACGAGGGGGCTCAGAGCGGCACCAGCTAGGAACATCTGCTCGTCACCTGGCCTTGGCATGCAGAAGACAGGGTAATGGCAGGGAAAAATAGCATCAGTGGGCAGAGGGGGGGTGAGGGGGGTGATAATTACTAACTGGAATCCATGAAGCCATGCAGAAGCTGAACATCTGGATGCAGGAAAATCCGCTGGAATAAATGCGCTGACCTCTGGGGTTTTTCGGCTGTACAGTGGCTCTTTGATACAGACGTCCTCGGGCCAGATCTACTCTGTTGATCTGTGTGTGTGTGTGTGTGTGTGGGGGGGGGCGGGTCCTGGCTCATGTGGTACTCTTCTCTACTTCGTCACGTCCTTCCAAAACCCCATTACTGCTGATCAATGCCGCCTCTTTCACAGTTCAGGAGGAACGATCTGCCTGAAAGTGATATTTTCTCTGTGGATTTGCAGGCTGAAGCTTCCCATTGAATTTCAGATTTGGGTTTTAGGCGGCGAGGGGAAGATGACCTATAATGACTGCTGGTAACAGAGGTCCGCATCGGCTGACAATTAACATTTAGCCCCTTCAAAATAAGTAGAATTCCCATTAAAGCGCTTATTCTCCGTTGTGAGAAATGAACTGCCCAGAGAAGTTAATGAAAATCCGCAGTCGCTCTGCAGGCTGCAGCCGCTCAATGACCCCGCTTTGCGCTCCAGACGGGGGTGTTTCACCACCACCAGCCCGAGGGAGCAGACACACGGGCTACCTTCTGAGTCTGAGTTCAAAAACACCGTCCGTGCAAAAAAATAGCATCTCTCTCCCCCCCCACCCCCCCCCCACACACACACACACACACACACACTCCCTCAAATTAAGATTTCAGTAATTAAATTGATAAAAGTCATGCATGCCAATATGCCTCTTGGTTCCAGACCTGATTTCCTACACCACACTGTTGTGGAGAGCTGCACAAGTTCTACCTTTGATGTGGCATTCTGTATTATAGAAAATAATTGGATCCCATCCCCACCCTCAACCCCTCCTCGCTTGTCTCGCGCTCGCACGTACACGCGCAGATTTTGCCCGTGTTCGCGCGGGGCATGCTCCGTTAATCGACCTCCTGTGAGGCGGCGCCAGCGTCGCGTCTGTCTCGCGTCCAGGAGGTTTGGGGCAGCGTTCCATGCTCGGCCAGAGTGCTGGGGGACAGCATTTCGGCGCGGGTCAAGGGTCATTCTGCAGGTTGGAGTGGCGCCTGCCAGCGAGTGCAAGCAGTCAAACGTGTGGGAGCGGTGGCGGGGTCCACTGGGTCTCTGTTGTTCTACCTCCGTATCAGCTTGGCCGAGCATAAGAAAAGAGCCTGTCTGGCCCGCAGGCTGCTGGCTTCTCTCCACGCTCAGCGGAACGGCCGACAATCAGCAGAGAGAGAGAGACCCCTGATGATTGCTCCGCCTCTGCCCAAGACGCTCGCTGACAAGAATGTCAGTCCGCTATTCACATTTTTAACCCTCGCAGACGAGCCCAAAATGTCCATCAATCACAGCTCGCTTTGTATCGGGGGTAAATGTGAATTTAATTGCCACTGGACTAGACAAATACGTTTTTGATTTGCCTCTTTTTGTCATCCTCTATCAACTGCGAACAGATGTTCAGTCATCTTGTCTTGCGAGTTCACTGCTGTCCTGAGGGCCCG
The DNA here is from genome assembly GCA_015343265.1 of Pao palembangensis. Classification (NCBI taxonomy): domain Eukaryota; kingdom Metazoa; phylum Chordata; class Actinopteri; order Tetraodontiformes; family Tetraodontidae; genus Pao; species Pao palembangensis. The sequence continues at coordinate 7,252,129 of CM027087.1, read as the reverse complement.
GGCTGCGCACTGGCTAACACGCACTTTGGAACGCCCTATTTCAGAGGCTGCTTTGCAGTGGAAGGATAACGTTCTTAAGTGGTGTTTACCTCCCCCCACAAACAAAGAGACCGCCAGAGTAAATAATGTGCCGCTGACGCCCAGCTGATGAGTCATCAGAGGAACGCAACATTGGCTGTCCTGTTCTTGAGATCCCACCGAACTTTCCACGGCGCGGGTCAACACCGCTCATCTTCACCACTTTAGATGTAGTTCAAGTAAATATAAAAGCATATTGGACTGGATGAGTCACTCTAACAAGACCCCAAAACATTCACAGCATCAGTCAGTAACTGTGAAGCTTTTTAAAAGACAAACCTGTGCTAGCCTGGACTGGAACCTCATCACGAAGAATGGCTCCGTACAGCATGTCTCAAGGTCCCCGCCAGTCATCATTATCTTTATCAAGAATAGATTAAATTATCTCTGGATGCATGAAATGTTCATTTGTTCACTTTAGCTAGCATGGCTAGCTTTGCGGCACTTGTGAGGGTTCACAGCTGAGTGCAGCTTTTAGAAAGAACTCTTAGACCATCGACAGCAATTAATTTGCCTCATGAGCTTATTATTTGGAGGCTTTGTTGTTCAGTAAAGAAGCAGAAGCTGTAGCCAACGCTGAGGTTCCTAACACAACTTATTAACTTTTCTGAGCGCATAAGCCTTCTCAGTGGTCTGTGGCTTAAGTGGGCTCAGCCACTTCTCCAGCATATCATCACGCCGGGCTCATTGTGACTGTGGTTTCTGGATTATTGAAACAAATTAAAGCTGTTTTTCTCGGGTCTTTGTGCAGGTATATACAAGGCGCCTCGTCTCCGAAGGACATGGTCATCATCGTGGACGTGTGAGTGTCACCTCTCCCCACCGCTCCTGCCGGCCTTTGCTTTAAAGCGCGCTAGTGCCACCTGTTGGTGTGCAGGAGCTGTGCCCTCACCTGCAGGCGTCACATCTGAAAACTGATTTGTTTGTTTTGTTTTGTTTTTTTAAATGTGCGTTGTGTCTCCTGCAGGAGCGGCAGTGTCAGCGGGCTCACTCTGAAGCTGATGAAAACCTCCGTCATGGAGATGCTGGACACGCTGTCAGATGACGACTATGTGAACGTGGCCAGGGTAAGCAGAACGCTGCCTCTTCTCTTGTTTTCCTGCACCGGTCCGAGTCCCCCTACAGGTTCCTGTTCCACTCTGTCACACAATTCTCTTCCCCTTTCTCAAAATACCAAGTTTTGGGAAATATTATCATTATCCCTCCACAGCAGGGGAGCTTGCCCACACACACACACACACACACACACACACTCCAACAGCATCCACGTGTTTGGCATGGTGGCTCTGTTTGCAGATATCTTTCAGTAATCCTCCCTAATCCATCGCTCTTAGCCACTGTATGGCCCCAAAACATGGCTCTGAGAGCAAGTGGAGAGGGAACGAGATGGATTTCCACGCACAGAAGAAACCAAGAATGCAAAATTAACAGATGATAACTGCAGCCACGCGCACCAAAGCCTGCGGACAAGATGGCTGGATTTGTTTCTGAGATTATAGATGGAGGTGAAAATGAATGATGTGATAATATCCAAAAGATTTTAAGTAATTGCCTTGTCTGACAGCTGAAATGACAAATGTCAGCTTGTCACGTTTGTATATTTACATCAGTCTGTCAGAAAATGTCAGCAGATTTTGATGAAGTTGACCTTCAGGAAGTCACAAGATTCAAAGCTCGCCACTGCAGATACTGTTGCTAATGTTGTCACCCAGCATAGGCCCATCAGGAAACACACACACACGCGCGGCTAATTTATCGGATGAGATGAGACAGGTGATATTACCTTGGCTGGGTTTCTCTTCGCTGGTTTGCACCAGTGTTTGGGGTGCACCTGTTCTGTCAGTGGGAGGTTGTAATTACTGCTGTTTATAGCCAGCCAGAGACCAGCACGACAGCTTACATCTGCTGCACGCACGTCACAGAGCGACATAATGGTGAGAATCGGAAACGTCGTGTGCAAACGGAGAGGGTTAATGTGTTTTTCTCCCTCCTCCAGTTCAACGAGAAGGCGGACGCTGTGGTGCCCTGCTTCAGGACTTTGGTCCAGGCCAACGTCCGCAACAAGAAGATCTTCAAGGAGGCCGTCATGCACATGCAGGCCAAGGGGACCACAGACTACAAGTCCGGCTTCACGTTTGCCTTCGAGCAGCTTCTGAACGTAAGGAGCCAGCTGTTTCCAAAGGGGTGGGGGGGGTGCCTGGGGGCTGTCAGGGTCGCCGTCCGATCAAATCAAGGAAGCACCCTCGACGGCGTGGACGACGGTCGGTCGTCCCAGCCCCGTATGCTGATGTGTGCTTTAAGAGGCCGCCGCCCTAATCAGCTCTGATGGGATGATTGATGAGCGCAGCCCAGGCTAGATCAGCCACAGACACTTTATATTCCTCTGGTGGGCCCAGAGGCGTAGCGCCAAATACACCCCCCCCCCACGTCCTCTTGCCAGCAGAGTGTGAAAGAAAAAGGCTCCGTTTAATCGCTGTCTGTGGCAGAACCGCACCTGCAATTAGTGACAGAAGCACAATTAAAACATGTAATTGCAGCGATATTATTCATCTTTATTAGAATCCTGTCAGACGGACGGGCCGCTGGGCCGCGGCCCCGTGGCGGCTGCCACTCGGGCAGGGCGGAATGCTAAAAATGGGCAGTCCGTGATGGGAATAGAGTGGCGAATTCTCAGCATATAAGTGCTCGTGACAGCATCAAATTTAAGAGTTCATCCCGTGACGATAGGAGGACGCTTGCACGCTTTCCCAGGCTCAGAAGAAAAACTAAAGCGATGAAAAGAAATGGAAATCTGTGGCAGCGTGATCCTGACGTTACCTAACCCGTCTCCTTCTGTCCCTGTCTCCTCCGTCCTCTCCCAGGAGAGCAGCGCCCCGAGGGCCAACTGCAACAAGATGATAATGATGTTTACGGATGGCGGCGAGGATCGCGCGCAGGAGATCTTCGAAAAGTACAACTGGCCCAACAAAACGGTGAGTCGGGCCTCCTCTAGTGGCGGAGGTTTCCATTAACCCCGGTGAAACTCATCTTCCTCTGCTTCTTCTCTCGTTCCGTCTTTCCCCCCTCCCCCTGCTGTAGTCACACTGCAGGTGTTAACAGATTTGACCCTCCGACTAATTAGGCACTTTATCACGAGTGTGCATGAAATTGTGCCGTCGCTCGACTCCACTTCGGTGTCGCACAAGTATTTATTCTGATGTCGTTCCTGTCTGCGCCCCTCTCGCCTAAATGTGTGTTCTTTGCTCTTTCGGACGCATCTGTGTGAAGGTAATCGCTCGCTGTAATTCCTCCGTTGCCCTTGTCTCCGGGCAGGTCCGTGTTTTCACCTTCTCTGTTGGCCAGCACAACTACGACGTCACTCCTTTGCAGTGGATAGCTTGTTCCAACAAAGGTAAGATCGGCTGCTAGCTCCAACGCATGAAGAAAACCTGCCTAAAAAAAAAAAAAACCTTTTTCTTTTTTTTTTTTTTCTTTTTTTTTTTTTTTTAACACCAAACTTTTATCTGGGGACTGGACAAAGATTTAGAGGTGCCCGCCCTTCTGGACGGGATGCTGAAATCAATATTTCAGCCACAGTTCTTAAAATAACCCAGCAGACGGGCAGCACTGACTCTTGCAGACAGTCTGACAGCCCATATGATTCAGCCGCTCTTCCTACAGCGATTTTGTCTGCATGAATCTCATCTTGGCTCAGCTCATTTAATCCCGACCCAGACTCAGAGAGCCGTCCCCGCGTCCCGTGTTCACTTTTTTCTTTTTAATCCATAACCCACTCCTCTAGCTGTCTTTCCACATTTGATTTAATAGCGGTTTTCACTGTTTTGCTCTTCATCTGAAGCTGCTCCTTCTTGAAGCCTTCAGAGCAGCTGCGGCTAACCGTCGCCGCTGATTAGCCTGTTGCTGCTGGGGCCCGGCACTCAGGAAGTGCTTCCTAACAAGTTGGCGGTTAGTTAGTGAGCGGAGCCTGTTAGCAGAACGATTACAGCGCCACCTCCCTGTAAGGCCGGGATTATGCCTGTGGGCCCGCACGTTCCTCTCTGTTCACCACTGCGGTGATTAGGTCGCTGCCAACGCCAGACAATAGTGTTGACATCCCGTCCTCCACGGCGCCGTCCCGTCACAGCTCCGGGGTTTATTACTCGCCGCTATCTCACAGCCAGGTCCTCTCTGAGACGCGTGACAAATAACGCGCAACTGGGCCGGCTGAAGACGCTCACCGCCGTCTCGCTTTAAGCTTCGGAGGCATCTTAAGAGGAAGCTCACCTCCCCGTGACTCTGAGGACAATGGCGGCGTTTCTCCATGCTCTTGGCATGCAGCAAATTCCAAAACAGACGGCAGAGTTATCTTGAGGAAATACTGGAGGTGAAAAGGAGGTTTAAAGCTGCTAATATGTTAAATCTGGGAACTAGAAATGAGAAAAGATTCACCAATATCTGAATTACAGCGTAAAAATGACTTATTTTATTGGCTAAGCCTCTTTTCCACCTTGCCTTACCGTAATTCATATATCCGCTAAATATTTAAAGCATGCTGGTCAAAAACCAGCAGTAAGTTAATCAATCGAACTAAAGCAGCATGATGCTCGCATGGAAAAGTGACATCATTAAGCTGACGTGGTTCACGGTGACAGTAAGTTCTATGATATGAGCAGCAGCCCTGCAAATCGATATTGGATTACATGTCTTCACCTTTCAGTGGGTGCCGTGTGTGTGTGTCTGTGTGTCAGTGGAGCGTATAATGTCCTCAAAATGAAAAGGCCAGAGAAGCAAATCTCGACACAAGCGCGCTGGCAGAGTGTGTAATGTATCAAAATAATGAGAGTCATCTCAGCCTTTTATTGTTCGCCTCCATCTCGCAGCCCTCCGCATAAACACCCGATGCTTTAATAACTGTAGGAGCGGCGCCTTTGTTGACCCAGTCGGTCACTCGCCTCCATTTCCAATCATCGGCGGCGGTGCTCGGCGTTCCCCAACGAGCCTCCGCATTTGCATCCCCGCAGCTCGCACAGAGGTCAAAGGCCACGTGCTGTGTCTTTCCAGGTCGATCCAATGACATTAGGCGTGTCTACATGTAGCGTGCAAACGGAGGGTTTATCTGTGACTGTGCAGGCAGGCGGCTCTGTGGGAAAATAACATTGATTCTCTTTTAATCTCCAGGTTATTACTTTGAAATCCCATCGATAGGAGCCATCCGAATCAACACGCAGGTAAGATAACTTGGAGACAAAAGCGCATTAGCGATCCCGAGGCGAGTCCGTTCTCCCTCCGCGCTTTCCTTTGATGAGGCTGATTGTCGGAGCTTTTAAACATTCTGTGCCGAAGAGAGAGAGAAGATGAGTTGGTGACCGCAGGAAGGAGGTGACGGAGCTGGAGATGAAGCGATAACAGTCGCCTCTTCTTCCGCTGGAGACTCGGATCTGCCTCTTTCATCACACACACACACGCACACGCACACACACACACACACACACACTCGTATTTCTACAATTGTGGGGACTTTTATAGACGTGACACAATAGCCAGCTCCCCACCTCAGCCATGACCACCCCAACTAACCTCAACCTTAAAACCAGGCTTCACCCTCAAACAGTCCTTTGAAGTCACAATAATGTCTTCACTTTGCTAGTAGTAGTATTTTGGTACTCAGTATGTAGCAAATACAAGGACACACACACACACAAAGGTTTCTTGCTGGCTTTGAGCTGCCACTTAACATAATAGGTTTTTCTGAAGGTGGGTGACCACAGCTCTCCACACAGCTCCCGAAGACGCTGTGTTTAACGGCGCTGTGCCCTTCACACGTCACACGGGCTCCGCGTAGATCTCGCTTGATGTTAAAAAGCCCCAATAACAGACCTCAGATGGTAACAATATCTAAATATAAGCGCAGGATTTATTACTCATACGTCCTGAGTCATGCGTGGAGAATGGAGTAGTTCTGAAGTGGCTCTCGCTTCTACTCGTGACTTTTCTGGATTTGTTGGGTACCCTCGGTGTGGGGGGGGGCGGTCTTTGAGGTTACGGTTGCTATGCTACAGGGTGCGACGGCGACGTTCTCCTGGAGCTTCAGCTTCTCTCCGACCACACAGCTCCGTGTTTCCTACATTGTTCCAGCCAGGCATGAAATTCCCCCACAAGCCCCCCCATGAAAAGGTCTGGCTGTCATTGTCCTGATGGAATATCTCCCCGTGGCGCATTAAACTGGACTTTTATTGAGCTAATAATAGAATAGGTTACGCCTGTCGGCACCTCGCTGTTCGGCTGATGGAGAAGCAAACGGTCAAAAGCACAACAGCAAAATAGCTGTGTGCTTACACGGAGGGCCTCTTTTATGTGCCGAGGATAAGTACGCGGGTCAAACGTCTGCATTGTTGCCTTTGACCCTGACGGACCTGCTGCTTTTCCACTGATACTGCTTTCACAAATGCAGTAATATGTGGCTTGTTTAGTCTTTAATAAGATGCCGTAAGGCGAAAACGTGGCTGCCCCAGCCTCCCTTCCCCTTCTGCGTCCCCACTGCTACGGTCACCAGGGCACCCGCTCAGTAATTACGAAGCACCTCTGAAATGATCACCAGTAGAATGCTACTTTGGGCCTTCAGAACAGAGGAACATAGCAAATTTGATGTATTACAAGTGGACTTAACCCCCTCGTCTGTGCGCGCCGCTGCTCCGGGATGCTCTCCCAGCAGCAGCAACGGCGGCACAGCCTCCGGAAGAACGGCCCGTCTGCGCGCCAGGCCCTCGGCACTCCTAATGAGTTTTTAATGGCTCCTTCATGATGATGAAAAACTGCCACCAGTCTCTCAGGACTGGAGGCCAGTCTCTCTATGGCCCGGCAGGACCGACCATGGGCGCCGCTGCTTGTTTCCGACCGGTTTATGTGGTGACAAAAAAGGTCGGTCAAGGCGCCAGAAGATTTTGAAAGCTTGCCTTTAACCATCTGTGCCATTTCCATGGGCTGATCAGATGCCCCTGTTTGTTCTGCAGGAGTACCTGGATGTCCTGGGTCGTCCTATGGTTCTGGCCGGGTCCAAAGCCAAGCAGGTGCAGTGGACAAACGTCTACCAGGACGCGCTGGTGAGAAACAGCCCAGAACCTCCAAGGAAAAGAGTGCATTTCCTGCAAATTCATGATTTTAAATTTACATTCATGGAAAATGCATTATTCTAAACCCTACTAATTAAAAACTGACATTTTTGTTTTTAGGGTTTGGGTCTTGTCATCAGTGGAACGATGCCAGTCTTCAACCTCACTGCTGATCCCGGAAGCTCTCAGGTAAAAGCACCATTCGGGGTTTGCGGCTCAGCCAGGTTTCTTTTTTTTAAAGGGCTCTCATCCAGCTGCTGCTCATCTGGGCAACACCTCCCCCTAGAGGTGGGAGCGGGGAACAGCAGCTGTAGTGTGTCAGCGTCCTTAAAACACGTGTTTGCTGCGACTCTGTCCTGATATGGATTATTCAGATGAAGGATAATACCGAATATTTTGCAGAACCAGCTCATCCTGGGAGTCATGGGAGTTGACGTCGCAATCAATGAAATCAAAAAGAAGACGCCGACCTACAGAGTGAGCACGCCTCCGTGTCTCCGCTTGTGCTGACGCACGCCAATTTTCAAATTTGCTCTCATTTCTCACGTCCAGCTCGGGGCTAATGGCTACACCTTCGCTATCGACCCAAACGGTTACGTGCTGCTACATCCCAACCTGCGGCCCAAAGTGAGTTCACGCGCTTCGTAGCTCGAAGCCGAGCGCCGTTGCCGTCGAGACTCGCCTGACGTCGTTTCTGTCTTCTGCTCAGATCATTAACTTCAGGGAGCCCGTCACTCTGGACTTTCTGGATGCAGAACTGGAGGACAGCAACAAGGAGGAGGTGAAACACGTGCAAACATCAGTGAAAATGGTTTAAAAACTAGAAAGCTCAGCTGGTGACATCACGCTAGGTCCTCCTTTCACCTGCTGTTCTGTGCTGCTTTACCGCCAACTGTGTCCGCATGCCTTCTGCGGGCACAGCCTCACTCTCGCACTCCCGTTTTAGATTCGCCGACAGATGATTGATGGCAAATCAGGGCAGAGGAAAATCAAGACGCTCGTTAAGTCGGTTGATGAGGCAAGTCATCAGTCTATGAGTGTGATCACGACGCCGAGCGTCAGCCTGTCGAGTGGCGCCGTGATTTGAGCATCTGTTGTCCCTCTGAAACGATACAAAGATGCTAACGGTGTGACAGCCGCGCTTATCAGAGTGTCTTTGTCGACAGAGGTACATCGATGAAGCCATGCGTACCTACACGTGGACGCCTGTGGAGGGCACAGACTACAGGTACGTCTGAAATCAAGCTAAAGAGGTCGCGACCCTTAAAGTCCCTCTGAGCTTTTTCTTCGTAGCTACTTAGGCCGAGTCGCTGAATTGTGATTGGAGCCTGATAGCTTTGCTTTTTGGCTGAAGCCTGGTCCATTTACAAGAGCATAAAAACACTCAGACTGTTATTACTTAAAGAAAAAAAAACACACAAGGCAGATTTGAATGGGAAAAGAAAGATGTGCACAAAAACATGGTTCCTTTTTTTTTTAATTAATGATGCTGATTTTAGGACAGGTTTAAGTTCAGCTCAGAAGGGGGTAACAAAGATGCCCAAACCATAGCAGCAAAATTATTCAGCACAACTCTGTGTGTGTGTGTGTGTGTGTGTGTGTGTGTGTGTGTGTGTGTGTGTGTGTGTGTGTGTGTGTAGTCTTCCTCTGTTTAATGTTTTGTTGGAAATGGTATCTCTGCGCTGTTGGCATTGAATTAAACAGATTTAATGTGGTCTCCGTCCCTGCCGGTTGTGTGTGTGTGTGTGTGTGTGTGTGTGTGTGTGTGTGTGTGTCCTGATGTTCTCCTGACCATCTACCTCGTTACTTCAGTCTAGGGTTGGTTCTGCCAACTTATAGCGAGAACCACATCAAGGCCAATCTGAGCGACCAGATCCTCCAGGTGCAGTGTAAGTACCCGGGAATACCCAGCATCCTTCGCTCTCTGCCTCTGGCCTCCTCTCTCTCTCTCTCTCTCTCTCTCTCTCTTCCCTCCACACTCTCTCTCCCTCCCTCTCTCTCTCTCTCTCCACTCTTCCCTCCGTCTCCAGTGTGACCTCACCTTTCTCAGTCCTTTACCCCGGGTGTCCTCTGGAGTGTCCAGGTGGAGTCACCTGTCCCTCCCTCCCTCTCTCTCTCTTTCTCTCTCTCTCTCTCTGTCTCTGACCCCTTCCTGATAGGCAGGAGCCCCCAGACTCCTCTTCTACCCCCCGCCCCCTCCTGTCTTCATGCTGTGCTGTACAATGGTGATGTTTTTTCTTCACACTGGCTGAAGAAAAACAGACTGAACTGACAGAAAGGTGAAAGCTGTGGTTTTACTGTCTTCCTCAGGTGAAAATAATGGTGACCGCTGTGCTATTATTTTTTTAGCCAAATGCTCTCGCCTCTTCTCCACCGAGCAATGATTCTGAAGCATCTGTGTTCAGACTATTTGATGTTTTTCAGACGACGACTGTGAAAATCAGCATGCTTTTCACTCCTCTTATGATTTCCTGGTTTCCTGTTGTGACTTTATTCTGTTTTTCTGGCCTTTTTTCTGTTCTGTGGCGTGAGACCTTCCTCAGCTTTGGAATCATTCAGTCTGTAAACTCCCACGCGGCCCAGACCAGGCCGCTGGTCTGTGGGAGTTTGGGTGTCTGTGGGTCTGAATGGGAACCTCTCATTCTTTCTCTCTCCAGACCCTGCCGCTCCGCTCTTTTCCTGTTACGTGTGATTTGTTTTGTCGTTCGATCATGGGTATATTACTTCTTTTCCCTGTCGTTTTTCTTCTTTTGTTTTTATTTTTTTTCCGTTTGCAAAATTAGATGTTTGCTCTTCATTTCTGTTTCTCTCGTCTTGTTTGATTGAAATTAGTTTCTTTCTTTCAAGAAAAACAATATTTTTATTCAAGCAGTAATTGAATAAAATATTGTCTGTGACCCCCCCCCTCCCACCCGACCCCCTGTTTCTTTTCTTGCTCTCTCCTTCTCTGATGGATCCACAGTGAGATACACCAAGGGCAAGTATACTCCATATTGGTCCACGTTCCCTTTCTTTATTTCCTACACCCTTTCCGCTGCCTCCCCCCCCCGTCCTGAACCCTTTCCTGCTGCCCCCGCCCTCCCTCCTCACCCGTCCCAGCCTGCTTGTTCCTGCCCGTCTCGCCTTCAGGATATCTCTCTCTCTCTCTTTTCCTCCTCCTCCTCTCACTCTCTTCTTCTCTTCCTCTCCCACCTCACATTTCTCACGACGGTTCCTGCAGCCCCCCCCTCCCCACCTCCCTGTTCCAGGAATTAAAACAAACAGCAGGAGACACTCCTCCATTGTCTCTCTTTTTCATTCTGTCCACAATCGGAACCAGGTTGTGCCTCCTTCCTTCTTTCATGATTTTCTCATTGTCTTCTCCTCTATTTTCTACACTTCTCTTTCTCATCTTCCTTCCAGTCTCTTTCATTCGGCATATTCAGCATAAATTTCATATATCATTCTAATATTAAGACTAGGATATTGTCAAAATAATGAAATAATTAGAATATATATTCCAGAGAGGTCCATATTAGTTGTAATCATCCGACATATGACACAATTATTGGCACACATTAGTAATAAACTAGTATTAATTAGGAACTTTGCTATGTTAACACAATAAAATCCCTCTGCATGTTTACAGTCGTATCTAATCGTTGCAACTTGTCTGCTAATTTGACTGATTTTTTTAAGACTGTGACTCGACGTTCTCCACAGGGTGCAGGAAAGGCACCGTAAAAGGCATAACATCCCTGTTTTCCATGAAAACGCGACTGTTTTCACACGGATGCCTTTTTGTGATTATGCCAATATTAAGAAAAAAACAAAACAAAATTAAATTGAACTTCTCGATATTTGGAAGTAAATCTAGTCCAGTTGCATCCGCTAAGATCAGGATTGAAAGGCCTGGCCCACCTGCTTCCCTGATCTCCGTCTCCTCAAACGTAGCTGTTAGCTAGTTGGTCGTCTGTAGCAGGAGACGTTGCTACCGGCGGGTGGACCGTTCGGGGCCAAGCCCGGGTGGCCCCAGGCCGTCAGGGCTCCCGTGTCGTCCCTCTGAAGTCCCTGTCTCCATCAGCTTGTCTCCCTCCCTCCTCACCCCTCAGACTATCAGGGTCGGGGGCCCAACACTTCAGAACCACCTGACCCCGGATGTGCACAGCATTGTGGGCGGAAGACTACCTGGGCACTAAAAGCGAGCTGGTGATGTGACTGTCCTCTGCCTGACGATCTGCTGTGAAATGACCGTGCAGGGTGACTCCTGAGGCGTTCACGGTTCCAGGCTTTTATGGTTTGTCTATAATCGATGAAATAAAGTTGCCCTTCCACATGCCCTTCACAATGCAATGCATCTCCTCCGATTACGTGTCTCTCGGAGCCCCTCCCCCCTGCGAGTCTGAGGGGTGACCACTTCCATCAGGACCCTCACCCACCTTCCCCCCTGCAATAGTTGGCCATGTTGATGCCTGCCTGATCTGAAAGCACTCAGCCTGTTCCAGCGAGTCTGAGAACTTGCTTTCTGACGCGTCATGTCCGAACAAGTCAGTTCTCAGACGTCCCAAAGTGCCTTTAAGACCAAACTCGACGAATCGGGAACATTTGCCGACAAAATGATCAAAAACTAACAAACCAATAAGCGAGTGCTTGTGAAATTAGCGGCCGTTCACTGAGAGTCAGGTCCTGTTTGAGGCACCATATTGGCTAACGCTAATATTCCCATGATACCTCAGTGTTGCTATGGTAAAGTCCCTCCTGCGTCCTCCACGCCTCTGAAGAACAGCTGCTGATTACCAACAGCTCCCCGCTGCTCAGCCCGCTGCTCTTCCTGGTTAATCTTCCCCCTTTCTGTTGCAGATTTTGAGGCACTGCTGCCAAACAGTTTTGAGTCTGAAGGACATGTATTCATTGCTCCCAGGTAGCCCTGCGCGTGCCCACGCTTCATGCCGTTGACCGTCACCATGTGTGGTGTGATGACTCCATTCGTGTGTTTTCTTTTCTTTGCTGTGATGTGTTCACTTGCAGGATGTTTTTAATCAAAGCAGTGAATGCTGCAGGAGTGTTTGTCTGGAAAACTCTGCATGCCGCCTCACCTTTCTGTTTGATTAAATCATTCTAATGGCGTCATGCAGCGTGCTTCTGTGGTGTTCCCAGGGTTTATATGAGTGTGTGTGAGGGTACAGTGCATGCTGTTTGTCGTGTTGCATTCAGTTGCAGCCTGAACTCTAAACGAATAAAGTCACCCCTTTGCCGGGGATGCGTTCTTGTCCTAACGGACAGCCATGCCAGCTAACCGGCTTCACGCCGCGCATGCTGCACACGATAATGTCAGGCGACGCGAGCAGTGTGCTGCACATGTACCGCGTCGCTCCATGAGGGCAGAGTGAGATGGGCTGTAAATGTTGCATGACCGTGTGTTGTTTATTTATTTATCTTCCTTCTAAAAAATGGCTTTCCTCTTCTTCAGGGAGTACTGCAATGATCTGGAACTGTCCAACAACAACACCGAGTTCCTGCTCAACTTTATCGCCCTTATGGAGAAAGTGACGCCAGACTCCAAACAATGTGAGCGAATCATGCAGATCTGTAGCATATGTCCATTATTTTTCAGTAGTTTAGCTTTTTAAAACTCTGTGGATCAGAGCAGCAAATTGCAGATGTGGTTATGAGCGTGTATTTGAAAGGTACACTATATCAACATTACAGTAGCTCATGTTGGCATCAAAACCACTTGAGATTTCTTTTCCTCTCTTCGTTCAAGGGTGAGAACACAACTTCTCAATGACGCAATCACTTTGCCTCCAAACTAAAACCATGCTTGTGCTCAGATATATTGTTGCAGAGATTTTTTGTGCTCCTACCTAATGTTTGTTTTTGTGCATGTTTATGTATTTTTGTTTGCATGTATGTAACAGTGCACTGAACCCCGCACGGTGCTGGGTGGGTACATTAGGTTTTCCTTCCCACATAATGTCATAATCTCAGCCTGGTGCGCCTGGAATGACTGTTACTGTTACATTTACCAGCACTGTATCTGTTGCCGTAGCTACGTGTATGCTAGTTTAGCAAACACAGCTCCATCAGCAATAACACTTTGCTGGTTCTTTTAAATAAAGACAGAACTCCACACACGAGTAAATAAAAAGCCACTTTAGCTCAGAAGCAGCACCGAATGTGTCCAGTTCCTGGTGTTCCCCGCTGCCGCTGTTTGAAATATGATGCCCATCTGTGCTGGGAGCTCCGCTACACTGGATTTCTTTATTATGACAAACTGGGGCTCTGTAGTTTATACTGAGTCGGTCCCGCGTAGATCGCCCTCGCTGAAACGTTCAGTGTGGATTCATCAAATACAGCCGATCCTCCAGGGGAACATCTGAACCTTCACTCCCTCGCTGTCTTTTTAAAGCAATGCCAGACTTTTCAGCCGGGATCTATTTTTAAACGCGTGCATCTCCAGCAGGGGCTCTGGTGTCAGTTCACCCACGTGCACTTCCTGTTAATGTTATCAACGATGTCATGTTGCGTTTTGTGAGTAATGTGATGAAAGTAGATGCACGTCCTGATAAACGTGTCCCACTGGCTCCTGGTCAGGTGACAGTCTGCTCCTGCATAATCTGATCCTGGACACTGGCATCATCCAGCAGCTTGTGGAAAAAGTTTGGAAGAATAAAGACCTGAACACGTGAGCGTGACCTCTTCGTCCTGTCGGAAACCCAGTTTTATGGTCAGATCACAACTGGACAGGTTTCTCTCCGTGCTGATGTTTAGGTATGGGTTCCTGGCCGTGTTTGCCGCCACAGATGGAGGAATAACGCGAGTGTTCCCGAACAAGTAGGTGTACCCTCGGGGGGTCTAACAAGATATGGACGTTCGTGCGTCCAGCTGCGATGTCTCTGCTGTCAACTCTCAGGGCTGCAGAAACCTGGGAGGAGGACCCGGAGCCGTTCAACGCCAGCTTTTACCGCCGCAGTCTCGACAACAAGGGTTACATCTTCCGAGCGCCGTATCGGTCAGGTGAGGGAAGCTCTCGCTGTCGGCTCGCGCGTCTCCAACCGTCTCCTTCCTGGCTCCTTCCTCAATTTTACTTTGCTCTTAAAGCCAAGGACGTTTTCCTGAGCTCGGAGAACGACACCACGGGGATCCTGGTCAGCACGGCGGTGGAGATCACCGTGGGGGGGAAGACCATCAAACCTGCAGGTGGGCTCTCGAGGAGGGGACGGCGGCCTGGAAGGGGGTGATTTTCAATAACCACGGTCGCCTTGGCTTCTCTGCTCTCAGTGGTCGGAGTGAAACTGGACCTCGAGGCTTGGACGGATAAGTTCAAAATTCTTGCCAGCAACCACACCGACAACCGCCACACGTCCAACACGGTAAGCTCCTTTCCTAAGAACCGGCGTCTCGGTCGCGGTAGCAGCGTCTGACGGTTGTTTCTGTGTGCCAGTGTGGCCCAAACCGAGGCTGTGAGATGGACTGTGAAGCCAACAGCGACGTAAGCGCTCCTCTGACGCTCTCTTCGTTCTTCTGCAGACCTTTTGTTGCTCACTCCCACCTTTCTGTGCAGGAGCTGCTCTGCTATTTAATCGACGACGGCGGATTCCTGATCATGTCCAATCAGAAGGACGACTGGGACAAGGTGAGGACGACGTCTTGTCACGGCGCCGGTTCGATCTGTCGGTTTAACGCGCGTGCGCGTCACGCAGGTGGGGATGTTCTTCAGCGACGTGGAGCCCTACCTGATGTACGCCCTCTACAACAACTCCTTCTACAACCTGAAGCAGTCGTACGACTACCAGTCCGTGTGTGAGCGGCTGCCCAACAGCGAGGCCGGAGCGGCGCCCAGGGGAGTGTTTGTGGTGAGACGGAACGCAACCGACGAGGACCGCCGGGATCCACGGCGAGAACTGTCCTGACCTGTCGTTTCTCTCCGCAGCCCACCATTGCAGACCTGTTGAACCTGGCGTGGTGGACATCAGCAGCCGCCTGGTGAGAGTTAAACCAACGGAACTGACCGACGACCATGACGCTGCTTTCCAAACAGGAAGCCCTGAAACGGCTTTTATTAACCCTACTTCCTGTCTCCTCAGGTCTTTGTTCCAGCAGTTTATATGTGGACTCGCTTATCAAAGCTGGTTCATCAGAGGTGGGTCCAAATGATTCGCGGCACCACTACCAGACACGCTAAAACCTCAGTTGCTTAGAATTCAGACAACACAAATAGGAATGGGTCTTAACGATGCACCGTAGGCTCGTTAGTGATCGTTATTGAGCTCTATCATTATTTAAAGACACCGTGTTCGTTTGCAGATGAGGCGCGCGCAGAAGGGTTCGACTCCAAAGAGCGGAGCTGCGTAATGATCCAGACCCAGTACTACTTGAGCAACCTCAGCAGCTCCTACAACATCCTGCAGGACTGCGGCAACTGCTCCAGGTCTGTGCACGAGCGGCGCGTACGGCGCCACGGCTTCATTAAACAAGACAGACTCCTCTTCCTGGCGGTGCTCAGAAGCTGTGCTGATGATTGAAGCAGTCACACCACTCAGGGTCGGTGACTGAGCTGTCTCCATCTGCAGGCTGATTCATGCCAAGAGGATCAACAACACCAACTTGCTGTTTGTGGTAGCTGAGAAGATGCCGTGCAGCGTCTGCGAGATAGAGAAGCTCACCCAGGAGGAGGAGGAGTGTATCCTTCCTGTCCTATCTGTCTCCTTATTTAGATACTTGTGGAAGAACAGAGGGTTTTTTTGTACAGCATCGTATTTACCTCTGCAATCGCGGCAATTCAATTTTATTTAAAGTGCCAATTCATAACAAAGTTATCTCAAGACACTTTACACGTTCTAAGAAAGAGAAACAGCTCCCAGGGCAAAGCTCCACACTGAGTAAGCCATTGGTATTGACGACGGTGGCGAGGAAAAACTTCCCTTTAACAGGCAGAAACCTCGAGCGGAACCAGACTCAGTGTAGACGGCCGTCCGCTGCGACCGCCTCGGGAGGGAGAGGGATGAGAGGAGAGATGGGGAGAGAGAGGAAAGGGGGGAGAGGGGCTGGGAGATGGTGAGAGAGACAGAGGAGAAGGGGAGATAGAAAAAGGAGAGGGGGAGAGGAGAGACGGGGAGGATAGAGAGAACGTTGAGCAAAAGCTGCAGGGCCATGGAGAGGGTTGTGGATCCAGCAGCAGTACCAGGCCTCAGGAGGGTGGAGGTAGGAGATCCAGCGACAGGCTCCAGAAGTGCCGTAAAAAAAGATGGAGCACGAGAGCTCCGGGGGAGAGGGTGGGTTAGTGCTGAACCAGGCATGATGAGTGAGTCCCCCCTAGACTCTGAAAGCTCGGTGTCTATAGATCTCCCCCAGCAGAGCCCGAACAGTCCTAGCTATAGGCTCTGGCAAAAAGCAGAGTTTTAAATCTACTCTTAAACATAGAGAGGGTGTCTGCCGCCCGGACTGAGGCTGGTAAGTGGTTCCACAGCAGAGGAGCCTGATAGCTGAAGGCCCTGGCTCCATATCTACTATCTATTTGGAGATTCGTGGTGTAACTACTAAACCTGAATCTAAGAAACGTAGCGTCCTAGAGGGCTGATATGGTTTAATTAGATCTGTGATATACGGCAGTATGTGAACGTTTTCATGTTCCTTAACAGAGTGTGTTTACAGACAGAGAAGACAATCCGTGTGAAGAGATGGCGGTGCCGCGCTACCGGAAAGGCCCCTCCACCTGCTTCGACAATAACCTCTCAGTAAGATCACACGCATGTCAGGAATCAGATCCTACCATCGTCTGTAATGAGAACAAACCGTTTCGCTGGAGCTCGGCTGGATCGTTTTTAGCCGTTCTGCTAATGTGAAGCGGGTGTGATTGTGCGCTCACGGTTTTCTCTTGCATCTGCAGGAGAACACGTCGGACTGCGGACGAGGGCACTCCTTCCGTGCGTCTCTGCACACCTTACTGCTGCTCCAGCTGCTCCTCCTGTATCCGGCCCTCAGCCCCTTCCTTCCCTCAATAGTAAAATAATTGCATTTGCCTCCACTTAGCCCCTCGAGCCTCTCCAACACCCCCCACCACACCCCCTTAGCCCCTCCCCCTGATATAGGCATAAGTAGTAGTGGGACTTTTTGCATCACAGCGAGTCGGAAGGCCTGAGCCGCCCGCGCTCGCCGACTCGCCTGCATCATCAGAGGCCACGCTAGAAAGGAAAAGAAAAAAATTGAAAAAACGCCCCTTAGGAAGGCGGCAAAGGACACGCGAATGTCCTTGCCAGATTTGCCCCCCCTCCCCACAAACACCTCATAGACTGGAGAGAAGCGGGACCCGTCCTCCTCCTCTCCCCCATCCTCAGCATCCCGCCGTTCTGTCGCCTGCCTCTCGCACGAGGCCGCATCATCCAGCCAGTCAAAGCCACCGTAGAAGAAAATATCTAAAAAACAGAAGTGACGAGTATTCCAGACATTACCGTATGCTTAGTTTCTGACTTAAAAAAGGAAGTCCTTTGGTGTTAACGAATCCATTTATGCACTATATCTACTTGCCAAAATGAGATAGACTGTCATGTGGTCTTATTTTTATAGCCAAAACGTGAAGAAGGGGTGGACAAACTAGAGTTAGAGGAGAAAAAGTCGAATGCTGATTCGTTGGGTGCAGCGTCTGATTTTTGTTGACTGTTCTGAGGGTGGGGTTCTCATCAGGCCCGGTGACGGCTGCAAAAGGGGAATCAGTGTTGGAGGGAGCGCGACGACTCGTAGCGCTCCTCTTTAGGATCAGCGAACCATTCTGACCTCTATGTTCAAACACAACAACACCCCTGTGCTGACCTCTGCCACTCCTCGCGAGACTCCTCCGATGGCACCCAGTCACACCCAGATCTCACAGTTCTCTCGCTCTCTCTTTTTTTTTTTTTTTTTTTCCAGACGAGCAGGGGGAGGGAGGGTCTCACATCAGAAACATCACTCACCGCTGGGAGACAGGTGACTCATCCGTATATCTGACACACGCGCAGAAATGCCAACTAAATGTGGTGATCGCGTACAAGTAGTCATGTGGTTGTGAGCCGTCGCATCCTTTGATTCCTGCAGTGTGTAAGTCAGTAAGACTCCCATGGTTTTATTGTGCCTTGATGCACTTTTTTCTTCAGACAGCAATGGAGATATATATATATATATATATTACGTCAGGCTTCTGAGCGCATTAGAATCTGTCGGCTGTAGAAGCAGCTTCACTGGCCTCAGTGTTTGCCCTCTCCACAGCCACCAGACTGATGTCATATAGAGTAACTGTATGGTTCCTTTACACAGCTGTCTGTAGAGTCTATACAGCCGCACCGGCAGCCTCGAAGCTTTGTTTTGAGGCCACCCGACTGCTCTGATTGGTGCGTGTGTGTGGAGGTACATCCTCGGCGATGTGCCATAGTCGTGGTTTGTTTTCTCTCCGCCCGTGTTGCCACGGACAAAAGCAGGCGTCGTCGTGGAGGTAACAAGAAAAAAAAAAAAGGGTATGTAAACCATCGCAGAGAGCAGAGGCGTCAAAAGAATGTGTAGTTCATCAGTTGGTTTTTTTTTTTCGCTTCAGATAGTTAACAAAGCCTCTCTTAATGCCTTAGTGTTACACAGTATGGAGTTAAAATACCACCCCATGCGCGCACACACACACACACACACACTCACACACTCACCCAACCATCCCCAGTATTACCTGTGTTGACTATCGTGAGCTCTGATTTACGTCTCAGAATGATCTCTTGTGTATTGATGCCTGTTCTGTTAAAGGCGTGAGTCTCCGTCCTGTGCCATTAATTATGTGGACAACCCCCCCCCCCTTTCCTGTCTCTGTTTGCATTCACACACTCTACACGCAGGCTTATAGCTTCTGCACACAGACACACCCTTGAGCAAACATGTCAAAGTATGTATTCATGTTCAGCACCAGGCAGAAGGAAGCCAAGGATGTCTCTTCCCAGGTTTGGTTTGGTCAGTTTTTTTTTTTTGTTTTTTTTTGGATGTCAGAGGCAACCTCAGGTTTGCAGGTCTGTCCCAGTAGGTCATGTGGTGAAGGTTCACACGTGCGTCCCGACAGAAACAAGTTCATTCTTGAGGGGATACGCGTCTGATTTTGTGATTTGACAAATTTACTTTTGCCAAAAAAAAGAAGAAAAAAAAAGCAAAATTTTATCAGCTTGGGGCAAGAGGGGGGGGGGTCCTTGAAGACACAGGACTGACCCCCACTTGACCCCTGGCTGCAGCCGTGTTGGTGCGTCTCTTTGGAAAGAACTGTGTGTATGTGATTCTGTAGTCTGTAGTCTGGTGCTCTGTGACCATGTTTGACAAGTGTGTGAAAAAAAACAACAAAAAACAGCAACATTTAGAGGAAAAAAATGAAATCAGTCGAATTTTACGTGAAGCTGAAAAAGAATCTCTATATATAGGAAAACAGCACTGTTGGTAAGTTTGAGATCTGAAGTCCCGATGTTTTGAATTTGCTTTTAGATTGTTATTTTTTTGTACACGCGAGTGTGAATGTTGGTGCGCGTGGGTGATTTAGTTCCTTTTTTTCTGGGCACTGGTCCATGTCGCTCCATTCTTTTGTACAGATAAAGCTTAAAAAAAGAGGGCAAAATTTGTAAAATATTGTGTCTGTGACTCCTTGTAAAATATTTTCAAATTGTTTATTACAGAGAATCAGTTATTAAATAATGTTCATATTTTTCACTTCATTCTGGTTTGTGGTGGGTTTTCTTTCACACTGAGTGATCAGCTTTAGTTTAAATTCTACAAAATAATATTTAAATTGTTAGAAATAAATGCCTAATTCATCTGAGTAGAAGAAAGTTAGTCATAATTTTAAGGCCCAATGTGCCAGATTATACATTAAATTAAATTAAATTAATTTTTTTTTAAATATTACTAATAACCTCACTAAATTTTACTCATTAGCTTTAGTTTAGCAAGTAATTGTGCAAAAAAAAAAACAATTTACAATACACACAAGGTTGTGAAAAAAATCTATTATGTCCCTCGACAGCCACCGTAGGGGTTGAAAAGGGTTCTTGTAATATGATTTCTCGCCTCTAGGTGGTACTAAAACTAATCCCACAGACCCTTAAATGTGATTGAGATATTTAGATACTTTATTGATCTCCAAGAGAAATTCACATTTCAACAGTAACTACTGTGTTGAAGATCTAAAAAAGGCAAAAAATATAACTAGTAATAATAGTAATAAACTGGTAATGAGTGTTTACTGTAGCTGGGTGTCGATTCAGTGAGACTGTAAAAAAGAAAATGGAAAAAAATTATTAGAAATGTATTCCTCTGATTAAAACATTTTCAGTTTTACACTTAATATCACAAAAGGCTTTAAAAATGATGAATTCTCTATATACATTGTATTTGTAGTGTTTATCACGCAGACCCAAGTTATTAGCATAAAGCAAACGTGAATCGGTCGTTATGGTTTCATGACAGACATATCTGAGATTTAAATAACAAAAGCGGGCACACATTTACGGTAGAACTTTCACAGCATGTGCAGGAAGTCTGTGAGTGCTTTGTGCCACGTGTCTGGGTCATCCAGGTAACACGGGTGTCCTGCGCCCTTCATCACCACCACTCTGTTATTGGCCAGACTGCTGAGGTTCCTGAGTGACAGCTCTCCCAGCTGAGCGTCCTGGTCACCGTAAACGATCAACGAGGGGACCTGGAGGGGTTACAGGACAAAAATAACTCTGGTTCCCTGTAAAACCCCTCAGGCAGGAAAAGAAATTGGATTTTGAAGAAGTACCTTTACACTCTGGTACTGCTCTGGCGTGAATTTGTCTGTGCAGATGGGAGCCACGGGGATGTAGGCTCGGAGCAGGTTCTGGTGCTGGTGGAGGAACGGGAGGGAGTACATTCCACTGAGGGACGGGCTGATCACCACCACGGGGAGCAGGCCGAGGCGCTCACACACCTCCTTCAGGAAACCCGCAGGGGCCAGTTCACCAATCGCTGCCGGCGCCTCGGCAGACTTTGACCGACCGAGTCCTTAAAACATTTAATCCGCAGCAGAACACTTAGATCAGAGTTTGTGTGTGACAACAGGAGAGGATGAGGAGAGATCCAGTTTACATGAAAACGACCTGTTGGTCCATGGCTGTAAAAATGTGACGTGAAAGTTGACAGAAACTCACAGGAATTTTAAAGTAATTACTAATTACTAAAATTATAATTACTAAAATTACTAACAAAAACTAAAGTTTTCATCAGACTCACCCGGCAGGTCGATGGCGACAGCCCGGCATCCCGCTTTGGCCAGAGTGTCCAGGGTGCCGATGTTGAGCCAGTTCTCTGAGGAGAACCGAATGCCGTGAAGGAGCAAGACCGAGGTCTTCACGTCTCCTGTGGCTGGTTCACTCTGTCTGTAGAAGAGTGGCGCTTTGCAGCTGTCCAGCTGCACAGTCCCCTCTGACATCCTCACCGCAGACATTCTGAAACCAGCAGAGAAAACTCTACTTTAACTTTGGGAAAATGGAAAAAGAACTGTCTACTTTATTATCTTATATACAGATCTTAAGATCTAGCAGCATATTTTTCTGAGTTGTCATTTCAAACAGAACAGAAAATATGATCCACTATCTAAAGATGATTTTACTAATATTACCACCCACAAATTACAAAAATACGCAGCTAACAATCATACACATTACACTAGTCACAAATAAATGCTAAAAGATCTGCAGCAATGTTACACTGGAGAAGAGCTTATCAAAAGCCACATAGACTCGTATGGTTGATAGCTAAATTATGCCAATGCAACAACGGTTTTCACTCACCTTTTACAACAAAATGTCCTGTTTGGTTCAGAGTAACAGCAGAGGGGAAAGTTTGCACAAAGTTAGTAAATGACATTTCTGTCCAAAGTCCACGTCGCTGCAAATCCTTAAACTATTATGATTAATAATAGCTCTTTCTCCAAACATCGACTTTACTCTCGGTAAAATTTAAAATTCTGTCACAAACGATATGGTCTCTTACCTGACAGCCGCCCGATTGTTCTTTTTATTCTAAAACAAAGCAGAACGGACAGTTTAAAGAGCGCTCTGCAGCCAGCTGAAGACTTTTCCGGAAACGTAAAAAAAAAACAAAAAAAAGGATGTATTTCCTCTAGTGACGCCTAGCGTCCATCAGGAGAACCGCAGCCATTTAAGCTCAACACTGTCCGCGTTTCCAAATATTAAAAAAAAACAAAAAATCTTCGAAGATGCTGTCTTCAAGGTATTGCTATATATATTTTATTAAAAACACACACAAAAGCCGTGATCTAGCCAGTCGTGATTAATGATTAATGCATGTATTGATTGGTATTTGGGGATCAGGGCCTGTGTTTGAGTAAGGACGCTCTGTTTCGTGATTGGGTGGTTGTGTTTTACATATTCCCTTTTTTCTCTCCTGCAGTATGTAACTACCTACCCAGCGTCCTGAATGTCTGTCTTTTTTCTCTCTCCTCGCTGTCAGCTCGACCAATGGTCGAGTGTTTAAAACCACAGATTCGTCAGAGGAAGGAGAAATCTCAGTCTGAATCTCACTGAGTCTTGCAAACACTCTTTGGCGTCCGCAGAACGTAAGCAATGAAACTGCTGCTGCCCTTTCTTCTCCTGACACTCAGACTGAGCTCTGGTAAGAACTTTATCTACAGAACTGTATTCTTCTGGAATTTATCATGAAACTGTGCTGACTGATCATTTTATTTGTCCGATTTTGTTCTTATTTTTTTAATTGATGGGCTTTGAAAGGATACAGTCAATCAATTATTCGCAATGCTGTGTGTTATTTTTATAATGCTGTGTAAATATCTGTGATGACTGTACATTTGTAGTAGCAGCATGCTCATGCTCAGGAAAGCTGGTCCAAAGGTTATATGTGGGCAGCAGATTTGTGCCCAGCTGGTACCGAACCTGGACTTGGCTTATATTTAATTTTTGTTGTTGTGCCGTGACCAAACAGGCTATCACAGCCCACTGAACGACTTCCAGCGCTCGGAGGGCAGAGAGCTGGTTCCCACCTCCTGGAACTCGGCTCGCGTGTCGCTGCTGTCCGGCCTGAACCTGGAGGACTGTGCCCAGCGCTGTGCACAGTCTCTGGACTGCAGGTATCCAAGCTTTGGCTTCTTTCACTGCCAGCTATTTCCAGGAAAACAGCAAAGGGCTGCACATGTGGTATTGCTACAGTTACAGCTGTTGCTTGAAAGAAAATATTTTCATTCTATGTCACCAATGTGGTGGCTGGCAGTTCCGAGATCAATCACACCAATGACGACCTTACAGGGAGAGGTCAAACTGCTGGGCCGTTTGACGCATTACTATCCTCTGGAACCAGTCCTGCGTCCATGACCATTAACAGTCACAGAAGCAAAAGTGAAACCTTTGAGTGAAATCCGATGCGTCAGCTCCTGCAAATGAGCTCTTACAAGGAATTTATGGGGCTGTTTTCACCTGCAAACAGTCACACTGTTCAATCTGGAAGGTTTACGCACACTTGAAAGTGACATTCCTCCTGTTACAGGGAGGCAGTCAGGGCTCCGTGTGCAAGAAGAGTAGAGAGATGTGAGTGCCTCTTGTATTCCAGAGTGCAGTCAACAATAGCTGGCAGCAAAAGAAATCTCAGTGTAGAAGTAAAACCTGAACAGCGGCAAAAGCGCCACAGGACTACGGCGCTGCTTTATTCTTTAGTTATGACCGGGCGTGATGACAGGCCGGGTGCAGTGTTCCTGCGATGTTTCACAATCTGCGTGCGAGCTAGCTCACTTGGTAATGTGCATGCGTCACGATGGTTTCCTGCAACATTGACGTAAGAAGGTGGTGCACAGAGAGCAGCTGAGGGAGGTCAGGGTGACAAGAGAGGAATCCTGACGACAGCAGGCGATCCACGGGCAAGAAGAGGGTAAATGGCTACAAAAATAACTATTGTGATCAAAGTACAGTTTCATAAGAATGTGACATTTAGCATTCTGGAGGTACAGCTAACCTCTGGAAGTGAAGGCAGAAAAGCCGTCAGGCTCCAACTGCGGCCTTTCGTGATATACAGTATTTTTAGCTATATTAGGTCATCAACATAACCTAGAATTAAGCTACTCTGCATGAAATGAAACTTTGAGCTCAGATTTTTTTGTGCCCAAATCAAGGCTCGACAATCGTTTTGCTTCCACGCCAGAGCCTTCAACTACGAGACGCGTCCGGCTGTCACCTGTAAGCATCTGCCCTGGGTGGGAGACGGGAGCAACGCAGAGGTGAAGAGGAACGTCAACTGTGACCTCTACGAGAAGAAAGGTAAGACTGGCGGGATTCTGCAGAGATCGGTGTAAGACTCCGGGCCAGGAGCTGACTTGGGTTGTTTTTAATGTGCAGTCTATGTCCGAAAGTGCATTGTGGGTAAAGGGGAAGACTACCGGGGCAAAGTTTTCACCACGAGGAGCGGGCTAACCTGCCAGCAGTGGTGGTCCAAGTTTCCCCATGATCACAGGTGAGATGTTTGGGAGAGCCGATATCGTCTGCTGGGCTTTATCGCCTCAGAGTCAGAGCAATTCGACTGTTTTCAGGTGGATTCCCACAAACACCAACGGTCTGGAGCTGAACTACTGCAGGAACCCCGACGGGGATCGTATCGGACCCTGGTGCTACACCACCGACCCGGAGCGTCGCTACGAAAGCTGCAACATCCCCCAGTGCAAAGACGGTAGGTCCCACACACCCCACCGTGCCTCATAGCATTAGCTGCTCCTGATTAAAGGGGAGAAAATACATGTCTGCTTGTTTGTGCACAGGTTACGAGGTCATTGCTGCCCTGATTGCATTATTCCTCATTCCAGTTTGCTTCTTAGGCACAAAAAAATTGCAGTTTCACCAGTTTTCGACTTTCTCAATTTCCGTCCAGCTGGCTGAGAATGTCACTCTGGTAAACAGGCTGGCAGTAACAGTCACTTCATCAGAAAGTTGTATCTGATGGTGTTGTCTGTAGTAGAGAAGAGCCCCGTTCAAGGAACTCGAGGAAAGAAAATGGAGCAAATCTGATTATCATCAGATTGGTTTGAGCTATGATAGAGTGATGTTCCTGTCTAAGACGTCACTTTTTTTGACACTAAAATAATGTGATCTAAGCATCAAGTCCTCGTCCAGCCTGACGCCCTTGCTGTTGTGTTTGCAGAGGTGTGCATCACGTGTAATGGCGAGGACTACCGAGGCCAGGTCGACCACACCGTGAGCAACAGGGAGTGTCAGAGATGGGACCAGCAGCACCCTCACCAGCACATCTACCAGCCAGAGAAGTGCGCGGCTCCATCCCCAAACGACATCTCTGTGATTAAACCCTGACAAAGTAACCTGAATCCCCACCGGAACATGTTGGCAGGTATCCTGATAAGAGCCTGGATGACAACTACTGCCGTAACCCCGACGCCTCCCCGGTGCCCTGGTGCTACACCACAGATCCCGAGGTGGAGAGGGAGAACTGTGAGATCAGGAAGTGCAGTAAGATCTTTTTGATGTTGTTCTGAAGGTCTGGTTCAGTCTCTGTAATTACGTTGAGACAGATCATCCCTTTTAGTGTTTGTGCAGATTCCTTCCCAGTAGTGGCATTGTCTCAAATCACCTCAGTCTTGAGTCAGTGTTGAGAAAATGGTCAAAAAAAGTGAGTAAATCTGCTCTTTCACAAGGGTTCTTCCAGTTATTTTCAGTTTTTGAGCATAGAAACATCCCAGATAGGCATCGAAATTTGACTTCTTTGATGTTGTTTTTAGAGCGTTTTCGTGTGTAACACTCACACCGAACTCAAAGACAGTTCGCTGGACTAAAAGCAAAATAAACAAGTGAATCCAAACAAGGCATCTGCGGTTTGCCCAGGATTTCAACATTCGCTTGCACAAGATGACACCGGCAACGGGGGGCACTCCCAACTCCCAGCGTGGACGTTGGTCGATGTCTCTGCAGAACGCTTTCACAGACTGCCACCTTGTGGTGCGATCAATGAAAGACGCTCCGAACTGTCAAACAAAGATGTTCATCCTGCTGAGTCCAGCGCACAAAATCTGATCAGAAATGATTTTAAACTCCTCAAATCACCCTCAGCCTCCGAGAACTAAGTGTAAACACACTCATTTACAGAATATGGCCGCCTGATTCAGTGGAAAAAAGAGAGAGAGAGAAAGAGAGAGCCAGTTCTGCTTCGATTTAATGCAACATAAAGCACAAATTCCTCTCCCCTCCAGTGGCCACATCAATATTAACCGTATTAACTAACCTCGTCTGATCTCCCTCAGCCGAGGCGCAGGTGGAGAAACGCCAGCGTCCCAGCTTCACCACCCACTGTTTCCGAGGCCGTGGGGAGGATTACCGTGGGAAAGTCAACGAGACCCCGTCAGGCATCCCCTGTCAGCGCTGGGACGCCCAGTACCCTCACGAGCATCCCTTCTACCCAAACACATACGAGTGCAAGTGAGTGCTTGATGCCCTGAAATTAACCCCATCTGCTTCCTGACAGTGGACAGTTGACAAAAGATGGTGGGCGGCTCCGCGTGCGCTGCACACTGAAGCGACTGTGTCGCACCGACACGAGGGGAATATCAAACCCAGGGGCCGTGCGCTCATCAGTCACCATGCCAGCCGCGGTTAGGAGCATCTCACTCATCAGCTTTTGAGGGAGATTATGAGGACAAAAACTGAAAATAGCGTAACGGAGGTGAGACGGGGTCATTTCAGACCAGACCCCGGTGGTTGTAATAATTACACAGAAGCACGTCGTTGAGGAGGAGGTTTGAAACCGCTGCAGCGGGTTGCTGACGGGGTGGAGCCACTCAGGTGTAGAAATACCTGAATGGTTGGGGACCAGACTATTTGCTCAGGCTGGTGTCTGAGCAAACCAGAGCCACATCCATCGATTGCTTCGTCTGACTAGCGTCCGTGATGTGTGTCAGCTCTGTCACCATGGAAACGGAAGCCAGGAAAGAAGGCAGCGGCAGGCATGTCGCGCGTTTTATTTGTTGTAGAATAGACAGTTTTTCTGTTTTGTTTTTGTTTTTTTGGCGCAGGAGGATCAGCTGGATTCTAGAAAATAGGTTTGCTTCATCTGAAATTGATTTTTGGAGGTCTAAATCATGTGCTAACGGCAGGAAATGACTAATTTTACAGGAAACAAAACAACAAATCAGTGCAGGTTTCAGGTTCTTTCCCACCATCCTCTGGGCAACAGGTACAAACTGGAGAGAAGTTTGGCATCTGTATGACTTTACTACTGCATGTAGGATTGTGTTGTTTAGAGGCTTTTTCAGTCTTAAAAACAGTGAAAATTCCGTGTGTTAACCCGTGCCACGTCTGCTGCAGGGGTCTGGAGGAGAACTACTGTCGTAACCCGGACGGCTCCGAAGCTCCGTGGTGCTTCACGTCTGTACCCGAGATGAGGACCGCTCTCTGCTTACAGATCAAACGCTGCGCGGATGACATAGAGGCTGAAGGTAAAACATGTTTGAGCACGGCCATAAATTTAGCGAGCTTATCCTAAAGCCAGGACCGTGACGTAATGCCCCGAAGACGGCATGAATATTCTCCTCAGGTGTGGACTCGTGATTACAGACGCGCAGATGTAGTGTTTGTTTTTATTCTGTTTCCAGTTCTCAGGTTTTAACATTAGTGTTGCTCTTTGACAGCATATTGAAGCACCTTTGTCAAGCCCTCAAAGTTGGGGTGAGACGGTGACCTCGCTGACCTCACTGGTAGCCGTGCAAGAGTTTCAGCGTTGAATCCAATTATTACAGCTTCATTAGAGCTTTCACAGTACGCCAGCAGCCATCAGGATCACTGGCAGGATGATAATGTCTGTTTCACAGATTGCTACCAGGAAAATGGAAAGAACTATCGCGGCACGGTGCGGAAAACCCGGAAGGGGATCACCTGCCAGAAGTGGAACGTTAATACGCCTCACCGGACAAAGTATGTTGACACTTAATGTTGCTGTTTGGCACTTCTGGGGACACCTCTGACACTCAGGGCTGTGTCTGAAATCCAAACTGCACGCCAAGTCGAAGCAGATAAGACAGCGTGACTAAGCAATGTACCGTCCGCTCACACTTTATTGTCCCACGTTGCACTGCGTGAAAATTAAGGTTTTCACAGCTGGAAATAAAAGAGAACAAAAGATCCAGAGACACGGCGCTCAAACCGGGGCTTTGTCTTTGGAGTTGGAGTGCAGAAAGCACCAGAAACCAAAGGAAATCTATGCCCGCCGCCTTTGTTTGTAACATTTACAAGAGGCTTAGGTCTTGAAAAGGATCTGTGGGATTTTCCAGGATAAACCCGAGGACGCATCCTGAGGCCAATCTGACGGAGAATTACTGTCGCAACCCAGATGGGGACCAGCACGGGCCCTGGTGCTACACCACCGACCCCAAAACCGAATTTGACTACTGCGCCATCAAACAATGCGGTATGTAACTCGGCCCTCTTTGTCCGTGTTAAGATGGTCACTGCTGTTTAATGCACTGTGTGGTCACACCCCTGACTGATGCTGACAGCCAGCTAATCGATTCATCTCTGTTTCACCACAGCTGGAGAGAAGGTACCCATGAATGAACCAGTAGGTTAGTTTCTGAACTAATGAAATCAGATGAATTGGTAGTTGCTGACAACCTATCGCGCGTCACCGTGCAATAATGCACCGCCGCTGTGTGTCTGCAGAGAAGGTGGAGTTCAGCGAATGTGGGAAAAGAGAGGACCGCTTCCAACCCACCAGGCTGCGCATCGTTAATGGCATTCCAGGCAACTCGCCGTGGACAGTGAGCCTCAGGGACAGGTGTGTTTGGTGTCTGACGGCCTGCGAGCTGGACACGGGCGGGTGTCTGACCTCTGACCCGTCCTGTGCAGGAAGGGAAACCATTTCTGTGGAGGGTCCATGGTTAACTCCAGATGGGTGATCAGCACCAAGCAGTGTTTCTCCTCCTGGTAAACTATTACACTTTAGAAGGTGCAGCTCATCTGCACTAATCCCCAGTAAGCACCAGAGATTGTGATTTCTCAGGTCTTGCTAGTTTTGTTAGCCATGCTAAGAGCTAAACACAGTGTTATTAAAACAAATTATTAATACAGAGTCAATCAGTGATAGGAGCTGTACTTCAAATATTCAAATAGTGCGTGCTAATAAGGACAGGGGCTTGAATTGTTTCCTCTGAAAATTCCTCTGAAAAATGTATCTATATCTCTATATCTCGCATCTGCACGTGTGCACAGCTACGTGGACCTTCCCGGGTACTCGGCCATGATGGGAACGCTGTTCCGTGACCCAAAAGAAGGAGAGCCGGGTGTGCAAACCATCCCTCTCAACAAGATTGTCTGTGGACCCTCGGAATCTCAGCTGGTCATGCTGCAATTGGAGTAGTGTGTACTGCCCCCCTACCCCCAACATACACTCACACACAGAGACGTACTAACATGACCCTGACTCTCTCCTCTCCAGCCCTGCACAGTTTAATGAGCGTGTCTCCCAGATCTGCCTCCCCCCCGAGCGTTACATTGTACCAGAGGGGACGTCCTGTGAGATCGCAGGATGGGGCGACACGAGAGGCGAGTGTGGATCTTTAGACACCAAAACTCAATTAAAAATCTGCTCGTTGATAATATTTAATAACAGATGACATCCCTGGAACTCACCCTTGTTCTCCCTCGTCCTCTGCTGCCTCCCCTTTTTTCACACCGATTCCACTTTCTGGCTTCTAGGGACCGGAGATGAGACCGTCCTCCACGTGGCCCACATACCGGTCCTCAGCAACAAGGAGTGCAACAAGTACTTCAGAGGCCGCGTTCGCGAGAACGAGATGTGCACGACCTCCTTCCAGGGCGGGGTGGGCGCCTGCGAGGTGGGTGAACTTTATTTTATCAGTCGCTGTTCACAGTGATCAGGAATCAGAGCAGAGAGACTCTCGGTGAAAGCTGACCGGTCGCCATGGCAACCCCCCAGCACTTATTCTCCTCTGTCAGTTATAGCCATGTGCAGAAAGAAAGAATAGTAGATGTTTGGGGAACCGAACACGCTTTCATTCTTGTCGAGAATGTTGTTATGGCACTCGGTGTCTATATGCCAAATATACTGTACAGCCCAGATCAGCAGCCGTAGCGTCAGCGAGGCTCGCAGCCATACCGCCATCGTTTTGTGCGTAACATCGTTTTGCGTATTTGGTGAGACCAGTCTGCTTTCAATTCTTTTCGCTTTGCACATTCCTTTGCAAGCCCTGAGAATTAACACTTTAAATAATCCCGTTTGGGAATCATGCTAAGTAAAGAACATACGGCTATTTATATGTTCCCATAAATCAAAGACTTTTACCATGTGCATAATGGGGGGGGAGTGGACAATATGTGACTGCAAGATGTTTCCAGCCTCGCCAGTGACAGTCAGTCATAACAGAGACAAATAATGACTCCAGATTGTTGTTCCTGTGTGTCTGCAGAGAGACTACGGCGGCCCGCTGGCGTGTCAGAACAGGGACTGCTGGGTACTCGAGGGCGTGATCATTCCCATGAGGCGCTGCGGACACCCGGGGCAGCCCAACATCTTCATCCGGGTGTCCACCTATGTGGACTGGATCAAGAAGGTCATGGAGATGGCGTAGAGGCACGCCACAGAGACTCTTCACAGTTAACGTTCGCATGCTGCTTTTAAACACAGTAATAATACACTGATTTTAAAACGTCTTAGTGTACATTAAACCAGCGTAAGAAGAGCCATTATTCCTCCTTTTATAAAAAAACAATACATTGCAAAATGTGTGCTCGTATCCGCTTTACTAGCATTTATTTTTCAATCATATCAATTGAAATAAGGAGCTTTTGAATGCATTTATGTTGTATATAAAGACATAATTCTGACAATGAGAAAGTGTTTGTCTTTCTTAAAAATGGTTAAAACTCAAAGAAACTGCGGAGAAACGGCTATATCAGCTTGTTAAACAGGCATTTTATAATATAAATGACAAATATGAAATATGAAAATAAATGCCAACAGTAGCTCAGGATAAAATGGGGCGGGGGGGGGGGGGGGGGGTTGCAGTGCACCACTTCCTAACATCCCCTGGAAATGCACCCCCCTAGCCAGAAAACTTTACACCTCCCCTCATCTCCCTGCCAGTGAGTGGAGCTCCGAAATACCTCCGTTGCCCCCAGCCTCTAAAGAAATCCCTCCTCTGCCTGTCTTTTGATGCCTGCCCCCACCTCCAAAGACATGCCTTTGTGCCTTATGCAGAACTGTATGCGCTGCACATTCTTTCTAGTTCTATAGGAGGATTTTTGTAACCCGGTCCTGATGAGCCCACGGAATTCAGCTTAAATAAACCTCAAGATCAGAGTCCAAACCCAAATTCAGACCCACCAGCCTGCAGAGGGCCTCTGAAATCTCTCTCTCTCACACATACAGTACATGCAGTCGTACATGGGTGCATGCATACTTTCCCTCTCGTGCAGACCCCCCCCCCCTTGTCTTATTCCCCGTTCTGTCCCTGTTTGTGTGTCTTGGACGTTTTCATGCAAATGTTTCCCCATCTGTGCTGCCCAGTCAGAAGATAACGCTGCTCGGACAAGTGAGAAAATCAGCGGACTGTGGGAGTCCCCCTCCACTTCCATTTTAAAATGCATAGTTTTAAAGATGGAAAGAACTGTGCGTCTTTTTACTTTCATTGAGTAATAGTTGTAACTGGTGACTAATCACATTCATAGATGACTGCCGGTAACTGATGTTGTGTTGGATCTGACTGAAAGGTTGACTAAACGGAGCCAAAGCCAAACTGGTGCATCCCAGCATCCGCCTGCTCTGGCCTGGGAGATTGTTACCTGCTACTCAGATGTTTCCATCCGCACCGTTTGGCTCCCGCTGTTACCTCGTGGTTAAAGGTATGTGGAGTATGATTCAGCCAGAAAGCAGAAGCAGACACCAGTCAAAAAGAACAGGCTGCTGGGCTGTTTCACCCTATTGGTGCTCTGCAGGCACCTTCCTTTTGTTTTGTTTTTTTCAAACTCACCTCCCTGTTATTTCTCTGCTGCCGAACCAAAACCAGTCTTGATTTCCCCTCCAGCAAGTGCATGGCACAGCGCTGCCCCGCACACTTTCGTCTTTTCCTCCCAGAAACCCCCTCTGACACATCGCTCGGTGTGATTCTTCTCTTGGTGTAGGTGGAGATAAAGCAGCAGGGAGAGAGAGAGAAACCTCTGCTCAACCCCCCCTCAGGCACCCAGAACTCTGTTTGGGAACCCCGGAACCTCATTCCCGTCGGATGCCCGACTCGCCCTCCCCTCCCCTCCCCCCCTCCATCCCCCTCCCCAAGTGGGTGGTCCCGGGGAGGCCTTCGGGGGCGGGGCCCGCTCTTCTGTCCCTCCTTCCCCTCGCTGTGTCTTAAACATGCTTTAATAGACAAAGTATGCAATGCATACAGCTCAAGCTACAACCCCCAATTATACTGCAACTGGGGTATTCGTGACTGGACGTCTGGGGGGGATCACACACATTTCCGATTAGAGGAGGAGAAGGAGGAGGGGAGGGAGCGAACGAGAGGGAGGGAGAGCGAGAGAGAGCGAGAGTTTACCCTTTCATACCAGCCAATGAGACGGTCGATACACTAACATTTTCAAAGTTGTGCAGGAGCACAAAGTGGGGAAGACTGTGAAGTTCCAGGTAAAACTGCAGCTCAGCTCAGAGGTAAGTGGAAGTCGCCGCGCCGCCTGCATTTACAGGATCCGAACATGGAGCCTGTGGCCCGAATGCATGTATGCATAGGCTAGCCCCTGTACGTACAGCCTGGTGTGAAAGAAGAGCTTTTGCACCTGTGTTTCTGGCCTTTGTCCTTCGTGCTAAAGTTTCTGCAGCCCCCGCAGACCCTCGGCTCGTACCCCCGCGGACCTCTTATCACCGCGCAGAAAAAAAAAAAAAAATCACATTTTTTAACGCCGATTGCGCAACGGATGGAAGCGGTGGGATGTTGTATAGCGAGAGACAATTTCCAGGCGTTTAAACACCGCTGGCCTCGGCTCTTGTTTTGCTCTTGGCTGCTGCTTCTTTTTTTTTTTTTTTTTTGCCTACATGTGCCAATCACGCGATTAAAAGTCGGCAAGGTTTAACGTGGCTGTTTGCGGCGAGGGGGTTTTACACACCTTTTTTAAAGGCTGTAAAAGAATGCGTGCGTGTGTGTGTGTGTATGTTTTTTACGGTCGCCAATTGCCGCCCATGTGTAAAAAGTACATTCAGTCCCGGACTTGAGTGCCAGAGACGGCCGAGGGCTCGCCGCTGCTGCGGGACGACCTGAGCACGCACGTCCCGCAGCTTCCGAAAGCGTTTAGAAGCGACGCCGAACGTTTGGCGTTTAAATCCTTTCTGCGAGGATGTCGATCTCTCACATTTTTCCAACTTCCTGCTTCGGTGCGGCCGTTTTTGATAGGCTGTGTTGGCAATTAGCGTTTGGCACGTTCCTCCCTGGGCGGGATGGTGCGGAGAGCCGCCGGAACCGGGTTCGAGGCTACCCGAGGGGCTTCGACTGTCACCGGGAAGCTGGTGGGCTCGGTGGGGGGCGAGCTTGAAAGTGTTTGTGAGAAATGTCACAGCGCTCAATCAGGTATATTCTTTATGTTTTGGACGAACAAGAAAAAATAGATTCTAACCACCTGAAAACCATTAAGATTTAACAAGTTCCATCAGAAAAAGTGTCCTGAAATATGTGATTAAAAACCAAAATCAAATCATACACTAATATTCCCCTATTTCTGTTTGATTTATTTGTTACTATGGAAAAAGACACCTAAGTTATTGGCTCTATTCATTTATTAGAGTCTAATTCTTTACTCTGTCTGCTTTTCTTTTAAACATAAATTAATGTCATATATTAAAAATTTTGTGAGTATATATAAATATTAATGTTGCCATATATATATATATATATATATATATATATATATATATATATATATATAAAGCAACTACTTTATACAGTATGTATATTTAATTATTGTGATATAATTAGTAATCCTTTTTTACCAGAGTGAATAAATCATATTGTCCTTATTATTTGATTACTATATATATATATCTTTATACACATTGAAACTGTATGGGCAGCTGTTTATATATACAAAATAAAAATGGTAAAATTATATATTTATCTAAATAATTGCAGAACATCCTATGTTCATAATCAATATATTCATTGTTTGTCCTGCAGTCTGATCAAAAGTCCATCGGTTGGTGTCGTCATCCTTGTACCTTTATTTTGAAATTCCTGCACAGTCCCTGTTTTACAGTTTCCATCTGCTTTTCATTTAAATGTCTAAAACATTTCAGCAATAAAATTGTCAAAACATATCAAAACTTCTGTGCATTGTTTTTTTTTTTTTTTTGTGAAATATAAGGGATAATATCACCTGAAATCGATTATAGAAAAGAAACTGTAATCATCGCAGACTTTCTCATACCCCTGACATTAGTGGTGGTGTTCCACCATTTTTAGGGGATTGTACTGGTGATCCTTTCGTGAACTAGTGTCATGATACAATAAAAATTGCAATGCTTAAATAAAAACCCAATCGTACACATTGATTTTTGAAAGACTGTTGTATATCCTGCAAAGAATTTACTACAACAGATGTAATTTATCACAACAGAACCAAGCGAAAACTGCATGACTGAAACAAAAGAAGCAGCCTAATATCAAATGCAAACACCTGCTTCATTTGGTCTTATTAGCTGTGACACTTCAGGTGGTGGTGGTCCTTCTGCAGCGCACTTTTACAGCCAGTCCTCACGGTGTGTGCTAGCTTATCCATTCTGGAATACATGCTAATCTGCAGGAGTAGCTCCGGACAATGAAGTGATGTTTCTTTTAGGCAGCAGTTGCAAATTTATGCCGCTCATCTTTAATTGTGTTGATCCATACTGTATCATTAATGGCTCAAGGTTCTATTAAATATATTTGGTAACAGGAAAAAAACAAAACAAAAAAAAAGTAATATGAAGAATACACTGGTTTGATTTTGGTGTGAAAGCTTGTGTGCTGCATAAGTTTTGAAGAGGAAAGCAGTCGTAGTAACAGACGACACGCCTACAAGCTCATTGAGGAACACCTACCTGGACCAGAAGGAAAGGCAGCGTCCGGCCCTGCCGATTTAGATCTGGGTGGCACACTGGCTTGTGAATATCTGTGCTACTTTTAGTCGCTGGATGCCACTCTCATGTTTCCCCGCGTTTGCTAGATCCGGATCTGGGTTCCGATCAGCTTAATGCCAAAGAGCCTTGTGCACCAGCAATTCACACGGCTCTTCTTCGTAGCCGTATCTAAGCAACTGAAGGTGGTGGCTTTGAAATGAGTCATCTTATTTTATATCTGCCCTTTCCAGCCCTCAAGCCCCTCTTCCAGGCTTTGATGCCCATGCTCGTCAGTGCTGGACAGACACAGGCATGAGTAACAGTGGGACCAAAGAGCCATCTCCCCAAACAAGCACCGCCCAGTCTCCTCCTGAACCACAGCGCAGAGGCAGAGGACGGCCGCGCAAACAGCAGCAGGTAGGAACCGGCCGTTCAGAGAAGGCCATGTTTATATGGGGGGGAGGGGGTTGGTCCTCCTGGAACACAGAATGGCTCCACACCTCGTCTCTCTCTCTCCTTCCAGGAGCCGGTCGGACCACCGACTCCGAAGCGGCCTAGAGGACGACCGAAAGGCAGCAAGAACAAAGGCGCCAAAACTGCACCGAAGGTTGAGCCCGAAATTACTTATATAATGTTCATAAATCCACACAGAACCCTTCAGGTGTGTCTGAGGGTGTGTGTGTAGCGCCAGCAGTGGAAGATCCAGACCAAGTTTGAGGCTAACAAGAAAGACAAGATGATACCATGGCAACGGAGCCTGGGAGAGAATTTATCATTTTAATCAACAGATTTGATCTGATCTGATAGCAGGGATCACGCATCACTTTTCTTCTGTGAGTTCAGGAAGTAGAAGTTAGGTGCTGTGGCGTGAAGCGATAAGTGGACGGAGGCGGTCAGAGACGTAGAGTCCGTCCCGTGTCCAGTCCAAACACCCGGCAGAGGCATGGCTCAGACAGGGACAGTCTTCCAGAGGTTTCCATGTGTCGTTGCTGGAGCGGGTCAGAGATGGACCCGTTGGTTGTAATCTGAGGGTTCCAGCACTGGAGACGCTTTATAGTCCTGTCCAGAGTCCAGACCCGGCTGTTATCTCAGCACATGACACACTGGGAAGCACAAAGGCTGGCGACTGAAATACGTCCAAGACTGTTGGAATTTGAACTTTTACTCACGTGCAGCACAATATAGAATATTTCCAAAGAATGTTGAATATTGTGAACTCAAACCACCACTTTGCTCAACGTTGCTCAGCTAATTTTCATTTTAAATCCATTTACAAACGTCCCAAACTCCAACTAAACCCCTCGTCTTTCTGAAAAATACTGCAGCAACTTATTTTCTGTTGCATCTTCACATGCAGCTGAATTTTATTCTGCAATAAATTAGGGTTTTTATTTTTTTTAAGCATTTCCTTTATCATACAGTGGTACTATTTCAAATATTCCAGCTAATCTTTGTGATTTATTTATTATTACTTTGTCCAGTAAAACAACAGCAGCAGCTTGTAATTCTTGTCAGGTCTCCCTTAAATGATTAGCGGTAAAGAAGCTGTGACAGGACATAATCTCTGCTCTTTTTCAGAAAGTAGAACCTGTTGGGGAGAGGCGACCACGGGGGCGACCACGGAAATGGGTACGGAGCGACCTGTGACACGGAGGCCGTCTCCATAAAAGTGCCAGGCCTGCACAATCCCACAATTCTGATTCATTTTTGTGTTTTTTTGTTTTACAGCCCCAAAAAATAGTTCAAGAAAAGGCTGAAGAACAGCAGGTGAGGAACATTCAGCCTCGATCCATAAGTGATGAATTGTTCTTATACAAAGTGTTTAAATGCTTTTTAAGGAGAAATACACTCATATAACCTTAAACTCTGAGTACATTCGGCCCTGGCCTGTTGATGGGCTCTGAAGGCTCCGATCCATTATCAAAGATGTTCACCAAAGACCAAATCTGTGTGAAACCTTTGAACCGTGCAGCCGTTTAAGCTTTTCCTGTCAACCCGTTGGCGTCGCGTCGCTCTGAAGCTGAAGCCCTGACCGTGCTAAAGCGAAACCTTTGCTTCAGTTGAACAGAAATCTCATTCTGCGTCGCCTTTTGAGTAATCGCTGGTGATGATTTTGACATTTGTACTTTAAATGTGACCTCATTTAACCGTCCTCTTGAAGGTCGGAGCTCTGGTTCTGCGCACGGCTGGGTCCTCACGTTTGTCGGCAGCATTTTAGCGCAGCGATTTCCTCTTTTTATCATGAGAGAGAAGCGGGATCCTAAAACACAGTGACTGACAGAGCCAAACCGCTGGCAGGCAGGTTCGTCGCCCGTTATGTTAACTGACTCCAGGAGGTTACAGCGAGTTCTTAGAAAATGCGCAGATGGCAGCGCCAAATTCCCCAGATACACCTCCATACATCCTCTGTGGCATCCATTCTTTTTTAAGCACCTCGGCAGCGTTTCTCAGAAACAGTTTTTCTTCTTCAACCACCTCGCACATCTTTCAAATGACAAGATTGCGCAACGGCTGTCACCTAAGCGGGCTGGTGTCCCGCCGGCCCGGCACTATAAAGTCTGCCCGAGATCTTCAAGAACTGAAACCGTTGAGACAGACTCCTTCCTCACTCACACGCACACGAAGGGGAAGAATGAGTCAATGTCGAGAGGGGAAACCTGATCTAACTGCTCTCTTCCTCTGTCTTCTTGGTTTCCTGGCATAACCGTCGTCTTCCTCACATTTCTGGGGCTGACACCTGGACCTCGGTTCCTCGCACGCAATCTTTCAATAAAACGTTAACGCTCAGTCTGGGTTTCCCGCCATCGCTCCGGCGTGGATGTGTTTCCGTGCTGGTGTTGAGCCGGCGTGAACCTGGTGACTGACGCCTGTCTTCTCCTGCTCTTCCAGGGCTCTTCAGAGGCTGAGGAGGGTCCGTCTACATCTCAGGTTCCAGCACAGGAGGAAGGGGATTAGATAGGATGCATCTACCTACCTCAAGGTTTGGCCTCAGTCAAAGAGAGGATTACTCTGGCTCCTTTCTGTCATGAGGATTCAGGAGCGCGCGCACACACACACACACACGCGCACACACACACACAAAAATCATATAAGACAGATCCAATGTTGGACCCTGATATTGTTCTGCGTGTAGGATTTTAGAGAACAAACATTGCCTTTACATCTAAGCGTTTGAATTTCAGATATGGCTTTTTTAAGGGAATATTTCCAGAAACGTGCTTATTTGATTTTCTGCTGAGAGGCGATACCACTCTCAAGTCATGCTAAACTGTGAGCCGCTCGGGTTAGCTTAGCATAAAGACTGAATCTAGATTAAAGTGTACCACACACACACAAACCAAAGTTTATTTTAACGAATGGAGGCAAGTGCTGGCTGGCATTTCACCCTTGGACGGCTAATATTCTTTAGTATTTATGCTAAGCTAACTATTACTTGCTGCATCACGATTGTGCTACTCCAGACAAAAAAAAAGGCGAGAAGTATATTTCTTAAAATTTTTGGGGGGCATTCCTGCTTTCCTGGACCTCTTCTCTGAAAAAGCATGCATACGTACATGCACACGTGAAGGGGCTTGCAGGTTACAATGAAAAAAGGGTGGAAAAAGAAAGGAACCAAACTGTTTATTGAAACGCGTTTCTACATCAAGTGTCATGAATCCTCATATGAAATGGGAGCGAGGCAGTGCCATCTATTTTTTTAATCGTTGTTATAAAAAAAAACAAACTAGGTGCTCAAAAGTCATTTTTACATAAATAAGATGCGAACGATGTTATTCCAAAATGAAACGTCCAGTTTGGGAGGGGTGAAATGTCTTATGTGAAAACCTCAGTGAAATATATTATGTATATATTTTTTTTCCTTCCAACCAGCAGCTGCAACATACGCCCGAACAGGTTAGAATGGACGTCTCATTTTGGATAAAACTCGTTCACCTCAGTCAGCAGCAGCATTGACGTGTCATCTTTCCACACTCAGGATTTTTGCTCTTACAGTGTTTTTACAAACCTCAGGTACAGAACTATTCAGGAACATGTCGTCATTCTACTCAGTAATAATTGTGCTGTGTTTGTTGTGCATTTCTGACCTGTATTTGACATTACCAGTATGCCTTGACACGAAGACCTCATTTAAACCTCAGTTGCCCTCAGTGTCTCTCATTCTACCTCAGCAACACAAAAGACAGACGATCTCCAGCGATGTTGCTCTCCGCTCCCTTGAACACATACAATGGGGCAAAAAAAGTATTTAGTCAGCCACCGATTGTGCAAGTTCTCCCGCTTGAAATGATGACAGAGGTCTGTAATTTTCTTCATAGGTACACTTCAGCTGTGAGAGACAGAATGTGGGGAAAAAAATCCAGGAAATCACATTGTAGGATTTTTAAAGAATTTATTTATAAATTCCTGTGGAAAATTAGTATTTGGTCAATAACAAAAGTTCAAGTCAATACTTTGTAATATAACCTTTGTTGACAATGACAGAGGTTAAACATTTCCTGTAGGTCTTCACCAGGTTTGCACACACTGGAGCTGCTGTTTTGGCCCATTCTTCCATGCAGGTCTCCTCTACAACAGTGATGTTTTGGGGCTGTCGCTGAGCAACACGGGCTTTCAACTCCCTCCACAGATTTTCTATTGGGTTGAGGTCTGGAGACCGGCTAGGCCACTCCAGGACCTTGAAATGCTTCTTACGGAGCCACTCCTTCATTGCCCGGGCGGTGTGGTTGGGATCATTGTCATGCTGGAAGACCCAGCCACGTCTCATCTTTAATGCTCTCGCTGATGGAAGGAGGTTTTTGCTCAAAATCTCACGACACATGGCCCCATTCATTCTTTTCCTTAACACGGATCAGGCGTCCTGTGCCCTTTGCAGAAAAACAGCCCCAAAGCATGATGTTTCTTGGGATGCACCTCAGCATTCTTCTTCCTCCAAACACGACGAGTTGAGTTTTTACCAAAAATTTCTATTTTGGTCTCATCTGACCACATGACATTCTCCTAATCCTCCCCCCAATCCAGTTGATTTGTTCACACCAAGATGCTTGCCTATTGTAGATTCACTCTTCCCAGCCCTGTGCAGGTCCACAATTTTGTTCCTGGTGTCCTTTGACAGCTCTTTGGTCTTGGCCATGGTGGAGTTTGGAGTCTGACTGTTTGAGGCTGTGGTCAGTTGTCTTTTATACAGATAACGAGTTCTAACTGGTGCCATTAATACAGGTAACGAGTGGCGGACAGAAGAG
This sequence comes from Pao palembangensis, assembly GCA_015343265.1. Lineage (NCBI taxonomy): Eukaryota > Metazoa > Chordata > Actinopteri > Tetraodontiformes > Tetraodontidae > Pao > Pao palembangensis. The sequence continues at coordinate 7,211,619 of CM027087.1, read as the reverse complement.
CTTCTTAAAGAAGTTACAGGTTTGTGAGAGCCAGAAATCTTGCTTATTTGTAGGTAACCAAATACTTATTTTCCACAGGTATTTATAAATAAATTCTTTAAAAATCCTACAATGTGATTTCTTGGATTTTTTTCCCACATTGTCTCTCACAGCTGAAGTGTACCTATGAAGAAAATTACAGACCTCTGTCATCATTTTAAGTGGGAGAACTTGCACAATCGGTGGCTGACTAAATACTTTTATGCTCCATTGTACATCACTCAAACGCGCGCACATGTGTGCAGATATACAAGCAAAAAGTGTTTCCTGGTCTACACACCAACACACAGAGGCTTCAAGTACACTCCAGCTGATGATTGTTACTATCAGTGTACAGATAAAAGCATCAGTGTCATTTCTGTTTTTTTTTTTAATAAAAATTATAGGCCTGTTTGTTCAAAGCTGAAAGGAGAACCCTTTTGTTCTCCTGGGAAATAAAATGCAGCCAATAGTTTACAACAACTTGATGAAATACTTGCTATTTAGGGTGTAGTTCCTTATGAAATACTTGTCTTTTTTTTTTTGTTTGTTTTTGGTTTTTTTGGGTTCGCTTACTCTTTCTCATTTACTACTATTGTGTCTATTTTTTCCTGACTCTTACACTGTAATTTGTATGTGTGAAACATTTTATATCATGTGACTTTGAAGAGAAGGGCAGCAAATCCCCACGCAGTGCTGAAATACATGACGGTAATCCACCTCAACCGGAGGTGTTTTTGAGCAGACCCCTCTTACCTGTTCACGTCTGTGAGGTAGACGCGGTAAAGTGGCGCGAGCGAAGCCACTGCCTGACATCAAACAGCAGCTGGATGGTGAGGGAGCACATCTGGAGCAGCGGCTGTACGTTACATCACTCCTCCGCAGTGATGTAACTGCTGACAGCCTCAGACCCGTCTTAATGATGCTATAAGTGAAGCAAGAGAGAAGTTTTCAATCGTTGCCAGGCAACGACACAAGAAAATACAACTCAGCTGCAAGCAACGACTCCTTTTTCATCCCTGAATATGGTTACCTAGCAACCTTAAATTTAGTCCTCTGGGCCATAGTGATGTTGATGGAATAATCTGTACCGATCTGCCCTAAATTAAAGTTTTTTTTTACATTCAACTCAACTAAACTTCATTTATAAAGCACTTTAAATACATCACAGCTGTTACAAAGTGCTATACATAAAAACATAAAACAAACAGTAAAACAATAAAAGCAATAAAACAAATACGGCCTCATGCTGGGTCAAAAGCCAAATGGGTTTTTAGACGGGTTTTAAAAATCAACGGTGAGGGAGCTTGTCTAATGTGAAGAGGTAATTCCACAAAGCGGGAGCAGCAACAGAAAAAGCTACTTCTCCTCTGAGCTTTCTCTTAGACCTTGGTACCCCCAGGTACATTGAACAATAAAGCCACATTAGCAGCATGGAAAGTGTGTATAGGTTTGTTCTTTTAACTCAGTTGGATTGATTTAGGACTTAAAAACAATAAAGAAATGCGGACAACATTCACCAAATCTGCCCGCGGGGCTGCTGCCTCTTCTCACTAAATCCATGAATGGAGCCCTTAAAATACCCAACCTGAAGCTAAAACAGAGATGCCAGTGCATCTGTATCAACAGAGCCTTTATTCTCTCCTCAGACAGCACTGTGAACTGAAAGAGCAGCTAAGCACAAGTTGGTAGAGCAGCCGCAACAGCAGATCGCTGATTCGCCTTCGTGTCCCCTCACTCAAAAAGCAGCCTTTTTTCTTTTTTGCTCTGTCACAACGTTCGAACTGCATGTACGTGGATGAGTTTTCTTTTATTTAACCAGGATTGAAGACGCAGGTTTCCTCTTCAGGGGCGTTAGTCAGATGAAAGGATTTTTTTTATTTTTGGTCCCACTTTTGAGCACTTGGTGAGAAACAGCCCAGAGTCACAACTCACTAAACATGTATCTCATACTAATATATGTCTATATTTTTCTATAAATTACAAAAAAAAAAAAAAAAGCTAAAATCAAACGAAAAATGTGTTTGTATGCATGCTCTTACAGAATTATTTTTGATAATTTCCACACATGGACCTTTTGTAACAGTTAAAACTTTCAAATGTTGAGATATTTGCCATCATACTTGGTTTAACTGCCCTTTGTTTTTAACCGTTACTGCCTTTTCTAGTGAAAACACGCCGATTGATTCGCCAGTGAGGTTGTGTTTTACTACCTGTATGTATTTCAGCATTGCTGACAAAGCGCTGCCTGGGAGGGGGAGGGGCTGAGCTCATTTATAGCCAGGTATCATTTCTCCTCAAACTGCATTGACTTTACCTTTATTATTTTTTGCCCTCTGGACTACCTCTGAAGACGAAATAGCCCTGGCTTGTCTGAGGAAGGCCTTGGCCGCTTGTGTTACCAACGTTTTCCATCAGAACGACGGGTGATGTGGATGGTGAAATCTTGAAAACTGTCTAACCAGTACTGTTGTAGTCCAATCATCTCATCTCACTACACTCGCGTCACCACGATGAACACAAGTCAGCCCAAAGGGTGCCTATTCATATATCTACCGCTGAGTCTGTGATTTCAACGATAGGCAGAGTTACGTACAGTACTTGATCAATTTTTCCACTTTTGAAACAAAGTGTGACTTGAGAACTCATCTTTTATGCCTTTGCTTTTAACACCGTTCTGTAGTTATGTTATTGACGTGTCCACTTCATTAATACAACTCACAAACCTGTGATATATATTTTGTTATGATTCTTTACCTTGTGATTTGTGTTATCCTGCTTCTTTGTCGCTTATCAATAAAATATCACACCTCTCAGCCCTCTCCCGTCTCAGCTTTGTATGACAAAGGCCACGTATTCAGGGAATTCAATAGTTTTAATACCTACACACTTGGGGGAGGGGGGGAGGGGTGGTTCACTGGAGGACAGCAACACATCTGAGACACCAACCCACAAAATCAGTGAGACAAATCTTATCAAACATGGAAGTAGATACTGAAGCCCAGAAGCTCGCTGATGAGCTCACAAAGTGATTCAAGGAAAGTGCATCACGCTCCGCAAAGAAATCAGTGTAAGGACCCCCCTAACACTGCAGTTTGGGTGTTTCAGTGCTGCCACCATTTGCCACAAGTTCCAGTCGTCCATTTGTTTTCCTTCCTGAGCAACAGTCTTTAAGTCAGCGAGGGCCGGAGGTGGCCCCGGTCTCGGCGTGGCCGTGGAAGGGAGCCGTCAGGCATTGAGAGCTTTGGCTACGTCTGTGAAGACCAGGCGACTGGGCCTCTGCGTGGTTCCCTGTGAGGTGGTGAGAGTCTGCGGAGGACATGTAACCGTTAGTTACGCAGACACGAGGCCTCAAGCTGCAGGAAACAGTAGGAGAAGTGAGCCGACGCCATGTTGGTCCGTTTAAAGAGACGCTGGATTAGCTGAGACCAGACGGCGCGTTAGTACATCCAAACAGGAAGTGTGCCGTCCTGGTCGCAAACGTGCGCAGTGGTGGCCAAAATGATTAATACACCTCACAGGTCTGAAAGTAGAGACACTGTTTTGGCCACTGCTGTGTGTCCAAATCAAAAATTGAGTCTATTTGAATGGTTTTCACTTTATTTTTAGTGCTGTTGACAGAATCCCTGCTGGCTCTAGGCCTTTTTGTTCATGTTAATGAACTAATGTGTTGTCACAGTTTTAAATTATTCATTGGAAACTGACGTGTTTTTATATGAATATTGGTTTACAAATGTCACGAGTGGGCACTGTTTCAAACTGGATGAATATTGGCTAAAAATATTTATATATTTCTGATGCTAAAGATGACATTACTGATGACAAGTATTAAGGGAATAGAAATGAAAGGATGGATGTTGGTAGGAAGTTTGGCATGTTTAGTATTTTCTATATGTTGAAATATAGGGTTGTTAAGATGATAAAATATACTAAGTGTGTGAGGACTGAGGATTGATGAGGAGAAAAGGTGGTGAAGAACACACAGGCGATACTTTACCATGTTTGTAATTTACCATCATGCCACTGTCAAAACTTAAGGCATGGAAGAAAATAAAAGTGAATTATTACAGATAGAAAATAACAATAGCATTACAAAGAAGTACGCAATAAGTATGTAAAAAATATAAAGATGTGCAAGAGCCGACGCTCAAAACCCCCAATTATCTTTATAAAGCTATAAAACTGTTGTTTTGATCTGAATGAGACAGAACAGCAGCTCTTTGGGTGACTCTTACCTTATTGTTGGGGCCGGTGAGGCTTCCGTCTCGTCCGTGGTCCAGTAGTTCCTGTTCCAGCAGGTCATCTTGTTCTTCAGCGGGGTCAAAGTTGTACATGGGCATGAGCTGGTGCCTCAGCTTCTCCAGCCTGTGTGAGTCAGAGATAAGGAGCGCTCAGCGCAAAGATCTCATGGCCCCGGCTTCAGGAAACAAAGTCTTTCAGGACTCACCGTTTCCGTTTTCGGATATACAGCATCTGAGAGGGGAGAAGAGGCAGAGGTTAATACAAGTGAGCTTGTTTGATGACAGTCTGGCTCGTCTTGTAGTTAAGACATGGTTTCTGTGTGATTTAGCTGCCTGATGACAGCAAACAAAGCTGATTTAATGACACACAAACATGCTTCACTTTCCCTTTACTAATCTGTAACACAACTGTACTTAATCCTACATTTGTGATGTTGATTTGTAAATACTTCCTCACAATGGCCACCGCTAAGCCAAGGACAGTGATGATGCCGAAGGGTATGAGCACCATCCCCATCCCCGAGCTCTCCATCATGGGCTCCGGGAACGCCGTGGTATTGATGCTGGTCTCGTTGGTTGTTACGGTAACAGTCGTTAACGTTGTTCTGTAGGTGATGTTAACCCCGTCACCCGAACCGGTCGGGAGGAAGGGGACCGCAGTGCTGACAGCGGATGATGAGAGGGTGCTCGCCGCTGCCTTGGCCGTGGTTGCAGCCATGATGGGGGCGCTGGTGATTCTAACGGAAGGACGCACTTTGTATCAAAATTTACATTGCTGTGGCGCTCAGCGCGGAGCAAGACTCATGGCTGATGCAGGCGCAGTTCCTCTGGCCCAGGGAGTTCGGAAGCATTGATGGCAGCGACGCGCTTTGGGCAGCCTGTAGAGTGAGGAGGGGAAAGATATGCATTAGAAACGGTAAAGCCTAATATATACCCAGAGCTGATGGACCTAGGTCTCGGTGATGAGGAGCAGTAAACTGTCGTTCTCACAGTCGCCAGCAGGTTTCTGTGTCCTCGACGCTGCCATGTCCTGAGCTGAACTCAATGTTGAGAAGAAGGGTTGGACTGTTTAATAGGTGCCGGGAGAATGGCTTTCTTCTACCTTGCCTTTGTGTTCTGAAAGCATTTTAATCTCAACACGTCTTCACATGATGTCCAGCCTGGTTGCGGTGCAAACAGGCATCAGTGACATCAAAAACTAAAGAAGCCAAGCGCTTCAACAGCACCGTGAACTGGGAGGAAATGGGTTCAAAACACCGTACTCAAATGTACACCCCCACAACACACACACAGCTTCCATATATATCCCTGGCTGCATGCGCTTCCCATCCGCCCACGCAGGTCGCGCATCCCATGAGCACATTTACCCTGAAGAGCTAAATATATGAGTTTAGGCTCTGGAGCCACCTAAAACGCTGACACGGGAAGGCGGCGAGAGCAGACACATGATCCATTCCTCTCCCCTCAGTGCATCCTGTCTGCTTGGGCTCCTAATGAGAAACATGTGCAGCAGAAGCAAACAACCAATAAAAAGCCAAAGGCTGGCTGCAGCCATTCAACAATCCCCGCATTGTAGCAAAGAGGCAGCCTGCAACGCTGGAACATCTTTCACTCAGTCTTGGCCTCAGAACTGTGTGTCACTGATCCAGGACTTGTCAGGGGGCTTTTTCAGCCAGCGTCTGACGTGGTCTCAGCTGTCCTGAGCAAACAGCTGAGCTGCTAATCCTGCCAACGTGACCAGATCCCGGTCCATGTGTCCTCTCAGATTAGAGATGCGTACGTACCTTAGTGTACAAAATGACTTCTCTGGTGAGCTTGCAGCAGGCCTGGGCTGGCTGGACGAGGGATATTTTTCATTGGTAGAGGCAGCATTTTCTCCAGCAGTTGCCCCGCCTCCTCTTCCTCCTCCTCTTCTGCTTGCCTCCTTAAGCAGTCCAGGTACAGCTCAGCCTTGTTTATACTGATAAAAGAGCCATTTTCCCCCAAAGATGAGCCCCGCAGTCCCAGTTATCCCTGACTGGGCTGCCAAAGGGCGATCCCGTGCCCAGTAACAGATAGCACCAGGAGGGTCTGCTCCCCCTTTCTTGTCCTTTCTTGTGTTTCACACAGCAGAGGCTGCTCCAAGGATGCTGCAGAGACAGATCAGTCCCAGCGGCTCCCTCCCCCATCGGCCCTGCAATTGGTCTGGTGGCTTTGACGTGTGCGACCCGATTGGCTGTCTTGGCTGTCAGTACGGCTTTGCAGGGGTAAGAATGAGATTTTACGGCTCTGCACAGCACCAAACGCTGTCAGACATGTGAATGAGTGCATCCGGTGGCAGGTCTGGGGAAATTAACCCTATGATGCCTCTAATCTGCTTCCAAAGGGCCTGAATTCACTCGGCAAGACCAGATATCCATTTTATTTGAAGAATTTGTAGTTATTTGCAAATTACAACAAGATGTGTAAAAAAATTGCATATATTAAAAAAAAATATATATATACAGTATATAGTAAAAATGTGACCAAATGTTATTGATAATATTAATTGAGAACTTAACATAAAATTCTTATCTAATAGATTTGAAAATAGGACTAAAGTGTCAAAATTCACATTTGGAGCTGACATAAATTCTGAAAAGAAGACCAGGCACATCTTGAGTTTGTTTTTAAGATTATTATTGTTGTATTAGTGTCAGTGTGGTTATGTCTGCGATATTACTCACTCCTCTAATGAAACGCTTATTGAGCCCATCTGTTAGCACATTTCCAAGCATCTCAAAAAGAAGGGTTTGATCTGTGAGGGTTTAAATATTTAACAAAGCGTCATCAGTGTCATTTCCAAATTTCTGAAAGAATAAAACTTTATTGATGTGGAGGTCTGTAGTTTAAAACATACCTTCTGCATTCTTTATCCCTGAAAATCAAGTTAACATGTTTTTTTTTTTTTAAATAACAGAGGACTTATTCATGCTTTTCTTTAATACATGTCACTCTAGACATTTACCTGCAATATGACAAAAACCCATGAAATGCACACAAACTCATATCAGCTAGAGAGAATTGGAATGAGAGAACTAGAATGAGAGAAGGGAGGGAGTAAAGGAAATAGGAAACATCAAAGGAACTGACACGTTACGACCTCCAGGGTGAGGACCAGTGAAATGAGGAAACCATTACAGCGAGTCTATGCTGGTATAGCAGAACTGGGAAGACGTCTGCATTAAAATATCAGAAGCCAGAAACAAACAGAAGAGAGATTCTGTCTGGTTAGGTTCATAAAGCTGTGACACCAAGACACCAGGAATTAGATCATCCATTTTATAAAAAATTAGTTTTTTATGCAAAGGCTTTGACTGAATATAAAACGATCGCCAACACGCACAAACCACACAGTTAAACACTGACATCTAGTGTTTATAATTGAAGTCTGCAGGGTTTTTCCTCGTTATTAAACTTTTTCTTTTAAATCTTTTTTAATCTTTCTTTTCCGTTATATCATTATTTAAATATGTACAAAATAACTTTTCTAAATGTTAATACAATATAACCTCAACGAGTTAAGTGATTTGAATAAATCAAATACTTGCTATACTCTTAAAAAGGTTTTGTCACTTTATGTCTTTAGAATTGGAAAAAAGCAAAAGAAATAAAGTTGGTGCGTCTTAAAGCATCATTTTCAAATTTAAACTCAAACTTAATGTTGTGCAAAAAACGTTCAGTTGTCCAGATATTGTATACAACACTTTCTTCTCTTTGTGAACTGTCACAATACGTGAAATAGTGCTAAAACAATAAAAACTGACAGATGTTGTGAGATTCCTCAGTAACTCTTATGAAAGAAGAGGAAGCCTTTAAATGCATGTTTCACACAAGGTGTTTGTTAATGGTGCAATGACGTTAAGAATTTCCACTGTGTTACTTAATTGTGGTGTAATATCGGTATTATATAATTCTATTTTTGACTGAAAATTGTTCATAGCTCTTCTTTGAATATTAATCACAAGCTCCTGACAGTAATCTCTGAGTTGTCTGTGTAGATTCTCACTCATCCAGGTCATGGTTATCCAAAGTAGATCTCTCTGTGTCAACTGGACTGAAAGGTTTCCTTGAAAACGTTTCGCCCTCTCTCCAGAGAGCTTCTTCAGTTCTAAGTTTGCTGGGGCAGAGCTTGAAAATATAGCCCTGTGGACCATTGGCATGTTAATGGCCCGGGTGGTCACCTGAGAGTCGTTGGCGGGGTGGTTGGCAGGGTCGTTCGGTCAAGTTTCGGTTGGGGTGCTTCCCCTTTGTCTGTTGGGTCACATGTTACTTTGGATAATCTCTGAGTTATAAATTTACATTTCAGTGTGTTTATGTTTACAGTCAAGTTTTCATTTTTTAATATCAGCATTGTTTCTTGTAGTTCAGGTACCAACTGTAATTTTTTTTTTATCTCTGAGTTTGAGTCATTTTGACCGTTTCACTTTTAGGTCAAAGTCACTGGGTTTTTTGTTCAGCTTCACAATTTTTTCCTTTGAAAAGAAACTAAACATTATATTGTGGAACTCATTCTCAGACCTCTCTACATTGAAATGAACTAGCTGAGGACGCTCCAGATGCTCATATTATGAGCATCTGGAGCTCTGAGGAGACCCAAGACGCCCTGAAGGATTTCCATCCTCTGTCTACCTCAGCAGTGTCAAAGTGTCCTCCCAGAGCTGGAGGAGGAATCTGTGGGGAGAATGAGCTGGGACACTCTGCTTTAATTTACTCTCTTTAATTAAGAAGTTGATTCTAAGAGGGTTATTACAGGAAGAGCGGCATTATAGCACCTTAAATAAAACAAAAACGAAAAACAACAACAACAACAACAACAACGTGGAGTCCAAGAAGAAAGTGTTGCAACTCCATGCTTCATAAACACGGCTTTAAAAACTATTACAAGTCAGGCCAGACCTGACAAAAAACACAGCTGCGCTTCTTCTTGTCCCACAACCATCACGCCACAATTTCCTGCTGGTTTAAGATTTTTCTTTTTGTGTTTCAGGCTAAAGTCAAAACTTTTTGTGAACTCTGACTCCTGAATTTCTGCATCTTTTGTACACACCTTTGTCAGAGTATTAAAACTACACATGCAAATTGTCACACAATTAGCACAAGATGACAATGCAGAGCATATTTTCACAAATGGCATATCAGATTTAATTTAAGAAATAAAAACAAAAAAGAAAAACAAAGTGTTATTGTGGAGACTGTAAATATATACAGTAGCTGCACATACAAAATGAGATGCGTTTAATACTATTGGGGGTTCCTGGCGACAGCAACATCTGCAGCGCTAGTTTGATCCGTGAAAACACAAATAAATCGATGGTTCCGCGATCGTTTCCACAGAGCGGAATGTTGCAGCTGCAGCGTGGGGTTTCCCGGCGCTGACTGCAGGGTCACCGCGCCCATCTCCTCGGTCGATGGCTGGACGACAGTGTGGCAACGGGAAGGGCAGAAATTAAGATCGGTTGAGGGGGCACCGTGTAGCGTATCGTTCCTGTTGGATGAAGTATACTGACTTTAAAAATTGGCCTTTTGTTTGTCTGGGCTGTGTCTTCACGACACGACTTGTGGGTGTGATTTTCACCCCCCTCCCTTCTCCGGTTGGTTGACTGAGGTTGTCAAGCTCCCCAGCCGTAGCCTGTGTTCGGGAAGGGCTGCTCCTCGGAAAACTGACGTTAGCTGGCTGGCTAGCTAGTTTGAAAGCTAGCGCTGTGGTGTCCGTTGATGCGTGGATCGGAGCTATACGTCGTCCTGTTTTCCCAATCAGTGCCAAACGCCAAAACAAACGCAAATTGATTCAGGTAAGGTAAAATAAAACGGAAACCACGGCACTTCCTCATCTTGAATATTAGAAGTGAACACCATTTGTTAATTAATTGTTGTGGAATTGGACGGTACGGGGGTGGGGTACCTACAGCCATTTAGCTTTTTAGCCATTTAGTTAGCCGCGGTTAGCTGCCGCTGAGTTTAATATTTTAACCCAAGAGATTTGAAAATGGATTTGCATGTATCATACAACAATGATATTTCATTTATGACATGCAATTGTAAAGCACATTGTTTCAGGGTTGTGTCTTTAATTAGCTTGTGCATTGATATTTGGGAAACCGCTGTTAGCGAGAACTCCTGGCTGGTGCTTAGGTAGCGTTGACCAGTGAGGCTTGATATCAATGATGGCCCAGCGGAGCTGCTTCTTGGCCTAAAATACAGTAACGTAATGGGACACTTGGTGCAGCACATTGGATATAATGGCAATACCATTACCTTCTGCTTTAAAGGCAATGGAGTTTTTGCACTAATATTAAAGATATTGCTGATGGTTGGGAATGATATAATTGATACGAAATCTTGGAAATAATTAACACCAAATTTTGAAAATACAAGCTTAAGTATGGATAGTAAAGTGTCATTTGAAGTACTATTTCATGATTAAAATCTATACAAAGTGTTCCTTTTTGAAATATAAAGTTATTGCTGCCCGGTAAACACCCAATTTTAAGCCAAACTAACAAGTTAGGCAAAAGCTACGAAACGGCCCGCCAGTACAACGCCTTTAACTTTGGTTAGTAGTGTCATTTATTTGTCACCGTTTACCCAATTGAAAGATTGACCGAAGGTGGTCATTCAGTTTTATATAAAATAATTTAAAAAAAAATCATCTAAATGCAGCTCTTGCATGTTGGAGCCAACCAGGCCATCGCCGCCCGACCTTTCACTCTCTACCCGTTCAGACTATTGAGGCGCCAGAGAGCCAAATGAATTTACTGATTACTTGTAATCGAATCAAATTTACCATGTCGGGTTTAACGAGATTGTTAGTATGCAAGTAAGGGGATTTCTGGAGGCCGCAGTCGTCGGTTTCCCCGCTGCGTTGCCTTCGAAGCTAATGCTAACCACTTAGCTCTCCTTGTAATTGCGGAAGAGGTGTTGACTTTACCAACATATGAGGCAACGGCGCTAATATTCCAGCGGTTGATGTAGTGAATAAATTCGGTTGATTTAAAGTTGGTCCAGGTTTCTGTATGTGTGGGGAAGTGCATAACCAGAAGAGGAAATGTTATTCAGAACGTCGGTTTCTTTAGAATCGGTTGGGGCCTGATTTGACAGGCTAACTAGCGGACAACAGCCTGCAAGATGGCGTTTAGCCGCACGGTTTCAGATGTTTCATTTATCCAAGTGCTACGATCATTAAACAGTGCAGTGTCTAAAGAAACGCAATATTGTACCTACGTAAGACTAAATCTCTAAATCCTCCGTGCTTTTGCTTCATTATGGATATTTAAACTTTAATGTTTGCAGTTTTTGTAGCTCAGCCCTGTAACAGAGTAAGTGAGTCTAAACCAACTACCCTGCAGCCACTCAATTTTCATGCAAAATACTGTTAGTGTACTGTTGTAGGCAAATCACAGTCATGCACACACGCTGAGCAAACCACCTATTGGCAAATCACTCCAAACTGTTCTGGTAAAGGAGTCTCTAGTTACACAAATGTGAACATATATACATCAGAAGTATACCATCTCCCAGTTTGATCAGTCTTGTCCCACAGTACCTCTGTTTGATGCTCGGGTGACTAACAGGATTGTGATTTGAATAATGATGCGGAAATCCAGGCACTTGTTCTAAGCATGTTGTGTATAAAATAAGTCAGATTAAACTCATCCTTTTATGATCAGGGGACATTTCTAAAGCTCGCACTGGCTCTGCCAGCTGTTTATGTTGGTGAACGTAGATAGGATTATAAACTCATTGACTGAGGATTTTAGCTTTTAGGATTATAGCATTGCTCGGTGATATTGCTGGTAATGACCATCTCTGTGATCCAGCTTTAGACCTGTGAAACGCTGCTTTATCATTGTTCAGCAGTCCAGATAAGCAGACGTGTTAGATATGTGCCATTGCACAGAGACACGTTATTTATTCTTGCTGGAAATGCAAAAGGGACCTTAAAAGCAAAAGGCATTTGGGGCTCCAGGGACCTGAACACAGTGAGTGATCTACAACTGCAGGCTGTTTGTCACCGCTCATTGTTTATCATGCAGTCAGCTGACCCCGATCAGGCGCTTGGAAAGGAGAAGTAAAGAAGGAGAGGAACTCTTAACTGTAAGCATCTACAGAGATCAGTGGAGAAAAAACATCTTTTTGGTATATTTAAACCCCAAATTTCTGAAATAATCCTGACTGGTTCTATGTTTAAATTTCCTGTTTTTGTTTGAAAAAGACTCAAAAAGGAAAAATTCCTTTTTTTTTTTCCTTAACCTCTTTTTAAATACCTACATTAAATACAGTTTAATGTTTGTTTCAGCTTAATTTAAAAGGACAAAGGCACAGTTAAATGAACTTTTAATTGTTGGAATAAAAGTGTCAAACTGGTGCAAAACAGCTTAGCTCCCCTTTTCTGTCAGGAAACTGACTTTTACAGGTTTTGGCCATAATTGTTGGCTAATGTGACTTTTACAGCGCACAACTTTTGTGCTGCTTACAAGGAAGTAAAGGTCCGAGTCCCCTGGCTTTGCATGAGATCGTTGTGATCGGATAAAATTGCAAGTTTGCAAAAAAATTCCCAGCGATTGTTTGACATTTCTTTAATAGTTAAGTCTATCTAATGTCAGTAATGTTCTCTTGAAATGTAGTGTTAAAATTGTCGGCTGTATGTGTGGAGGACTGCAGCGTGAAGGTGACATTCTGTCTGGGTGATACTGTAATATTCCATGACACATGAATGTATGGATTAATGAGTTTAAGAGGATGAACTGTTAGAAAGGTCAGCCAATCAGCTGACCTGAAAGATACGCGTTCAGTCTTGTTGTTAACAACCTGGTGACATAGGTCTTCCTGCCTGGAATACACAAGGTAAGAATGCTAGAAAATACAGCAACAGATGTAATCTGAATAAGATCTTAGGTGCTAATTTTAGAGTTTTTGCTGTCACAGTAATGTTTTCTTCTCCTCCAAGGAAGCCATTTGGTCATGTATGTGGTCTTTCAACCTTGGCTTTATAATACACATTTATTGCTGGATCCATCCACGATCATCCCGTCTTATTGCTAACTTTTAAAGAATGATTGAAATCAATTTAGAAGAGAAGATTGAAGCGTAAAGATGTTGCAGATCTCTTTAAAGTTGTGTTTTAGAGCAGTGTCTCATTCTTGAAGATGAGGTCATGTTATGGAAAAGAAGCAGCTCTGATAGCAGCGAAACATCTGACAAGCAGTGTTACCTGATGCAAGAGATGGCTAAAAAAATGACACCAATAATTGGATGTCAAGTAAAATTGTCCAGGAGCTCCAGATGACTTTAGACATTAAAAAAACATGAGTTCACCACCGAACTCCATGTTTTTGGTGACCATTATCTGCTTTCCACCAGAAGAAAGCCTCGTCTTTGGTTTCACTTCTTCTAATGACTTTTCTAAAGCACATGTTTCCGTGGTGATGTACGTTTTGTAGCGTTTCCTTCACAACTGATGACTAGAACTTCTACCGGAGCAGCTTTTTGTCCCCTCATGAAGTTCAGGAGCCACAGTGACTCACTGCAGCACAAACCACAAAAAAACTCGGGCAACAACTGTCTGTGTAGATTCTCACTCATCCAGGTCATAGTTATCCAGTTAGATCTCTCTGTGTGCAACTGGACTGAAAGGATTTCTTGAAAACGTTTTACCCTTTCTTCAGAGAGCTGCTTCAGTTCAGAACTGAAGAAGCTCTCTGGAGAGAGGGCGAAACGTTTTCAGGCGACAACTGTTTTAAGGGTTATTTCCTTTTACAGTCAATCCGTATATTGGACACAAAGAGGTTTAAATGCGTTTTAAAAATATTTTAACGACCCAGACACCTCAATTAAAATGCTCAGTAATTTTTAAAGTGACAAATCTAAATCTGCTGACTTCAGAACCAGAAGTTGAGGCGCTCCCATTCTGCTTTTTAGCAGGACGCTGAATTTTCAGCCCCAGTGGAGACAAAACGAACATTTCCTTATTCAGGATCTCAGTTTTGAATGCAGTCGTGGTAGTGTTGATTTTTAATTCTGTTTTTACAGCCCACCTAAATTTGGACGTTCGCTTTGACGTTGACATTGTGTACAGAAAATCTCATAACCTAGTCTGTAAAAGAAACTCATTTCCTTCGTGCCTCAGGGACGTCCTTCATATGCTTAAATTCTGACAATAAAACAGTTCAAAGCTTCTCATAATAAAAAAAAGATAATGATTGTAATCATTTTTTTCTTTTTACAATTGTCATAATTGCAATAAAAGTTGAACTGGATTCACTAAAACTACACTATCTAAAACACACAAAGTGAAGCATATGATTGATTAAAATACATTTTTATAGACAAGTGCCTTGAAGCTCTGTGTCATAAGTAGCTTATTGATCAGTAAAAGTCTGAGTAACTGGTGGATTGAGGTCAACAGGATAATGGCAGATGATCAGTGGTCATCCCCTAACTGGATTTGTCTGGCAGTCTAATGTGAGTGTTGGGATTATGATGACGTTGAGGTAGAAAAGTAAGGTTGAACAAAATAGGAGTCCTGGTGAGCATAATTGGGAAAAGGGGACAGTAAAATGATCTTTCTAATAGAAAAACAGTCTGAATTGTTTGAGTCCATTTTAACATAAATGGTTAGATCGAAGAGTTAGATCAGGAAAGACATGTAGAGATGATTTAAAGTGCTCCTCTACTTTTTCAGATCAAGTGTGGTAGCTGGAGTACGGTAATTGAAAAAGGAAAAAGAATAATAATAAAATGAGTGAACTGGACCAGTTACGTCAAGAGGCTGAACAGCTCAAAAACCAGATCAGAGTGAGTATAAAAACCTATTAATGCAGAATAAAAGATGGAACCACGATGCTAAAAGTTCCAGGTCTGCGCAGATAAAGTTGCATTTCTTGTTTCCAGGATGCACGGAAAGCATGTGCAGATGCCACGCTATCACAGGTAACAGTACGCAGTCTGAAGTTCTCTAAAGCTGGAAAAAACACTTTGATTAAGTCTTTGATGTTTTACAGATCACCGCTAATATCGACCCTGTCGGGCGAATCCAGATGCGTACAAGAAGAACACTGCGGGGACATTTGGCTAAAATCTATGCCATGCACTGGGGCTCAGATTCCAGGTAGAATCACACATTTACAGGTCATTTGTCAGTATTTGTCTCCTTTTTTTGTTTGATGTTTATGTACCTGTCTTTTCCAGGCTCCTGGTCAGTGCCTCTCAAGATGGCAAACTCATTATTTGGGACAGTTATACTACAAACAAGGTAGGTTTGGGCTTTTCTTTAAGAGAACAATAATGTAATGTGGGCATGATTCTGATTTCTATAATATTCTCGACGTCGCTTAATCAAACACATATTTAAGTAGACGTTATTTACTTGTTTAAGTCACGGTTGATGTTTTTGTGTGATTGATCGTAGGTTCATGCCATTCCACTTCGATCTTCCTGGGTCATGACTTGCGCATATGCACCTTCTGGAAATTATGTGGCCTGCGGTGGATTAGACAACATCTGTTCAATTTACAACCTGAAAACCCGTGAGGGGAATGTACGTGTAAGCCGCGAGCTTGCTGGACATACAGGTTAGTTCTGCTTCTGAGGAAAATGAGACATTAAACTGCGGGCCACATCTTGGAAAACCTTCCTGCCTGTCAGATCAGGTTGTGTGACATTTTTCATGTAAATATTTGGATTGACTAAAGGCTTCAAACTGATTGATGGGATCTAAACTAGGATTGAATTGATGACGGGAGGTTGGATAATATTCCATTATTCACTCTTGTCTCTATAAATTCCAGGATACCTGTCCTGCTGTCGCTTTCTCGATGACAACCAAATTGTTACAAGCTCTGGAGACACCACTTGGTAGGTGCAATGTTTCCCTGCTCTGGGCTGCTGTCCAGTGAACGCTAGACCAAACCTTTGGATTCTGACAGCCTGTTTGGTTTTATAGTGCACTGTGGGACATTGAGACCGGCCAGCAGACCACCACATTTGCTGGACACACAGGTGATGTCATGAGCCTGTCCCTGGCTCCTGACTCCCGGTTATTTGTTTCTGGGGCTTGTGATGCCTCTGCTAAACTCTGGGATATACGAGAGGGCATGTGCAGACAGACCTTCACTGGCCATGAGTCTGACATTAATGCTATCTGCGTAAGTCATTGAAAACATTTAAAGTGTCCCGCTAGTGTATTTTTTTAAATCAACAACTTGGTTGTTTTCTCGTGCATTAAGAGGTTCTCCTGTGTATTTTAGTTCTTCCCTAATGGCAATGCTTTTGCCACGGGCTCTGATGATGCCACCTGCAGGCTGTTTGACCTGCGTGCTGATCAGGAACTAATGACCTACTCTCACGACAACATCATTTGTGGCATCACCTCTGTTGCGTTCTCAAAGAGTGGGCGCCTGCTTCTGGCAGGATATGATGACTTCAACTGTAACGTGTGGGACACACTAAAAGCCGACCGTGCTGGTAGGTGTCGAGGAGCATGCGTTGTTCCAGTCATCAGGAATGGAAAGTTTACTATGCTGTGCCTAACTTTAGCTGCCAGCAAGATGAATAAAGTCTGCCGTTTTTATTTCAGGCGTGTTGGCAGGACACGACAACCGTGTTAGCTGTCTGGGAGTTACTGATGATGGAATGGCTGTTGCAACAGGATCCTGGGACAGTTTTCTGAAGATCTGGAATTGAAACCTGAAGGTTTTTTTGGTTTTGTCTGTTTGTAATTGAATTTTTCACACGCCCCCCCCACCCCACCCCCCCCTTGAAGTAAGTGCTAGGTAAACACCAGTAGAACTGCGCCTGTCACAGGTACAGCCTCCCCAAAATATATCGGCCAGGCTATAGTGTCTTTTTTTTTTTTTTTTTTTTTTTTTTTTTTTTTAAAAACACAAATACCTTGTAATGTATAAAGAAAGGGACCCACCTAGTAGAGTTGTCTCATCACCCTGACCAAATGTGTTGCCTGAGATGTGAAGCACCATTAGTAATACAAAACTGAACACAACAGTACAGTGAATATGTGAAGTTGCTGAAGTGACATTGCTGCTGCCATAATTATACAAATCAGTGGTTTTTCACAAGGTTAATTAAAAATCTGGAATATTAATAAACTGGTCTTTTTTATTAAGAACATCTTTGTTTAAGCTTAACCAGGCTTCCAAAAACTAATTAAAAGAATCGGGGCTGCTTGTTAATGTAAATACAATCAACGTAATGAGCCTTCAGCTATCTTGTCTAAGCTGGTGTCCGCTCTTTGCCAAATTTGTCTTCAAATGGCAGAGGCTTAGCTAAAATGTAGGCCAAGTTAGGTTTTAAATGTAATTTCTTTTTGTTTTCCAGATGTTCTTTTAACTCCAAAGTTGACTGGAAGACCATTACAACTGCAGAATGTTCACAGCATCTTCTGTAACCGTTTAAACCGACTCTGACACCACAAAAACGAAGGGAAACCAATGCCTTTCATACACAAAGAAGAGCACAATTATTTTATCACACAGTTAAAATGAAATGATCTCCTGTGGTATCAAATGAGAAACTCGTGCATTCCTTCTCGGACCATTTTTGTTACCTTGAAAGAGAACACAACACTATCATCCCATGCAAATGCGTGTGTGTGTCCTGAAAGCAAATGTTGCAGTGTAATTGTACAAATTATTTAACTTTTTTTTTTTTTTTTTTTTTTAAAGAATTCTCTTCTGATGGTTTGTTCTTGACGGCTTTCTTTTCGTCATTTCTTTAGTGGTTTTAGACATGTTTGAATAACAGCTTGTCTTTCTAATCCAGTTAAATCATGTTAGACAAATGAGACAACACGCAGCAAGTAATGCAACTAAAACCTTGGATCATATTACATGAGCAACTTTCAAAATGTCCATGATGTATTTATATACTAGCTGCCCCCCCCACAGCTTTTTGCACATGAAGAAGCTTTGCCTCTCAACAAATACTATGTTAACTAACCAAGCACATGCTCTAAGTTATGAATGCTCATTCCAGTACAAAAGGAGTTATTTTGAGTAACTTTTAACATTTAACTCCATTATTTCTTGTACACGCCTTTGAATTTGGGTGGGAGCGGGGGCTGGTAAGGTGGGTGCTGAGATCATTTGGGCATGGCTGGTTTTATTATGCGGATGGGAGGGTTGTGTGTTTAGTATCCACTTTGAGTGAAACACCTCACCTAACTAAATAGACACTTCCTTTGCTTGGGACTGCAGTTGCAACTCTGTGAATGAAATGTACAAATCAATGTCTGAAAATGATGGTCTGATGTTTTAAGTTAAGACATATAATTTTGTCTGCCACGAGTTAATTTAGATGTGCATGCTGTAGACTTGCTTTCAATGGTGCAAAAGCCTATTTTTTTTTTTTTTTTGAGTCAGAAAGGTGTGGGCTATCTGTTGACTCAGTATAACAGAAGTCCTTTATTAATTTCAAATCTCTGTACATCAACTTATGGTGGTAATGCTAGCAGCGTAAACAATGGAAAGACTCTGATTGCATAGTTAGTGTAAATTATGCTTACCAGTTCAACTGATGCCATTTTTTGTAATTATAACAATCATTGCAAGAATTCTTTCCCTGACAAATCTTTTTCTCTTCAAATTGTCAGACTGTTGATAAAGTGTCCCAACACACAGGCCATTCTAAAAAAAAAAAAAGTGGGTACAATTAAATTTTTTGGTCTTAAATGGAAAAATCAAAGCATCTGAATGACATTTCACTGTATACAGAAGCACTTTTGTTTTAAGTTGTGACATACTTTCACTTTGTTTTTTTTTTTTTCCTTGCAATGATGTACAATAAATGTGGTGTATTTGTGTGTGGCCACAAGTGAAAATGCAATTCAGCTGAGATGGATTCCCTTTTCTCTTACCATGAATATAGAGCTCTGCACCCTTATGTACCTTTTCACTTTTTGTATATCATTTCAGTCTGTTGGTGTTACACGGTGAGCTGGATGCAAGATAGATACTGTACTAAATTGTACTGTTATGATTGGAAATGTTAATAAAAAGCTGTTTGAGATCTCTTGAATCCAAAGGTTGCATCAGATGTTTTCATTGTTTTTAATTTATCAAGTTATTGATAGTCTACCTTTATTCTAAACTAATAAATCATCTGAATATATTGTCCTAATTTGCCTGTACATATTTACAATGTCTTTGCATAACCTCCGTAATTATACTCATAATACTGTGCAGTTTGTTTACATTCAGACGGGAGCTGTAACCCTGAAGGTTAAACCCTCGTAATACAGTTATCAGGACTTTTAAGTCTATTTTTTATGAGTTATTGAGATCTAATGACATATTAGCATTTAAAAGTAAATCTTTCGGTAAAAATGTCGATAATTTTTAATGTGTCCGTCACTGTTTACTTGCAGAGAAGGGAACCTTACTCATGACAAAAGCCGCCATCTTCCCACCTCATCCAGAAAAGAAGCTAACGGAAACCACTGTAGTGGACGTAGTTGGACTGTCACACTTTATACAGAGAAGGGGGGATGAAATAAGTTTATTAAAAAAAAAACTAACACTAGTATTTTACCTAATCTACGTGCTACACAATACGATGAAATATTATGAGTACTGTTCTTAGATGGGTTTAACCTTATTACCGTCTTTATAATTAATCTATGGACATACAAAATATATTAATATAATATAATATACTCATTATAATGAGTCCTTCCATTGCGATGACGTATTTCCTATCTCCTGTAGGTAATGCCATTTTGCGAGGCCTTACGTGGTGGTTTCACTTTATACCTCGTGGAAAACATATACTTGTATTTTTGGCGTAAATTACATTTCTTTGTCAATTAGTGAATTTGTTGGGTAGTCGAAAACAAATTTAGCATCATTTGTGAAATTACGCTGTTTTCATTGGGCGCCATATTTGACAGTCGTCTCGCGTTGACAAGGCACGCTCCTCATTACGACGAACAAAGGAAGCGTCAGGTCTGTGAACTGTGGTTCGTCTACAAGGAGCTAAATATTGTTCATAACTTATAGGGGTCTGTTCGCACCTCTACATAATTTCCTACTTTTCTGATGCTCGACAATCTTCCGTCGAATCAATTGTTAGCCTGAATAATTTAGTCTTGTTAGCAACTTCGGCTAAGGCGTAGCAGCACTGGTCAGTTGTTTACAAGCTAAGTGCTAATCGTAGCATTATTTTGATTGAAACAGGAAGTTTTTTTTAAACTTGTGATAATGACCGAAGGATACATTCGAGTGGCAGAAGAAGAAAATGAGGAACCTATGGAGATTCCATCTGAGGACGACGGCACTGTTCGGCTTTCAACCGTGGCTGCCCAGTTTCCAGGAGCTTGTGGCCTACGATTCAGGAGTCCCGTTTCTCAGTGCATGCGAGGAGTGCGACTCGTGGAAGGGGTCCTGCACGCTCCTGAAAACGGATGGGGGAATGTGGTGTATGTGGTGAACTATCCAAAAGGTAAATGTGAACATCTTGCGATGAAATATCTTTAACGCTCTGCCCAAGGAGAAGACAGCTGAGAAGTTATTTATAATTCGTGATAAAGTTTAAAATAGAATGACACTAAGCATAGTCCACACCCACTGAATGTTGCTTTCAGCTAAGTTTCATTTCGCACATCAGATGCACTCAGCAGTTTGACACTTGCATTATTTCGTCTCACTTCACACTTATTTTGTTATGTGGTTAAACACACATCTAGCAAACCTGCTGATGTGCCTTTGTAGCAGTTGTCAACAGTCTGTATACTAGCAGCCGCATCCAAAATATATGCTGTAAATGTAGCTTTGGCATTAAAGGTTAAACATTTACATTTCTAATTTAGATAACAAAAGGAAGATGGAGGAAATTGATGCATCATCTGCTGTAAAAATGAAGCGAGGGGATATGAAAACATCTGATCTGATTGTTCTGGGTCTTCCCTGGAAGACGACTGAGCAGGATCTGAAAGACTACTTCAGCACGTTTGGAGAAGTCATCATGGTTCAAGTATGTGTTTGTTAACACTGCTATATCATAACATTTGGAATAGTCTGTTCTTTTATTTATTTATATATATATATATATATATATATATATATATATATTTTTTTTTTCTAAATTTCAGGTAAAACGAGAGGGCAGGACCGGCAGCTCTAAAGGTTTCGGCTTTGTGAGGTTCGCAGAATATGATGCTCAAGAAAAAGTGATCTCACAGCGCCACATGATTGATGGCAGATGGTGTGACTGCAAGTTCCCTAACTCGAAGGTGAATATGGTAATGTCCATACATATATCCTCACAATATTTTCTCATCCATGTCTTCCATATTTGTTGAAAATTCTCTAACCTGCAGTGTTTTCTTTTTCCATCTTTTAAAAAACAGCAACCTTTAGATGAGCCGTTGAGGAGTCGGAAAGTGTTTGTGGGCCGTTGCACAGAAGATATGACCACAGATGACCTGAGGCAGTTCTTCATGCAGTATGGGGAAGTCACAGATGTTTTCATCCCCAAGCCATTCCGTGCTTTTGCTTTTGTCACATTTGCGGATGATCAGGTTCAGTAGTAAACACGCACGCTGGAATTCATTGTGCTTGTACCTCGGTGTCCTGATTCGTGTCTTTGTTGCAGGTTGCCCAATCTCTCTGTGGAGAGGACCTCATCATCAAGGGTGTCAGCGTTCACATCTCGAACGCTGAACCCAAACATGGAAATAGGCAATACGATCGTACAACACGATTTGGTAATGGTTTTGGAGCATTTGGTAGCAGCCGTAGTGGGTTGGGAAGCAGCACCAACAGCAGTCTGGCAAATTTTGGGTCGTTCAGTTTGAACCCTGCCATGATGGCTGCTGCTCAGGCTGCTCTGCAGAGTAGTTGGGGGATGATGGGAATGTTGGCTAGCCAGCAGACCTCCAATTCAGGCAGTACCTCCAGTGGAACAAGCTCTAGTAGGGACCAGAGTCAGTCATTCGGTACAGGAAACAGCAATTACGGCACCAGCTCAGCCAGCCTCGGCTGGGGAACAGGGTCAAATTCTACGACCAGTGGTGGTGGGTTTAGCTCTGGTTTTGGGTCCGGTGTGGAGTCAAAGTCTTCTGGGTGGGGTATGTAATTTAAATGTTTGTATGGTAAGTATTGTCAAAAAGATTAGTCCTTTCACAATTGATTTCTGGTGTTGATGCGTATCTGAAAACTTTAGTTTTTTGGGAAGATGTTTTGTACATTTTGGAGAAGAAAAAAATGCTAAAGATTTAATTTAGAGTGAAGTGAGTTGTTTACCAGGATGTCAGGACTAAAGTGCTATTTTCAATGTCTTATTTGTTTGTATCCATTTCAACTGGATTCTCTAATGCATGTATTGTGAAATGTAATGCATGAATGTTTGTGGTTTACCATTTCCTGCTTTTTTCACCAATTTCAAGGGCAATCATGCATTGGGAAGAATCTGGTTGAAACCTAAATGTTTTAAGTGCAACTTTATTTGCAGTCAAGTTCTGTGGAAAAGCCTTCATTGAAATCTCTTCTGCAGTTCCCCTCTCTTCCATTTTCCTGCGAGGAAGCTCCTCTTTGGCAGCATTCTTGGGGTGATATCCGTATCATTCTCCCTCTTCCCACCTGTAAATGCTATGCCATCAAAGATCGGCTTCACTCCGCATGTTCTAAGAGACGGTGGGTGTTTTCATTTTTATCCACTTTTAAATGGAAAGAACTGCGCAACTGACATTTTAAGAACTGATGAGTGCGATTGAGGATGGCTTGTGGCGAAGAGTGAAGCTATGAGTGAGCGAACGGAGAGACGCGTGAAACGGACTGGTTGTGCAGTGAAAGAGCCCAAGTTGACTGCTTTTTTTGAGTGTGTGAGTGGAAGCTGCAGATGCTACAAACTCCTCCCCTAACAAGGACATTAGTACTTCAAGATTTTTTTTTTTTTTAAACTACCCAAGTTTATCCATTAAGTATGTTGATCCAGTACAGAAGAATCAAAATGTAGTGAAATGTTGTGATGAATATTTGTATGCTTATATAATCTGATTTGAATGCTGTATGGTGTGTGCTTTCATGTTATTGATCTGATCTGTTACGTGTGTACTTGATGTGGATGGCACCTGCTGAAGACTCTGGGAGACGCAAGTGATAGTGTGAGAACGTGGAGTGGTGTGTGTCCAGTGGTTCCCGGTAGCTTTTGTCTTTTTTTGAGGTGTCTAAACCCCATGTCAAATGAAGGGAGTTCTCTAATAAAGTTCATTTGAATATATGCTTAGTTGATATTACTTGAGTCAGTTTTGTCAAATAAAAAAACCGTCTAATTCGATTCACATATCCAGGGACCTTGGGCTCTGCTGGTCGAGGTCTCCGTTTGAACCCAGACTGAGGTCTGTACTGAAGGATGAAGACGGAAGTTGGGTGTGTGGCCTTCTCAGACATGACATGGGTAGTACTTGTTTCAATCTAGCTCATATGCCCTCATATTGTTATATTTATCAGCTGCATATCACAATAAGGACAAAGCAGTGAGCACTACTAAGAAATCATTTATGAAATCATTTACTGTTAATATTCTGAATAACTAGCAATGATAAAGAAATTGTGCTACATTTTAAGTCTGAAATATTAACACTACAGTAAATGAGGTTGCTTGAACGTCTGCTCACTGTTGCTCAATATTGTGAAATGCTGCCATTTTGTCAGGTTTGTAATGTTACTGTTGAGGACAGTAAGTGGCTTAATCCCATATGCAGT
Source organism: Pao palembangensis (assembly GCA_015343265.1). Lineage (NCBI taxonomy): Eukaryota > Metazoa > Chordata > Actinopteri > Tetraodontiformes > Tetraodontidae > Pao > Pao palembangensis. The sequence goes on along the minus strand of CM027087.1, from coordinate 7,187,624 downwards.
GCTGGTTTTTCTGATTTTGTGAGAACTTCAGCTCCAGCTAGGAAAAAATGCATTTATTTACGATGTGGACAGTTTGGAAGTCAAAAGTACGTTAAAGTTGACTTTTGACAACAGTAAACTGAAGCCTACTTGGACTCTAGAGAAGAATAATTTATATATATATGCAGTTGTCCAAACAAACATTTGCTTTAGTGCTCTTGCAAAGAATGTTCATGTTAAAGCAATTTTTGACTATCATTGTTCTCTTGGTGATCCATCTCTAAGTGTTGGGCACAAATGGGACCCTCCAGTCTGCCAGTCTTCTCCTTTACTCTCTGTTCTCATCAGTGTCTCTGCTCTTCCTCTTCCCAGCGCTCTTCTTTTTTAAACTCTGCCCCTGGTTCAGTTCTTCAATTTTATTTTGTATGTAGCTGGACTGAAATGAATAAAAGCAAATCCAACATTAAATTTGCTGTCTGCAGTGCAATGTATACGCACGCCTTTACAACTACACATGCATGCAGATGGATGAATTCTGCTTGAATTTGATCAGAAGTCTGAATAAAGAGCTGCATATTAAACTCACCAATGCAGTACTGCGACGGGCCACGAGCTTCACATCCTCTGAAGACACTGTGCTCCTTTTAGCATGTCTGAAACAGAATGCAAGTAGAGGAATTTTTTGTGTTCTAATATTAGTCTGGACTACATGAAGTTATACAGTACAGTGATCACACAAAAATCTTACCTTGCAAAAGCCTCCAGATCTTTAGAAAATATATCTAAGAAAGGAAGCAATAGAGCATGTGTCAAGATTTCCAGGGAAAGAAAATGTGTTATATACACATGACAAAGTTTGGGCAAAAATGCACAAGACAGGTTTTGACCGCCACAATGTTAATCTTCATACACGTTATTACAAAGATGCAGGATCTTTGTAAAAACCATATAAAAAGTTTTCATCTCTTTGTTTAAATTACTGCTGCTCCTAAATGATGAAAAATGCAGAACAAAGAACAAGTTGTGCTAAGTCTGTTGACTGGGGAATTTAAAAAAACTGCATGCAATATAATTAGTTTTGTCATAGGGAACCGCCAAGAATCTTAAGCTTAATTATTGTACTCCATCATGTCTTAATTTTTAAAGCAACAAATGAATCTGACCTGTGACTCACCACATTGTCTGACAGTCGTCTCCGTTATTGCTGCTATCACCTGCCGGCTGAACTCTCTCCGGTGCTCCTCTCCGAGCTTCTCGCATATCCGATCCACAGTGTAATGAACCGCTGCCTTTAACCTCTGGAATTTAAACCAGTTAAATTCATTACGGTGATGGTATCTATATAAATACTTTAACCTCTATTCCTTAGGTACGTCTAACGAGTTATCAAGCAGGCCAAAAGTTAAAATAAATCTGACCTGATGCGTTTCTTCTCTATCAACTGACATTTTTTTTTGTTCCATTTCCTAACATCAACTGAACAATGGATCACCGAGGATGCAATTAAGTCACAAATTACATTCACAAAATCATTAAATACAGAACTTCAAGATGCAGTTCACAACTGAAAAACAAATATCGCGGCACAAATTTTCCCTCAAACCAACAACTCCTGGATGTATTTCCTGTACCGTTGTATGTATGCAGCTGTGCGTGTAGCGCTTATATGTGGCCAGGAGGGGTATTACAACGAAACATAAACTTGTCCCAGTTTCTGACGGGTCAAATTCTAAATTTGCTGCTCATGCCTAGTTGACTTTTAGGATGTTATCCAAGGTTCTCACTGAAGTTCAAGCTTAAATGGCAGTCCCGATTGCAAAACAGTGGCGCTCCACAAATATCTGAGGAAATTTTATCTGTTGCAAAACCAGTGTCCACATGCCAATATGACAGAAACATTAACCTGAGCTTCTGTGGATCAAAATGAAATGTAAGTATCAGTGTTCATATTAAAACACTTATATGACAGCAACAATGAATTATCATAAATTATCATTAAAAAACCCCAAAAAACAAACAGACACACACATAATGTGCATACACGAGTAAACAAATTCCAAAAACGCTACTGAGGTCACCTTTGACATAAGTACATAACAGACTAATCTAACCTTGAGTTTTAGTGCAGATGTTACTCTAGCTTGCAATGCAATATTCAGCAGAAGATTCCACGCATGTACACCCTGAAATATGATACTTCCTCCTGCTCAAGTGGACGTGCTGGCGGCTCTGAAGCTTAATTCAACTCTAAGTCTAAATGAAAAGTTCAACAGTCATGTTCCTTTACATGTTAATCTTCATGGCATATCACAGCAGCAGATGGATACCGAGAAGTCAGAGGTTAAAATTGTGAGTGGTTGCTGTTTTTAAAGTTATGCTGAGAGCTGATTCTTTGACAGGAAAAAAGACAAAGTGAGTGTCTCTGTGCTTCATTTTTAGTCAAATAGTGACTGCGGTGTTTACGTTGCTTCTGCTGGTTCCTCAATTTTATGTCATGGGAAGGTAACTGGCGCATGCACACACACAAACACACACATAATGGTAATGGAAACCAGCCACTGAGCTCCTGGATTCTTCACAGAAAAATTAATAACGTTTTCACAGGCCCAAATCATCAAGATACTGCAGGCAGCCTCTTCTGAACAACCTGTCGGCTTCCATCGCCTTGTCTTTCATGGCTTCAGGTGAAACCACATCTTTCTTCCATGACAGATATTTAAATCGCCTAAAGCACAAATGCCACGACTTAAACCTCTGAGCACGAACAAAGATCCATTCACATATTTCCAACTCTTTCAATAGGTTTCTCAGTGCTCTTCACAGCCATAGACCCGGTCCCTCAGGGCCTGTGGGCTTCCTATCACGTGTTTGGGCTGTTGTCATGGGGACACGGACTCTGCACGGCCATCCTGACTCTGACAGCAGCAGCATGTGTAAGAACCAGGCAAAGCTGTGATGCTATCATGACTTCTGTAAGCTGCAGAGTGATTCCAGGATCGTGACTTTGCAGGCTGAAACCACCCCTGAGCTGTACTACACGTCCCTCAGCCTGACGCTGGCCTCTGCTTGCAGCACAGGTGAAACCCCTTTCCTACAGAGCCATACTGTACTTGGCTTCAGTTCAAAGGACTAACACCTGTTGGTGTCTGTTCAGCTTTTTTCGCAGTGAGAGGAGGACTCTGGCTGATTAGCAGGCTGTCCGTGACCGAGCCGGAAAGAAACGGCCCAGCTGTCCCACACTGACACCTGATACACTGCATGTTAGGCTTTCATGTGGTTTTCGTGCCGTCGTTATCCCGTAACATAAAACCCTTGGGAACAAAAGAAAAATTAAAAATGACTTAATCCCTCTCACGTTTTCAAGCTCACATCAGAAAAAAACCACAAAGCAGATGTGGACTTTTTTTAATTGTTGATGGTCAGCTCACATTGGGTCACGGGCTGGTAAACACCTCCACACGGTTGATGTATTATTATACAGATATTTATTTTGTTTACATAATGTGATATTCTTGAATTGGAGAATTAAATTATTTTATTAGAATATGCTGATGGATATCTGGCTGTAGAGAAATATTGTTATCCTGCCATTAACAAAAATATATCTGTTTAAAAATAGTTTTTTACAGTACAGATGAATATGTGGAATGTATTGTATAAAACACGAATTTTGACTGTGTTGATGTGTCATCGATAGCAAATACAGTCAGTTCAATGTTAACAGAAGCATTTGTTTACTTGTAATACTTTCACAAATCCGTAACTAAGAGCAGACTCAAATACTCTATAAGTCTCTATATTTTCATAAATATCTCAGTCTTAAATTCAAAATTTTCCTAAAGTTACAGAAATTGAAAAGTTACAGAAACTTCATCGCAAATGTCTTGCATTCCTTTGCTTTTTGAACAAAACTTTATAAAATCATTGTATAACAAGAATAACCGAATTTATTACCACAATCCAACCTACGTATGTTCTGAAGGAGCAGCTTTACTCTTCTCTTCTATCCTAAAAGTGCATCGTTATCGATGTACCACACAAGCCTGCCGCTTGCGGGCTTCACCCCGGTGATGGGCCATTTGTCCGGTTGGTCCTTCACACGACTCAGCTGGGTAATCGTCTCGTGCTTGCCCTTACCCATCACCAGAAGAGCGACCCTCTGAGCTTGGTTAATAGCGCTGAAGGTGAGGCTCATACGTTGGTGGGGCTTATTGGGGCTCTCGGTGAGCGCCACCAGACTCTTGTCATCAACATTTACTTTACAGCCGGGAAACAGAGAGGCCGTGTGGCTGTCGTAGCCGACTCCCAGCAGCACAAAGTGGAAGCTGGAGCCATTGACCAACTTGATGACCTCTTTCTCGTAAAGCAGCGCCCCACCGTCCTCCTCCACGCACAGGCGCTGGTTGATTTGCACGGGCATTGGGTGGATGTTGTAGTACGGGATCCTCAGGTGCCGCAGCAGATGCTCGTGCAGGGTGTGGAAGTTGGAGTCTAGTTCGTCAAGCGGCACGCAGCGCTCATCCACCATCCACACGTGGGTTTTGCTCCAGGGGAAGGAAAAGTGGTAGCGGGACAGCCTGTGGAACAGAGCCAGTGGTGCGGATCCACCAGAGAGGGCCAGATGGAAAACACCATCTTCCCGCACCGCTGCCTCTGCTGCCTCCTGCATGTCTTGAGCGAGCTGCTCCACCAGCTCCTCAGCCCAGGCAGATACCATGTCAGCCCTGCGAAACTTGCCTTGCATCACCTGGAAGCCGCTGGCTGCTGCGCCGCCCATCGCATCGTTGTTGATGATTGTCACTTCGGTGTAATACCTGAGTTCATTCCCTTTCACGTAGACATCCAACGAGGCCCCGTTCTCAGCACCCCCGGGGTAGATGCGGGGAAAAGTGTCAGCGAGGCTACTGAGAACTGGAGTCCATAGGTCCCAGGAGGCCAGGAGGCTTTCCGCTCGGATAAAATTATTCTTGCGTCCGGCAAAAATGTCAGAGATAAGTTCGGAATAAGCCTCCCGCTGCTCTACTGGAGTTAGCACATGATAGTCTGAAACAGGCAGGCCCAGGACACTGACGTCTGCCTGCTCCGTCACTTCCTTCCACCCGCTGTCCTTTAAAACTGGCTTGAATAGATTCTTACTCACGAGGATTGCTGGGTATGTCAGGCTGCCGTGACCGAAGTGGAACACGATCTGTTTGGGCTTGCAGTGGACGCTGTGGTGGTTCTGAACGCAAAAGATATCATTTTTAAAGAGTACGCGTGCGTATCCCGCCCGTTGGTCTAGTTTCTTCCCGGAAATCAAAAGAATGGGCACGCCTTCATAGCGGGCCTCGTCGATGTACGCCAGCACAGCTGCAAAACACAAACATGGAGATTTTCCCAACAGCAAGGCTAAACAATTATTATTTATTATTAGTGCTGACCTGCAAACGTTGGAGTGAGGCTGACATGATCTTTTGTCTTTTTGAGCTCCTGCTGAACCTCTGAACTGTACGTCTGGTACTGGCCCACCACAGCCTGACTCTTCCCCAGAGGCTGCAGGGACCTGAGGAGCTTCAGCTTGTTCTGGAGGACCTCTTCACTGCTGTTCTGACTCTTGGGAAGTCTCATGGTCAGCAGGGTCATGATCTCAGTCACGTGGTTCTGCAGCATGTCTCGGATCACCCCGTACTGGTCGTAGTAGGGAATACGACCTTTAAGCAGAAATGCCATTGGGGTGATTTTCGTTACGTTGCACACTCCCATGGGGAAGTTTTTTTTAAGTTGGTTTAAAAAAAAAAAAAAAGTAATTGATGCTCTTCTCCCTCACCTTTAACATCCAGGGTCTCTTTCACTACAATCTCCACCCTCTCAATGTGGTGCTTGTTCCAGATGGGATCCAGAAACCTGCTGTTGTCCATCCTAAATGGCAGTATCTTTGCAACTTCCTTTTCGAGAACGAAAAACACAAAAATGAAACCTCAATCACAGATTACCCGACAGATGCACGCTATGGGCTATTCTTACCTGTTTTCCCAAGTAATGGTCAATTCTGTACATTTCTTCATCCTTCAAAGAGCTCTCCAGCTGCGATGTAAGAACCTGTGCGCTCCTGAGGTCGTGTCCAAAAGGTTTCTCAAGCACCACCCTCAGCCATGCCCCACTTTTCGGCCTGCAGCTGCTGTTGATCTTATCAGCGACATCCGCGTACGCGAAGGCAGGTACGGAGAGGTAGAAGAGTCTCCCTGCCTCCGTCATCCCTTCTTGCTGAAGCTCTTGCTCAATGTGCTTATTCAGATCCTGGTACTGCTCTGAGGTCTTCAGCTGCCGGTACTGAGAGAGCCGCAGGAACTGCTCTTTCAGCAGGGCACAGCGCTCCTGCGATACGTCCTTCAAGCAGGACAGTCCCTTCAGGATCTCAAAGAAGACCGGAGTGGCCTGGTCAGCCGGAGAAAGTCCTCCGCAGATGAAGGAAAAGGTGTTTCCGCTGCTGACTTTGTTTAGGTAGAGGCTGAAGAAACCCTGCCAAAGGTATTTCTTCGCCAGGTCACCAGTACCTCCCACTACCACCACTGAAATGTGCCCAGGCGTCTGGGCATCCTTTCTGTCGCCGCCATTTGCTCCAGGGACACACAAAGTGGCCAGAAGCAGGACCACGGTCACAATCATGCTCTGGTCCGAAGGATTCAAACACCTGGCATTGAAAAAACAGACAAATACCAGTTTGAATTCCTAATCTAGCAGATGCAACACAATAAAAATCAGACAGTACAGGTATAATCTGATCTGGTCTCCGAACACCAAACAAATAAACACTATGTTACCGAAGACTTTTGCTTTTTTCCCCAGCTGGATTTAGATTCCCCAGAATTCGGTGATCTGCTGCAGTGATACTGTCATGAGCACAGTGATCAGTGAATCCTGGTGGGCAGATGTGAGCCACAGTCCAGGGCGTAGACTTTGCACTTTGCTCAGAGCTTCCAGTACAACAGATCTGCTGTCTGATGTCAGGAAAGTTGAACCGATGTTGCAAGCAGCAAAAGTTCAGAGGGTGAAAAAACACTAACTGGAATAGCATCAGTTATAAACTCTGCCACTGAGCAACATCTGGAAACCCAGTGTTCTCTTATCTTGTTTATACAGTGAAAATGCAAACAGCAAATGGCAGCTTATTACAACTGTCTTACTCAACAACAGCTGCTACACTATTTCGTCTCAACTATCAGATAAGATCGCAAAATCCAAAAAAAGCAATAAAAGTTTTTTTTTTTTTTTTTTACATGATGACTTTAAGAGCAGAGGTCTTTGATTTTTAATTTGTGCAGCTCACTGTTTTCACAGCACATGATTCCTCCTCGGTTAGAGCAGAGAAAATCTTAATTTCTGACAATATTCACGCTCAAATTGGCCCAACTCAATGAAAGGTTCATGTTCTTCTTCCTTAAGCTGCTGCTATGCCAACACTTCCTTAAGGGCTTTCACAGCGTGAAGTAAGTAAAAGGGTATTTAATAAACATCGACCGAAGTAGAAACCTGTTAACCAAATAAAAGATAGCGAAAGGGAAGAAACTTTAGAAGAACGCTGGATTCTGAGCTATTAACCAAGGCGTTTATTTGACCAAACCTGAAGTTAACACACCGACATGTGCTACTGAGCCCCCGCTTAGTGGCAAAGCTCCGTCAAAAAACATACATATTTTGCTCCACTGCAGCAGCAAAACGCAGAATACCACCAATGCAGCCAAATCGACACGTTTTCATAGATTTATCAGGCCAAGGGTTGAGGTTTGAATGTACTAACCCGCACAGAGCTGCAGACTGATCTCAGGACTCATTCTGTCCACATCAAACACTTCCTGTATGCTGCAGTCACGTGACCCGGCGCAGCTGCAGGTGCAAGTCGGGAATTTGGGTTTTATTGTTTTCTTTTCGTTGCCACACGGTCGGAACTACAACCGTTTGACATGGAACAGACTCCCGAATCATAAACTTTAGATGTAAATCTACAATGAGCAATTTGCAAGGTTTGAATTTAATACAATTGAAACCAGTGTGGAAATTCGCTGTATCCAAACAAGCCAATCAAGTCTAATATCAGAAAAAAAACACTACACAAGGCTGCTGAGCCTGTGAAATTATAAATATAATGATTATGATTAATAATAAAATAATAATTTGTTACTATTCAAATGTATTTTTCTACTTTTGTCATTACACACACACGCACACACACACACACACACACACACACACACACACATATATATATATATATATATATATATATATATATATATATATATATATATAATTAATATATAATTAATTAAAGCTGTTCCATGAGTAGATGAGTGTGATGGAAGGATGACTTGTCCTATTTTTTCCTGCCTTATGTCCGTTGATGCTACGTTAATAAAACTCCCCTACCTCCTATAAGTAACTCTTAATCTAAATGTCAAAATAAAAAAAAGAAAAATAAAATATAACCTATATCTGCTCTGCTGACACATATTGTGAGTTGTTGTGTATTTTTCATGTGGTGCGTTTTAAAACTGAGTCTGATCATTTCCTTCTCGTTGTCCCTGGCTGTTTCCTCTCACTTGAGGGCAGCTGTAGACGGCAGTGTAAACCTAAACCCGACCGCCCTCTACTGGCTGTCATGTGCCATCGCTGCTTTATTCAGTCGGAGGCTCACCTCAGTGTCATCAGCTCATCATTCTCTAATATGAACTGAAAAAAGCATCAGTAATATCAGCAAGTCACCTACACAAACTGCTGACTCGAGGGTGGTAAACCTTACTTCCTGTCTGTATTGTTCAGCTGTTTCATGGTGTCATCCAGGCCTATGCTCAAACAAAGCAGGTACCATTTTTGAGTAAATTATGAGCTGATTGTTCAATTCAATTTCAATTCAATTTTATTTATATAGCACCTTTTACAATAAAATTGTCTCTAAGTGCTTTACAGAGGTAGAAACCCAGAGCCTGAACCCCCAGGTAAGCACAGTGGCAGGGAAAAACTCCCTTTTAACAGGAAGAAACCTTGAGCAGGACCAGGCTTACAAGGGGGAACCATCCTGCTGAAAGTTGGCTGGGTAAAGGAGGAATAAAAGAGGGAGACAGGACAGAGAGAATAAAGAGAGAGAGAGGGAGAACAGATACAATCATAAAACCAAAGAAATACAGACAAAATACAATCATAGAAATACAAACATATCAGACATATATACACATAATACAGCATAGCAGGTTGTTATAAAGAGATGAACAGTATAGGCAGGTGCCGACAGCGGACCCTGAGTTTGCCATAGGCCAAAGTCCGTACAGCACGAAGGCCTGGAGACGGAAAACCTGCAAAGAGAGAGAGAAAGAGAGAGAGAGAGAGAGAGAGAGAGAGAAGGGGGGGAGACACACAGAACGACAAGGAAGACTGGACCCAGATAAAATAAAAGGAGGAGAAAGAAGAAGAAAAGGAGGAGAGGACGTGAGGGAGTGGTTGGTGTTGAGGAAGTGGGGAACTGCTCAGTGGATCATGTGTTTGTCCCCAGCAGCGTAGGCCTATAGCAGCATAGCTGTGCTAAAAATTGAAGAATAAGAGTCTGATGAGCCTATTCTAGCTATAACTGTGAAAACTGACTAAACTAGATCTGTCAGCCCTACACACTTGGTTTGAGGCTAGCTATATGCTTTAGTGAACAGAAAGGTTTTAAGTTTGATCTTAAAGGCAGACGTAGTGTCTGCCTCTTGGACCCAGGTTGGTAACTGGTTCCACAGTAAAGCTGCCCGATAGCTAAAAGCTCGTCCTCCCAGTCTGCTTTGATGAATTCTAGGAGTGAAGTAAACCTGCACTCTGTGATCTGAGTGTTCTTTTAGGTATATACGGAACTATGAGATCCTGCAGGTATGATGGAGATAGTCCATTTAGAGCTTTATATGTTAGAAGGAGAATCTTAAAGTCTATTCTGAATTTCACTGGAAGCCAGTGAAGAGAAGCTAAAACTGGAGAGATATGCTCCCTGGTGCTGATTCCTGTCAGAACTCTGGCTGCAGCGTTCTGTATCAGCTGCAGGTTTTTAATGGAATAATTTGGACACCCTGACAGTAATGAGTTGCAGTAGTCCAGTCTAGAGGTAACAAAAGCGTGGACCAGTTTTTCAGCATCACTCTGTGACAGGATGCTCCTGATCTTGGCAATATTACGGAGGTGAAAGAAAGCGGTCCTAGAAACCTGTTTAATATGAGGGAGAAATGACATGTCCTGGTCAAAGATAACTCCCAGGTTCCTTGCAGCCGTACTGGAGGACAAAGTAATGCCATCCAAGGAGAGAATGCTATCTGATAATCTAGTCCTCAGATGTTTAGCTCCAAGAACAATGACTTCAGTTTTGTCTGAGTTTAAAAGAAGGAAATTGGAGGTCATCCAGTCTTTTATGTCTTTGAGACATGCCTGGAGTCTGGCTAATAGCTCTGTTTCATCAGATTTCATGGATAGATACAACTGCGTATCGTCGGCATAGCAATGATTGTTATTGACCACACTGTCAGCCGCCCCCTGGCTTTTTCTCTTTGGAACAGTTGTCTATAGAGCATCTCTGCTGAAAGAGAAGAGAGTTCTAATGTTTAGAAATCTATGTTAAAATCTATATTAAAACTTAGATTAGATTGCTAGAATTTTCAGTGTCAATATATCAAGTAATACATTGGTTACAGTGCTTTGTTAACTTCCAACCAGTCTTCCTCCACTACAATTATATGTGTGTGTGTGTGTGTGTGTGTGTGTGTGTGTGCTTTGAAGTCTAGCTCATGCTCAGACATGAACATCTGAATATTTAACATAACTGTAACTTTAACTGTGTGAGAAAGCACATCCTTAAAGGAAGCTCAGGAATAAATGGACACAGTTCGCCAAGTGATAAAAAGCTTCCTTCCATGTCCTGCATGAAATGCTGAAACACACACAAACGGAGATGCACAAACACACAAACTACCTGTAAAAAAACCAGCTGTATTGGCTGTGATCGCGCTGGAGAGCCCTCCCAAGTTGACCAGTTGACTGTGAATTGTAAACAGTAAACAGGATGGGGCATCCTGTCTCTTTCTCTCTCTCTCTCTCTCTCTCTCTCTCTCTTTCTGTGTGTGTGTGTGTGTGTTTGTGAGTGTGTGAGAGGGTGTAAAGAAGACAGGCGTCAGCCGCTGAGAAGAGAATGAGCCCATGCAAAGGGTGCTAGCCCAGCTGTCGCTGCTGTAAGATTTGAGCGACCACAGGATGCAAGCTGTGTGTGTGTGTTTAAGTATGTGTGTTGCCCCCCCACACACACACACACACACACACACAGACACACACCGAAAACCCCCCAGGCATTCTCCACAGCCCCTGGCTTCCTTCCTCCCCTTTGTTAAGCCTGCGAGGCAGACCTCGTCAAGCTGAGCACACAAACAAATTGAATATGAATGTGTGCTGTCATCTTTATTAGGCCCCTTTGCCAATACCCATTACGTTTAACAAGGATCTTTAGTAAAGGAGTTTTCACTTTCAGTTCTTCTTCCTCGCCAGACGAGGAGGATTATAGCCAGCCCAGACTGGAACCAGTCTGAATACACAACCTGTTACTCATCAATGGGAACATAATAACACAAAACTGTGACTTCAGATCCACACTTTTAACGTCAGATCCACAGGGTTCCTTTAGCACAGTGTTAAATGTGAAATGTGTGACTTTAATGTTATCATTGGCGAGTTTCTATTTCACGTGTCCATTTGACTCTACGCACCAATGCAAAGAAGTGAAACAAAAATGTAAAGGTCTGGAGATATCAGACGTATCAATGCAAATAGGAGACAGGAGGCTAATAAAATAGACCCATCAGAGATCAAAGTCTCCAATCAATTGATGTCTTTCTGAATGTAAATACAGCGTTTAAAGCAGGGAGCACACCACTGGTAACCCTCAAGGGCAGGAGGGCCTAACCCTTCTGAAAACCTCTCCATACTGGTGGAGGCACTTTTATGACACGAACATGATGAATGAAACTGACTCACTTGTGTTTACTGCTGATTTGACCGCTGACAGAAGTAAAAAAAAGAGTTTGGTGGTTTTATGTTCTCCGCTCACGTTTAGGCAAACACAAGAAAACTGATATCGGCTGAACAGATGGAAATGACAGAGCGTGCTGTGGAAACAAGTGGACGGCAGTAAATGGAATATTTCTCTAAGTGCATGCCTCCAGACAACCTCCTGGTGACTGAAGACCCACAGACCAGCAGCAGCTGAAGCATCTGAAACATGGAGGATTATAGATGTCAGACCATTTTTTTTATCATATAATCTACGATATAAATGCTACGTTTTTGTGACTGTTGTCTGACACTGTCAATGTTTCATGCCGTCATCCATCTTTATTCAGTTTCCTTCTGAATATCCTTCAGATGTTTCTTTACCTGCAGATTTTTCTGCCTCCACAGCTTCTCTACGGTCACAGTAAAGACTCGACCAGCGGCCTCTACTGTATGAACAATGCTCTGGACTCTTCATCACATATTCTCACGTTTGCTTTCCTCAGGAGACATGTCAGAGCCTGCTCGTGCTTTTGTATCTGCCGCTCTCCCCACACAGACGAGAACCTCCCATCCTGCATTCCTCTGTGGACACGTAGACAACTGAAGCAGTAAAACATATCAAATGTTTCAGTGCTATATGTTATTCCTATAACCAGGAGACTTCTGATCAAAACAACGAAAGGGCTAAAAAAAAGAAATGACTTGCGCATGGAGATCTTGGTAGTTCGTGGGAATCGTTAAGTGGTGATGAAGAGGTCAGTTCTAAAATCCAGTGGAGGAGCCAGAGCACATATCTTAAATGTAAAATATCAATGACTTCTTGTTGTGTTTTGGAAGACTTGAACTAGAAGTATTTCATTAATTTCCCAACATGCGTGTGCCCACATGCCCTTCTTAGATAGATGATCATAAACAATACTTACCACTGCACCTTAGCATCACGGTCAAAGTGCAGTTTTTTTATCTGATGCTGTAAATGTAAATAATTTCACCCACAATACAACTTGAATACCTGCATTTAGGGCACATGTTCTTGTTGATTATCCTCATGGAGGCAAATAAAAACGTAATTTGTTCACCTGAACCACAGGTGAGGGGTGGATTTATGAGGTCAGCTCAACACACACAGTTCATTTTACAATTTGAATTATGCAAACCTGGATGCTGGGGTTACTTCCTGGAGCTTCTGCTGGAACTAAAAAAATCTTATGGTGGATAAAGTTGGGTTTGGTTACCTGTGAAAGATAAGGGATTTAGGTAAATTATACAAAACTGTTCCACACAGACAACAAAGAAAGTCCCTAATCCATAACGATGCTAATCTGTTGTTTCCTGATTAGAGCTGGACCATGTACAGAACACGAATAAGTGAGTTCAAACTTGTGCATATGTAGGATTGATCATTACATGCCGTAATATTATGGCAATACAACTGCAGTTGTAAATAAGTCAAAATCGTCACATCACATTTTATTTCTGCCGTGTTATTAAAGACAGTCTTTGCCTCGGTGGTTTTTCTTATTAAATTTGTGTCTGTGGAAAATTCCTGCTTCATAGACTCATAAAAAAGTTTAAAACCACAGGATTATCTGAAAAATGCTGTGCTGAGCCACATGTCAACGCCCCCAGGATGGCTTTAGAAATCTGTTGAAGGAGGCTACACTGAAAAGCAGACGAAAACTAAAAGAATAATGTTTATTGAAATAAATATAAAAAAGGTAGTCATCGCGTACTCACCCCGTGTTTGGGCTGCAAGCATTTTTGGAGCTTAACGGTAAACAAAGATTGCAACATTTTCTCAAACATCTGAAAAGCACTTCGAGCAAGCTTTGACAGGTATGTTTAATGAGGTCTTTTTGAATAAATGATTGATTCAGGGTTTTTGTTTTTGACATGTTAGAGCAAAATGCAGCGTCCAGATGTTTACTATAAGGCCGCAAATGGAATTCAGCTGTGGAAAAGGTTTGATTTACTATACATCTGTCCATCCTGAAAGGCCGTTGCTAAAGTTTTTCAGTTAACTTCTTCATCTAAGTTACGGAACATTAAAGTAAAGCATAGTATTGTCTGTTTTAATTGAAGGCCCTGTTGCTGTTTTTGTTATAACTTCTTTGAGCAGCACTAATAGTTAGACAGTCACCCCAGTGCATATAAACAAAGGTGTGAATACATCACGTCCTAACAAGGGCTTTGGGGGAACCTCACTGGGGTGGTAAAGAACAGAAATGCATGTTAAGTCTCCCCCGCAGGCCGTTGTTTGCTGATACCACAAAAAGCATGAGGAAAGTGGGGGGCGTGAGGGCAGCGCGCTCTGAATGACATGGCGTTGCTGCTTCGGCCAGCGATCACTGACCCACAAAATGCAGATCCAGCCCCCAGCGTGAACGGCTTTTATGTTGTCACTGCCTGGGTTGGGGGCGAATCTGGAATGCTCGACACTGAGGGGCTGCCGCCTGCTCTCAGGCAGCAGGCGCACTCTATAGGTGTCAAAGAAGAAGCCTGTATTGTAACGAAAGCATTTGCATATTTGTGTGACACAAAGGGTGTTAACCTTTGACACGTGGGAGAACTGGTTAACAACAGAAACCACTTCTCACAGTCCAAGCATTAACACACTTGAAAATAACACCTTAGCATACCTCCGTGTGTGTAAAAAACGATGGAGAGAAGCGATAAAGGGCTGCTGGAGTGCTGCAGATGGAGGATTCCTTCAAGAGACCGTTCACACCAGAAAGACTTTCAATCTGGAAGCGTGGTATCGTCGTCTAAATCAAAAGCAGAAGGTTTTTTTTTTTTTCCAGATTCTTTAAAAACTAACATTTGAAGAAAAATCCACAAAACTCCAAAACACCATTGCCATATCTTTGTTCTGTTTTGATCTTCACATGGATAAAAAAAAGTTAAATTCTGTTAAAACAGGATTTGTTTTGTGAGGAAATGAGTTAATTACCACCTGAAGGTCACGAAGCCATAATTCAGCCCACACTTAACTTGTTAATCCATTATTTTGCCAACATCGTTCATTCTCTCTCTTGTATGATTAATGTCCGTGTACGCTATATTGGACAGACAATGTTCACCTCTTCACTTGATTTTTTTGGGTGTCTTTGTTATGCTGAGCAACTGTCACATGGAGGGGCTCTTCTATCCAAGTACATGCTGCTTCGCAGGAAAAAGACTTGACTCTGAAATTCCACCAGATGAGCGTTGCTAGGTGATGCTATTGTCACATGACATATTCATACCCAAATTGCAAGGGTCTTTTTGAGGACTATCTCATTAGTAGTCATATATTCATACCAGACAGCCCCCATCTACTTGACCCCTCCTTTACCAGTCGTGGGAAAGACAAGGCCTGGGTGAGATGTGGAGGATTTAAGTAATCACTTGGAGGATGGTCAGTAAAGATTGGCCAACTTAAACACTCTTTCACTCTGAGAGGCTCCAAAAGTCCATATTTGCACTGTTTCATTGTCACATATTGTTTAAACACTTACAGAGTAAAAAACAAATAAGAGCTGAAAAATTAAATCATGACATTTTAACCAGAGGGCAAAAAAAGAGCACTGCGGAGTTAACTAAACACAGTGTGATGGATTTTTAAATTTCCCATAGGTAGAAGTGAACAAAATGCATACAATAGAAAAAATGTTATATAATTTTATCCTGTCAAACATACTTCTATTTTTTGATTTGTTAAACAGTAGGTCCTCATGGACCTCATAATGGTTTTTACAAGAATGGATGAATTAGCTAAAAATTCAAATTAAATGCACATATTTCTAATATAACGTATTATTATTATTATTATTATTATTATTGATAATGATGATGATGATGATGATGATGATGATGATGATGATGATGATGATAACGAAATAAAACAATAAAAGTAATAATACCTTGCTCCATTACTCTTCTATGTAAGCAGCATCATGTAACTGTAGTTCGGATCGACAAAGATTTTGACAGCTAAAAACAATGACCTCAATTCAGTAATTTGTTTCTTTTGTTATTATCAATAATGTTTCATAAAAACAATAAAAACATGCATACATGAATTTGTTCTTTTCAACCATAAAACCATGTTGATTTTCTAAGTTTTACTGTATGATATTACACATTTTAAACCCAACACTGATGGTGCAGTTTCAGGAGTTCTTCATTCATTCAGCGACAACAGGTTCAGGCAAACCTCCTGGCCCCGCCCACTTTATTGCCATATATGGATCATTTCCACATTCCAAAGCGCGCGGGGCGGAGCGATGACGCCACCTGTTTGTCAATGGTCTGAGAGCTCGTGCTCAGTAAGCCGGTGAAGTGAATCCAGGAGTGGAGGCAGGGGGACAAGAGCTGGGACACCCTTGGGAAGTTAACCACCACCTTGACGAAATGTGTGCAATCATGTCTCTCCGGCGAATCTTTTTATTTATATTTATTTACCAGGTGTTTCCCAGAAGTCTGTCGAAAGAACGTAAGTACTTTTTAAACGCTGTTAAAGAAAGTACCGCACCTCGTGAGTCAGGAGGTTGGAATTTGATAGCCCGTTTTAAATCCTACTTGCGCTTTCGTCGACTTAAAGTTGATTTTAGCCCGATCACTTTTTATGTCACTAACCATAAAGTTTTACATACTTGTTTTTAATAGCGCTGAAGCATTTAGCTACCTCACATTTTTAAATTTGAGAACTTACTTGCTTTTAACTACGCCATGTACACCTATGTGGCGTCTCGATGCGTCAGCTCTTCTTTTCACTTATTGCCCAGATTCATGTGTTTGCCTGGTCATGGAAATTAATCTACTCACGCCTTTCTCAGACATTATTAGGTTTTTATCTGGGACGGGAGGACACGGTCAACTAAGTCCTGAATCAAACCGATACGCCTGATTAAAGTGTCAAAAAGCACGACATGTTGTCCACCAAAATGTTGTCCTCACAGACAATTAAACTGCGTCACAGTGTCACATTTACATTAACACCCTCGCATTTAGATATAGTGTTGTTTCTAATGGATATAATGAGATTGTCTTTTGTTTTAATAACTTTAATGCGCTTCCTTTCTAGAACTATTGCTGGATATGAGCGCTTCAGGATCTGAGTTGGGATGGTTGACAACTGATGATGGAGTGAGTACACAAATCTCATCAGGCACTTCATTAAACATAGGGGTTCAGGCTCAAAAACTGTGAAAGTTTAGAAAAGCCAGATGAAGGCCATGTGTTAAACATGTCTGACTCTACCCATTTACTCTGCTGCAAATCTCTCCGGGAAGGAGAGAATGAGACTGCTTGGTGAGATTTGGCAGATCTATGCTCCCATAAAACCCGCTTGAATTCATTAAATTGTCACGATTGCCCTATGTTTGGATTTATAGTATCTAAGTGTGAACGCACAAGCCCAAAATAAGGTTTCCATTGTGGAACTAAACCGTAAAACAAATGTTTTTGATTCTGCTTACTGAAATTAGACCTGATAGCAGCAATATAATCTGCTCAAAAGGCAGAAAACTATTTTCTGGATAGAGAACCATCCCTCTATCTATAGTTCAGTGACTTTCCATCTAAAAAAAGCAACAGGACGTGACTGCTTCCGCTTTTTGCTCTATATTTTTTGTGTGACTGTTCTCAAGAATCTGTGGCTTTCTATTTTAATGGGAAGAATATTCTGTGGGAAGAATCACCTGCGCCTGTGTACTGCTATTTTCATGTCATGTATGGAAGTAGGGCAAATATTCTTATGTATTTCTACTTTGTTTCTCTGGGAACAGAGAACAGCACAGTTACGGTATTCTTATACTATAAATATGGCCTACATATGAGCTCCTAGATTTTAGGAGGGTCCCTTTAATCTTTCCAATGGTCACTGCTTTTGTAGTTTAAGGTCCTAAATGTTGCCTTCACAGCCTGCTTAGAAAGCTCATTTAACCATTATAAATGTCGGCTGATGTTCTTCAGTAGTTTGTGTGTCACATTGTAACCTGTGTGTTAGTGAAAACCCACACACGTTGTGAGTGCCGCACATGTCAAGACCAATAACTTTAATTTATGGAAAAAAACAGCTTCAGCTCCTTTTGGTAGTTTTATGAGCTTCTTGCGCAGCGTGACAGAAGTGGGTGTCTCATCAGTAAAATTGGTTTTCAGCGTGAGTAAAGCTGTAGAACCCTGTACTTATTCCTTGAAAAAAAAAAAGCTTTCCTCTTTCATTATTGTAGTGTGGTGACTCTGTGGCCCCCTAAACTAACCAGTCTTTTTTTTTTTTTGTTTGTTTTCCTCTATTCCACAGTGGGAGATAGTCCAGACGGTGGTGAACGGCACACTTTATTATTCCTACAGTGTTTGTAACATAGACTCCCCTGAACAGGATAACTGGTTACGCACCACGTTCATTCAGCGACGGCCGGGGATTTCACGTGTGTCGGTGGAGCTCCGCTTTGTTGTGCGAGACTGCAACACTTTTGATGGCGCCTCTGTCGCCTGCAAAGAAACCTTCAACCTTTACATCTCTGAAGCGGACGCCGACGTGGGTACCAACTTCCGTAAAGGCCAGTTCCGTAAAGTGGCCACCATTGCCCCCGACGAAGTCACACACGGTCGTGTTCTGAAGGTCAACACAGAGACTAGGACCGTGGGGCCTCTGTCCAGGAGGGGCTTCTACCTGGCCTTCCAGGACATGGGTGCGTGCGTGGCGCTGCTCTCCACCAGAGTGTACTACACAACCTGCCCGTCTACTGTGCAAAGCTTGGCAGAGTTCCCGGAGACAGTAGCAGATGCTCTCAAAGAGGTGGAAGGAGTCTGCGTGGAGAATGCCATCAGTCCGGCAACCCCACGCATCTACTGCTCAGCTGACGGCGAGTGGGTGGTTCCTGTGGGCCAGTGCCAATGTCTGGCTGGTTATGAAAGCACGGGGGACTCCTGCCAAGGTAAACATGCATCTCAGACTCAAGCGTCATATGTTGGTGTAGTAAATGAAACTCCAAACACTGCTGTGGCAAGCTGTGAAGAATGGCTGCAGAAAAATGTTAATTGTGTTTGTTTGGCTTGAAATATCCGTCTGGAAATGATCTCTGTCTTCAAGTGGTTCAGGTAGAACAGGGACAGGCATGAGTTGGGCTGCATTAGACACCACAGATTGCTCCATGTCGTTGATGAAAATCTCCATCCATCTCTGTAACTGGTACCTTTATTTCCTGCTTTTCTGTCAGGGCTCAGAACTCGCAGTCGAGCCGACCCTCTGTACATTTCAAGACCTTGCAGTATGTGCTGCTCTCGTGATAAACTCATTGGCACCCACACAAAACAACAAACACGGGGGTCTTATTCCCCTGCTCTTGTGTGGAAGTTCTTGGTATTCCTGGGTGTGGCGCATTCAACTGTCTGGAGGAAACGTGGGAGGAGAGATGCTACAGAAAGAAGAGGAAGGAGGGAGGAAGGGCACAGTATGGTGCAGGGATTTTTGAAAGGAATTCTTTCACCCTGGCGTCACCTCCAGCTCAAGGAAGGACTGTGTGAATGTATCAGAGTGGCGACCTGAGTGGCGTGTCTTCTGCTCACAAGTATTTGTTTTTCATCGGTTGCTAAGGTAACGACCACCACAGATTACAGGGACAGGGTGACACGCCTGTCAGAGGTTGGACTGAGTCAAGCTGCGGTTTGTGATCCGAGTCACCTTGACTGGCACGGATTGGTCTCTGTTTGGAGCTGATTTCTGGAAATGAGGCCAATCTTTTAATAACAATTAGTTTGTGGCTTTACATAATTAAATAGTTAAGTAGTCAGAATAATTATCATCAGATTACTAGTTAATTACAATTTTTTTGCTGCTACTGAGACAAGTATGTGCTGTAAAGACCGTATCTTGTAGTGAGGTTGTAAAAATGAGCACGGCACCAATCAGAGGAATGTTTGAGGACAAGCTGGACTCTGACCCGAGCACCTGAATAGGAAGTTGGCAGAGGAAGACAGGATGTATTTGTGATTGTGAGTTCTTGAGCCTGGAGGATGACCTGATTGTTAGGAATTTATGTTTTATTACAAAACACGAGTCTAATCCTGCTGTTGGCTCCATTCACACCCCCAGAAAGTGATCTCCTTAAAGGATCCAGGCCCGGAATGTGGATTTTGCTGAGCGGCCCGACTGTTGTGGGAAAAGGAAGTAAAATGAGCCGATGAGGAATGCTGACTGACACAAATAAGCAGGTTGTCCTTGGGCCGAGTCAGAAGGTGGGGAGTGAGTCGACAGTTGGTGCAAGAGGGTGGTTAGCTTTGCGGCTGCTTAGTTAGGTGTGGAGTGTAATTTAGTGAAGAGGATTAGTAGAGCAACGGGACAGCTGTTAGCCAATGACATGCCCCACTTTGCCCCCCCCCCCATTGCTCTTTCATCCGGTTGTTAAAACACGCAACAACTCCCCCTAATCCACGTTAGCACTCATTAGAACAATGAGCCGGCACAAAGAGCTAAAAACAGATTCAATTAACAGATGCGCCGGTGCGGAACACAAATCCTTTTAGGTTTAGTATCAGACCAAAATGATTGATTAAGCTGCAGAATTCTGACAAACTGGCCCAAGTTAATATGCACAGAGTTTGTTTTAATGTGCTGCACACATGCTGACATTTGCGAGCTGCGTTGTGAGCAGTGCAACATATTTATGGCACCACTCTGTCCGATGCCTGAGACAATGGATGAATGGGGCTGGAGTTTCTGTGGTACGTGACAGAAGTCCTGCCGGCCCAGCTCAAGATGGAATGGGCCGGCCTCCCTTTCTTATTCGAAGAAAGACCCGACTGCACCCCCACTGCTGCCCAGTGACTCCCCTGGGAGAACTTCTGTTGGTGCTCCAGACCTTTGCCCTCACCCCACCACCTATTCAGCTCTAGCCCTCCCACCCATGCTCAGCGTGCTCCTTCTCCTCCACTGGGGCGATTCTTGAGGTGCAAAGGTCCTTTTGCTTTGGTGGCGATGTAATGCTACCAGATCTTGAGTAGAGGCTAGACTCAACCTCTTCTCACGGCCACCAGCACCGGGGGTCACATGAAAAGCTTCTCTTTGGAGAGCAAACGGGGGGGCGGAATCCTCCTAAGAGGTGGTCTAGACAACGAATGTGTGTGTCCTTATCAATAGACATTAAAACTCCTACTTTTCCTCATACTCAGCCATGGGTGTTGTAATTTTCGACCGGGTTTTGGGGGTCAGTGGGAGGAAGTAGAAAGGGAAGAAATGCCATCATCTTCCTGTTCCATGCTCATTAACCTCCTGCGTCCTGTGGAAGGCAGTTTGTCCGTGCGGCAGAAGCCAGAGAATTTGAACTGTAGGTTCACAAGGGAAAAGCAGATCACATCACTTGATGGATTTAAAGCTGTGTTGCCTTCCGGCTGACACTGGTAGGAGGACCTGAAATTCACCCTCTGGGTGGAAAAGACAGGTCGAGGCAGATCGTCAGGGAAATCCCTTTTCATTCCTCAGCACACAAAAGCTCAGTTATTAGAAGTTAGTCACAACACGAGCTTCCTGGCAGAAGGAGTGGAATGATCTTTGATCGGTTATGTATTCTTCCTGTCTTTGTTTCACAGATACCCCTAATATAATAACATTAAACTGACCTGGTCTCCTTTCTCCCACACAGCTTGTAAACCTGGTTACTTCAAGCCATCTATACAAAGCAAGTTCTGTCAGATCTGTCCTGATAACACCAAACCCTCTGAGGCCGGTGCCACCGAATGCCTGTGTGAAGAAGGATTCCACCGCTCCCCTTCTGACCCTCCTGCATCCCCCTGCTCTGGTAATGGTCACCTGACTATTCTCAATCTTCCTTTTTAACTAGACTCGGAGCAGATGGAGCTAGATGTTCACTGTCGTCTGTGTCCTCTCCCAGCTCCACCCAGCGCCCCTCGTGATCTGAGCTCCAGCACCCTGTCAGCAGAGGGCAGGCTGCAGCTGTCATGGGGCCCACCACTGGTGACTGGGGGCCGCCACGACCTCACATACAGTGTGGTGTGCGCGCACTGCAACGAGGGACAGTGCGTCCCCTGTGGGGAGAAGATCCGCTTCGAACCGGGCCCCACCGACTTGCAGGAAACAACGGTTGTCGTCACTGACCTGGACGCTCATCTTAACTACACCTTTACTGTGGAGGCTCACAGCGGCGTGTCCCAGTTCAGCAGCGAGAAGGCTGTCGCGAGCCTCACCACAGCACTGGATTACACTGGTGAGTTCAGGTGATATGCCATTACTCAGATTTCCCTTTCTTCAGATATTTTATCCAGAATTCTTAGTCAGACTGAAAAACAGGGGCTTACACTGAGGAATCCGGTCTCACCCACCTAGTCCCCAGGGATCTGATCTCCTCTCCCTGGGCTGTGATTAGTCACTGACTGTTATTTTTCTTTCCATCTCCATCACCAATGCTCAGATCCCCCCAAGGTGACGTTTATCCATCTGGATGACCGCAGCGCCACCAGTCTGACTCTTTCCTGGACTTTGTCTCGCAGACCTCCAGCCCACATCAGTCACCGCTACGAGCTTATGTACCGCAGAAAAGTAAGCCGGTGCTTTATGCTGCTTTGGTTCTCGTCTCCCTCCCCACAATTAAGACCCACGCCGTCTGGTGAGGATAATAGCCTAACCCAGCCACTCTGGTCCTGCAGGACGACAACAGCGAGCGTGACGTGACCACCTACACCGTCTTGATTTTGGAGAAAAACTCTGTCCAGATAGTGGACCTCACCCCGGACACTCCCTATGTTGTCCGAGTCCAGGTGGTGGGTCCAGAGGTCAACCCTGGCAGCCACAGTGTGGAGCACGTGTTCCACACTTCACCATTAGGTACTAACGTGAAAGCGATGGATTTTTTTTTTCCCTCTTTAAATGTACTAATGTACTTCCAGGTCATAAGTATGTGTTGCTCAGTGTATTCTCCTCATTGTTTGCACAGCTGTGTCTCAGATCCAGAACAAATCTACGCTGGTGATGGGAGCCGTCTTTGGCATCATGGTGGTTCTTCTTGTCGTGGTGGCCGTCCTGCTCTTGCGTAGAAGGTTGGTAACAAGATACATGTTATCTCTAGACTTCCCAGGTGTGTGATGATGCGCCACGAAGGCAGATGTCGGCTCAGGGAGGGTTTATCTGTGAGAGTCAGCGGTACACACACTTGATCTTCAAAAGACACACCTGTGATTATTAAAATGTCGGCCTGCTTTGTTTTTCTCTTCAGGAAGATTAACTTTTGGCGCAGAGGAGGCCCAGAAGACCCCTACTTTTCAACAGGTAATGAATGCATTCTCGTCTGTCAGCGATGCCTCCAGATGAAGAGCGTTAGTAATGATTCTACTGTTGGCTGTTTTTGTTGCTCCTTAGATCAGCTCAAACCTCTGAAGACTTACGTTGATCCTCACATGTACGAGGACCCCAACATTGCCATCCAGAAGTTTGTTACAGAAATTGACCCCAGTGCCATTAGCAAACAGAAAGTCATCGGTGTCGGTGAGTTCTCTAAACACCAGCGTGCATCTGTTCAGTGGAATCTCTGAACAGTGTCGCCAAATGCCTATTAGGTGAGTTCGGGGAAGTATTTCGAGGAGTGATGAAGACTCGTGGACAAGGGGAAGTCAACGTAGCGATCAAAACTCTGAAACCGGGGTACTCGGAGAAGCAGAGGCTGGATTTTTTGAGCGAGGCCAGCATCATGGGCCAGTTCTCACACCCAAATATCATCCGCCTGGAGGGAGTTGTCACTAAATGTGAGTCACTGGGCTCAGACAACAGAGTCAACTGCCTCAACCAAATCCTCACACTAAGTCACTTTTCCTTTTGATTTTCAGTCAAGCACATCATGATAGTCACTGAGTACATGGACAACGGAGCCCTGGACACATATCTGAAGGTTAACAAATTTAGATTATGTTTAAAGAGGAGGAGTTAAAACAGCCAGGATTTATGTTTATCAGTATCGATTGTGCTCAGGGACGTGATGGAGAGATTCCACCCTATCAGCTTGTGGGGATGCTGCGTGGGATCGCTGGCGGCATGCAGTACCTCTCAGATATGAGCTACGTGCACCGTGACCTGGCAGCCAGAAACATCCTGGTCAACAGCAACCTGGATTGTAAAGTGTCGGACTTCGGTCTCTCGCGTGTGCTGGAGGATGACGACGAGGGCACCTACACAACCAGAGTGAGTTTGATTCTCCGCCGCTAAAACACATGATGGCTCTTCCAGTTAAATGTTGATTCTCAGAGGTGTTTTTCTCTCTTAATTGACCTGAATTGTTATCGTTTCCCTTCTCTGACAGGGAGGAAAAATCCCCATCCGTTGGACCGCCCCCGAGGCCATTGCATACAGGAAGTTCACGTCAGCGAGCGACGTGTGGAGCTTTGGCATTGTGATGTGGGAAGTCATGGCGTTTGGAGAACGGCCCTACTGGGACATGAGCAACCACGAGGTACGGATCAGCTGACAGGGACTTTTTTTTTGTCTAAGATGGCTCGTTTTGGCCTGCGAAGGTCAACCTTGGTGACTACCTCTGAACACTCTGGGCTGGGGAGGTGGTGATGGAGCCTCCTGTTACTAACCTTTAATGTCAACACAGCCATTTCCTCATTTCTCCTCTTCCTCAGGTCATGAAGGCCATCAACGAGGCGTTCAGGCTCCCTGCTCCGATGGACTGTCCATCCGCCATCTATCAGCTGATGCTCCAGTGTTGGCAGCACGACCGGCCCAAACGACCTCGCTTCTCAGACATTGTCAACTTTTTGGACAAGCTGCTACGAAGTCCGGAGTCATTAAAAACCATCGCCGACTTTGACCCACGGTACAAAAATCACAACTGTGCTCAGAGAAAACGGAGCAGAAAGACAGCAGGAGTCTGTTGTCGGCTTTCCCCCTCACGTGTACTGTAAACCACTTACCAGACTGGACTTGTGCTCCTCAGAGTCTCCATCCGCCTGCCCAGCACCAGCGGCTGCGACGCTCCCATGTTCCGGTCGGTGCCCGAATGGTTGGAGTCCATCAGAATGAGCCAGTACAGCGAGAGCTTCGCCCGCGCCGGGATCACGACCATGGAGCAGGTGCTCACCCTGAGGCATGAGTAAGTGCACGCATAGCACAGGTGCAGCTCCGCCCCTCTACGCCGAGCCGCGTGTTGGAGAGAAAAACTCTTGAGCTGGAACATTTGTTAACCAGTTTGTGGAGGCAGACATACTCTGGCCTCTGCTCCACATTCCTCTCATTCTCCACATAGTTTCTCCCGTCTGCAGCAAATGTCGTTTAATTTAGACCTTCTTCATTATTAGATGGGTAATGGATGAAATGGTTTCTCTTTACCTCGCAGAGACATCCAGAACATCGGGGTGCGGCTGCCCGGTCACATGAAGAGGATAGCCTACAGCATCCTGGGACTGAAGGATGAGACCAGCTCCCTCAGCGTGTTCTCAGTGTGATCCAAGCGTCCTTCCAAAGCAACATGCACTGACTGATCATGCCATTTCACTGGTGGGCGAGTAGGACGGGGGAAGCGTTGTCTTTTCCACGGAGCAATGTGGCAGGACTGAAGACTACCCTCCGAGCCAATCAGACAGGACTGAGAGCAAGAAAACTTATGTACTTTATGATGACAGAGGATTCATTATTTATCTTTATATGAAATATTTTATATATTGAACAGGAACCAGTTATGCAGTACAGGAAATGGGGAAAAAAATGGGTAAAATGTAAGACAGTGTGCTTGGCTTTTTTACTGAGGGACTGCAATGTTTTCTGCTCTGAGCGTTTTCTTCCAAGCACTTCCTGTCTGCAGCCTTAAATCTCATGTTTTAATCCTATATTTTTGTGATACACGAGAGTTCCTTTATTTTGGAATAATTACTCCACTCAGGGCAAAAAAGAAAAATCAACCTTTTTTTTATATTTTCTCACGAGTCTCTGCATCACGTATGTTTACATCTTGTCTTAAAACAACTCTTAATTTAATATTTATTTTTTGTTAATGTATTAATTTGTTACATAAAATAGCCTTTTTTCAGCTTTTTGCTGTGTGTTTAAATAAACCCAGTATTTTCCTGTGACTGGATCACACACTCTGCAGTGACTGTTTTACCCATGATGAACTTTTTCTTCACCATCGCTGGTAGATAAATTGGAAAAAATAAAATCAGAATTATAGCATCTGTTTAAATTCTCTGAACACATTAACTCTACTGCTAGTTTTGCTCCATTAACTCAATTTTTAATAAAAAAACAGTAACTGGGTCATTATTGCCTGGGAGTTTTGATTGACAGGTTTTCAATATTACGTCTGATAATAACAGGTTATTACTTCCCATTTCCACACCCATGCTCACACAAACAGAAGACTCATGCAACCGCACACGGGAGTGGCAACAATGATTCAAACTGTTAAATATCTGCATCCTGTCTCACGTACCAGTATGAATCGCTCAGACATAAACCCTCCTAAGACTAAAAATGCTACAGTATATATAGTGAGGCTTTGATCAGCACTTGAAAGGTTCCACTGCATTAAAAAGATCCCGCTTGGATCCAGAAACAGATAATCCAACACTGCAGCCCGCGTGCAAAAAATGCCAAGGTGTTTTCTCCTATGATGGACAATTGAGATCTTTAAAACGTTGGCATTTAATCTACCCAATGTTAACATTAAAAAAATAAATTGGTAAGACTGGATATCAGAACTTAAAATCCAAATGTGACTGTAAGTGTAAGAAAAGGCTTTAAAATGAAGTCTCTGGGAAACTGTAGATTTACAATTGAACTTTAAATTACAGAGCGGTTGCTGCCATCTGGTGGCAAAGGTAGAGATAACGTGCAGCGTTCAGGCTTTGTTAGAAAATCAAATCAAATAAGCATACAATTATCTTCAGTATAGTATAGCAGGCAAATTGAATTCCAGTTCAATCCTTTCTTAACTTGAAGCAGCAATAGCTTTTGAACCAGATGTTTACGGTTACAGTCATGAGGGAAATGACTATAGTCAGATAGTAGATGAAAAGGAACTTATAACATAGATCACACACAGTCATAACCTTTAAGTACATAAACGAACGCAGGCTTATGAATGTATGCACAAAATATAAGACTGTTTAACGCAGTATAATTATCACACAATCTACCTCGTGTGCAATATCTGCCTATGTGCAATATGGTCATGCAATTCATGTACAGCACGGTATATACTTGTAAATATATAGGGTTAGCCATATTTTTATTTTTCTCAAAAGTCTTTTATAGTATTATTTATTTCTTCCATGCTGCTGGAACACTGCAGTTTTCCCATTGAGGGATAATAAAACAATTTTCTTTCATTCATTCATTCATTCATTCAAAGAAACAAATCATTACTCACCAATGTGATTTGATTTGAACACTTCAACAAATCGTGCACTGCAATTAGAAAAAACTTCACAGCATTTTATTATAATACAACAACTATAATTAGCAACCCACCTTAATCACGTCCAAAACAGCTGGAACAAAACCACTAACTTCAAGTGCACAAACAGCAGGTACCACTCCAGCCCAGTAGGTGGCACTTGTAAAGTTGTCATCCGTCCTGTAACAACGAAGAAAATCAGCATGACGTCAGGCCATCGACCGTTACTATGGCGCTAGTTCGTAAATATTTGGAACTGTCAATTTGCTCTGAGTTTTCTATGGATTTTTTTTTTCTCTTATTGCCTTTTCTGTCACTAGATTAGACTTATACATTTGTCATGTCACTGATGTCGGTGTTTTCACCTAAACAGCACGATTAGCAAAAAAAGCTAACAACATGGCACAAATTTGTCCTCCTGGATCCATCTTAGTAGCTAACTGGCATCAAAGTAAAGACAGCAAAGAATACTTCAATAAAATTCTACACAAGAAGCGACGCAGAACGTTTGGTATGACCGAATTAACTACTTCTGTACAATTCAGGCTATAGTGGCAGTAAAAATGTAAAAAATATTTATACACTAAAATTTGTGTCTGTGCAGACAGTGAAAGCAAAATTTACCGAGTAAACCGAGATACTACTCAGACTGACTTGCAATTACAAAGGATATTTATTTAAAGCAGTACAATTTTGCAAAGTTTTAAATGAATGAGTGATTGTGAACCCTGGTTTCCAGGCCTGTTGGAATCTCCAACGATGCCCCCACATTTAGCTGTGGACACAGTTCACTACAAGATCTTCTTCTGTGGCAAGAGCGGGGTTGGGAAGACTGCTCTGGCTGCACGACTGGCCGGCGTCAATTTTCCCAACATGCACTACGAAACAAAAGGTACATCCCTGCTTCACACCAACAAGGCAGGTTAGCTTTGTGATTTGGAGACTGAAGATGAATCGGATCATCTGTTTTTAAGGTATTGAGACAACGATGGTGTATTGGCCAGCGAAACTGAGAGAAAGTGGAAAAGTACTTTTCTTCTGTTTGCAGCTGTGGGACTGTGGAGAAAACGCACTGCGTAGATTTGACCATTTCCTTCCTGTATGTTAGTGTTGATATTTTCCAGCACAAACTGAATCAGAAAATCCACATTTTGCTAATTTGTGACTTTTGTCTTCTAGTCCTGTCAGGAGCAGGTGGATGCTGTTCTGTTCCTTTTTTCCTTCACTGACAAGACATCCTTTGACGATCTGTCAAACCAGATCACAAGATGGACCGACACATCTGTGGGTCCTGTTGTAAAAGTAGTGGTTGGCACAAAGTATCCTTTTAAATGATTTAATCAGCTGACCACTGAACAATTTTAGTCAAAATCTTGAAACACTCCTTTCTTTAACAGCCGACTCAGATTTGACCTTTTCATGCACTGTGATGTGACAGAGAGAGACGTGAGAAACTTTGAGCAGACCTGGAGCTTGCCGGTGTTGCGTCTGGGGGGTGAGGTCAGTGACGGGCTGGCTGACGTAGCCCCCCTCCTCAACTGCCTGGCAGAGAACCTGTGGCATCAAGAC
The DNA here is from genome assembly GCA_015343265.1 of Pao palembangensis. Classification (NCBI taxonomy): domain Eukaryota; kingdom Metazoa; phylum Chordata; class Actinopteri; order Tetraodontiformes; family Tetraodontidae; genus Pao; species Pao palembangensis. The sequence continues at coordinate 7,158,660 of CM027087.1, read as the reverse complement.
TGTGTTGCTGCTGCTGCTGCAGCACCAGGAAGCCACGGGTCCCAGCAGGAGACAGAGGCTCTGGTTTGATACCGAACAGGGTTTTTAGGGAACATTCAAGCTTAATTTAACTTCAGACGAGAAGCAGGTATTTAATGACTCTGGCTGCCGTATTAGAGCAGTATTAAACCTTTTGGTTTCATATCAGATATTTTCTCAGTGAGCAGACTCTTGAGGAGACATTTTTATTCAGGCCAGTCTAATGTAAAAACAAACCAGTTAAACAGTATTTTTTTAAAAGAAAAAAAAAATAATTTCAATAATTTCATTGCTTACACAGCCCCATGTGTTTGCCTTATATATCACGTTCAGAACATACGTTAATACCTTGTGTTGCTCTGAAGAATTGCATCTCTCATGTAAACAGTTGTTTGAGTTGATACTACACTTTTAAAATCAAGTTTCCTTCACTATGTTTGATAATGCAGTTATCCACATCTCTTTATCAGACCTGCAAATTTAAAAAAAAAAAAGTTGACGTTAGAGTAGGACATGAAAACCATACGTTACCAAGATGGCCGCTCATACCTTGTCAGTGCTACAAGTATCATCGCGGTCGGATGTCCGTTGTGACTCTGAGACAGGTGCAGCAAGAAGGAGTCTGCAGGGAGACCCAGGGTCTCGGGCTTCAGGTGCTCCACATGCACGTGTGCGGGGAACGCGGCGTGATCCACGACCGTGAACCTCTGATCCCTGTTGTGTCCAACAGAGTCCCGTCTGCACTCAGACATCGGAGCAAATTGCACATTTGTCAAGTACCTCTTTGTGGAGATGATGAGCAGGTCGCTGAAGAGGTGGAGGTGGATGTCAACGAGAGACACTCTGCAGCTGGGCTCCACACACAGCTGCCTCACGGGACCCTGACGCACCAGAAAACGGCCCCCGACAATCAGAGGAACTGCCTGGACGGAGAAGGCTGGTCAGAATTAGTTGTCGCGGTAACAGAATCCAATCTGTTTGGACAGAAAGATTGTAATCACCTTAATTCTGCCAAAATCAATCAGAGCGTCCAGGCAGATCAGCTCCTCGATCTGTTTCATTCTCCTCACCCGACCGTCGCAGCTGACCACTATCTGAGCGAGAGCGTCACAGTTTCACATTCAGCCCCCCGGAGACGACGCCTCCTGCTACCAGCGGGAAAATTACCTCATGGATGGCCTCTATGGCTCCTTCAAGATTCACAATGGTGTCAGATCCAGGCTCAGTCAGTTTCAGGATATTCTGGAATGAAATTAAAATGCTGTTATCTCCGGTGGAGTCATTCTGGTTGTGTTTCATCAGTAGTTCTTGTCTTGGAATTGGCCTGGTGTGTGTGTGGTTTAACTCTACCTCCAGAATGAGCTTCATACGAGTGATTCTCTGGAAGGGAAGAACGAGGAAGGACTTGAGTCCCTGCCTCTGACACACTGGGTTGCTCTCCAGCTTCTTCACCAGGGAGGAGAAGGCCCGGTTCTGCTGCCTAAAAATGAAGACATTAAAGCGGGAAGAAGAGGGCTGGATACCCGGGAGACTCACAGCAGCTGGCCAACCAGGGCCTCTTGGTACATCATGTTGGTCACATATGGCACGTAGAGGCGGTGGAACGCCGGACAGTGCTGCAGCACGATGTCGCCAACCTGAGGGATCTTCACACTTTGTTCCAGCCGCGCCTCCAGATCCATGAGAAACCTGGAGGAGAGGTGACTTCCGCTCAGACAGGCCAGACAGGCATGTGAGGGAGCTCAACACTCACTTTTCACTGGCCGCCTTCACACCATGGATGTTAGAAAACAAGCCGCGGTGCTCTACCCGAGACAGAGTCCCTTTTAGTGCTCCGGAGGCGTAGAAGTGATTGACGGCAACGCCAAGGCTCCTCAGATAAGACGCTTCAGAGCCGACCAGCTCAAACATGGACTTCGCAGAGAGGAAATTAGAGATTTTTTTTAAAACTCTCAAGCTTTTAAAATGGCAAATAAATGTACTGAGAAAGAGTCACACCTCCTGAAGGCGAATTTCCCTGGTTGTCATGGTGCTGAGCAGGCCGGACTCCTTGACCTCGTCCAGGTCTCTCCAGCAGGAGTAAAAATTTGCCCTCTGGATCGGGTGATGTGAGGGTGAGGAAGTTGTTTGAGGGCTGCTTAGCGGTGAGGCCCTGGCTTCAGGGCACCACTGAGGGCTAACGAGAGACCGCAGGCAGCTAGAGGTGAGCCGCTCGGACACGTGACTCGCACGCAGCGTGTGCACCTCATCTTGGACCGCTTTCAGACAGTAGTCCTGATACAGCGGGACTGCAGAAGAAAGAGGAGCCACGGTCTGCTACCTTAACATTTAATAACAGAGTCAGGGAATAAAAACTTACACAAGTTAACGAACTTTGACTGGAACGATACGTTCAGCACTGCCTCTTCAGCCGGATCTGCTTCTCTGGGTTAAGGAAACACACATTAGTTCCAGAGATTAGACTGTGAGAAGGAGCAGACAGTGGCCACCTCCTTACCCCTCTGGACCTCCATCCTCATCACCTACAACACAGGAAGCCTCGCCTTCCTCCAGGCTCAGTGCAGAGAACAGCTTGGGCACCATTTTAAGATCGAATGGGCTCACGAAGGCCGCTGAGCTGAGAGACATGCCTAAAGGAGGACTTAAAGGAAAACGGGTTATTTCACCAGCAGAACAAATCTGAACTCTACAGCGGTGTTGTGAAGGCATACATGTGGTCCTCTGACTCGCGGCTCTTGTCCTGCACACGGTTTGATTCCAAAGGAAGCTCCTCTGCTTTGATGTTTTGCATTGATAAACTTCGGCCCTTTCTCAGCCGTCAGAGACACCGTTTGCCAGCTCCTGGTCCTGGTCTGAGCTTTACTAGGCAGCAATCAGAGAAACTGGAAGCAGGTGTGTTCTTCTCAAACAGGAAGTAGAATTAGATTTAGCTGGTGTGCAAGCGAGCCGATTTACCGTCCTACAAATGTATATTTCTATGATTCATTCTATGTTGGTTTTTCTGAGTTCTGTGTATTTTTTCAGTGTAAAAGAAACTAAAAACAGCATTCACACATTGTACAAATACTATTTCAGTTTTATTTGCAATTTAAAATTCCATACAATAAAAGATAATCCAGTCTGCATGACTGTTGATGCAGTATCTCCGAATAAAGCCATTAAAACAGTGGATAGATATAGTGACGGGACAAAAATGAAAAACAATGCTGATTTAATCAAAAAAAAAGTCACAGATGATCACGATTATACTTTAATATCACAGCTGCTAATAATGGGTTTCATTCAACTGCAGAAATGATTTGTAAACTCTGAACTGCAGCATTTTCACAAATGCTGTTTCTTGGTAGCAAATGTTAAAAAAAAGAAAAAAAAATCAAAAATGATTTGTAATCGCTGAAAGTTAAAAGCTGGCTGGACAGTGATGAGATGGGGGAGGAACAGTGTTCATTCATTTTCAGACTTTTATTGTTGCTCAACCGTCGGATTCGTGGTTACAGGTGCTGGGATGAAGAACATACTGGGCATTCCGTCAACAAAAAAACCAAAATGATACATACCAAATCTTTAAAAGCCAACGAACTGGGTTGGAACCCAAAATGTCTGCATGCAAACGCACCTCACATATCTGCAATATCCAGGAAAGTACAACCAGGTTGATTGTGGATTTTCTGTATGATAAAAGGAGATACAACCTGTTTTCTTATGTGATCCCCTCTGGGGTGGGGGGTGGGACATCTGCATCAGTAACAAGGTATAAATTAGACAGATGCTGAGTGGGGGTGCTGAGGACTCGTGAGTCTAGGTGGGCACAGTGATACTGCGGGCTAGCAGCGTTAGCAGTGCTAGCTCCACAACCCCGTGGGCTCTTTGCAGGGCCTCTGCTGCCTCGCTGGCAGAAAATCCTGCTGCTTGGATTCTCTGGATGTGCTCAGCTGGAAAATGGTCTATAAAGGGATGCTGATTGGAGACTGCGGGGTCCGGAGCTGAAACCTGGGGAACCTCAGGGAGGAGGGGAGGAGAAGAGCTGATCAAGGTGTCGGAGACCTCCCCGGCCACAGCTGAAGGGCCGAGGGATGTGTGCTCGGTCTGGGGACCAGGACTATCCTGGCAACCATCGGCGGGTTCTCTTAACTCTGGTTCCCCCACCGGGACAGGAGGAGCGTCTGGGTCAGCCTGAAAAATGCAGGTCTTCTCGACCTCATTGTGCTCCTGTGTGGTCCTCTCTGGACACTGTGGTGGTCCTAGTTCTCCCACGTTCTCTGCTGTATCTCCACCCTCAGGCTCGGACAGGCCAGGAGCAACACAGTTTGGTGGTCCCTCATCAGACACAGCAGCAAAAGTGTTCGCTTTGGCATCACTTGGTTCTGCACCAGGTGTGACGGCGGGACTGGGGACATGAGTGACATCCAGTGCTGGGGTGTGTGAGTCGGACGCCAACTGACCCGTTTCCTGTTTGATTGACTGTGATGAAGAGCAAGAGGTGATGTGGGCCTGGTTGTTGGACTCCAGCAGCTCGTGAAGCTCCATCAGAGCGGCTGCCAGAGAGGGGATGCTGTCGGAGCAGGAGGGACGCTCTCTTTCAGGTTGGTCTCCCTCAGAGGACACTGCATCCTGGGAGTCAACGAGGAACTCCATTTCAACTGGGTCAGGCTGGATGAGGTCGCCCGGGCAGACTTCTGCGTCTTCGGCTACTTCGGGCTCGACCGCCTCCTGCTCCATGGCTTGTATAGGCGAACACTCCTCGGGCTGAGGAAGCAGAGTGGTATTCATTGACTCTTCTGATTGGGCGCCCCCTTCTCCAGCACCAAGCTGCACCTCAGCATCTGGATCTTGGGCCTGTGTGGTCACATCAGCAGAAAATGACGTAGCGAGCACCTCTGTTGAAGGACTGACTACAGGGGGCAGAGGCGGAGATTGAGGCCGGACCCGAAGAGGTGTGGCAACGACATTCTTAGCTGACGCTGAAGGCTGAGGAAGCTCCTGATCACCAGGTTGGTCCTGGCACAGCGCTGAAGCTGAGGCCTGCCTCAAGGTGGCCGGGGCAGACTGAGAGCGATCCAGCATTTGGGGATGTTCAGCGGGAAAGTTCTGGAGAGCTGATGTGGATGAAGGTGTTTGGCCTAAGGTTCTGGGTAATGTAAATGGTGGGGGCTGCTGTGAGGTAGTTTGTCCAGCTGCAGCGTCTAATGCAAGATCAAATACATCTGGGTAAGAGAACAGCTGGATCATTAGATACCTTCCAAAATTAACAGACGACCCAAAACAGAAAAATCCGCTTTAAGCCTTACATGTCTTTGGGGTCAATTCAAGCAGAAGTGTGACATCAGATAACATCCAGCACAAAATAACAGCAAAATAAAAGAGATATGTAGCAATGGACTGAGCACAGGCAACGACCTTGTGAGTTTGCAGTACCTGGTTGGGAGGGCCTTCTCCAGCTGTCTCCAAATGCATCAGTGCTGTTCTGCTCAGGGTTAGGGCACACACCACACACCATGCAAAGGGACGGAGAAAGTTAGCAGTCACGCACACGCACAGAGCATGCAACGTATCAGCCCTTTTCACTCCATCGCAAACGTGTGAAAAGCAAGTGGGATTTCTACCTCTGCTGCTCTCCTGATTTACAGTGAGCAGCAGTCTGCAGACATGACCGACTCCTGGTGTCATTAGCGTTAGCTAATAGGTTAGGATTCTAGCGTCAGAAGCAAAAACTGCTCTGTGGATATGATATTTCTGAGAATCCTCATGTCTAATCAGGGAGACAGTTCAAAGATCTTCTGCAATAAGGATGGGTGGCACAACGTGTGCTTCCGAGTGTTTAAGCAGAATCCTTGTCTGACACATCTGAAAAATAAACAGTGCAACTGTTCGACGTGCAACATGAATGCTGCCCAAATGGTTGGAGAGATGATGAAACAATCAGCACCACAACATGGTAAAAGCTTAGAAAATTAAACGCTGTGTTGATGAAACAACCAAATTAAAAAGTCTGCAGGGAAAATAATCAATCATTAATTACAATAATTAAACGCATAACTAAAATGTTTCTTTACAGGCAAACATAATAAAGACAGATGGAAGGTGGCAAAAATGCAATGACCTAAAAATACTAAAGTTTTTATCAGACCTTTTAAGTCTTGATCCAAGACCTTTTCCAATTTGCTCAACTAAATTGACTAAAAATGAAAGGATTTACACAAACGTGGAAATGAGATGGAGAGAAAGAAGCCCATGCAGATATGATTCTCCATTAGGTGGGGAAAAGGCCTCACAAAGACGAGCAGAGCAGATCACTTCTTACCACTTTCTTGTATGGACCTCTGAAGCGCCTCGGCCAGTTCTCTGTCAGCCAGCTCGTCTGGACGGACGTCTTCGCGGCCCTCTGCTCCGTAGGCTAGTCGCGCGCACTCTGGCAGCTCTGCCTCAGACAGGAAGCGCGTTTCAGTGCCTGTGGTGCCTATTAGCAACACGTTCTTCTTCAGGTCGATCGAACACTGCGAGAAAAACAAAGACACTCTCTGGTGTTAATCCACTTTCCTGAGCCTTTGGAGAAAGTGGGACAGATAAAACCATCCATTTAAGTTGTAAAAGGGATTTTGTAATCACAGAAGAGAGGCTCACACCTGGTGTCTCTTCAGCATGTCAAGGCCCAGCAACATGTCCATGGGTTGGTCCTCAAGGATGGAAAAGGAACAAGGAAGGAAGTCTCCTTCTATCTGGACCTGAGCTGCAGGATTAAAATTAGTTTTAGTAAATTGGTGGGATTAGTTCCTGGTTCCTTTCCATTATCATCAAACAAACATCAAAACACTGCTCAAAATTTCTTTTAATTGGTAACAAATCATATTTTAAAAAGAAGACAGTAAAGTCGAGCACACTTGGGTGAAGAAACACAGTATACCCACCCAAATGAACTCTACCAATGATCTTCTGAGTGCCCACTCCCTTCGCGATCCCAGCCCAACGGCGGTCTACCAGCCGCATGATGTTACAGCGCTCGGCGCAGGCTTGACTCATGATGGTCATCTGGGCTCCTGACGGGGGCACATTCAGGAGCAAGTGAGGTTTAATTCATAACCAGACATCAGACAAAGACCCACGCAGTAAAGATATGAAGAGCGGAGAACCTCGGCTCTGTCAGCATGTTTTATTGAACAACATCGCTAGATGTCTAAGATCAGGGATCAGGATTTCATGCTTATTACCCGAGTCAACAAAAGCCTTCACTGGGTGTCCATTGACCTTGCAGTTGATGTAGAGCATAACCACCTGTCCGAAGCTTTCCGGGGCCTCCTCCATCGCAATGGTCATATTTTCCTCCACGTTATGCTGCCTGAATTTTTTTTAAAAAAGGGATATATATATATATATATATATATGCATGTATAATGTGTATCATCTGTTGAGAGACATGAGACTGAAGCTATATCGTGATACGGAATAGTACAAAGTATGCTCTACATGTGGTTAGCATAGCTTAGTTTACCTAATGTCCTCCTCAATTTTTGCCTGGGCTTCTAGATCAAAAGGATCAGCTGTCAGGAGACGAATCCTCTCTTGCTCTCTTTTAGCACGATCCTGCTGTTGCTCCATTAGCACTTTGGTGAAACGTTCTGTGGAAAAGATGATTGACACTTTGGTTCAGATGCCAGGAAAAAAAAAAACTGCAGCGAAGAATGGCAGGCGCTCTTGTTCCCGTTTACCCAAGTCTCCGCTGAGAAGGGCCTCGGCGAGTGGCGGATTTCGCTCTTTTAGCAGTGAAAGTTCATGTGGGTTGGACAAAAGCATCTGCTGGAGTAAGGCGGGATCATCCAAACCCTGAGGAGAGTTGCCAGGAAAGGCTACTGGCGCGCTAGGCTGCGGGGTGCTTTGAAGGGGCTGCTGCCCGAGCGATGCTGGAGGCTGCGGCCTTGTGGTGCTGCGTGGACTTGCTGAGGATGACGTGCCGGGTACAGAGATAGAACGAAAGTCGATACGAGGCAGACCTAAAAGTACAATGAGAACAGGACAAAAGTCTGCCATTTTCGTTCAAAGTAGACTTCCTAAATATTAAATGCTTCATTAATAAGCAGAGACTTTTATCAACATTGTCGAGCAAACAAAGTCTATTCTGCACTCCTCAGCACCCTCTGATCTGTCCACACGATCTCTCGCTCCCTGCACGCTGTTAACCTTACATACAAGTGATCCTTAACCTTTATGTCCAGTGAGTTATTTTGATGTTTGAAGACGTCGTCGTATCAAGAAGCACTGTGTCCCTGAAGCACCGTGAACAGAATGTAACCCAGTCACGTATGACTCTACCACAACAACAACCACAGCATTAATTACTAAACTTGTGCCTCAACCATGATGACAAACACTCAAAAGAAACACAAAAATGTGCACGTGATCCTTTGGCACCAACATATATTTCTTACTATAGTTGCTGACTGCAGTTGAAGTAAATCTGTACCTGCAGTATAGATGCAGTTGTAATACGATGCAACCTAGTATGCTGCCTTGAATCAAAGCTCCTTTGGCCTTTGATCATTGAAAGCTCAAGACAAGGGAACTTACCGCCCGAGTCAAAAGCAGTGACTCAACGCTTGGGTGCAATGGAATGATGTCATAAAAGGGACCAGCTAAACACCAAAAGGTAAAAAAAAAAACAGTGCTGGAAATATTTCTGCTACAGCCAGCTGCTTTTATGCAATTGTACAAAATAATTGCGGTTAGCTTAAACGATCCCGATCACGCCATTATTACCTCTACAAAGGGAGTTTATCTGTTTTTGAACAAAATAACTCAAAATGTGACAAACCAATTTTCATGACATTTTTTAGAAATTTTTTAATGTTGATAATGGGCCAATAAACATAATTACATTTTGGTGATATTCTGGACTTTGACCTCTGATCCTCAACAGATAACATGATGAGAGGTCAAGGGGCTTTGATCATAAGGCAACCTATGTAACCTTGTATTACTATTGCATATACACACATACACATACATATACACACACACACTATACTACAGGTGGAAGTCATAATATGTGGGAAAATTAATTGCTTGGCGGAGGTCTGTTCTCTACGAGTGCTGTTCAAGTTTAATAATTGTGACAGGCCTAGACAACCAAATAAAACTCAGTTTAGTGGGGTATAAACTCATCAATCATCTCACCTGGAAAGGCTGGCTGAGTTGGCAGTTGCCTTCTGTCAGTTTGCCTGAGAACCACGACATCGCCATCCTTAACACCATAGGTCCCCAAGGCACGAGTGGGGTCTTTTAGAGGTTGTTCTGCATATGTAATCTGTTTAGGTGAAGAAAGGAAAAACCCAAAACTTGTCATTAAATTATTTTTTGTATATGTATTTTTACTTTTTAGAAAGCCTTACTATTCATATTACTCAGCTGACCTTTTTACACTTTCTCTTTTAGTTTCAAGGGGAAAAAAAGGTATGTTTAATTTTTGAAGCCTGTTTTCAAAGGCAAAGACCATTTTATACAGTAGATTATTACATATTCGCCCAGGCGTTGTTATTTTGTCAATTCATTCTGAGTTACAATCTCATTTAGTGACAACAGCAATAAACAGTTGGGAACTTGGGAATTTGCAATGACATCTAAAGATACAGTATACATTTAATATCATATTACATGTGCTTACATTATCCCATAACAACCAAATCGTTTGAACTGAAAAACAAATATCCAGTAGACATAAGCACGTACATACAGGTCATTTTTATTATCAGGGAGCCGTCTATGCTGCTGTTAGCATATTAGCTAACTGGCACTTAGCTCCGTTAGCAGTCACATTAGCTAAAGCCACTTTAGTGCTTTGGGTTACCTGAATTTCATCAGATGGTATTCCCGATTCCGTTACACAAAGTCCGACAAAGTCTCTCAGCACCAGGTCCGGCGACACATCGAGGTCGAAGGTGGTTTCTGGGCGATCCCTAGGCGCGCAGAAAACGGTGACCAGCATCGTTTTTTATGGGGAGAATCACTGGACGAACCCGCTACAACACAATACGAATAAGTTAGTTTCCTGTCCCACAGAGAAAAACCTCAGTACTATTCTAACATTCTACAGTTAAAGAATTTTCAGGGGAGAGGATATTAAATAGAAATAGAGATTACAATGAAGAACCACGAATGCTGTCACTTACCGACTAAAAGTCCAAAATGACAGATTCTATTTTACCTAAACAAGTATTCCTCGTTCTCGGTGGTGAAGCCGCATATCGACTCAATCTCTTTTACGACATACCGCAATCCAGGATTTGCAGTCGTGCAAATTGTCTTCTTCTTTTTGGATTTTTTTTGGCGGTTGGCAAGCAACGAATTGGTGCATTACCGCCACCAACTGATGTGGAGTGTGGGTCACGATATTTACTCAATCTAATAAAAAAAGTTGTCTAAATCCTGCTCAGGGCTTTTATGTCTCTTAAATACCAAAATAATATTTGAAACTCTGACTTTTGTCTCAGAATTTCTATACTAAATTTCCGAAAAATAACTTTCGTATACTTTTTGTACGTCATTTAAATAATTTATTCGTAATTATATGTTTGCAGTTTAATGTCATTTGCGACAAAAGTTTGAATACAAGAAAACTGCAACATACAACACAATCTATAAATAGAATTAAGTACTTTACTTCAGCAGGATATAATAGGTTTCTTCCTTACCCAAATTAATAATAGCAAAAAGACTAGAAAGGAATATTAATTTATTACTCTTATCCAAAAAAGGAACATCTGACAACAGACATGTTTGTAGAACCCAGAAACTGGAATAAATAAACCTCTCTAGAAAATAAATTGAAAATAATAAAATATCAGCAAATACAACTAGTTTCTACCAAGAGGAGTTCATATGTAGCCTCTTTAAAGTCTTTCTCCAATTTCTTCACCCATATTTGAATGGACAGGAATAAAGATATTAATGGTTTTATGTCAATAAAATTAATATGTAGTGTTTTATCAGATTAAAATAAATTCTATTTAGGTGGAAATAAAACTGAAAAATGAACACTTGTGTACAGTTTTGTCTAGACTGGTGTAGAAAAACAGGGTGATGCACAACTTCCATTCCATTTATGACCTCAGTGATAGCTCATTCTGAAATCCGCAGCTGCTGATCTTGTATCGGTTTTTCATATTGTTAAATTATTATGTACGGCTATATTGCTCCAGATGTTGCTTGAGATCTTTCCTTTTGTTGGATTATCTGATTAATTGGTAAAATTTCAGTTAAAAGAATTTGCAGTGATTTTCCTATGATGCTGTGATTGCTAAGATCAGACTGCAGGGGCTCACACCTCATTTTCGCTTTAGTGTGGCCACTAACAGTTAAAAACATTTAGCTTTCTTCTCGTTTTTACTGGACAGAAAAGTTCAAGTGGTTGTGTTTCCACACTAAAATCAGACCTGTGGCGTGTGTGCTCATGTCTTACAGACATGCAGACAGCACACGTTTGTCTGTTTCATCAGTACAAGTCTTCTGTTTGCCCACGTACAACACTGGTTCAGCGCAGTCATGACCCAGAGAAAAGTCACGTAGACAGGGGAAGAACTTACAAACGTGCCCTGGCCCCAAGCAGATTTGAATCTGAGAAAAAATGTAAATATATGTTTACATCAACAGGATGTAAATTTAGAAAAATCTATCCCGCCTGCCACAAAGGACTCAATTTCCCCACAAACCATAAGCATGGGTCTTTTAAATGTACACTCGCTATCAAACAAAACCTTTATTGTCAATGACCTGATTTTAGATAATAATATTGATTGTCTCTTTTTAACTGAGACCTGGCTTGGCACTGAAGCACCAATTGTTCTCACTGAGGCCTCCCCACCAAATTTTATTTTTTTATTTTCTTTTAAAGAGGGCAAGAAAGGTGGTGGGACTGTATCTATTGTCAGTAACTTGCTTAGACTAAATGCAGTGTTACTACATAAATTTAGTTCCTTTGAGTCCCAAGCCTTTGTTTTTAGCAGTCCTCCTATCCTTTGCACTATTATTTATAGACCACCTCAGTACTCATTGGCTTTTATCAGTGAATTTTCTAAACTGCTATCAGACGTACACACCACTTACAACAAAATTTTAATCACCGGTGATTTTAATCTGCACATAGATACCACCAGGGCTTTTATTACTAAAGAATTTTTAAATCTACTGGACTGCATGGATTTTAAACAGCATGTCACACAGCCCACTCACAACAGAGGACACACCCTTGACCTTGTCATCACCTATGGTCTGTCCACCCGTGTGTCCTCTGTTGTTGACTTGGCCGTCTCAGACCACTCCTGTGTACTCCTGTGTCTCTTTTAACAACACCTCAGAGGTCCCTAAGGTTGGGATGGTCCTTGGGGTGGCGCTTCCCGGGGGTCTGGGGCCAGGTGTCTTCCAGTATGAATGGATTATTCTAGATTACCACATGTATGTGGCAGCTGTAACTGGTGTGCATGCTTCTTTGAGTCTACATCCTTTAGATTCACTCCTGCTCATGACAGATACACCACTGCCACTCCCACCAACTCGATTTACAGACAGATTATAGTCAGCAGTGCTTCTCATGGTGCACACGTTCACAGCTCACGGCAGGAAATAGAGCTTCGTGCCTGAACAAATACTATAGTCAGATACACTATGTTCCATCTTAAATTGCATCTTTTTACACTGACTCTTTATGGACTGATTTTTTATTTGGATGCGGCTTGCCCAAAAGGTAAAGTCTGACTTTTACTTTTTCCTTGAATGACTGAAATACTTTTGCCTATCTCACGATAGTTGATCCAACTTTTATGTTTTCCTTGTGAGCTCCTGTGATTATCAGAATAAATCCTCATTATTCCAATAATCTAAGGTCAAAGAATTATCGTCAGTGGAAAAACAGAACGTTGTGAAGACTGCCAAAGTGGATTTTATCAAAATGAGGAAAGTTATACCCAAATCTGCCAACCGTGTACAATCTGTGACAAAGGTGAAGCTTGAATTTTTTGAGTTCATGTTTATCTTTATGGTTGTAAAATTCAGTCAACTGTTAATTTCTTTGGGTTTTCAAGGTTTTAGCCGTGAATGAATAGCTGCAATTCTGGTTTGGAAATAACAGTTTAGATAGATAGATAGATAGATAGATAGATAGATAGATAGATAGATAGATAGATAGATAGATAGATAGATACTTTATTGATCTGAAGAGAAATTAGATTTATTCTTTGTTTTTTGGTGTATCTTGCATAAAGAGGGAACAAGTGAAAATAAATGCCTTTGAAAGGAGAGCAAAATCAAGGAGACAGAAGACTTGGATTTATATGGGGGAGCTTTAAATTTTTTTTAAATTGCTCCTTTATTGATATCACACTTGATCACATTCCACACTATTCAGAGGTTATTTCCAAGAGAATTGCAATTGCCAAATAAATAATGATTGTTAAAAATGGCCTTGAAATACCTCATTACTACATTTCATTTTAGCGTAATATTTTTAAATTATGACATTTAGAGGATATAAAGCTAATATGAGTGGCTCATTGTGGCATTAAACATGTAAACGTATGTCTGAATTTTTGGTGGTAGATTCTGGGAGTTTCATCGAGCAGCAGTGCACAAAGACATCAAACACGATATGTAAATGCCATGAAGGATTTGATGCCAGTGACGACGACTTTTCCACATGTCATTGTAAAGCTGGATTTGGTAAAGCGTCTGGAGGTAAAGAAGCTGATGACAGTATACTGAATGCTGTTAATTTGTTTTAACAATGTTTTGCCTTTGCCTGCCAGAGTGTACAGAATGTGAACCAGGATCTTTCAGCAAATCTATTAATTCACCCTGCAAGAAATGGAAAGAGTACGTTCATCCCTCATGATTTTAGAAAAGTGCTCAGCAGTGGACTGTGTTTCTAACCCTTGGGCCACCTTTCATCCTCTGCAGATGCAAATTTGGAGCAAATATCACTGGAACCAGCATCTCAGATGTCATCTGCAATGAGATACCGCGAACTGACACGTTTGCGGATGCATCGCCCACACTGGGCAGAGTGGTTTCTTCAGACACAGTTGACGAGCCTGAGGTGCATACTCAGACCCGGGGGCTGTTAACCACCTCCGCCACCACCATCACGTCTCCCACCAGACAAATCACACACCCCAACGCTAAAGTGCAGCCCTCCTCCCCTTCAAGTACAACCGACTCCTTTGGTAAAGCCCATCCCGCCGTCCCCCTTCCACACAACAATAAAAACACAAAAATAAAATAACTCCTGATCTTTCATCTCCAGGTTTCCTCATCACCTTCACAGCTATTGTTGTTGGACTGCTGATGTTGACCGTCATGATCATCAAGCTCTACTTTGCCTTTTACAAGGAAAAGCATGAATCGGTACAAAGTATGTTGCAAAATTCAAAGTGAAATTTCGCTCTGTCGGGGATTTTTGCCAATGATAATGATGTCTTACAATATTACCAGAAGAATCCACAGCCGTCAGAAAGTGAGACTAGTTCTGACACGTTTTCATGGAAAATGTTGACATAAAGAGAGAGTAACCAAACATTAGCAACAGTGTGAAGGGCTGGAGGAGTCACTGTAGTTTTCGTATTTTTTTAACCAACCTGTCGGGCCTGACGTTAGGATTTCTCCATTAGTACATCCACCAATAAGAGTCAAAATGCACATTCATGAGCCAGTGTTTTGCTCCTCATGATGTAGATGTTTGGGTATAAGACACCACAATATAAGCAAAAAGGAATCTTTCTTATCAAATCATGACGTCTGAGGCTGATGGTTGGTCTTGGATCCACAGGGGGTTCTGATAATCCTGATAATCCTATCTTCATGTTTGTTTGCAGAACGTGAGTCACTGTGCAGGAGACCAGTGGAGGAAATCGGAGGGGGCAGTCAGGTCTCTCTAAAACTGGAGGAAAACTGAAATACATTTATCCCGGCATATGCTGCAAACCTTTAGATCACTCAGTTATCTGAAGAATTTCTGCCTGATCTTGTTTTCTGTTATTTTATGTGTTGATTATTGACTTCTGTAGAAGTTGATGTGGATGGATGAGGCCATTATCTGAGAGTTCAGCTGTGACAGAAACAACCCTTTTTTCAACTGATCACGCAAATGTGGGAACACCTGAGAAAATGTTTCCCATGTAATTTCTGTCTGTTTAAACTATTCCGTTCAAAGGGTAGCCAGTCCATTTATCAGAACAATGTAAACCTATTTAGGGTAGTATGTGGGTTCGGGGGACTTTCCCTCGTAGGGTAAAAGGTGTCTTACTGTATAATGTCGTTGTTGTTTACGTGCACCTGATCAGAGATTTTTCCACCACGTCAATGATGTGAGATGAGTTATGAAAGTGTGCTCTGTATATTTCATTACTGATTATTTCAACTGCACAGAAGTGTCAACCCAGAGGAAGCGTGCATGTGCTGCATTTACATTCCTCAATGAAAAACAAAACAAAACAAAACAAAAAGAACCTCTCTAGAATGTGGCGACAACATAATATGACAAAGAGATAGTGAAGATAGGAGAACAAGCTGCTGAGGTGAACATGTGCTTAGTTTATGTCTTGTCTATGGACGACCAGTTCGTTTCCTATATGCTGTGAAATGACTTGAGTGGTTAACATGCTAAATGAATTTTATATTAAACTTTATTTGTTTACATTTAAAATGTAACAAGGAGCCCCAGAGACACTTCTTTTACAAAGAGGTCATGTACAGGTCTAATATCCATTGAATAAATGTAATGTACAAAACGTGTGTTCTAATGCAAGACAGTTGTGAATAATGGATTGTTTTTTTTAAAAAAATATTCTTTTGGTACCTTATCTTCACAGTAAAATTGAGTAAGAGCATTGTTTTTAAAAAAAACACTAGAAATATGTCGCAAGGTTCCAGGAAGTCAGTTTTCATGTCCTTATAGGCTGAAAGAAATATGGGCTGCACCGCAAGTACCGCAAGCAAACTAAAAGACAGTAAAACACTGGTAAATGTCATGTTATTGCGTTATTTATTATAGAACTTTTCATAAAGTAGCGGAATTCCCCTTTAATGCATTTCATCACAGGAACTGTAGAAAACCCTCGCACATCTATTACTGAGGCAGTTGCGTCGGAGAGTGACAATATATTCCCAATTATTAAAGTAAATCCCCACACACTTGGCCAACTTACAAAATGCTTTACTGATAGTGGCGATGTTTCGGTCGTAGACCTTTTTCAAGCAAAATGCATTTAAACAAAGTTTTAGTGACACTCTGATTTGTCTGGTTTTTTTTTTAAATTACAGCATTGACGCTTTCTATGTGCCGGAGTTTTTAAATGCCAGAATACGACCTTTACTGACCTTTTAAAAAAACTGAAAGAGCTCAACAACAGAGCAACGATCGCAAAGCAAAGCCACTCACGGATGCAAATGTGGGACAAGTTCTCACAGCCATGAGGTCGTGTTTCAGTCCTGATCAAAGAGTAAGTGGAACCATCTTTATTCTGACCCCCAGAATGGTAAACACTTGCCTGTCACACTGAAGAAAGGGTAAGCCGTGTTTCCACTGTCGGCATATTGGTCTGAGGTCAGAGAGATAGCTGACTGTGACACTCAGCTACGTAACTGCTCTGTTGCATTTGAGCACATTTTACATCAGGGGAGAGGAGAGGAGGGGAGCTGATATGAACACTGCCCAAATGTCAGAAATGGTCTTTCACTTCCTGAAGCTGACTCTCGCATGTGAGACGTCAGCAAACAAGATAAATCCTTCTGAGGGGACAACTGCACGTCAGTCAGAATGGATCTTCTGAGGTTTCCTCTGGTGTTTTTCTGTTTATGTCATGAGTGGACCACCACACATGCGGCAGGCTGTGGGGAGAACCAGTATGAAGAAGATGGACGATGCTGCAACATATGCCCCCCAGGTAAGAGAACAAAATATAATAAAATATATATTATATGATAGTCATATAAAAATAATATGGTAATATGATAAAAATGAAAATGTTAAAAATATATAATACATGTACCTATCATGTCTGAGAGGACAGATTGAAAGGATTGTGAATGTTTACTTGACTTTCTCACAGGGAAGAAATTTGAAATTGTCATTCATACTGTTTACAAGTAAATCCTACTTTAACTGTTACTATATGTTATATATTTATGTCATTCAGGCCAAATTATCACATGAGTAAATGATTTGGTTGTTTTCCTGTTTGTGGATGTTTTTTACATTCTGTAGGTAAATACATGGAGGGCTTATGCACAAAGCAGCAGCAGACGGTTTGCCGTCTGTGTGACAAAGGTTACTTCTCCAGCCAATATAGTGTCTTTGACAGATGTGACAAATGCCTGGTGTGCCAACAAAGTAAGACTGAAACCCCCTTTTAAGGTGTTCACACTCACTAATATCTGAAAAAAACTTTGATCAGATCTTGCACAATAAGGACGCATGCATGTAGATCTGTGGTTCTTTTTCTTGTTTGTCTTCAGACTATACCCAGAAATGTACACCGACCACAAATGCAAAATGTTCCTGTCAGCGCAGTTTCCTGTGCTCCAACAGTCTGTGCTCTCAGTGCGTGGAAAACAAGTGCAAAGTAGGGGAGAAACCCAAGCAGACACAGAGAAAGACGGGTATCTATCTATCTATCTATCTATCTATCTATCTATCTATCTATCTATCTATCTATCTATCTTGCAGAAGAAGGGCTGATAGAGTTTTCATATGAGTGTGAGCCTGTGGTTCCAGGGGGTGTTCCAGGTAACAGAACCAACAGTTCAGTTAGTGTTGGACCTGGTAGGCCAGCATACTTTTTGAATACAGGATCTTCAGTGCTGCTTCATGCATGGCTGCTCATAACAGCTCTGATCATGTCATTTCACCAGAGAAGCACGGCAGCAGCCAGGACTTGGTCTGCGCGATCCTCGGAATCGGCTTTGTTATCCTCATCTTACTTCTGGCTTCTTCCTGCATGAAGAGGCTGAGGAGGCACAAATCCCGTAAGTGGGCCAGTAAAAACAGGCACAGTTTCATACTTGATTAATTGGGATAATTTACTGACAATTTATCGTTACAGTTTAATATCCAGACTATTTGATTCATTCAGTGCAGTGCAGGACCTGTTGAGTGGACAGTTTGTTGTGTGCAAACAGAAGTCTGTGTTTGCTTCATGATAAAGGGTCCTCCATGGCTGAGGGGGCTGGAGTACCCTCTACTGTTTACAAAATGACATTACAAAATAATGAAATCAACACAATGATTAACATACTATAACCTTAGTAAAGGTAAATAAATGTGTTTATGAAGATGATAATGTCTGTGTAGATTCTCAATCTCAAAAAGATTCTCAAAAAGATGATAATGCAAACCGCAGAGATTTTACAACAAACTGAAAATATAAATAATATTGTTAGAAACTTTAAATGATGACTACAGGTTGCTGATACTGCTCCTGTTTTTTTTTAAATATTTAGTTCAATTTATGCCAATTCATAACAAAGTTATCTCAAGACACTTTACACGTTCAAAAAGAGAAACAGCCCCCAGGGCAAAGCTCCACACTGAGTAAGCCATTGGTATTGGTGACGGTGGCGAGGAAAAACTTCCCTTTAAAAGGCATAAACCTCGAGCAGAACCAGACTCAGTGTAGACATTCATCCGCTGTGACCGCCTGGGAGGGAGAGGGATGAGAGGAGAGATGGGGAGAGGTGGAGACAGAGAGAAAAAGAGGGGGAGAGGAGAGACAGGGAAGAAAGAGAGAATGTTGAGCAGAAGCTGCAGGATCCAGACAGGGCCATGGAGAGGGTTCTGGATCCAGCAGCAGTATAGGCCTCAGGAGGATGGAGGTAGGAGATCCAGCGACTTCAAATAGGCTGTTTTTTTTGGAGATAATTCCACAGCTGGCTGGCGACAACTTTCTCCAAAATTTCTGAAATGAAGACCAGGTTGGAGATGGACCTATAGTTTGCTAAAACTCCTGGATCCAGAGTAAGCTTTTTTAACAGGGGTTAATTACAGCAACTTTAAAAGTCTGTGAGACATAGCCTGATGTCAGGAACACATTAATAATGTCTAGTAAGGAGGTGCCAAGTAAAGAGAACACTTCCTTAATTAATCTAGTAGGAATAGGATCTAAGAGACAGGTTGTGGATTTAGAGGGGGAAATGATAGAAGCCAGTTGTTGAGTGCTAATAGGTAGTAATGAGTCCAGATACGTATCTGGCTTAGTGATTATCTCCAACGCGGCTGTATTGACGGACAGCTTTGTGGTAGGTGATGCTAGGAGGTCTTGGATGTTATCTCTAATAGTTATAATTTTTTCATTAAAGAAGTTGACTCTGGGTCAGCCTGGCTACAGTGCTGAATAAAAACCTGGGGTTGTTCTTATTTTCTTCAATGAGTGATGAGTAATAACTAGTTTTGACTGTACGGAGTGCTGCCCTGTATGTTTTTAGACTTAGTATGAGACTTAGATCTTAGATCTTGCCAGGCCTGATAGAATTCAACTTTTTTTGTTGAACGCCATTTCTTCTCTATGTGTCGTGATCTTTGCTTTAACTCGTGTGTTTCTTGAGTGTACCATGACCTTCTTCTAGTTATACTTTTTTCAGAGAGATATGCAGTTTGGTTAAACGTAGTTATTTTTATTTCATGACACATTTAGGTGACACTACCGCTGACAACCCAGCTATCACTGCCAAGACCGCTGACTTTCAGCTGTCACAGGAAGAGAGTGGGTTTTCTCTCATCATCCAAGATGTGTCCAAAGACAACGAGCATGTGGTCGAGTTCAACCTAGAAAAAGTTTGCTTCACAAATCTATGAGGGTTTTTTGTCATCATGGGGTTCTGTGAACTCTTATTTAAAGACTCTTACACCATCAGGACATGAGCAAGGTGACTATATACACACAATATAGAAGCATATATGTGAAGCATATGTTCAATTGAAAGTGTCAAATTATGTTCGTTTCATGCCTTGTGTGACAGCATAGCTCATGGTGTTTAAAAAAAAGGACATTTATCTCTGAGGTTTCTTTGTTTTGCATGATCAGTACTGTGTAGGAGTGGCGGTATATGCCCTGGATTTTCCTGCACATAAATATGAGTGGTACCTGGAAATTTACTGTGTTGCTTTTCATCACTAAAAAAAAAAAAGTTAGAAAACCTTTTTGGTGACTGGAGAAGACCTTAATAGTATTTTGCATAACTAAATTGTGACAAAAAACTATATTTATTTTTTTAATGACATACTCTTCTTCAGTATTTTATTGTGGTTATCGTGTTATTGTGTAGTTTGTAAAACATTTTCTGACTATAATACGTGCATTAAAGGCGTTAACATTTTCTTTCTCTTTGGAATAAAGTTTTTAATAAGTGCATTCAAATAACACATTTTTGTGTGTTTTTTTTTTTTTTGTTTTGTTTTTTTTTTTTTAGATTTAAAATATGAGTGGCTGTATTTCCGCCGTGTAGCTTTCTGTGGTCATGTGACAGCGGGTCCTACTTCTCTTCCTGCCTGGAAAACGCCACATCTGACTGGGGGAAAGAAAAAGACACAGGGGAGTCTGAGCACCTTCTGACCAAGATGCTGGCACTCATAAACCGGATTTTGGACTGGTTCCGGTCTCTGTTTTGGAAAGAAGAGATGGAACTGACACTGGTCGGCCTCCAATACTCGGGAAAAACAACATTTGTAAACGTGATCGCTGTAAGTCTTTAGCTGCTAGCTTAACAACGCTGCGTAGACTGCAGCTACCATTCAGGCTAATAACGGGATGACAGCTACGACTCGAGAGGATAATGCAACACTGTCTGGTTCTCAGCTATAGGTGATTGTAATATAAATTTGGGCTTAATGCATACTAAACACATTATAAAAAAGTAATCAGTAAAACTGAAATTGAATGAAATTTGTTCAACCTGTCAACAAGCAGTGCTAACTAGTTTACTACTGGTGGAAGCTTAATGGGCCAGTAATTGCATGCCTTATATATTAACATTTATTAAATCTTGCATCTGATTTGTTGTGGGATAAAATTAATCACATTTAAACTGTTTACCATTTGAAATGTGCCCAAAGTTTCACCCACAAATAATTTAGTCTGACAAAATCTCATCGCTGCACATTTTCAACAAGCTCAGTAATCACACACAAAAAGCCAAACAAAAACTAACTAAATATGTAAAATTTTAAATCCACAGTTAATGAAACATTTATTAATATGCACCATTTTGTAAAATTTTATCTAGCAGTCTGATGTGCAGGGAAAAATAAAGAGGCAACCTTAGAAAAAATGAGCACTGATTAAACCATAAATTATAACCTAAAAACAAGCGAGTTTATTTTAGTGGCAGCTTAAAATGCAACCCCTTGAGTATAAATTGGTCATAGAAGAGTCATAGAAATGTCTGACAGTGCTATCACAGTTTATGCTGAAAATTAGACAATATTAAAAACTCAGGACATTAAAACTGTGTACGCAAAGTTTTATTTTGATATTATGAGTTTCGTGGTCAGCAATGTTCAAAACCACGTTTGTCACATGCTCACATTTTCTGTGTATTTGAGTGTTTTTAATGTCTGTGTGAGGGAAAAGGGTTTAAGTATCATTTTGAGTTTGAGGAAGCTGTGCTAATTCTCATCAATTGAGCAAGTAATTTTACTAAAAAAAAAAAAAAAAAACATTACCCAGAATGGCTTTACAGATTGCAGTATAATGACGCATCATTGTTTTTTGAAGAAGAGATCACACACCTGTGGTTGTGTTTGAAGAAGAAATATCTCAGATCTTTTCAATGAAAAAAAAAGAGTAGAAGGACAAGTGAATGGCTGCGCTGAGTGTAGTGTGGTGCTTCCTCCTCTTTCAGTCATGAGACTGCTGAACTCATTCCCACTGAGCTTCATCAGGTGACTCCAGCAAGTCATATGCTGTGTAAAGCCTGTCCAGCAGATGATACATATTTGGAATAGAGGAGGTGAATTGCTAATGTATTTTGGCTTTATTGCATGATTTTTATTTTTTTTTTTTTTTAGCAATAATACCCTTTTCAATAGATTTTGTGTCTTCTTTATATGACAGTTTTTTTTCTCCAAAGAGACTTCCCTTACTTCCCAAGTTCTGTTTCTGTAACTGATATTATACAGACATACAAAAACTTGTGTGAAGTGGTCCCGAAACACATTGATATTTTCGCTCAAACTTCATTCTGTTTTAAAAGAAACATTCACTTTTGGCTCTGCTTTCAGTCGGGGCATTTCAGTGAAGACATGATTCCCACTGTTGGGTTCAATATGAGGAAGGTTTCCAAAGGAAATGTCACCATCAAGGTATTATTTCCATCACTAGTTGTGAAGTTAAACCAGAATTTTCCATCAGTAAAGAGAAATAATGCAATTGTTAATAGAATTTCTTGTGAATATTCTGTTTTTTTAACCTTCAGATCTGGGATATAGGAGGGCAGCCGAGGTTCAGGAGCATGTGGGAGCGCTACTGTCGTGGAGTTAATGCAATCGTGTAAGCGTTCTTATGCACATGAAACTTGAAATTTATTCCATTTCCTGCAAATACATGCACATTGTTGCTAATAGTGATTGCTCATTTCAGGTATATGGTTGATGCAGCAGATCAAGAGAAGGTGGAGGCATCCAGAAACGAGCTTCATAACTTACTAGATAAACCACAATTACAAGGAATTCCTGTAAGTGTTGATCTGAAACTGGTTTTTGATGGTTTCTAAAGCATTTATAAAAAACCTCTGTATGAGTTGCAGGAACAGTTGCCTGTTGCCTTGTCAGGTTTCTTCTCTAATGTGTGTTTAGGTTTTGGTTCTCGGTAACAAGAGGGATCTCCCCACTGCTTTAGATGAAAAGCAGCTCATTGAGAAAATGTAAGTGAAAAAAATAAAAGGTTACATTTCCTGTCAGGATTTGGTTGAATAAGAAAGTCCAAATGTAATGAATAAAAACAGGGTCTCTGTGATTTGAGCTGCCTGTTGTCCTGAGTTTATTATCATGCATGCTGTTTTTTTTTAAAGGAATCTTGCTGCTATTCAGGACAGAGAGATATGCTGCTACTCGATTTCCTGCAAAGAAAAGGACAACATTGGTGAGCTGCAGTTCAAAACCTTTGTATTGTCTCATGTTAACTCAAGGGTTGTTGTTTTCTCCTACTTTTTCCTGCTTATTCAATTCAAAGTTGAATAAGAGAGGAAGTGCATACACAGTGCCACAATACCAAGATGTATCCTCTCACTTATCAGTGCAAATAAGATTCCAAAATGATTTTAATTTGATTCTGGGGGCCTTAATTCAGTATAATCTCTGAGTTGCATGTATAGCTTGTGAACAGCGTCGGGATCATTCTGACTGTATGTTTTTTTTTTCTCCTCAGATATCACACTTCAGTGGCTCATCCAGCACTCAAAATCCAGGAGAAGTTGAACATTCTCGTGCAGCAGTGTTTGCCATGTAACCTCTTGCCCTGCTCTCATCATTCCCTGACGATGTACAGACTCCAGCCTGTGCTGTACACTGCACTGTCCAGTTTTTTTTTTTTTTTTTTTTTTTAAATAGTGTTTTTCTGTCACAGCCCGCATCACTATAGTGGCGTCACGTCCTATAAAGCCGTTTCCCTTGACTCTAAGAAAGTGTTTCTCATCTGAGTCGTAAGATTTAGGCGTTCACACTGAAGTTGTGCTTCATAAAGAACTGATGTTCCTCACATAGATGATGTGACTTGGAGTTTCTAATTCCTGTTAAACACCTGGGACTGTCACCGTTGGCTTGGTCTGATCATCTTTAAATGCCTCCTTTCTGGTTTTAGAAAACTACATTTATTCAAGTCAGCTGAAGCAGTTCTGTTAAACTATCCAGCCAGTCTGATTTTACTGATGTGACGTGTGTATATGAAAATGATTCTATTTAAAAAGACTGAATGTAGTAAGACTGTACAGGATTGTGTGGTTCACACTGGCCTCGTGGTCAGAAGAAGCCTCAGTGTAACAATGACTTTTTGCTGAGTTGAGCTGCAGAATATAAAGTGCCTTGTGCAGTGTCTCAACTCTGAAGAAATGCAGCTGGCAAGGTTTGCCGACAGAGGAAAAAAAAAAAAAAAAACACTTCAATATACTCAATGATTAAAAAGGCATGCTTTTTAACTTTGAGTTTTGTCTTTTATTTGTATTTATTTTCATTACACATGCTTATAGAAAGGAGTGGGGCTGTACTTGTGTTCTTAGAACACAAGAGAACATGTATAAAGATATTTGTGGATCTCTCTTTTGTTTGCTTTACACCAGTTTTGCTTGAATTCACATT
Source organism: Pao palembangensis (assembly GCA_015343265.1). Classification (NCBI taxonomy): domain Eukaryota; kingdom Metazoa; phylum Chordata; class Actinopteri; order Tetraodontiformes; family Tetraodontidae; genus Pao; species Pao palembangensis. The sequence continues at coordinate 7,134,323 of CM027087.1, read as the reverse complement.
ACACTGAAGATTTGAACACTTGTGATTTTTAAAGGTAGACAAATATTTAAGTTATCTGATGCCTTTAAGGTATGGATGATTAAGGTAATGCAGTGTTTTATGAAGTTATACAATATTTCACATATCAAATACAAAAAATATACAGGAAATGGGTATGAATATTATAATTTTTAAAAAAACGTTCTCATTTTTACTAATGCAATCAAACTATGGTCCTGCAGAGTTTAAGAAAAGAAGCCATACATAATTGTTTTTCCACAGTAAAGCTGTACTATACTAGGGGCTTTGATCATAAGGCCACCTACTACGGGTATAATATCAATATATGTGGGAAAGTGACCTGCTTGGCGAAGGTCTGCGCTGTCCGAGTGCTTTTCTAGTTTCAAATGTTATATGAAAACAAACAAAACATTTAATTTTTAAGTCCGAACGCGCCTGAAGGTTTTTACTCTTGTGTCTATTTTCTATTGGTACGCAAACTAAAATGACACGTAAGTTGTTTAACCAGCAGATAGACGGCGTCTCCACCAATCAGGGGACGAATAAGGTTTTCTCGCAGATGACGACACCGGAAAGTAACCAATCACAGCTCGGAATCCGAGGTGCGCGTCTGTTGACAGGAAGTAGAGTAAGGCATAATCATTCCACCGACTTCTTTAGTTTAGTTTGATCCCAGGTAACAGTTTTATTCGCCTCTCTTGGGTATGTGGACGTAAATTATGCGTTTTAAAATCGAAGCGGAACAAAGATGCAATGGAGGTCAGTAGTAGTTGGTCTGGTCGTACTGAGAGTGTCCCTCAGCTGTGTTCTGTGGCTAGCCTTCGGGCTCGGTCCCAACGTTAGCTCGGGTTTTAACTTTCCCCTCAGCTTCAGTTTGCACAAACTAGATTTGCTATTCAGGGAAGCGAAAGAGGCCGATCCGAGGAGTAACTCCTGGTCCAATCGAATACAAGGTCAGAAATATGAAGAGACGACGACCACCTGCCCGGAGCTCGGAGAGCAGTCTCTCAAACGGTCCTACATGAATTTCTTCGACGGCAACAAGGACGAGTATGCACGCAGATACAGGTCATTCCCGCACGCGCTGAAAGCTAAGATGAAGGACATGGCCAAAGAGATGTTCTACTTTGGATATGATAATTACATGAAATATGCCTTCCCTGCGGACGAGCTGAATCCAATTGACTGTAACGGGAGGGGCCCTGACGTGCTAAACCCGTGAGTCACTGACCTGGCTAACTGAGCTGGCAGGTACCTGCTCAGCAAGTCATTTTCATCCATGCTGTTTTCCCACCACTAATATTTGCATTTAGCTGTCGTGCCGCAGCCGCTCCCACTGCTGTCTGCCTGTGGTTCAAACACTCAGCAATGCTGTTGACACGTTTTCACATGAAATTAGTGTCTATTAAAAGTAAACATCACTTAATTCATAAAACAGTGCACTAAGGCCTTTCATGATGAAATATGTACAGTGTTTTCAGTATTTTTAGTCTATCATACTTGGACTGCAGTGGGATAAGCATAAAAACTTTGTTTTTCCAAATCCATCCGATTTTCTCTTGTGATCTCTTAATAATGTGTCACTTTGCTCATTTGTGCATTTTCATTTATTTCATTTCAGGTCAAATATCAACATAAATGATGTCTTGGGGAACTATTCCCTTACACTGATTGACACTTTAGACACCCTATTGGTAAGGTATATTCACCCAGTGTCTCTGTATGTTCCAACGGTCCATTCTCATGCCTATTATTGAGACTAAATGGAGGGACAGAAATAGTTTTGGTTTTTGTGAAAGCTTTGCGTCGCGTTACATCATTTACAGTAAATATACTAGTTTAGTCTTTTTTGCTTCATGAACTCCACCATCCACGATCCCAGTGGTTATTAAAATACAGAAATGAACTCCTTAATAGGAATGTTCTCTTTAAGCACTGTAGTTGCAATCTGTGAGGATAACAAGACAATCTGAGTAAAATAATAGTTAATTACCAACAAAATAAATCCAAGACACTAATATGGCTGTTATTGGTGTTATATACTGCTCTCTCTCTCCAAACAGGTGCTTGGAAATGTCTCAGAATTCCAGAGAGCTGTCAAACTGGTTATAGATAATGTATCTTTTGACAAGGACTCAACTGTGCAAGTGTTTGAGGCAAACATCAGGTTCTTAATTTCTTATTGTTTTCTGTCTAACACTTTTTAGTCACCAATTATCTCAGTGATGATATATGAACCATGCTGTCATCTGTCACCCTTTTTTTCTTGATCTGCTTCCACGCAGAAAACTTGAATAGTATTTCTGCCCTTTCCAAAGGATATTAGGAAGTCTTATCTCCACCCACATTCTGCTGACTGACCCAAAACATCCTTTTGGCAAGGTGGGCCTTGAAGGTTACGATAACGAGCTGCTCCACTTGGCTCACGACCTGGCTGTCCGACTACTGCCCGCTTTCGAGAACACGACCACAGGCATTCCTTATCCAAGGGTGAGTGAGACTATTGTGTCGATGAAGTACAAGTACAAGATTTGTGCTTCTTCAGAGGTTTCAGTTTGATTCCAAATATGTCCCTAAGCTTTTCTGCATCTTTGGCTCCAGGTGAACCTGAAGACTGGAGTTCCTCCTGACAGCATCAATGAGACTTGTACTGCCGGTGCTGGGTCCCTGCTGGTGGAGTTTGGAATCTTGAGCCGCCTGATTGGAGACTCCACATTCGAGTGGGTCGCCAGAAGAGCTGTCAAAGCGCTCTGGAGCCTGAGGAACAATGAAACTGGTCTGCTAGGTATGTATCAGTTGATAGCACAAGCTCCAGAATGGGGGCGGAGAATCTAGAAATGTAATCATTATGTCTTTACTTCTATAGGGAATGTGGTTAATATACAAACAGGCCAGTGGATTGGCAAGCAGAGTGGTCTGGGAGCTGGAATGGACTCTTTCTATGAGTACCTGCTTAAATCGTACATCCTTTTTGGTGAAAAAGAGGATTATAAGATGTTCCAGACTGCTTACGACAGCATTCAGAACCACATGAGAAGAGGGTGAGTTGCACTACAGCTTTGGTGATCTTAAGGGGAGGTAAAGCAATGCTCAGATTAGACAGCGTCACACAGAGTTCCAATGTAGATGCTTTCTGCATCTGCGGAGAGGGAAGTCTGGGCTTCCCTGCTTAGGCTGCTGCCCCCGCGACCTGACCCCGGATAAGCGGTAGAAGATGGATGGATGGATGGATGGATGGATACTTTCTGCATTTCTTTTCTTTTCCTCATTAGGAGCCGCTAACGACTTAATGCCTCTCTAATGGTGTGACTGCTCTGAGACGTTGCATAACAGTCTGTGTGTTTGCTGTGTTGTCCTCAGGAGAGAGTCCTGTAATGCAGGAAAGGGTGACCCACCTCTGTATGTCAATGTGAACATGTGCAGCGGCGAGATAATAAACACCTGGATCGACTCCCTCCAAGCCTTCTTTCCAGGACTACAGGTTGGTTTTAGAATTGGTTTAACCAGATGATGTGATGCTGGTGCGATAAGCACTTGAAAGGTGTTTCCCTTCTGTGAACTAGGTGCTGTATGGTGATGTAGATAACGCCATTTGTCTGCATGCCTTCTACTATGCCATCTGGAAGCGCTTTGGAGCTTTGCCGGAGAGATACAACTGGCAGCTGCAGGCTCCTGATGTGCTCTTCTACCCTTTAAGACCAGAGCTAGTGGAGTCTACCTACCTGCTGTACCAGGTGACTGTCCAGACCTGTCAGGCTGCCGCAACAGCTGGTCAACACTTTTTAAACTGAGCTCATTTTATGTTCCTACAGGCGACCAAAAATCCGTTCTATCTGCATGTTGGGATGGATATTCTTCAGAGCCTTGAAAAGAATGCCAAAGTCAGGTGCGAATCATCTGCATTCCTCTGACGATGTCCAGCTCTCTGATGTGTGTGTATTAAAGTGTGTTGTCACCTGCTCAGGTGTGGCTACGCCACGCTCCACCACGTTGTGGAGAAATCCAAAGAGGATCGCATGGAGAGCTTCTTCCTCAGTGAGACATGCAAATACCTATACTTGGTAAGATGCGCTTGTCATCGACAGTGATCAGTTAAATGCAAATTTCATGCAAATGCTTCCACATACCTGTGATAACTGCTGTGGATTATTAATCTTAAACACAATTGATGAGAATATATGAGGCACCCAGCCTTACAATATAAAAATGAAACACTCTGGGGTGACTGAAAATGACCTCAAAGGAAAAGGTGGTTGTCCAGTTGTAAAAGAACATGTGGCTTTGGTCACCTCACTCTTGTTTCTCCTCCACTGAGAATCTAAAGTGTGCTGCAAGAATTCATACATCACAATTACAGTATCTGCTAATATGATAGCAATTTGCCCTTTCTGACACAATGATGCAGTAATCATTGTAATAGTTACTGTGGTGATAATTTGATCTAAAAAGACAAAGATACATTTTTTTGCAATCATGCATGTCTGTCTTTAATTGCAGCTGTTTGATGAGGACAACCCACTCCACAGATCCGATAACAAGTACATCTTTACTACAGAGGGCCACGTTGTGCCTATAGACAAACGTTTCAGGGAGAAAGAGTGGAACAACTTGTTTTCTTATGAAAATGGAGTGCTACCAGAAAGAAAGGCAAACCAAAGGCCGCCACCCAGCAATACCAGCAATGTACAGGCCAGCCAGTTTCGTCGTTGAAACATTATTTTTCCTTAAAAAGTGACGATGACTCATTTTTGTGTTTGATTTCACAGTGCAACAAGATCCCGGAGGAGCGACGCTTTGCACTTCCACTAAAAAGCATCTACATGAGGCAGATCGACCACATGGTGGGTCTTTACTGAATGATGCAACATGCGCGTCGACAGCAGCACAAACATTCAGCAGACATCCTCCTCAGGGGCAGACGCGGCGACGTTTAAACTGTCGGACGGAAAAATTGCAGTTGCTCGGGATCAAGCCCTCTTAAAGAAACAAAAAGGCAAATCCTGGGCCAGCAGCGTGACCGCAGGCACCATGAAAAGAGAGCAGCATCACTTAAGGGAAAATTCAGAATCGTGAGGCGAGTCTTTTGAATGAGTTGTTGGTGTGTGTGTGTGTGTGTGTGTGTGTGAGGTTCCACTCGAGCTGTGAATTATAACACTTACTTTGTGAGAAGTGCCATCTTGTCATATGTAAAAGACTTCATACACTTTGATTATGTGTTCAGGATGATTAGTGCCTCCTGTCATTCCCACAGCCGTGTTTTTAAATAGAAGGGCTGCACTTTAACAGGGCATCACAACAGGAAGTGCCTTTCTTGATTTTCTAAAAACTGCAGCCATTATGCATATCATCTCTTATTGATAGCCACTTGTTGATCTTGCATGACATGTCTCATTCCACCTTTTGTACACTTTTACACTATTCTGATATCAGCAAAAATCTTTCATTTTAGACTCGATGTAAAAAGCCATAATAGCATTTTTTAAAAAGTTTATGTTTTTGCCAGTTTTGTCAAAACATATAGTGCAGTTTGTGATTGTTTACACTAGGTATATAATGTTATTTGCTGTTCTGCTCTTAATTGCACATAATTATACCTTAAGTGTAAAATGTGTTGCGATCTCAGGGTTCAAAGATCAAAGGAAACTTAATGAGTGCTTTCATTATAATTAAACTTGCTTACAGTGTTCCATAGAAGTGTTTAGTCATTTATACTAAGCTTTGCTTATCTAAGGTCAAATAATACCTGGAGTACAGTTGGATGGTGAATAGTTAGTATGGGTGATGCATCAAGCCTGAGAGTTTGATATTTTTCTACACTGGATCATATTTCAGCAGACTGTGCGATTTAATTACACTTCTTATTATTGACTTCCTAAATTAACTCTCATCAGTACGTTTGGTGAACTATCCTAAACAAATTGAATGCATCAAAGATAATTGCTGTTGAATAGATCAGCTGGTTGTTAGCATAGGGAAAAAAAAGACAGGAATCAGTGGGGATTTGGCTTAATCAATATTGTCCAAAGACCAACAAACTCTATTACATTTTTTGTGAACAACTAGTAGATGTGTGAGCAAATGTTGATTGGATTTATTTCGAGCCCATTTAGATCCGTACTGCTGTTTGCAGCCTTTGTTAAGCTAAGTTGCTCAACTGCTGGCAGTTGCAAGACATTAAATGTACAGACATAAAAATATTCAGTTATAAGGTCTCATTAAGGCTTTAGAAAAAAGCCACTTAATTGTATTTCCCCAAAAATAACAAATTATTCCTTTAGCTGGTTCTAATATTAATCTTAAAATCAGATATTGGCAGTTTTCTGTCAGAGGAGAAAACCTTACCAGAATGTATTCACTCCTGAGTCCTTAACTGCGTTTTCACAATAATTACTACATTTCTCAATATTCTACATCCAATCTGTTTTTCGCCTGGATTAAACATGTTTCTAATTGTGGAATCTGAACTATTCTTTGCAGATTAATAAATGATTACTATGAACAAGAAGTTGCTGTCGTGATTTAATTTCTGGAATAAAGAAAAACAAAGTCTTTTTCTACAGAAGCTTTAATAGTTTAGGTAAACAGTCACTTCCACTCCAGACAAGGCTGTTTACGTTGCATCCATCACATCATACATCCACCTGGTGCTGCAAAACACTGTAATTATGTACATTTGCCCTTTTTCAACTATCGACAACCAGCTTAAATATTTGTTACCTGTTTATTACTCAGCTGCTCTGCAGACTTTCTGTATTTAACAGCCGTTTCTAGTGTGAATCAGATCCTTAAACCTAAAAGTCGAAGTGCATCTGCAGGTTTGGAGAGGCCCTCTTCTTCTTTTTTAGATGTTTGACCTTGTCGAGGCGCTTAAACTCGACATCTAACGAATGTCAGAGATTACATGAAGCATTTCTTAACTACACACTTTCATTTGGAAGGTGAGTTTGACACCAAAGAGGACTTGACTAAAATTAAACTCTGACTTCTGCAAGCGGTCTTCTGCTCTCTGTGGGCCCCATGTCTTTGGTCAAAGCTATAAATTACGTTTCAACAAAGAATTTTAATTTTATTTTAATCGTTCACCAGTGTAGGGGGTGGTTTCTCCTGGGGGATTTTTAGATTGTGACATCCTGCAGGGGTAAAGTAAAGTCAGTTGCTGTTCTGTCGTTGTCACGGCGACAATGCAAACACTGACTCACCTTCGCTGACGCGGCTCTTAGAAGAGACCGCAGTCTTTCAGGTTTTCTTTGATGATGATGTCGGTCACGGCATCGAACACGAACTTGACGTTCTCTGTGTCTGTGGCGCAGGTCATGTGGGAGTAGATCTCCTTGACGTCTCGGCGCAAGTTCAGGTCCAAAAACTGCACTTTGATGTAGTTTCCGGCATCCTCGTAAGTGTTGGGGCCTGGAATAGATCGTTGCAAAGAGACGTTTAAATTGTTCTTAAACGTGCTGCATTTTGAGGTTGTGACAGTGACCTCACCATCATACTCGGGGAAGCACATGCTGAGGTGGGCTTTCTTGATTTTCTCCACGAACACATCTTTCTTGTTGAGGAAGAGCACAATGGAGGTGGTGGCGAAGTAGCGGTGGTTGCAGATGCTGTTGAACAAGTGCAGACTTTCGTGCATCCGGTTCTGAGGGAGATGGGTGGATGTGGGGGTGGGGGGTTTCCTGGGTCAATTAACAGACCAAAAATGGGGAATTGTGCAGGGTGTTGCGTGAGTTACAGCTGGTTCCCTACCACTTCGTCGTCTTCCACCAGCACCATGTCGTAGGCGCTCAGAGCGGCGATGAAGATGATGCAGGTCACGCCCTCGAAGCAGTGGATCCACTTCTTCCTCTCTGACCTCTGGCCACCTACATCGAACATTCTGCAGGGAAACAGTCGTTTTATTGTTCTGATTGTAGCACCCTACTGTGACTCTGCTTTACCTGAAGTTGAGGTCTTTGAAGGAAAACTGGGTCTCAATGATACCGGTGGTCTTCACTCGGGATCGCAGCACGTCCTGCTCGGTGGGCACATAACCGGGCTGGATCAGTCGCTCCAGGTCATTCAGGTAGCTGTAGAGAGGAGGAATGCAGGTATTTATGATTGTCTGGACTGCAAGAACTTCAGACGGGTCATCTCTTACTATCCGGCAGAGTCGTTGAGCTGGTACTCGGAAGCCCTGTCGAAGCACACCTGGATGCCAGAGTCTTTCCACAGGCGCAGGATGATATCCGACAGCTCTTTAGGCATGGTGCCCTCCTCAATGGTGTCTGCAAGATGCATGAGTTTCCTGGCGTCGTCCTGTAGGAACGTTATGTAAACCTGTTACAGACCTGAAACCATTTCACGCTGAAAACAGCCCCAGGTTTATTTTTCAGCCGCCTCCACCTGCTGGTCAGCGTGGCCGTAGCCGATGTTCAGTGTGTTCATGGCCTTGACGATCGCCATGATGGACTGCAGCGTGTTGCTGTAGATGATGGTGATGAACTCCAAGCATTCTTCAAGCGAGTAACCATCTTTGTGGATAATTCTGGAGGGAGACGCATTATCAATACTTCATTTACAGCCAAAAAAATAAGGGAAGAAATTAAGGATCAATGATCTTACTTCATCTGTTTGACAATAGTGCTTTTACCAGATTCTCCAGCACCTTCATGAAAGAGGACAAAGTGAGTCTAAGTCAATGAATGTAATCTACATTCAACTTGCAATCACCACGTGTCTTTGTTTTTGTTTTATTTTAAATGAAGATCTGGTCCTAAATGGTGAACTTCTGCAGGTCTAGTCTTGTTCTAGATCTCTGGGCCCCTGACCTGAATAGTAATGTTAAGATGTCAAAACTGAGTGACAGATATCCAGACATTATTCTCAGACATCAGCAATGGCATTTTTAAATACAAGTGTGTTACACCTGAAGATGCTTGTTTTCTGATTTTATTGCTGCTAAAATCATGCACATAAAAACGACTGCTGTGCTCCTTATCTCCGTGGATGTTCTTGAACGCTGCTGCACTATTGCTGCCCCCGCTGCAGGCTCTGTGTGGGAGGCATTAATTCCTTTGGGTTTCAGGATTAAGCAGGGATTGATGTGAGTGATTATCAGTATCTCAGCACTTCAGTCACACAGGTTATTAGTTAGCTCAGAACGATGCAAATCCTCTGTGTTTCATCACAGAAATCTACAATTTTGCAATCTAATTTTACCTGCCAGGAATAAAATTGAGCCACAATATAATTTTAAAACATGGCGATGATGTTTCCTTCGAAGCATCTAGCGCAACTTTTTTTTTTTTTACCCAGCAGCAGCAGCTTGACAGTCCTGGCATCCTTATCGGCGTCCTCCTTCAGCTTCTTCTCCAGCTCTCTGGAGCGTTTTTCCTCTGCGCTCGCTCCAGCCCCCATCCTTCCTCTCTTGGGTTCGGGCCCTTCTGCTCAAAAGACGACCGTCAGTGGGGGGGCAAAAAAAGAAATGGATGCAGATCCTACAGGTGGTTGCTGTCGTTTCCAAAAGGTGCCGTCAGCGGTGCTCACCCGCTTACAGAAAACAGTGGGCAGTGCTTGAGTGTTTTCCTGTCTTAGGGGGAATTTTGGACATCCCCTGTCCACCTGACCCAAGGATACCAATGGAGCGCAAGGACAGGCCAGGGGCGAAAGGCGTGAGGAGAAGCAGACACACACACACCAGAGGAGTGATCCAGCCTTTAGGGGGGACTTTGCTGTGCTCAGCAGAAGATGGGACATCGGCTCAACCGCTAATCTATCCGCACCGCTCTGAGGTGGCTTTAAAGAGGTGAGAGAGCATTTGAGCAGAGCGCCGTGAACTCAAGAGGACTTGAATATGCCTGCAGACAGTTCTAGAAAACAGTCTAGACACTACATGAAAGTGTAAATTCACCAAAGCAGAATTCTGTCTGAAAAACACAAAGAGAAGCGACCTCCGAGACCCAGGGGCGAGCTCTGAAATGCTTAAAGAGCTTTGCGTTCTCACCTGACAGATCTCATTGACCTCAATCTGAAACTGGTTATGGATACTAATCTTCTCACTTCCAATGACATGCATGCATGTGCAGTGTGTGTGTGCGACAACAGTACAACAGTACACCACATCCTCTCCCCACAGCTTCATCATGTTTTCTGCATTTCTTTCCACTGCTAAAAGTAAAGTTCAAGTTTCAAAGTAGCTCAAAGTAGCTCTAGATTATAGACTCTTCCAGTTTGGCTTGGTTAGTTTCAAATAACCAGGAAATAAAACTGCTGTTATTATAAAATATAGAGCTTTAATTCATTAGTCAGCAACAATGAAGGGGAAGAAAAGGGTGTTTTTTTTGTTTTTTTTTTAAACAAATCATTGCAATAACATAAACTGTGCTTTATATCGTACATATATTGTGTCATCATCATCCAAACTTTGCCAGATGGACAAAATAAAGGTCTTTTAAATATGCAACAAAAAAAAGAAAGTTGTCAATGTTTTAAGAACAAGAAGGAATAGAGGCTGAGAGACGTCGAGAGGGAGAGACATGGCCTTTGCTGACCTTTTACATTTGTCAGCCATTTAAAAAAAGTTTTAGAGCACGTCTTTCACACGCATGTAGGAGTTTAATATTGGAGAAAAAAAAAGAAAAAGTAAACAAACACTGACATCCACAGAACAAATACCATATAAATACACTGTACATGCCATGCACAAGCCACCTTCTGAAGAGTCGAGTACTTATTTGTCTTCAGGTCTGGTGATTTTAGTGGTTGTAACTTTTTTTTTTTTTTTTTAAAGAAAGTAATTCATAGAAATGGTTTTAATCTGTGGTGTGTGTGACTGCAGGATGGCACCGCACTGGACAGACAAAAAAGAAAACAAAAAAAAGGAACAGGAGCTGGCTGATGCGTTCATGTAGCACCAATGTGGTCGGCGCGTACTTTTCACTGTAGTGTCGATTTAAGTCCACATGATTCATGTACATTTGTGAAAGGTTTCGTAAAACTCTCTTCCGACTAAAAAGCAAAACCAACCCCGTACGAGCTGTGTGCTCCACCTCCATGTGAAGAAATACTGTAAATGCTACAGATCAGATGTGGTGTGTTTACTGCGAGATCACCATTTTGGCAACAGAAGGTGCTTTGTCTTAATAGTTTCTATTAATCACAAACGGTCACAGACTCACATTTAGCTGCCTACTGGAAACTCTTTTCTCTGGAGAGAAAAGAACAAAGGCAATGTTGTCTTTTTATCTTCTATCTTAGATTTTGTGTCAAAAACCAAAAAAAAAAAAAAAAGTGAAAACAGCTTATCACAGGTCACGTATGTTCAGGATACGACACTAAAATGTGGTATTCACGTAGAGACGAAACACTTGGGAGCATGTTGGAAGAATTCTGGAGATGCAGTGGAGTTACTGTAGGCATGTTGCCATAGCGACAGTCTGTGAGCATTTCCTCTTATCCTTATACAGTATGTCCCATGAAATGCACCGGTTGTCCTGGTAAAAACACCTGGGAGCTCTAGTGTTCCGGGCTCGAGGCGCCAACTCAATCCAGCTTCGACGCGGGCCTGCAGTCATGTGATCCAACGTGATCGTGCTCCTCTGTGGATGTTCCCAGAGTCCCGGGCTACTGTCGCTGTTTCTTAAAAACACCTAACATAAACGTACTCTCAACGTAATTACACATCGTAATAAACACTAACAATAATATTATAAGAACGACAATATTTTCACAGGTTTATCTATTCACAAAAGAACAGCTTTTCTACATTGGTACAAAGAAGTACTTTTTACAGCCTACAATAAATATTGTTTATTTTTTTTTCCAACCAATACAGACGAGCTGTGGTGTTTATTTGCGGTATCAGTCATGTTTCTGAACTGGAGTCATACCCCTAAGTGGGGCCTTGCAGTGTGTGAGTGAACGGGCCGAGTTGGGGAAGGTCGTTTTCAGAATGGCGGCGTGTGCTTCCAGCCCCTCATGTCTCGGCCGGAGTCGTCTCCTCGTCGTGATGCCGACGGTTGCGGGGCTTCTTCTGCTCTTTCAGCTCCTTCAGGCTTTTGGCTTTGCCGTCGCCGAGGCTGCCGTCGCCGAGCTGCCAGTAATCCTGGCAGTACTGGTTGATCAGGCCCATCTCCGGCTGGCTTAAGATGGTCAGGAGGTCCTTGTATTGACCCGCATTTGGAGTCCAGGGGCTGGACTGCAGGGGGGGGAGGGCCGGGCTGCCAGTCTCCACCAGCACGTTGTTGACTGTGCGACTGGAGAGGACCACCAGCTGGAGTTTGACCAGAGTGTGTTTGAAGTTTTTCTCTGTGGACGTGCACTGGTAGATGCCACCATCAGACGGCTGCAGCGAGCGGATGAGGAGACCGTGCTCTGTCTTCAGGATGCGGCCCTCGGAGCGGATCTAGACGGTGGGACGGTAGAGATTGGATTCAAAAACCGGACTCAATCATTTTGCCAGTTACGTGACTGTTTGGACATGAAATCCTTGCGTTCACCTCTTTTCTCCTGTCGCTGTTTTCCTTCTGTAGGTGCCACTTCAGTGACATGTGAGGAGACCTTGCCTGGCACTCCAGGAATGTAGTGCTGCCCTCTACCCCGTACTGAACCGTCTCCAGAGTGTTCTTATTAGCTACAACATAGCATGTCGAATACAGCTGATTAAGTAGTGCACAAAAATTCACTAAATAAATTATTTTCTCACAATAAAACATTTATTTACTTAAGTAAAAGGGCTGTTATGTGAAAATGTACTCACTGTTGGAGTTATAACCTCTGCACTGACGTATTGGGTTGCCATACTTCACATCCTGCCGTCGGCTCCGTCTAGATCAGCAGATCAACGAATGAAAATGTAACAGAGATCTCACAATATTACATAAATATTATGCAGCACAGCATGAAGACAAATGCGCAGCCAGATAAAGAACACCACGTGTGGCTTTGGTCTGTGTTATTTAGATCCTGACCTCTTTTGGGAGTTTGAATATCTGGAACAGGATTTGCCATCCCAGGCACAGTATGGATCTCTGGCCAGACAGCAGTCAGCACAGGCCTCTCCGTACACGTCACAGCGGTGGAGAGCCAGGTGGGTCACGCCCAGGACGGATCCCACATACAGTTGTTGCTATAAGGATTGATAGAATTTAAAAATCAGTTAATGGAACATTAATTTATTCCATCATTGGGAAACTAGTTTCATAATATTCTTTCAAATTCTGCATAAGTTGTAATAAGTTGAAACACACATTAATGCAACAGTAGAATTAGAAACAAACGTTAGCCACTTTAACACACCCGTTTTGATGAGATCTTCATGGTAGTGATGGGTGTGGGAACCTGCATAAGTGAGAGAGTCTCTGTTATTTCAAGACATTTAAGAGAAGAGATGTGCAAGAGAAGACGTCAGACCTTGAAAACTTCCACTTCCTCCAAGACCAGCTCCTCTGTCTGCAAGTCATCTCTGGGGAGGACAATAACTTTCTGGACTGTCCCCCGATCTGAGAAACCCAAAAGCAACACAAGTTAATCATCAGCTTTGTTCCAGGAAATTAAAAGCCTTCAAACCTGTCTTAAAACCAGAAGAGATCCATGTGAGAGGATGAATAGGTGGCAGTAACTTGTATAATGAAAGATAACACAGAGCCATCACTGACCTGTGCCCAGGAAGAGCACCTCATAGCTCCCATCTGCAGCTGTAACCTGGTCCACCGCAATCGTGGTGAACTCATAGTCGACGTTGGTCCTGACCACTAGGGGGCGCTTGTGGACTGGGTATACCACATTATACATGGTTGGGTGGTTTCTCATGAAGTTGATAACCTCGTCTGGGTAATCTTTGGTGGATTTCATGTTTGGGGTGAAAGTACCACCAGGGCACTAATTGAAAAAAGGAAATGGTCAAAGTTGCAATTCTGACTCTTTGTATCCTCAACATTAAATCTGTTTAACTTACAGTGCCAGGTCGAGGGTAGGGGATCTTCCCAGTGTATGCCACCCACTGATAGTTGGGCCCCTCCTTGTGAGCAAAAGGGCCGTTGAAGACCATGCGGATGTCAGCCATGGAGTAGACGCACACTGCTGAGCCTTTAAACACAGCTCTGTATAAAAAGCAGAGAATAAACTAAACTCACAAGCGACTGATGAATTCGTACCCCAAGATGATTGACTCTGGATGTACTGTGACCATCCACTGTCCTACCCATGTACTCGGCCGGCCACTTTGAGGAACGCATTAAGACATGCAAACACATTCGCTGATGGGCTTGGGGAGAGTCAAGCTGTCTGACACACTGACATACAAACACCCACGTTCTGCAGCACTCAGGCTCCTGCAGCTGGGCGGTGGGTGTACTATGTTTGCAACTCCTGTCGTGGTCCTCTGTCATTAGCACCACATGTGTTTTTATCAGCTGGATTGAAATGCGCCCGAAGCCTAAAGTGAGGACTGGAATAATCTAAGTATTTGTTTCTCAAATGCATTAATCAGGACGTGTTTATTATGCCTCTCCTGTCTCCGTATACATGTCAGGCTAATGCTGTTTATCCTGTGGCAACCTGCTATCAGATCTATAAGGGAGACATGCATTTCTCTGCAAGCTGGAACATTCGCATCCCTGTTTAGTCTTTGCAGCCTGAGACTGACGCGATGCATTTCCATATCAGAGAGTTCTGACACCTACGGGCTGCGGGGGAAATGAGTATCAACCGCAGGAGGAAACTAAAGCACAACTTTCCTCCGAACTGCATGAAAGGTGAAGAAAGTTGTCAGTGACTCACCCTGAAACTGAGAAGACTCCATAGATGACAGGATTCTTTGTGTCTTGAGTCGGCTGAATATATACATCCCCTAAAAAGTTATCAGTCAAAAAAAAAAAAAAAATCCACATTATTTGCATAATATGCAAAACCATTTCAGTCTGAATTTACCAGTAACAAGAAGGTTTATTGCCACGTGTTCTAAATCATTACATGAGTGATGGATGTTGCTAATGCTTAAGCATCAAATCATCAAACTGAGCTCCTGCATGTCACCTTTCACTTTAAATGACAAAACAAATACAAAAACAATGATTTGGATGAAATTTTATTGCTATTTGATCCAGATTCAGCAGCTGAGTTCCACACATAACTGTTTATTGTATCCATCGTGTGTGTGTCCACTCACGACTACAATATTTAATCTAGAAATTACGTGGAGCCAAAATTCCCAAGCAGCACAACTCTGCATCATATTCTGTATACAAATGTTTCAAAATCAGGATAAGGGAGGCATTGTTATTCATACTAATCATTTTCTACCATAATAAAATAACTGCTGATCAGCTCCACGGAGAAAATGATTCATATTGTGTGATAGAAGCGTCTGCTTCTCATGATAAATAATGCCAGTGATGTCTTCCACCTGGTTCCAGTTGAGAATATCAACAATTTTTGGTTGTTTCTTTGGATCTAGAGCTCAAGAGTTCCTCGTGTACTGCGGTCACCAGAGCTGCAGCGAGAAACTGAATCCAGAGCTTCAGCTACAGTGCCCGAGTCTCAGCAGGGAATAGAAGTAAAATAAAGACTTGTGCTGAAACATGACTTTAATAGGAGCCATATGCACCCAGAGACTCAGGCCGTGGCCGTTTCTGAACACTCCGTACCTTCTGATGGCTTAATGAGCTAAAATGTATGAAAAAAAAACAATAAGAAAATAGAAATAAAGTCTGAAGACCGAGTAGAATAACACTTCTCTCACAATACACACTGTACTTCACTGTGTTAATAGCAGAGAAGTAAAAGCAGATTGAATGTCCTATTTTAAATGGATCTAAAAAGACAAGGACAGTAATTATCTACAGTCAGAGCTCCAAATACAACAACGAGTGTGGAAATAAATCTGCTGCTTTAACGTCTGAGAGCACGACAGCAGCAAGACGGACATCTGAAAGAATTTAGAGACGTCTCCCCAGATTAACCTATCAAATTTCCCCTGAATGAACATGAAAAACAGCTTGTCAGAGGACAGCATTCCAAATCACAAGCATGTGAGTTGATCAGAGGGCGCAACGGGCCAACATGCGTGTAGGAAAGCGTAACAGGTTAGGGTCCAATGATACCCCTGGAACAAGTCAGGACATGCGTCAAAGACAAGCTGATGATCAAAGGGCTTTGATCACAAAGCCCTACTGCACTATGTAACCTCCACCACTATCCTTTTGTTTTGCTCTAGTCTCTGCTAC
Organism: Pao palembangensis; assembly: GCA_015343265.1. Lineage (NCBI taxonomy): Eukaryota > Metazoa > Chordata > Actinopteri > Tetraodontiformes > Tetraodontidae > Pao > Pao palembangensis. The sequence goes on along the minus strand of CM027087.1, from coordinate 7,118,121 downwards.
TACTTTAAATATCATCTAGACTTGACCTTAAGACTGCTATTCCGTTCCTTTCCATCCCATCCCATCCCATCCCATCACATCACATCCTTTTCCATCCCATCATCACTGACAGGGCTCCAGGCTACGCAACAAATGCACAAACAAAAAGAGAAACCAGAACTGAAACAAAAACTGTCTCCAGATTTGTCTCTGATGCAGCCACAGTATCTCTTTAGAGTCAGAGAACAAAACGATGGCACAAATGAGCTGCACAAGTCAATCAATAAGGGGTCAAGTGATAGAAGTGGAGCCTTATAATGAATTAAAAAATACTAAAAACATGTCTAGAGAACATAAAAGAACTTGATTCCTTTCCCTCTGCCGACATTTTTGGCATCTGTGTGTGTCTCCTCCTTCCTCGGTACAGCACTGACTCTCCTCTGCTGTTGCCCTCTGCCTCACCATCTGAACCTACTCCACGTCCTCCCCCGAGAGTCCTCACCACCACTCTGAAAACCTCGGCCAGCACCAGCGCGACTGGAGACAGAATTCATTTCCACTCGGCTGTCTGTGGTTGTGGCAGGGACGACCACAGAGCTGTGGGATGTTGCACTGCACATCGGGAATTGCAATGATCTCACCGCGAGTGCACATCTCTGCTGAAACGGCAAGTACAGCTGTGCTGACAGACGAGGGCCCTGTCGCCAACTGCGTGCTTGTAATGCGTAACATACATTCGCAATTTGCAAGGCTTCATCATACTGGGAATGAGAAATGCTATAAATTTAGCCGCAGCAGGGGATTAAACATGCTGTTGTACTGCCTGTATGGTGTGTTCAAATGCTTTTTCTAAACTACATTTTGCCGCTGAATCTGTATATATTTCATTGTGATTGTACCTTTTGCCGTTCTTGCACAACTCTGCATTGTCATTTCCATAAAATTTCTGTATCCTCAAAGGTTTGGGAACAGTAAATTAAGTTAATTTAAAATTCAAATTAAGTAAATTAAGTAAATTAAACAAAAAGGTTCAATTTTAGTCCCTATGCATGTGTTTACCTCCAAAAAAAAAAAAAAAACATATAGCAATGGAACTGATGGGAAAAGCTGGCTGCTGATAACCAGGGACAGTCAAATCCCTCCCTAATCCCGTCAGTCATCCGAGTGATGGACAGGCTGGGGATGATCCACAGGGATTCGCAGTGATCCCAGCTGCTCATTGCGTCGGTTTCCCTGCATGCACACGAGCATTTCTACTTTTTTTGGTACATGTTCCCTGAAAAAAAAAAAAAAAAAAGGCGGCCTTACAGTAAGTACGCTACATGCAGGGGCCGTGTTCAAAGCAACAGACGTGTCAGGCTTTCCGTGTTGAAGTCGGTGATAACTTAATCTAAAGCCACAGCTTCGGTGCTGCACATGCATGAGGAGGCTGATCCCAGCACGCCGACTTAGCAGGGTAACGTCACGGGGAAAATATGCGAAGCAAACGGGGGTCAGAGTGCGAGAGCTCCACAAATAAGAAAGCTGTTGATAATGAATCTGGCAACAAGAGTTCCATGTGCAGAGCTCGGTTTTTAAACTCTCACTCTCTATCTGCCAGTTACGCGTTGCCTGAAACACGAGCTGCAAAAGTGCCACACTGGTTATTTATTCAATGTTCAGGCAGCAGCCTGGTGAGGAGGCTGGATTTATAATATCTGGAGGTGAAAGGAAGCAGCGCAGAGGTTCTGAAAGGGTCGATGATGGAGGGAGAATCTGAAACAGGGAAATAATAAATCACACTCACTTAGTTCGTCAAAGTGCGTCTCAATGCCGTCGGTCCCCGGCACTGAGCAGATGAGACGAGCCTTCAGAAACGTGCTCCATTTGTTAACCAGGCAGCAGTGTCCGCCATCGTCGTTCTGTCGGGAGAAGACGCAGCGGTGAACCGGCTGGTCTGGACGACAGCACGAGTCCGAAATAACGGCCTGTTGTTACACGTTCAGAGCTGAGAGAGCAGGCCGTGACCTGCAACTCAGCACACCGATCCGAGTCCAAAACGATTTGCAGAACTGGATCTGGAAATTTCGTGTCTATTTACGGTAACAACTGCTGTCAGCCGTCTTTGCCTTTCATCTGAGAATTGGAGGGATTTAATGACAGATTTGGGTACCTGAAGATGTATTTATGGCAGAAATCTGAAATAAATTCCTGTTTTTGTGAGTCATATCTTCACACTTTGAATGGTTCACAGGTTGTTCCAACAGTTTTTGTGGCTGGAAAAATTATACCCTGAATTAAATATATCAACAATAATTGGATGGATGGCAAAAAAACGGAACTCTTATTCATCACACACTAAATTCAAATGCAACAATGGTGATATTTTTAACTGAAAAAAGTAGATGAATGTAGCTAGCTAAATATCTGACAATGGGTTTTAGTAGCTATTTGGCCAAATGCTACCATGGTAACAGTTCCAATACACCTGTTCCAAGTTATACCTGCTTAGCATTAGCTTGTATTATGGTTGTGTGGACGCTGGTCGGTGGGCTTGAGCATGAGCTAAACCCACTTTTCAGCATAATTTGGACAGAGCTGGAAGCACAGGCGCCACGCTCGCCATGACCTCCTGGATTGTTTGGAAGTTTTAGTCTTGGGCCATCGTTTGTCCGGCTCAAGTGGAAAACAACGCTTGAGTGGAGAGTAAACACAGTTCAAGGTTTGTATGCGCGTGTGTGAGTGCATACAGACGTGCACCATCCGGTAAAACAAAAATAACGGAATTCTTTCCAAACCAGGCTGTGGAAGCAAACATCGCAGACGGTTGTTTGTGACTGGTTTGCATTAAACTTCTGTGCGCAGCGTTTACTGACGATCGCGGGGGGACTTCCTTTATGGGTCTCTTGGAGAGCGTTAGGAAACAAGCGACAGGCTGTAACTAACCATTACACAGACATCTGAACCTTTGAGCTGGGATGATCAACGTGAGGTTTGCTGACTGCTGTGATAACTCACCAGGCAGATCCGCCCTATCCTGGACTGGGTCATGGGACTCTGGCCCATCTCGGAGGCCTTCTCCCGGAAGAAGAAGTAGAGTTTGTCATCATTCTTTTCGGCGCTGTCTGGGATGAGGTGTGCATGGACAAACGTGGGATCTGTGAAGAAGAGGGGGGGTGTGTGAGCATGAGTAGCTTTTCATCTTGCTTTTACGAGCAGATATATGTGCTTTTATATCAATAGGTTTTATTAAAAAGAACATAAAAAGTAGGTTTCTCATTGAGGTCTCTACAAAGGTCATACACATTCTGCTTTTCCATTCATTGAATCCCTTAGAATATACATTTACGCACATTTTTCAAGTCTGTCAAATGAGAAATAGAGATGTTTTGGAGGATGTAATCATTTGGCCAAAAAAGCCCGTCGAAAAGTTCAGCTAAATCTGAAGTAATGTGAGAAAGCAGCAGGCGGGCCAAGACATATTAAATGGATCTCTTCCAAGCTCTCCTTTCAGTCTTTCCTGAAGCGTATTTTTCACAATAAAGTTTACAAATATGGAAAATGTCTGCTTAATCTGTCTAACTCTGGTGGATGAAACCTGATTAATTTAGATTAATTCAGCCTAGGTTTGAAGGATATTGCCCTCCCAGGACTTTATATCAGTGGCAGGAGGAGAAATGACTATAACTGAAACTTTCTCCTGCACCTGAGAGCAGTACATCAAGAGTTATATATAATGGAGTGGAGTCATTTTTCTTAGCTCATGTTGGCCTCTCAGGGGTAAAACACAAACTTCCTGTGATGACAGTGAGTCCACAGTTACACAAAGGGTTTGTCGCGGTAACCCTTGGAGCGTTGGGGTTACGAGTCTGTAGGGTGCGCCACGTATGAGTGAAGCGATGACATAAATAATAGCAGTCCCGGGGGCTCGGGTCAGCATCCACCCCTTCGTTTCTTCCCAGAGACAACTGTCGGTACAGCATCACAGCGCGGTTCCATTGGCTGAATTACTGGGTCACTGCTGGACATGCAACAAAGAGCCCCCCCCCACCTTGCTGTTACCACGTCCCAAATGGGGACAGACCCAAACTAGAAGCGGGGAGGAGGACGGGGGGAGAAATGAGGTAACTAGGAACCGCATTATGCGGAAAGAAACTATTTGAGAGATTCCACATGGCTGATTAGCAGGACTCAGGTGTCTCGATTCAGTGCACCATTACCAGGGGACTGTTGTCAGGGCAACAGGGTCAAAGGAAAATCTGGGAGAGACAGGCCATTATCGACTTGGCAACGTCAACCACGCGCACCCTGTCAGAATTTAGAAAGGCGTGAACATCACGGTTCATTAGAGAAGCTCCTCTGAGTCAACATGGACATGCTGTGGTGTTACAGAGTTGCCACGCTTCTGAGCTGGCTGGGAAATTAGGTGACACATCACGGTAACTTCAGAGGCTCACATGAATCAGGGAACAAGAACATCAATGCAAAGTCAGCTGTTTACCATTTAACCATCTGGAGTTGTACTGATCGGTCCTCATGGCCGTCTTCTGCCCCAGAGTTCGGAAGATAGCTGAGTCGGTCCCCATGAAATCGATGTAGACCCCGGCGTACAGCTCTCCATCTGTCAGGCACAAAGGAAAGAACGAAGGCTGTCACCTCAGCGGAGTCACGGCCAGCAAAACGCTTTCAGGTTAAATTAAAGGAACATGTTGCCACACACGTCTGGATGGTTTCTCCAGAGTCTACAACCGAGTCTAACCACTAGCGGCACCAGCAGCAGCTGTGAGAATCAAATCCATCTAAACTTGAGGCTCTCATCAGGCCCAGCGCAAATGTCATGTTAGGATTCAATAAATTGGCCTCATAATTCAACTGCCATCACATTTATGACACATTCATCCCACCAATCAGCGTGATTGGAAGGGACAGATGGAATTATGGCTCTGAGGTCATGGGTCAGCACCTAACCATCCAGCCTGTTCGGGAAATTTAGGGATGTTTTGAACACGTCATCATTGAGAATCCAGGGGAATTCCAGCTTCCTCTGTTTATTCTCGTTGCGGAATGTGAGCACTTTGTCAATTATGTAAGACAACCTGCAGCTGATTTATGTCGCCGTATCGTTTTGGTCAACAGAGCCAAGCCAACGGGGAAGAGCAAATCGGGGTCTGTTTCTCTCACGCACGCGTATGCAAACACAGGCATACGTGCTCACTTTGTTCACGAGGTCACTGAGGATGTAAAGTATGTGCGACCTGACAACTAGAGACCACCCACTGGCATGACAGGACACACACCAGCCGGAGCAAACCCGTCCGCTGAGTGAGATGTTGAAATAATCACACAGAATGGCAAAAAAGCCGCTTAAACACTGAGAGGATTTACTGACTTTCTGATGCTCCTTTTCAGCAGTTGTAATAAAAGATGAAAATAAGATACAACTGAATAGAAAAATAGTTTCGGAAATTAACAAATCCTTCTAAAATATGTTACTAATACAGTTTTCTCAGTTACACACTTTATTTAATGTGTAATTAAAGTTGTCTTCAAGCGCTACATATAATTTAACAACACTGACTTACTGATCAAAGCAGAGACGCTGTTGAGTTTGGGGTCAAAAGGACATTTTCCCTTCCCAGAATCCACTTTACCGGGTTCCAGTCGGAAAATGTATTCCTAAAATGGTGAAGAGTTAAAAAAAACACCATCAGTAACTGTCCTGTTGTTGTTTCTCATTTATTAACAGCTGCCACTTTGGTGTGTGGGAGAAGGTGCGTTGATTTCTGCACAAAGAAGTTATACAAAGACGTTAAAAACAGCGGCGTCGATCAGCTTTGACCCTATAGGCTTCTCTGGCAGGAGACTGCTGAGGGCAACAAAAGCACACAAAGCCAGTTATCTGTGAGATGGAGAGGTGCAGGAAAATGCTGAGAGCAATCCGAAATTCATTCACCATGAGTCTGATGTTAGCTGCTCAAACAGAAATTCATTATTCCAGAGTGCAAAAGGACATCTGGAACATCTGTATCAACACTACACACTTTCCGTCCCGTATTTAAACGTCCTTGTAGCTTGTAACCATTCTTTGCTATTAAAAAAGCAGCATGCAAAGTAGAAAATCAGATTATTTCCCGAACTGCAGCGCCGCCATCGGGAGAACTTAGAATCATCTCGTGTTTTCTTGGTACTTTTGGAACACAGATTTTCAGTATTGGAATATGGGAGAAAAACAAAGCAGAATAAAGCTCTTCTGACGAAGATTCTGATATATGTTCACAGGGCCTTTAATGTTCTGCTGGTATGAGAATAAAACACTTTCAAAGCATTCTTTCTTTTTTTGGAGACAAGTGTGATCTTGAGCTTTGCCAAAAATGATCATTTTTTTCCTCCTCTAAGAAAAAGTTGGTCTGCAGTCCTGCGATCTGTGAAAACACTGACTGACATTGAAGTACTCCAGGTGGGCACCAGGCTTAGGAGCCTGCATAAAGCTCCCTTCAGCCCACCTTTGCCTCCAAAGACTCTGTAGCGCTGTGGTCCGCTGCTCGACTTGTTCTCCCTCCAGACTGGGACGCCTGTAGGTAGTGGAAGCCCTAAAACAAAGACACGGCATAGTCGGCCATCTCGTTATTACTTCTGATCGGTCGGAAAAGAGTAACTTTAACCTGACCGGTGACTTGAACAGAGGACGAAAATAGCTGGAAAAAAGACGAGCCGCTGCAGCGAATAATTGGAAGGAAAAGTGTGGCGGAGAGCCCGGCGGGCGACATTCATCATTTAGCGAACATGCTGGCCTGGACGCAGTGTCATGCAAACACAGCTGCACATGCTGTGCATAAACCATGCAGGGGAGGGAAAGCAAACAGGAAGGCTAAGGCGACCGACGACTGAAAATGCAGAAAATGGTGCTAAATAATTCCCGAACAATCGGCTTCTATTTAAGCCTGAGGGAAATCTTTACGGTGTGAAGTCACATGGCATTTTGGGAGGGAAGCCAGGTGACAAGAGGTGGAATGACCTTTAAAATGAAATCCGAACCATTCATTTGAATAGTGAGACTAAATAGGCGAGCGCGTACGAGGGTGCGCGGACCATACCCTCGCAGGCAGCTGCTGCAGACTGTGCAGGGCCGGGGGACGGATGGAGGAAGGGGCAGAGGGAGGGCTGAGCTACAAGCTTGATGATGGATGAGAGGCTCCATCAGTAATGATGGCTTTTCAGAGGCTTTCACTCAGGAAGAGGAGGACAGGCCACAGGCAGGGTTGTGCACGACAGGTTCTAGGGGTGGGGCGTGGTTGGAGCATTGGTGTTTGTTACATTTAAAGTCTTTCAGGAATATTTCCAGGGGTAAGAGAAAGTGAGTGCAGGCTGGAGCAGACTGGGGTTATCAGACCGTGAAACGGCACAAATTGATGAAAGGTAAGAGGCAGGAATAGACGAAACTGAAGCCGAGCGGAGAATCGGCCGAGGGGGGATTTGACGGGCAGATTTGGTTCTTAGAACTGGAAGAGAGCAAGGGTCACGATGCCTCCATGGCTGCGCGGCCGCGTCTTTGGTTACCTGTGACCTGCGTCCTCGGTCCATGTAGGTGCAGACGGGGTTGTAGGCGCCTGTCCCACACACGTACAGGTGGGTCCGGTTCCACGGCTCGATCAGACGGATGAAGTTCCCGCATTCCCCCTGAGGGAGGGCAGGACAAAACCCAACAGGATTAGACACTTGGAAACAAAAAAACAATCCCTTTCATGATGGGAGTGGAGAAGGAGCCGGATGATACACAGTCTAATGCAGCACTGACGGCTGGCTTAGCTGTGTTTGACAGCTGTGCAGGGCTCGTCCCAGCCTCGGTTCAGACCACAGTGTCAGAAAAAAAGGTTCCCAAACACACAGAAGCGTGCGGCAGAGACCAAAAACAGCAGCGCATCCGAGCTGTGAAGTGCCTTTTCTTCAAGGAGATGACAGCTGAAAAACATTTTGGACAAAACAATCAAGGCTGCAGGGTGACTCTTTTGAACCAAAGGGTTTTTTTTTTTTTTTAATTAAATTAGCTTTTGTTTTTCTCTTCAGAGGATGTGAAATTTTCCATAAAAACACACAAAAGAGTTGTTACTGGAAAATAAAAAGGTTTTTTAATCCAATTTTTTAATTTTTTTTTATTTATTTATTTTTTTTTTAGACCAGCTGCCCAATCTCCCCCCGCCCCAAATCAACCCCCCCAAACTGCAGAAATGCACAGGCCGGTGATATCTGTTCCGATTTGTCTGTCAAGTTGGCCCGTGGTGACAGCTGGTGAGAAATAAAGGACGTACAGAGCACAAAAAAAGATTATTTGCAAGATGGGGGGGGGCGTCTGGCAGATCTTAGCAACACGACAGATGCACAAGTCAGAGGTTTGAGAGGACGTGCTTGCGTGCGGGTGTGTGCGCTCACGCGTGTGGGCCTGTGTGTGTTATTCAACGCGCAGTTGTGCTCCCCCACACAGAGCGCAGTGTGATTGCCTTTGACCCCCCGTGCGAACCGACATCCCCCCTGAATTGCTCCGGAATTGTCTTCATCTGTCATCCCCTAAAGAGAAGCCGTAGATTACCGGGGGTGTCTCCCGGTAGCCAATTTGATTTCTTGTTCCAGCGGTGAAATTTCAGACCGTCGCACACAGCGGCGAGAACGTTTGGAGGCCGGTCGAGTGTGGCCGGAGGCAGCGAAAGGCGCGGGTCACCACACACGCATAAATGAACATTCCAGTTGGATAAACAGCAGCCTGTGCTCCCAGCCAGCAGGGGAGAGCGAGGTTATTAGCCATCAACGGCACCTCGCAGCACTCGCCACTAACTGTGCATGTGTGTGTGTGTGTGTGTGTGTGTGTGTGTGTGTGTGTAGAGGAGGTGGGGGTCACTAAGAGCGGGCTTTGAGCTTCTTTCATTGAGGGGGCTGTGCTTGAATGTCTGGATTATATTTACACTCCCGAGGATCTTCCACAGAAACTTTTTTTTCTCATCGTTTGTCATTGTGTTTTTATGACGCAGGGAATAGTGTCGACGCATCGCTGAAGACGCAATTTAGCGCCTTCCGACTTCCTGTTGGATCTTAATTGGTGGCAGCTGTGTGCAATCAGTAATCAAGCAGCCCGACAGTAAGTCGCACCCTGGAAGGGGCTTCAGAATGACCCCGCTGCCGTATCCACTGCCAAATTCCTGTGCCCGTTGTGCTTTTACACCAGACTGAATAATGTTTAAATGTGCTACAGGTCAAAGAGGACAGCTTTATCAACGAGCACATTAAGAGCCCCGTGAGTCCTGCAGCGTTCGCTCTCCGGGAATGAAGAACGGCTTTAAAATTCCTCGACAAAGTCAAAATATTCAGGACTGCATTTCAAAACCATTACTGATTAACTCAGTCATGAAGGATTTGAACAGAGGCAGGCTGGAGCTTTCAGTTAAACACTAACTATCTGAGTTGGCCTAAATAAGAGTAGATGAGCTTATCTCTACAAGCTTAGTCCACAAATCGATCTCCCTCATAGTAAAACACAGATAGTGCGTTATAGTGGTATAGTTAAATGTTTAAAAGATAATACTTGAATTGGGAAAAATGCTGCAAAATATTCATTTCTGTGGCGTTCTGAAGTAGTGATGCGTTATATCTGCAGGATATGACATCAGAGTCATCAAAAACAGCAACCATTTTGCACAACTAGCAAAACAGAAGTACACATTTTCCCTAGGAGACTACTTGAGAAACATGAGGAAATAATACAGAGAGTGTATCATCAACTAGGCAAACAATCTAATTTTACAGTTACCACGAAACTTGTAGTAAATATACATTTTTGCCGGGTGAAAACTGTTAGGAGGCCCGAAATAATCACAAGAGTGGCCAGTAATTCTGGTGATACAGTTTTCAGATTCCAGAGGAGTGAAATACTCACATTGGTGTCTTTCCCCGAGAGGACACATTCGGTCTTCCTCTGGGAGGCGACGGGCCAGTGGATCTGACAGGGCGAGAGCGAGAAAGCTGCTCAAACGTGTGCTGTGTTTGTGGGGCTCAGTTACTGCTGTCTGCGTAGGAGGTTTCTTACTATGAGCGGCTCCTTATTGATGTCGTTCAGATCCAGTGAAAGGATGTAATCTTTGCTGCCCACGTACATGCGATCGTGGTCCTCGTCCATGCGAAGGATCCGGTAGTCGGTGGAGTTCAGCAGAAAGGAGAAGTGGTGAGCCGTGCCAGTGGACTTTAGCTCTGTAGGAAGAAGAGAAAAAGGAAATTAATGGCCTTTTCGAGCTGTGCCGGCGGTAGAACAGCGAAGCCGGGAGACTCAAACCCCAGACGTGGTCACAAGAGACGTGTGTAGGCTGCTGGTTTTTGGCATAGAAACGCTCTTTGGTTTGCCAAAGAGCTTTCATTCATTTCTGAACAACAGCAGCGTTATTAGGGTGATTTATTTCACCAAACCACATCCAAATGTATGCTGATATCATAAGTCCCAGCATGAAAATGCTGCTCCAACTCTCAGCCCGTCTCACATAAAATTCACCTCAGTTATTTACTTATTCTTTTATTTTGTCTTCATGCTTACAACTACATCCAGCATTTATGGGGCTCTGGAAAGGCTGAATCTAGTTACGGCAGGTTTGAAGAAGATTTACAAGAGTCAGAATAGCAACAGACAACAAGATACTCCATTTAGGAGAAGACAAATGTGTCTAAGAGGAGCACGTGTGCTATTTTTTTAATCATTCTCATTGTAGCATCATGTTACATCACACAGCATGGCCACCTCCTCTCCTCCACTACTGGCTCACACACACACACACACACACACACACACACACACACACACACACACATACACAACTGCAAATGTGTTTCAGTTACACTCTGGGTGTGAGGGGACCTAAGTGGAGCTCTGGTGCACAAAAAGCAGCTTTTTCATCCAGTCCTCTCATTACCACTCAAGCTGTTAGAGAATCTGATAGGAGGTGTCTCTCTTTTCTCTCTTTCAAATTAGTGATGGGAAAGCGGAGCTTGAGAAAGTGGAGGCCTCACTTGTGGCGCTCTCTTTGCGGAGTTTTTCTCAGATGGAGGACCTTTTCAGGTTCCACTTCAGCCAGAGAACACAATCTGCTCCACTGTTCTCTCAGGCCGAGCTGAGGCTCGCCCTGGAGCAGAAAACAGCTCGGGCTCGAGGGCAGGTTCACGCGCACAGGAGGAAGTAATACGCCTCGCTACAGTGCTGAAATTAAAGCCAGCGTGATTCTTTGCACCTGCGCAGCTCATCTGGAGACGCTTAAACACAAGCCTCTGACACAGAGCTGGTGCAAAATACTGCCATCACCATGGTGCAAATCACCATCAGAGCGCACAGTGGGAGGGCAGAGTTAGTAAATATACACAGACAAGGCTGTCAGACATGTGTCTCTACCTCTTTGTTCTGACTCTAACAGGGAAGGAAAAAAGGCCCGGACCTTTATTGGGATCAAACAGCAGAGACATGGCAATTAAAAAAGTCTGGAAAAAACCCTGACATTGTTTTTCTGCATCCCAGTGAGTTGCTGGTTCATTTCTTCTGTAAATCCACTGTGTCTGAGCTCCCTCTCTGAGACTGTCATTGGTGGAATGTTCGCCTGACAGAAATGCTCAGCCAGGATGGCGAATTTCAGTCCTGTCATGTTAACAAGGTCAAAACTGGAAGAAGACTGAAATGATTTGATTTCGCTAACCAATATGGACTCAAGCCCAAGGGCAGTAAAGTAGGACACAAATGTAGGTGGTGACAGCAACAAGATGATAAATCACAGTCTCGCTCTCTCTCTCACACACTCACACACTCTCTCACTCACACACACACACACACACACACACACACACACACACACACACACACGAGCCGAGCCTTGTTTTCTATTCTTTGTTTCTCAACTACACACTTTTGAATGATGGTGGAGCTACCAGACGCCTCCAGCTGACATCTCACATTTATCACCTCGGTGCTCAGACCAGACAGGCAGACACACACACACACACACACACACAGACAACCTGCTATGTCATACAGCAACATTTATCAAAACAAATTATCGCTTAGCAGCAATTGACTTTGAAAGCCTGACAGCCTGTCGTTCTTCTTCCCTGCTTTAATCTTATCTTTATTTCAGGATCACTGGAAGAATCCATCACCTCTGTGGCAGCCCCAAATTAATCTCATGTGACCTAAATAATCCTGTTATTGGGAAAAAAGTCGTAAAAAAGCTCTATATGCTCATAAAAGCAAACAAACATAGTTTATGGCTTTAATAATGACTCATCTCGCTGTGATATTGTACTTTACTTCATATCTTGCCATTTTAATCTGTTTCAGTATCTATAAATAGTGCTTGTCTGTTATGATCCCGGTTATGATTTTACGCTAATATAAGGTCACTGTTTATTTATTGTTTTGAATTTGGCTACAACAATCTGTTCCTCTTCAGAGTGGGTGTAGACATTCTTTCTGGTTGGATAATACACAGTCTGTTCTTTCCTTTCACGCTGCATCTGCTGGTAAACTGAGCCCGAGTGTCTCCACCTGCTGATGTGGCCACCCGGCCCTTTTCTGAGGTCAAGGTATGCCGCCTTTCAGCAAACCCTCCAACCCACCCCGGTTTTCCGGAGTCTTCCTCAAGACTGACACAAGGGACGTTTGTACTGCCTCTGCGAGGAGACGGAAAAAGACACCACTGCCACTTCTTTCAAATGCCTATCAGCTCAGTAGATCACATCCATTTCTTTCCCCCGTCAGGCTGTGTGTGGGTGTGTGTGTGTGTGTGTTTGTGTGTTGAAAAAGAAATGGGTGGGGGGTCTGAAGCACTAGCACAGTATCCCAAATACCTGCTGAGGCATCCCTGGTATGTTGTCTGAGATCCCCAGTGCAATTGTGGCCTCATTATCACCAGGATGAGGCGCGGTCCCACCTTGCTGCAGCTTGTTAGCAGCCTTGCATGAATGGGCGCATTCTTTAAGATCAATAGTTACATGAGAAAGATCAATAAGCTGTCAATCAGCTGTTTGGTGGAGGCTTCTTATTCTTTGGAGAGCACACATATCATGTACACATATCTTAAATGCCATGTTTAAAAAAAAAAATCATTTTAACTCAAATCTCCAAAGTCTTCCTGCTGTTGCGTCTTTTTTTTATCACGGAACATCCGTCCCAAAGCCCTGTGCTGGTTTCCCACAACCACGCTAAACTAGCGAGCTGTGGTTGGGGGCAAAGGGTGCGTGGGGGGGGGGCGTTGGGCCTACGTTCTCCAGTGGGAAAAACGTTGAAGCAAGTGGAATAAGCACTGAGCAGTGGCAGAGAACCATAGAGGCCAACCATTAGCACCACAGTGTGTTTCGAGACTGTCGATGAGTTCTACAATGTGCCTTCTCTGCCCCAGCTTTTAGATATCTGCATGAAAGATCTGCATTCAAATTTGACCTGGTCTGGCTGAAGCTTAGTCCGGCTGACATGAGACTGTGTTTGTCTGCGCTCAGCTCCTCATAATCAAGCTCTCACCGCCCGCTGGGGCCAGGACTTTAGACTCCCAACACATGTCAGAGGGGCTGATTGCTGTTTACCTGCGCCTGTCGAGTAATTGGCGCCAAATTACGTCTTATCTCCGGGCTCCAAGCGGCTGTCACTCAGATGCTCTTCACGCTCATCCTCCACAGATGCGCTGCGTGTGCGCGTGGGCCCTGTGATGCACACACCAAATCGGAGACACACGTCTCACACCACGCACAACCGAGAGAGGACAGAGGTTCCTTTAAGGACGGTGTTCACTTCCTGTGCTTGACGACCTACAGGACAGCATACATATTTCCCAACACGAGAGGAGCGTTTCAAACAGTCGACCCAGAACGTTGATAACACTGGAATTTGTAACTGCCGTCCCTCCTTTCGCCTCAGCACACACTGCAACCTTTCTGCTATTGAGAGCAGCACAGCCGGTGAAAGGTTAAAGGCTGTGAGGGGTCTGAGGTGAAAGCTCATGAAAGCTCATCCCTGGCCTCTTGACACACTTCAGCATAATCAGGATTATTCTTGGGGAGGGGGGGTGAGCAGAGAGAAGGATGACGCCTCCTGGGAAATATCCCAAATATCTCTATTAGCTGTAGATGTTAATAAATAATAGCTAAGGCCATTTAAAAATGTAAGGAACACAGGGCTGCCTGAAAAAAACGAAGCTTTATTTACCAATGGTCTCCTGGTGGGTGAAAAATAAAAAACAAGAATGGATTTTGGAAAACATACAAAAAAAAACCACTGGATGATTCCACACATTTGTTGAGCGAATACTGGCTCCTATCTCAGCATTGCTGACCTTTTTATGCCTGTGTGTGTGTGTGTGTGTGTGTGTGGGGGGGGTACTCCTCACAGATGCTGCAGGGCTGGAACGATGAAGTGTTTATTGTTGTAGGTGCGCAATCACTAGCAGTGAGCCGGTCGGGGCCGCAGCAGCGGTCAGCGTTGACAACACCAGTGTGAGGGATTATTGAAAAGGCTGAATAATGAGCTGGCATGAATGAGCAAAAAATCCTCCTCTCCCTGGCTGACCTCTGACCTCACAGTCCGTCAGCTGCGCACACACACACACCCAGATGCACAATACTTACCAAACAGAGTCTTCTTTTATATTTAAAGAGTTCAATCTTCAATTTGATTGGGAGAGATGGACTTTTCCCAGAGCTGAGATGCTCATAAATCAACTCTGCTCCAGTTGATTTTAAACAGAACTGAAAAAAAAACCAAAATAAAAAAACAAACAAACAAACAAAAAAAACCCGTTCAATTTGAAGCACGCGCTCATCTGTCAAGGTCATGGCCAGTGTGTCGCTAGCTGGGGGCAATGAGAGCGAGGTAATTAGGAGGTAAATTTAGAGAGACCATTAGTGCCAATTGTTGACTCAGAGTCCACCGGGGGACAAAAGCCACCTCGAGCCACTCTGGGTGTTCCACGGTCTGAGAATCCACCACATTCTCTGAGGTCATTTTTCACCCACAGCAGAAAGTGGAGGATGAGAATGGAGGGACCGGTCCCACGAGGAGGCGCGCCTGACAGCCACCTTAAGAACTTCCATTTATCAGTGCAGGCAGAGGAGGGCAGAGGAAGGTTTGCGCCAAACTGTATGAGCTGTTACAGACACTGATAGCAGGCTGTAGTAGCTGTTAGTCAATAGATGATTACGAAAGTTGTTTTTCTATGTTTGGGTCTTCTCTCATGTTAGCTTTGCCAAGAAATTCCTTTCTTTCTCTGATTGCCCCATGATTTATTTTATTTTCCCCATATTGCCAAAGACTAGCCAAAGCGTAACAGATGACAAACAGGCAGAAAATGGTGTAAAATCTTCTCATAAAGCCGAATGCTGCACTGCATCCCGTGCTGAAGAAGGTGTTACACACTCGTTTCTGTGCTCACAGGAATAAAAAAATAATCATCCAAACTGGGGTTTACATGTTCCAGCACAACTTAGCCAGATACAGTTTGCTACTCTCAAATCAAACAAAACATTCTCACATTTCAGCCATCCATCCAGCAGGATAATCTCCCGTGTGCAGCCAAGTGTGATCACCAAGGTGAAAGAGAACGATGCTTCCTGTCTTTAACAACGGAATTATCTCTCACTCCTGAGTGAGGAAACAAACACCCAAACACTTATCACTTTCCTGTCCTGCATCAAACTCCTCGCACCGCCCGAGCATTTCCTCCCGCGTTGCTCCCCATCCAGAACATCTAGTACTCATCCTTGAACGAGCTTGTCTGTGCTTCAAGCACAGGCGCTCTATCTTAAATCTCCCTTCCTATGCCTGCTTAATGCTATTTTGATTCATCGCAGGGCTTCCTCTGACACCTTTCCTTTTCTTCGGCTTGTCTGATCCTGCCAGCGACCACGAGCACCCGTCTGCATACCTACTTGTGGAGATAACATGGGTTCCTTTCTTTGACACCCAGCATGCCACGGGCGGAACAGCCGCACTGATGGGGCAAAAGTGTGCACCGTGATTGCGAAAATGATGTATTTTGCCGTGGCTGTCAAGGCCTGCAGTGTGCTCATTAAAGGTTTTTAAGTCTAGCGTGGAAAAGTGGGAAGGCATCCCTTTAAACAAGGGCTGGAAGGGGCACGTCTCAATTAAACTTCCATCTGAACGCTATGCAGGTATTGAGCAAACACCACAGATGTTGACAAAATAAAATACTTGCGGTTGCATGGCTTTGCTAGCTAGTGTTGTTCAAAACTGCCGGAGAGAATGCGACATGATTAGAGATTCACCACATCAAACCTGTCAAAGCGCTCACAGCAGCATCCGCAGAGATGAGATTATTCATAGTGAAACAGCACAAATCTCAGGGTTGCGATGATAAAAATAAGGACATATTGCAGGTTCACCTGCCAAATTGTGTGCAAAAACGTGAAGCCTAACCAGCCACAACAGGCAGATGACCTCCCACCTCGATCTGGGGTCCGCTTCAAGTTTCCTCACACCTTCCTGAATAAGACCAGACGGCTCTAAAGCTTTAGTGGCTCTGAAAGCGGATGTTTCACATACTTTATTTTGCTTTGGAAGGGCATCACTAAGGAGATTTTACACACATTTGTCTGCAACGGCCTTTAGATGAAACATGCAAACAGGAAAAACGTCAAATACTTTGTTAAATGTTCTTTTCAGGATAGCCATGCAGCCCACACAATACTAGGCGTGAAAACGTTACGCTCAGTTAGAGGTTTGTGACGCGAATACAAACACACCCTTGGTATCAAATGGCAAGATGGGGCGGCGAAGGGGAGCACTGGGGTCACTGGCATCTGTGGCGTTTTCATACTTCTGGCCAACAATAGAGGAGCATCAGAAGCCCTTCTGCCTCTGCACGCTCCACATAATGCTCCATGTCTTGCTGCTGCATGTATCCACTTGACCCCACATTGCTGCATGACAAAGGAAGGGTCACCCCCACCAGGTACGTGTCAGCACAGATCCCGAGTTGAGCCTCGTTAATGCCGCGTGACAAGCAGGGGACAGCCAGAAAATGGTCGACAATCGTGTGGCTGGTAGCTGGCCAGCGTGGCGCGGCCCTCGCTTGGGTTCCAGGACAGAATCGTTTGTTGGAGTCTGTGTTGAGATTAAAATGGTGGGAGTTTTTCCCATATGCATAAGCAAAGAACATTAGCGTCTGTCTCTTTTATGGTTTTATCCCCCCAGCTTTTCTTTGTATTCACAGATTTATATTCGTATTTACTCCAACATCTACCTTCTCCTCAGGATAAAGTGTGATAACTTTTCTAACTCTTTCGGTTATTTGGTGAAAGCTCACACTACAGTTCTGCCCGGATCTTCTAAAGAGTTAACAGGGAGCTGTTAGCGTCACTGTTAATTCCAGTCTTGGTCTCATTACACAGCAGATTCTCTGCTGAACCAAAATCTATATCTGTAAATTACGATTATAAAGTTATTATTCATTATAACGTGAATATTCAGTAGCTTTAAAGTGAGGAAGAGCCTCAAAATAATACTGCTTTTGTTTTTTTTGTTTTTTTTTAATCTGGCCTTTGGTTCATGAGTCTTGAATATTCATCCTTCTTTGATAACGCTGCGAGTTTCAAAAGTTGAGTGTGCACCTAGTAATGCTGCAAACAGGAGTGCACCCGACTGCAGCTGACTGCATCCCACTGGTTTCTGTGCCCCTCTTTCAGATAACAACTCACGACAGCGATTTTATTCTGACCATTTGATGAGCACAGCGGGAGTGTACAGACAAAAACCGGTGAAAACTGGAGGGAGGTGTGAGGAAAGCACATCATCAACCACTGCAGGAAATTCTGTGGGGTTTTTTTTCAGAGAGGAAAAGTGGCTGCACGATGCTGCTGATGCTGAAGCCATATTCTTGATGCACATCTATTCACGTGTCACCTGTTTTGTCTCCAAATGTGAATTTGACGGTATAATAGCCACAGAGCTGTGAAGGGAGACATTCATCACGGGAAAATGGAGTAAATGACAAAAATGTGCGTCAGGGAAGTGTCTGCACACGGCTTAGACCACCTCAGTGCCATCACCTCTGTTTGTTCAAGCATCCTAACTTGAAAAGGAATGTTGGGTGTGAATCAACTCTAATAACCAGGGGGGCCTCTTTAGAAAATAATTACAGGGCTAAAATGACCATTTACATTCCGATAGGTTAAATGTGAGCTTTGAAAGTTGGAAAAATGACATTCAAGATGAAACATGTTGGCAGCCGTTGCATTTATAATGGATAATGTGAACTGTCGGCCAAAGGCGGAGCCACTCGATCATCCCCGGCCTGCAATTAAGGAGAAGCTGCCCAAGGTCGGGGTGACTGACAGGCTGACAGACCTGTGGATGACTGTCTGTCTGTGTAATGTGCAGCCCTTTTTCACTCCCCTTGCTGACTGACGAGCTCACCCCTCCCATTTAAAAACACCAGCGCCTGTTGGTTTTGCGGGCTTTCATGTTTGACGGACAGACAGGGCATCTTTCCTTGCGACCCCTTGACCTTCGTCTCACCCGTGACCATACGGGTCACTGGGCAGAGACCGGCTGTGCAGGGGCGGAGGGGGGCGGAAGGCTGCACAAGGCGAAAGATTCATGTTAACGTTTCTCACTCTCAGAGAGGACATGAAATTAACAAACACATAAAGCTCCAGCTGCCTGCCGAACCAATACGTTCTGATTCTAAGATAAGTCCTCAATGTTCTCCACAAGTCCATTACTTCTTCTGGGACATGTCATCTATGTATACTAATCCTAATTTGTCTCAGCCCACTACCCTGCCTCTTGACTTCAGCTGGAGCTTTACTGCTCTGTAAGTGCAATACTACTGTCCTGGAAATATTTAACTAAACATAAACCAGTTTGACCTTTTGACCTTTGAGTTTAGGAAAGGTATTATATTTACCTTGACTTTCAAAATGGCTGAAGTCAGATCACAGATTTATCAGTCAAATATGAAACAGAATGTTGAAATAAAATCATTTCCAAGTGCTGAATTGCCACATTTATCCAGATGATCAGGCAGACGTGAGAAAAGTGTTACCTGGAAGTTCCTGTTTTGGAGTGCGAACGAGTGATGGCATGATATCAATCAAAGAGAGACAGAAAAATAGAGGAGGTCCGGGGCATTATCAGAGTACCATCAGCTGCTGCGAGGCCATATGCGTGACAGAGGGAAATCTTGGTCACACTCTTCCACACATACGGTGTTGAAGGAGGCCGGTGATTACCCGTGGAGGCTAAAAACCCTCTTATCTTCCACAGTCATGTCTTCTCATAAATCTGTGCTTATCCATCCGCTTTTCATTGATAAGGCAGCCGAACACAGCCTGGTCCGGCGCAGGAAGTGAGTAACTTCTTCCCCTCTCAGAAATCGCCTCTCTCACACTCTCCTCCTCCTTTTATTTGCAGCGGGCCTCAATTTCTGACTGCTGAGGTTTTCACAGGTTCCAGTTCCTGGCAGCTGGACCTCTTTAAGGCTCTTGCAACTCGGCACTAATTTATTTTGAAAATATCCAGCCTTGTCTATTTCACCCCCAAGTTGACCTGTCTTTGATGCCTGTTTTAAAGACAAAACTTTCAAAACCAGATTTGAGTGCTCTCTCCATCAATAACTATGGTTTAACGGGTGCTAATGCTATGCTACTCTTTCGGCATCTCTACGGAACATCTTTGTAGCCAACAACACAATATGCACTGTTCTGTTCAGATGATAGTTTCATTCAGCCTGCTTACGCAATGGTTTGTACTTATTAATCATGCATAGATGGTTTTGTAGGACAGTGTAATCCGGCTGCGCTGCTGAAAAGGTACATTTCATGCTGCACCCAAAGCCTTTATGTGGCTGACATTAGTATAATAAATGACAAAGGCTGACGGATTTTAAGTATTGTTGTACGTGAAACACGATTATACTTGAACAAAGCTTAATTTAGTTTGGAGATTGTCAGTAGAATTTTTTTTTTTTTTTTCGTTTCCACTGTGCCTCACGGTCGAGTCGACCGTATTAAAACTCCATCCGTCAGCCAAGGGTGAAAAAAGTTCCGGGTGTCTTTGTCTCTGTGTTTTTGCCTGCTGCTATGAGCGCTCTGAAAGATCGTCTGCGGTCTATAAGGTGCACGGTCTGGATGAGAATACGGATGAGTCCAACATGAAATCCTGCAGAACACAGAAGTCCAGGATCAGAGCCAAGCTTGGTCTAATGACTGTTTCAGCCAGCAAGGAGGAAAAGTGAGGCGCGAGGGTGACGAGAGACAGAGGGAGGAAGAGGAAAAGAGCCTGCAGTGTTTATGCCATGCCAGTGTATGCCACTCCCCCCTCCGCTTCCCCGGGGACATGAATGAAGTGAATGAATGATGGACCCGGCCCACAAAAACGCCCCTCTTCTATTGAGGCCGAGCAGTCCATTCACGGGGATGAGTGAGGCGTCAACACCAACAACAACAACAACAACAGCGACATAGGAGGCCCTTACTCCTATTTCTCATTCATACATATGTATGTAGTCACACAGACACACACATACGGCCCAAATACTATGGACATCATACATTAGGGACACCTCCAGAGAGTTCCTGAGAACAGGGCTGCCTAACAAAGCACAGGGGCAAAGGGGCGTCAACAGTACAGGCGTGGAAAAAAAAAGTCCTGGCATAATGTCAATGCAATTGGCACAATGATCAGGGATGAGAGGCCATCGCCTCCTCGCCGCCATTAGCACATTATCAGGAAACCCATCAGCACGTGAAGCCAGAAAACCTCACGTTCCTCGACGTTCTCCACCTCTCCCCTGCTGACCTTCACCTTCACACTCTAACCAGAGTACAAATATGACCTTATCCAACGAGCTTTTGCCAGTGAACTAAAAACCTCCATCCCTGACCCCGAGGGCAGGCTTTGCGTTTTCACCAGCTGCGGATCCTGCAGAGACAATTTATATAGAGTGTGCAAAAGTAGGCGAGAGCTGGGAGTTAAAGAAGAAATACAACCCTGACAGCATCAGGAGGAATGTTCTGGCTCTGGTCTAAGCCTACGGTTAGATCCCACTATTGCAGCCTCCCACAGGATTATGGTCAGACTCAACCTCAGGTCTGATTTTCCATAATCGCAAAGACAGCGTCTTGGTCTCCGTCCAGCATACACTGCACAGAGACGCTCGACGGACTATTAGTCTGAATCTTCCACACCTGGAACGTTTCACGAGAGTGTGGGCGTTTGAGTTCACCTTGAATTTGTATTTACGAACGGACACAGTCCACATAAAACTGGCACAGAGGTAGAGAGTTTAATATAAATATCTGGACAAATGTGTACTTGAGCCTCACGTCTGTTGATGAGCGCTGAAGAAGTGAGGCCCAGAAGCCAACACCAGGCTCCAGTCGAGATGCCAAAAGTTCCACCGCACCTCCTTTCAAGACAAGCTGTATGACAATATGCAAGTGTGAAGGAAGTCGGCGGTTTTATTGGCACCAACGGTGAAGTGCGGGGTTACTGCGGGGGCACCGGCGTGAGGCCGAGCTGTTTGAACAGTCAGCTGAGGTAAACCACCTCAACCAACACTCATGTGCCGTTAATGGGAAGCAGAAACGCAATTTGTTCCGAGTACACCGATTTTTTTTGGTCTGTGCTGTGCAGCACTCTCTCTTCTCTCTAAATCCCTTCATCTATTCTAGCTTTAGCAGAGATAGCGAGCCTGACACTGGTGCCCTGCAGTCCATTAGCACCCACCGGGCCACGTCCGAGCCGGCTTTCTGGCTCCTCTCACATACATCCTCCACTCATCCTGTCTCATTCTTCGCTCTGACTCCATATTTTTTTCATCTCTGCACATCTTGTCTCCACACTGGATGTGCTCTGTTGCTCATCACTAACCTAAGTCATGATACAGTTATGTCATTGAACATAATGGTGCAGTTTTAAAACATTTCACTGAAAGTGAACTCAAAAACAGGCTCGCACGGTGGCTTCACCAGAATCCACAGTTTTAACCCAACAACGGATCTTATTTTCATTTGTCTTGACAAAGCCTTGAAGCCACTTCGCTCCAGGGTTTCCTGAGAGTCGAAGAGACGGCAGACATCAAGGGAAATAAGCAGAGCGCCGTGATTGCATCCCATCTCTCCTCTGCGTAGAGAATCATTTGAACCCGATTCAGTTTGAGAGGAGTGACAGGTAGACGCTGCTATGGCAACAAAACCAAAGCAGTGTCATATTTAGCTCTTTGCAAGAAGCTCTGCGAGCACACACAGACAACAAGGCAGGCGCAACCACGTTGACTAGGCATGAATATTAAAATGGACTATGTCGTTTCCTGGCTGTCTCCTTGAATCGGAATTAACATTAAAAGCCCAACACGCCCCCCCACCCCCCCACCTCTACAGGAGGCAAGGCTGATCACAACCTGCCTCTGAAAATAATTAAAATTCTCAAGAATTAATTATGGGCTCTTTAAAGAGCTCAGAGGCCTGTCAGCCAATCGTGTCACTTGAACTGATGAGCGACCGTGGCTTTCGCCTATTTTTATCCTTCGATCAAAAAAAAAAAAATTGGCTGCATCAGGGATTGTCAGACGCAAACAGACACGTCACGCTTTTGCTGAGTGTTGCAATTTACAGCAGTGGAGGTTCTTATTAATCAAGGAAGGCATGACGAGTTGATTTATCATTAATATTGTCTGGAGTTGGAACATTACTACTATATAACTAGTATATATAACTAGTTTGACATCTTGCATTTATATTCATCTAATTTCACTTAATGGAAATGCAAAATCCAGCATGTATGACTGTGACCTTTAGCCTTTCCCTCCCCTCCTGATTTAAAGCCTGCACCTCCACCTCCAGTATTCTGTGGTGATGCTGTGTTTGAAAACACTTTAGTGTTGTATTTGGTGCATTTTTACCACCACAGAGGGACATTCCAACCAAACTAGTTGCACTAGAGATGTCAGAGAAATAAGCAAATTGCAGCAAACTGTTTTCAATTTGGAGATTTTAGCTGGAAACAATTATTGGGATAGGCATTTCTCTCTCTATGACATCATTGGAGGGTGGGGAACCTGCAATTTATTGAGTTAAAATGACTTAAAAAAAAAACTTCCAAGTGCGATCTAATGCGTTGCATTCATTGCAAGCTAGCTGAGCTGGTACGCAAACTTTGTGTGACCCAGATGTCCTCCCACTTATATTTCCCTGTCCTTAACACCGTGTTGTCCTTAGTATGGATGATTCCTCGGAAACAGAGGGATCTTGCAGTGGGCAGCACACTGGCTAAATTCAAGCCACCAAAATCTTACCAGCACATCGGGAATAAAGAGGGTGCCAGTGTGGAGCGAAGGTAGCGGCTGAGGACAAAGAGGCGGAGGAGATAAGGAGGGAACAAAACAGACGGGATGAACACTATATTTAGCAGCGGAGCTGTCGCCTTCTGTTTCTCTCTCCTGAATAATCGTAGTTTGACGGCGTGTATCCTGCAGAGCAGAGGTTGCTGGGATGCACGTCTCCCCCACCCCCTCCCCTCCCCCACCAGCATCTCCAACAGACAAAGTTGCAAAGTACCGGAACGACTGCTGCAGGGTTGCGTGACACGAGCAGCGCGCATTACTCCCCGGACACATTATGAGCAGGACTGTTGAGGGCAGATCAAAAATACGGGGGGCAATTTTCGGACTTTGCGCTGTTTGCTGCCAACAGGTTAAAATTTGTGCCGAGGGAGAAAAGTGCATTCACGTGCTGGATGTCAATGATGTGTATGTGGGTAAGACGGCTTCAATTACTGAACAAAAACCAGCAACACATGGTTGTTTTACAGGTGAATCTTTCATTGCATGTGTACTGCAACACTGATGACAGTATCTTCCAGATGATGTGTTGTAAGGCCTCTCTGGTGATAAAATACAACCCTGTAGCTGCACATCCAGCGTGCCCAACCTTTATTTGAAGGAGGCTGAGCGAACAATCGAAGAAGCTCGTCAGATTGTGTCCAGATGATGTGTGATGACCTTTTCATGCGCGTGAGTGAGGATGATATCTGTCGAGCCAGTCTAGACTCCTGACCAAAGGTCACCGGTGAGCTTCTGGGTCATTGATTGCAGACACAGCGGGACTGACTGTAAGATCTCCGAAGAGGTGTTGGGAGAAGAGGAGAGCTGTGGACCACCTATGCAGTGCTATAGAAATCTATGCTAAACAGGAGCGATGGCGTATGGACCTTTCCTGTACTCCATCCATCAGCTAAGTCTATTGTTGTCCAGTCAGAAACTGTAGAGTTCAAACTCGGGAGCAGCTCGTAATTACTCAGAGATATAGACCTCTATGATCTTAATCCTGGAAGTCTCAGGAGAGACGGGAGAATATGGAAGGATTTGTTCAGGCGTGACGATCATCGAGGGCTAGCAGACTGCCGTGGGGGGGGGGGGGGGGGCTTCAGGTTGTCCCTGAGAATTAGTCCAATTACAGGATCGCCTCCCTTTGTCTGGCTTTTTTCCCAGAGCTAACCTTGTGCCCAGGTGTTTCTCCGAGGACTAAAGAGTCCAAAGAAAAACAAACTTAAACACTTTCAAATGTGCCTGAGGATTACCGTAACAAGCTATTACCTGTTAATACACTGTTCTCCCACAGTTTGACGGCAGTTAACCTCGAGTGCGGCTGGCTCCCGTTTGAAGGGGTCACAACCTTTCAGGGCCAAAGCACTAAAATAGCATGTGATTACAGACCTTGTTTAAAAGTAAATATAGGAGTTCTCAGCTGCTGATGTGCGCCTCATCTTTTCTCTGCCCTGCAGTCTAAATCGCCAACGGCGTCACCTGAAAAACAGATTATATTCTGCACCTGTATAAATGTAAGACTTCAACACAGCGCAGGATCACAGCTAAATGCTTCACAAGTGTGGTTGTGCAGAATGCGTGTTCTGCTTTACAGTCTTTTCTTTTAAGTCTGCAGTGATGATGGTGAGTCCCGACAAGCTCTGAATGGACATTCTTCAGCTCTTAGCGTGTGTTTGCTCTCCTGGTCCTTATCACAGCTAATAACTCAGCTTACATAAACACAGCCGGTAGCTACTGCGGGGACCTCAAGGACAAAATTATCAGCTTAGGTTTCTTATGGATGTTTACACAGCAACAAACTGTGGTAAAAATGTGATCACTGGATTCTTTTTTTTTTTTTTTGCTTTCGTGGCAGTGGCAGAGCTTAAACACTTCCTTTCTGAATCGTACCAACATTTATGAATGTAAGATATATCTACATAGCTGTATATGTTCTTTAAGCTGTACAACTACAAATATATATGAAGAACTTGCTGAAATAGAGGTCATTTGTACAAACAAGCATTTTTTTTTCTTTTTGGATTTCAGCCAAAATGCAAGAGCGTCTTTTCTTCCAGATCCATCAAATGCAAATAATCAATGCAGAATAATATTATAGTGCAACCTTTATGTGTAAACATGTGAAGCTGGGTCAAAGACAAAAGCAAAGTCAAGAGAAAAAAAGAGGTTGGCTAACTAACTGTGTTTAGTAGCCTACAGCAATGACTTTTTTATTTATTTATTTTTTTGTTTTAACTCAAAAATAAAACATTTTATTAAATATAATTAGCGGGAATTATATATAATACTGTTTTTATATTTGAGATTAAACATTATTAAATAAAATCAGAGGGGATTTATCAGGGTAAAAGCTGCTTCTGACAATAAACAGGCAAAAGAAACCCAAAGCTAATTATTTTGGTTTGTATATGGGCATATAAAAAAAGCAACATTATAGCGCTATTCCCAGCAGTATGGGAGGAACAGTACAATTAGAGCATTCACTGCCTAGATGGAGTTCTGTATCAGGAGTTGCTCTGTCAGGCATACAGAAGTAAGCTCCCAAACTAATTAAAAACAGATAGAAACTCAATTAAAAGACAGGAGCAAATAAATGAACTTGTTTCTACCAAGACCAGCTAAGCGTGAAATCCAGCTCGATTAGAAAGAAATACAGACAAAAAGACAAGTTGCAGAGACATGAAACAGATCAGCAGCACCTTAGATACAGGCACCGTAGGTTTCAGGCTTTGACTGTTAATCTGCAGAGAAACAAACATGTTCTCTGCAACAAACATATTCTCCTGCTGATACTCAACACATCCGAATCCAACACAAGCTTCTTTAAAGTCTCCTTCAATGTCAGGTGCCATAAATCTGTCAGAGCTCCACACCGACACGGAACCACAAAGCATTGGTTACTGCACCCGATAAGATCTATTTTAACAGGACAGTTCAGCACACGGGGTCTCATGTGGCGCTGGCCAACATTCATAACATGCTGGATGTGCGCCATGAGTGTGCACCCAGTCGAGTGTTAAATCTGATTTGATTTCAGAAGGGAGCCGAGGTCACACAAAGGCCTGTTTGGGGAACTAATAGGAGCCAGTTGATTAAATGAAGACATATTATCAAGCCTGTAATAGTCAGCCTCTCTCATTAAGCCCCTCTGAAAAACACACACAATAGGACACTCTGTTGATGACTGAGGGACTGGAAACCAAGCCTGACCATCCCTGAGCTGAGTGGACTGAAAAGAAAAAAAATACTCCAGCTATTAAAGAAAACCACGATGCAGCATCAGTAAATACAGTATGTGACCGTTACCGGGTGTACAAACAGGGTCTCTCTCTCTCTCTCACACACACACACACACACACACACACACAGTAGTTAAAGTGGCTTACCTTTGAAGGACAGGAAGATCCTGGGAGCAGAGAGGGGCTCGTTGGAAGGGGGCAGCCCCCCAGATGATAGAGCCAGCAGGGCCAGCAGCCAGCACAGTTTGTCCCAAAACATTGTCCCTCTGTTTGTTAACAGAGGAGAGGGAGAGTTCAGAAGCTGGGGGTCAGACAGACAGACAGACAGACAGACAGGCAGGCACGCAGGCAGGCAGGCAGGCAGGAGCATCAGACAATATGTCTGCACTTCCCACCTCACGGCCCCAGCGCACCGCTCAGAGCTCAGTCACTGAGACAATTATTAAACCAGACAAAGGCTGAGACACAAACGCTGAATCCACCCAGTTTTCCAGGCCTGTTGCAAATCTCATAACGGAACAAAACATGTGAATCCCTGAGCAGGTCACCTTCAATGGTGCACACTACATTCCAATAACTTAAGCAGAATAATAAAACCTGCAGCCCTGAAGAGTCAGAAAGTGAATATTATTGTTTCATAGTAGATTTTATGTCAGATTTTTACAAAGGTGCATTTTCCATCCTTTCTTTTCTTTTCGTGCGCTCCTGTGCATGAGCGTAAAGGTCTTAACTACTGAGTCCCCTTCCAGCAGAGAGGCCCTGAGAAACAACCACTTTCTGCCGATTCTCAGAGAACATATCTTGCAAATAGCTAAATCCTGTCACCGATGCGCAGAGACGGCGGGATTTCAGCAGCAGTCGCTGTTCTCGCCGTTGCTGCGATGCGCGCACTGGCGGCGCGCAGAGATCAAGACACGCAGCGACGCGCCGTTTAACGCCGCGAAGAGAACTTTAGTTAATAATGCGCCCATAAAAGCGTCTAACGAGGCAACGTTTCAGCCTGTTAACGAAATGTTGGCAGAGGACCGCGCCACGCCTTGAAAAATATACCAAATATTTTTAGTGCGAGCGCCTTGCAGTAATTACGCACGCACGGAGCGGGGGCTACTCGTAAACGTGGATCTGAGCCCGAGGTGAAACTGTCACTCGGGATTAAAGATCAGGTTCCACTCTGATCTCCCACGCCAGAACTCCAAAGCGGACCCGCTGATCACCAAAATAAAGCGTGACTGGGTACTGAGTTATGAGGGCACGACCACGGACCACGTGTCACCCAGACTTTGGGAGTCTTAAACCGTCAAAGACAATAAATCTGAGCTCCACCATCACACGCAGCAACAACTTTCAATACACGCGCCCGCGCACGCGATTTTGACTTGACAGTTTTATTGCTTTAACTTGTTCTAGCGACAAGAACTACTGATTATCTTCAGTATATAACTAATAAGCTTAATTAACGATGCAATAAGGGCATAAATATGGAAATATTTTTGCAAAAACACAAACATGAGAAATGTAATATAATAATGTGGTTATAGACGTTGCCAGCAGTACTCCTTCATGTGGCTTTTACTGATTTAGTGCCACCTTCATGAACATCGTGAATATGAGTTTGGTTGTGTCAGAACAGCTCTTGAACGATGGCCTACCTTCTGCTTTTCAAAGAATTCTCCTATGAATCCGCACTAGTGTAAAACCATCCACCCAGTCCTCCGGAGTTCCTCTGTCCGCATGCACGGATCTCAGCGTTCCTGCTGCAGATTATCCCAGAGCCAAACAAAGCGCGGATCGGAATCAACTTGACGCGGTCGTCTTAACTTGAAGCGATTTCCAAATCTCATCGACAGACTGTAATTTTTCCCCCGCAGAGGGAGGGGAGGTAATAAACAAAGCCTGCGTCCTGCAGATGACTGTCCGAGCGGGGCTTCGGCCGTGCGCAGCAGCGCTCAATTGCACCCAAAGCGGTCTCTGCAGGTGGATAGACTGAGGTCTCCCGACAGTAGACACACCCATGGGGGAGGGAACCTACCTTAGCATCCCTGCGCTCCGTCCCGCCCCAAAATGTAGCCTAGCACAGAACCGGTCTGTTCTGCATGCCTGTGCAACCCGGAGGCGCAACAGAGATAAAATAAAACGACAAAATAAAAGCTGCTGACTAAAAGTGGATTAAAAGACAGGTTGGAGATTTGAACGTGTTGCATTTGCATCCACATGGGGACTTGTCATGAACACCCTGCTGCCATCATTTTAGCAAAAAGAAAAAAAAAAAATCCTTTCAAGGCTGACAATTCTTCATCTAAATAAGGCAATATTTAATATTGCCAATAAGGCAATATTTTCTGTAACAGGTGGGACCACAGTTGCAGGGTGATAGGTGATACTGTGTGTGACTAAAACACATACTTTAGTGGACAAGACAATTGAGAAAATGTTGGTATAATGACAAACATACTGATAACTATGTACAATACAAAACAATTAGAGTACTAAGTGTCTACATTTAAACCAGCGAGGTTTGACTGACAAAAAGGTTCAGTCTGTGGTTGCGAGTAGATGCAAGGAACAGTTGAGCAGTGGCTAGATGCAGATAAGCAGATTTCCTTCGACACCTCTGTGACCTGACAGAGGATCAGTCGCTCTTGCCTTAGATAGGCATCTGATATTCATGAGCAAATGGAGCCTTAAATCTTTTAATCTCCCTCGATCCCTCCCCTGATCGCACTGGCTTATTTCGCTTCATATCCAGCCGCTGCACACAACACAGCTGACACCCTATGTGGATGTGTATTATTCCATAAATGAAAAATGCACTCGCTCTGGCTTCACGGTCTGCGGGGACCAAGCTTTGGCAGAAATGTGTAAAACCGAGAGGAATCTGGATGACCTGGAGGTTTCCTGTCCTGGAATAACAACGAGCTCAGCTCAGTGGAAGGGTGGCCCGTGAAACCGCCACATGTTCGAAAACTTACCTGCCTGCCTGTGAATAAGGACAGAGGGTTGATACAGAACCTCCGTCCTTATTTGCAATTCTACTTTGCTAACCTCTACTTATGTCAGATCTGTTTGGACTGTTTCCATTTACAGTGTCAGTTTGTGGATGCCTGCAACAGAGGAAGGAAAAGTGCTCGGCAGCAACATTTCCACATCCTCAAAGTGCTCAGGGAGAGTGAGCTGACCCTTAACTCACAGGGTCTCACACACAGCAGAAGGTATTAATATCTACTATGTGATTAGTGCAGCGTCATCCCACTTTTGCCTTTTGATGTCACACCACATGCAAAGAGGCACACAGCTTCATCCAATAATGCATCTGGGCGTTGATGGTTGGGTGGTCGGACCAACACAATGCAGCAAATAATACAGAAAGAAGATGGAACACTGCTCTGTCAGCCAAAATAAATCAGAGAATAAAATCACTTCCCACAAACTTCACAGGCTCCAGCAGCTTCCAGGCCTGCCAAGTTCAGTTGTCATTGTGTTTCCGAGCCGCATTCATCTCCATGTTTTATTGTTCCTCTTCATTATGTGTCTTCTCTCGTGTCTTGTAGCCAACAGCTGCATGTTGTTTCATATACTTTGTTTTTAATCAAGAATATTATTCCCAACTTCATGCCTCTGGTGGCCTCACCATCTGTCACTAGCGTGAGACAAGAGAAAAGCAATTATTGCATCCAGGCTTCGATGAGGGCCTGCCTTCATAGAAGTCTTTCATGCTCTGCGGTTGATTCCGCCGATGTTCTTTTCTCCAGCAACTGTCAGAGGAGTGAAATTTAAAAGATAATGTTGCGGCCAAAGATCATCTCCGGGTGCCAGACCACAGGAGAAACTTGCATTTGTATGAAAATAATGTTTTAAAATTATGTTTGTTCTCTACGGGAACGCATCAGAAATGATTCAGAATAATAGAGCGCTGTTTTACTTTTCTTTGAACGTTGCTGACGTCAATGAAAACATGTTTTCCCGTGGGACCTGAAGGCAACATTTAAATTGTTGTTCTTTGACCTTCTCAGTTTTGCTCATAAAAGTATATTAACTACAGAAAAACATTTTCATTTATTTATTTATTTTTTAAATAGGCCATTTTCACAAAACAGGTGGCAGCGTGGGAGAGGTAAGACCATCCTGCCACATACGTTTCATTACATTCAGTGAATTTTCCCAGCAGCCAGAGGAGGTAAGGTTGTGACAACAGCCTCTACCTGCTGCCGTTAACACAGGATGTGGAGACAATTAGCAGCTGCTTATTCCTGATGAGGTGAAGGCACAAGCGAGCACGCACACGTATTACACACAGATACTCCTGCGCATACATCTGAACGGCACGGTCTCACACACCTGACCCACACACACACACAGAACCGGAGGTACTCTGGCGTTGGGGAGGGACTCATCATTTGTGTACAGTTTAATAAGGGAAAATGTGCGTCCCTCTGCCTCACTGTGGGAGCTGTTACCTTTTGATGTGATGAGATATTAAAAATTCACACTACTTCTGCAGCTCTTTGACTAGTAGCAGCGCGCTCATTAGCATTTAAATGGGAAAAAGATAACGCTGCACTTTGCAGAGTCATACCTCTCTCCAAAAGCTGGCAGTCGCTGAGGAAAAGTTGAAGCAGGCCTTAAAAACTTGGCCGTTTTTAGACGCTGGGGAACCCAAAACTTTACACAGACTTTTGCTGCCAATTTCTTTACAGACATGAAATCAAATAAATGTTTTTGAACCCGAGTCTAAATCACCACAGTAAGAGACATTTAGCAGAAAATTAGGCCTGAACTGACAGGTGACAGTGCTTCAGAGTGGTTCATCAAGGATAAGACAACAGTTTCCTTTCTGGACCCGAGGGGCTGACATCAGGGAAATGAAGGAAAAAGCTTTCTTGGGTCTAGTTTTAGTGCCACTGGGATCTGTAATTGTCACATTTCTTTTCTTCCTGGGCTAATCTTTTGTTTTGGTCAGACAGGCTTCACAGCCTGGTGGTCCTCACACTTTTGCTATACTTCTCTGAGACCAATAAATCCTCCTCTTGTCACTCTCGTCTCCCTTTTACATGATGCGCCTTTCGAGCTTAAGATGAATGATTCTCTTTGGTCCAGAGTTTCTCCATCCGGATCATCCCGCGTTCAGCTGATTGTCGTTTCTCTGCTCGTGTCCTTTGGTCTGCTGTCACAGAAGCCGTCTATGACTCAGCTGGAGCTTTGCGAAGCTAAAAATGGGACAGCTGCCTTTTTAAAAAGGACACGAGCCTGTCTCATTGTATCTGGCTCTCATGTCTCCTGCCTGGGAACGGAGGGGAAGGCGGGCAGCTGTGGTGGGATGATTCGGTATGAATTAAAGCTGTTTCCCAACAGGCTCCACAAGGTCTGATCCTGCTCCCTGTCTGTCTGTTACATTACACCCCCCCCAATCAAACAGTTTTACTTCACACTGGCCCCCTTTTCCCTCATGACAGAATGCACTGAAAGACAGCAGTGTTATATTTAGCATGACTTTGTGGTTAAAGGTGCCCCCAAGATGCTACCTGTGGTTAGTGGAGTTTTCTCATGCATTGTTGGATGCCTGAATTTCAGCAGACCCCTCAGTATCATTCTTCATTGGCAACCAGCCGCAGGTTTTGGGCCACATGGAGATTCTGAAGACAGCAAGAGGAAATGACTAAGCTTTTTGTTTTATGTGGCACTAAAGTGGTCAGATGTTTGTATTTGGAGCTCGGTCTAATGTGTCTGTGGTCAGATAGAGGGACACACGGGACTTGTTGCCACAGCCCAGTCCAGCTTTCTCACAGTGTCCAATTGTAGTGTGTTTTCTGCCCTCTTTGTGGGGATTGTGCCTTTCCCCCTTTAGTGCTTCTAAAAACATATATCTGAGTTTTCAAGAAAAAAAAAATATTCCATTGCACATCTGACAACCCTCTACAAGGGCCTTAAATGCTTTTAAACATACATCAAACGTGATGAAAGACAACAGAAACTCCACCCTGCCTTGACTAGCAGCTGGAGCATGCTTGCTTTGTCACGATCTGAGTGTAATTTTAGCATCGCTGCGTCCAGAAAGTGTAGTTTTTAAAGCCCTTTTTTCCCTGCCTTGTCATGGTCGAGGTCTAGAATGATGATGATTCTAAATAAAATGCCCCAGAGACGTTTCACTGTGTGGTCGGGTCTGAGTCGACCTTTTTTCTTTCTGTATTTTGTCTGCAAACGTTAGCACACCACAGCACACAGAAGACCAGCATAATAATATCTGTGTCATTGCGTTCAAACGACTGTATAATCTCAGTCTGCCCCGAGGAGGCCGCGAACGTCTGCGCACTGAGGTTAAGACTTTGCACTACGCAGCATTTTTAATGTATATTTAGGCCGGTCGTCTTTATTTTAACATTCTATTGCCATAGCTCCGGATGGAGTCTGCAGAATCCCTTGTCCTTCACCCCCCCACAGCAGCTCATCCTCCTGTCATCACTCTGCCAGATGAGTTTGTGTAACAGGTGGCACAAGAACTTAAAATGACATAGGGGAGCTGCAACCAAATGCTTCTGTGTGTTAAAGAGTAACACGCAAAACACTCCTGCGTGTCTGTGCACGATGGAAGAAAGGGAACACAACACCAGTAACACTAATCAGCCTGCATGTTTGTTTGTTTGTTTTTTTTTGTCTGTTTTCTGCAGAATCTATGATTGAGTTATGGCTCCAAGACATTTCTTGCGCCCCTTTCTGCTTTTGCCAGAACACACCCAAATTAAATTATAGGTAATGAAATACAAAAGTCCTGGACTGCATTCTCCTTGTCATGTCTCTGGTATACTAATGTCTTGTTTGAAACAGATATATGGCGAGGATGTTGCCCAAAAGAAAAAAAGTTCTCCGGGGCTGCACGGAGAGCAAATCTTCCCAACATCTGCTTCCAGATTTCCCAGCAGCAGTTGTGTCGTAACAGTTCCTGCAGCCAGGCGTCTGGAGGCGGTGCAGTGAATAAAGCGTCGATTCGGACCTGTCTTTCTCATTGGTTTGCTTCCCAATTTAATTGTGAAAATGTGGTTGGAGGGATGGCACAACCATTGGTGGCTCCCCGGCGAGTCTCTCAGGCTCCCATCAGAGCTTCCAAGTCTCAAATTACCAAATGGTATCATGCTTTTCACAAATATTCTGCTGTTGTGATATTGTTCGGCGCTCCACGCTGCAACGACAGCAGGGATTTATACAATGTGTCAGTTTGTAAAAGGAAATGAAAGCAAAGTGGGAAAAAAAAATAAAAAAACAATTAAACTGCGCCGTCACCGCATTTACTTGGGTAACATTACTCCCTGAAATGACCACATGCTGACAGATTCTGGCCAGTCAGTGGAGTCATTGTGCAGATCAAACAGGCACATCTGGTCCCTAATTCTGCAGGAAGAAAGAGGAAAAAGAGTCTAGTCTAGCCAGTTATGCCAGCAGTTACCAATCAAAGTACACTAATCCCATCTTGTTCTCAGAGGAGTGAACAGAAATGTACAGTTGTCTCATTCCCAGCTGGTCAAATAGTGCCGTGTGTTCATGGCCTCCTCTGCAGATATTCAGTAACTTACTCAAAACCATCTGTATCAGACGCATCTGTATCAGGTGATGATGTAAACTCTGTGCGCGTGGAGCAGGGGTCGTGCCAGGCAGCGGCGGAGTCATTGGTACCCTGGCAGCGAGCAGCATCCTCTCAGCCTGTTAGCTCATCTGCTGAGTGGAGCAGCCTCTCCATGTGTGGCCGGCTCTCTCTCATGTACTTCGCCAACGCTCCTTTCCTCACTCTTTGCTTGTATTAACCACTCTATTCTGGATGTGTCGCAATGAGTGGGGTCTATATGGGGATGGTTATGGTTAGCTCTATGGTTAGCCATACTCCATAGCTTTAGCATGTAGCACATGTACCCTAAAGCCACAGGCTGGGATGATATTCCACCACTCCTGTGTTTCTACCTTCATGGCCTCCAGCTGATGTCTGTGGAAACCTTCTCCACTAATCTGTAGCTATCTGATACCATCTGATGCCATAAGAGCTCAGAAACGACCCAGGGTATGAACAGAATAAACAGCCTCTAGTGGTTGGATGCTGGAATAACGTTTGGACAGGTTAGTTTAAGCTCAAATAGAGGTTATATGCTATTGATGTGTCGTTCATTTAAAAAAAAAACACAGCATCAGGATTGGGGCACTTGCTCGAGGACACTTCAGCATGCAACGCGTTGTGGTCAGGGACCCATCCAATAACCTTCCTCTTGCTGGAACAACCACATCACACATCACAATTACACCAAATCCAGCATAAGAAAGCAAAAACACATTTCTGACAGCACGCTAAGATTATGATTCAAAATACTTGGCCTAGGAGTGTTGATGCCGCATCAAGAATCAGGAATCTGGAGCGCCGGCAGCAGTTTACTTTCAGCCAGCGTTTGTCCTTTGTGAGTTTGGATCCATTACGTGGTTCCTTGAAACGAACAATTTAACAAAGTGATTCCGTTTGTCTGTGTGTCGCACGCGTACAGTCGTGCCTCGCTGGCTCCGACCATCCAAATCTTTTACAGATGTCTCAGAGGTTGCTCAATGTGGACCGAAAAAAAAAAAAAAAAAGTGTTTCTGATACAAGCCAAGAGGCCAAGTCTGTCCAGCCCATGTTTAATGCTTTGGGCGTGTGCTGATTTTTGGCCTGCACACATTGGAAAGTACACTCTATAAAGTGAGTCTGGGAGGCTCAGCTGTTGAAGAAATATTCCTCGCTCCTCCGATGTCGGACAACGCAAACTGCATCTCTAGACTTTAAAAACAGGGGGAAATGCTGCCCTGCAGAGCCGGCGGGATCCAAAGGAGACCCAGAAACAATTCATTTAACTCTTGTCTAAGGTTTCAACATCACTTCCTTATCTGGGACACTTTAAAGTGCACACACACACACACACACACACACACACACACACACACACACACACAGACACACACACACACAGTATGTTAAAGTAGCAACACATGTAGTCGGCATCCAGGTCTGAACAGGGGAGGCGATAGACAGACAGCCCAGGGAGAGGTGGCGCCCGTCATGCGGAATGGATCTCATTAAAAGTATGCCCCAGGTCACACTTTGATGGACAGCGAGATGTCAGTCATCTACCCACTAGATTAGCACAGGCTGAAGCTCTGGTCCTTCCTATCTGCCCCTTGAGAGCCCACAGCATACCAAATGAGTGGAGGCAGGTTCTTATAAGTACCCCACAGCCCTGCTCCAAGGCCCCTCCTCTGGCTTGCCAATCACAGCCCGGCTCATCCGCCCAGAGCTGCGGGACGGCTCACCTGCTGTGTCCAGGGGCAGGTGGCGGGAGCTTTCTTTTCCACAGCTTCCCCGACGCCTGATGTTATTTTGCATTCCCAAAGGTCCAGTCCTTTCTGATTCTGTTCTGTTTGTGTGGAAAAAGGGCCTGAAGAGTCCACACACCAGGGCCCGTTTCTGTCAAACCCTGATCTGCCTCATATGGGACTGCTTAGATCTAAACCGAAATAACACGAGCCTTTGGTAATCAACACGTTATTTATATATGATCAAATTATCCTCTTGACTTTTTTATAAAGTCTTTGGCTTTGCCTTCTGGGCAACTCCCTGCTCACATAGGCCTTCATCCAGAAACAATACTGTTACATGTGTTAAACCTTGTGTTTAGGTTGTGTGCAATGTTTTGCAAGTGAAATATTTGTGATGCTTTCCGTCGCATTTGGGAATATTCCCACTGGCTAATTCTGACCAACAGAAGAAGGTAATGAAGAAAACATTTTAAAATGAAGAACATCACATGTATCCCAGATGATGTAGTGATTAAGGGTCGGCGGAGCAGATGGAGACCTGGGACGTGTTTACGGAGTCCTAATATGTGACTCCCCCTCAGTGACTCCTGGGGTCACTGAGGCCACCTTATGTCAAATTAATGATGATTTAAGGTTTATTTTAATATCTGAGGTATTAGCAGGCAATGTATGACGCAAACGGCAATTTAAATAAACTTTTCTATGCTACCAACAAGTTTTCAAGTTATCTTTGTTGGTTCGACCTGCAGAAAGATTTAGCCTGGGTTTAAGGGGAGTTTTCACTTGTGTTTTTTTTTTTTTTTGTAGCACATGTCAAATTAGAGACTGGCTATTGTAATCTGTTAACGTTTTGTCTTTTTGCATCTGTTTTCTTTTTAGAATTCGGTCAGCAGATCCCAAACGGCCCTGGAGATTTATGCAACTTGGCTTGTTTCACAGAGAAGAATCCTGTCTTTCTGTCTGTCTTTCTTGCTTTTGTAGACAATAGAAAGGACTCCAGACAACCTGCAACCAGAGAAAATGGGTGGGGAAGAATATTCATCACTTCTTTGAGTCTCGGTCTGGATGTTAATAAGTTGTTGTCATGAGTTCCAATTTGTGCTGGAGGCAGAAAAAACAGTCCGATTAAGCCAAGAAGAGCTACAGCGCTACCTTTGATGCCTTTGTTCTGTTGTGTTCTAGTTAGCCTAGCTTAACAGAGAGGTCGCCTCTTCTAGTGTTCTCCCTACAGAGTTAGGGTTAGGAGTGAGATTATTTCTAGCATCCTCTTTGGGGGAATGGGTTTACATCCATCTTCAGATACATTAGCATTTGAACTGCAGCAACAGGAAGTACCCGTGAAAAAGAACGGGGAGATCCAATTTGTCAGCATTTATAATGATGGCACATTAAGATTTGGCCACAGTGGGACTACTGGTTATTTTCTTACACTCTACACTGGCTTCTGACAGATAAGTTAATAAACATAACTAACAGACTGTAAGAAGATTTATGACTCCTGCTCAACTGCAATAGAACTGGATTCATTCTGTATTATATTTATAATCCACTTGATTTCCAAATCCACTCAGCTTCTGTGAGTCCTTTTTGGGCTCTTGTTTTGTTGTTGTTGTCTCAGATCTGTTATTATATAGTGCCCAACTGTATATCCCAGCATTCCCCAGAGTTCACATCTCCAGCAATAGACCTGTGGCATGAAGCCCAGGAGCGGCGCCATGAATGTCTCTGACAGGGATTCAAGTCAAGGGTGTTTCATTGGAGCAATCCCGGATTCTCAGTCATGTCTGACATGCTGACTGATGCAAGTACACATGAACTGCGGCTAAATCCGGGACTGGTAAAATTATGAAAGCGTTTTGGCGGAGATGGCAGGGATTGAAGCTATATATACGGAGCAGATTATGGGTGCCATGAAACGGGAACGTGTTGAATGACCCCCAACAGCATTTAGAATTGTGACCGCTGACACAGATACATGAAGTACCCCACATTTAATCCGTACTGGTGGCGCCCAGCATGAGTCATGTCTCATGCATCTGTAGAGATAAAGGTCAGAGGTGCTCAGGACAGCTATTATGCATCGCCATGTTCTGACTTCAGAAGCGACGTTTGTTGAAAGCTCCATTCTGGACCAGTAGTTCTTGAACTGATCTGTTAGTTCTGATGACAATTATTTGCTTTAAACATGTTATTTATGTGTAAAATTGTGCTCAACTACATTATTTCCTGCTTAGTTATGTGCACGGATGAGTAGTGACTGATAGCATTGTTAGCAGTGGCCTCCTGCTCACTGACATCTGGGTAGATTGCAACATCAGAGCAATGAGGGAGCTACTGCTGCAACCGAGGCCCAGAGCTTGAGCCCGGCTAA
This sequence comes from Pao palembangensis, assembly GCA_015343265.1. NCBI lineage: Eukaryota > Metazoa > Chordata > Actinopteri > Tetraodontiformes > Tetraodontidae > Pao > Pao palembangensis. Next base: position 7,079,887 of record CM027087.1, on the reverse strand, counting down.
AAGCCAAACAGCTGGAGAAGAGTGGACCCCAGCCTGATGAAAGGAGATAAAGAGGTGATTTACAGCAGCACCGATGAGGGATGCAAGTTCGGGGATGACAAAGTGCAACACTAAGGCCAAAAGATAAGTCGTGAAATTCAAGAAGCTTGGCACTTGGTCTCCCAGCTCAAGCTAAATGATCACGGGATTTGTTGCAGCCTCGCCTCAAATGGTTCAATCTGTTAATAAGAGACAGGCTGGTTAGCTTACATCTGCAAACACATTTCCATTTCCACTTTACATAAAGTGGTGACCTTTCAGCAAACGTCTACATGGGAGCTTTGCTGCTTATGGCACATTGCTGCAGCATTTGTGATGTGAATTTTTTGACATCTTTGTGACATTAACTGTGAGGTCAGCAGAGCAAAAGTATAAGATGTGATCTTAGCCTTCTTTTCCGGCAGGACTGTGAATTTTAGACATTTTCTCAATATGACCTACGACACAACACTGTGCTGGGACTTTACCCCAGTCATACTTAGAACTTGGGTCAGTGGGCTCTGGCGCGACCCCTCACCCCTGTGGTACTTACCCACACAATGTTATGCAAACCGATATGTATGGGAAATGTTAAGTGACATGTGCGCTTTGTTGCCTCCTTTTGAAATACTCGAAGATTGACTGAATCATGTGCATTTGTGTAAAGCATGCTAATTAATTAGCTGAGGTTATTACTATGGGGTAATGTGGATTCAAATTAAATGTGAGCCAGGCAGAGTTGGAGACGGCTGAGATGGAATGTTAATGAAATGTGTGTGTGTGTGTGTGTGTGTGTGTGTGTGTGTGTGTAGTCACACACTGACAACAGAATGCAGCAGCAACTACAATACCTTTACTAATCCCTTCTTGAAAACTGTGGAAACCCCACACACAGCTCTCCCTGTGGCATGAAACCGTTAGCCGCTATATTTCGCCTCTTCCAGATTGTCGTTCCAGCTGGCGTTAAGGGTTCTGGGTGGCATGGGCTGGGTTTGATTGAAACCCCGTGCTCTCCAAACAATGACGACCTGACTTGTAAATGTCAGAAAACGGCTTGGAGTGACTCAGACATGGGAGGAGGACAGGAGAATGCTTTTAGAAAACCCACAAATTGGCGAACGCTGCAGTGTTAGGACATCCAGAGGCATGCTTTAAATCAATCCTGCGGTGTGCAGGTTTACAAACTGCATTTAGGAATAACAGGCTTCCAGTTGTTAGAGGCATATATATGAACATATTTGTATAAAAACAAGAGATTATGCATGTAGGAGCAACAACTGAGCTGCACTTTGAAGCGGTTTGGAAGAGAAATATGTAAATATTGCTAATATAGCACCAGAGATCACTTATGTTAATAACATATCCTATCTTTAAGTGCTTGTACAAACTGGAAAATGCTAATCTCAAAAATGCAGAAATGAGTGCTGCTTGCTTCACAGCATAGATAATGTGTCATTTCAACAGTGTAATAAGCGGGATGCTGTGGAATTCACTCACAATGCACCTTTTTTCCCACCTCTTGTGCTAATATATATCTGGCTGCCAATCTGCATCTGCATCTGCATCTTTTTCTCATTAAAAACTGCTGCGGAGCCTGTGTGGAGCCGTGGAGGGGGAGCCATTGAGTAATCAAGCTCCTGCATCTCCCGGGTTCTTGCCTGCACTTGCCTTTCCCCCCAGTTTAACTGTCATTCAGCAAGATACCACCTTCTGTAGTTCCCTGTAATCATCCCTCATCCCCGTTAATGCAAAGCGACTGCCAGCACCATGCAGGAAATCAGCCTCATCTCCTCTGTCACTTCTCATTAACACGGGAAGCCAGGTGAGAGGAGGGTTCGCTTAGTTTACAATCGCACAGAAGCTCTGGCTTTTTAATAAACCCGTAGTGAAAAGTTATGAATAATTCCAATGATATTGTGTTTTTTTTCCTCTCATGCTTCCAGTGACAGGTGCTGGTTGTAACTGGATCATCATGACATTTTCCAGCTCAACACAGTGTCGCTGCACATCCATTCAGAGACGGAGGAGCTCTCATCTTCATCCTCACCGAGCGCCCGAGCACGGCTGGTTGTTGCTGCAGGCTCCATTTTTTTAATATTAATGAGGCCCTAGCTTATCCCAGCCTGACACTAACCTGCGGCGCGGTGCTGGAGTAGGATCGGGAGGCCTCGTTCCTCTCTGACAGCCACCGCAGAGAGAGCTGCTGTCACACTGATGCTCGTCTGTCCTCCCCACGTCTCCTCCCACCGGCTGAAAGCCCCGCGTGTCAGCACTCACGAGCCTATGCCGGGAGACGGTTGTTCACAGAGAGCAGCTTTTAAACCTAATGTAGATGCAATTTTTCTGTCTCGCTGCGCACAGCAAGAGGATTCACGTTTAGGGGGATAATGTGAGCGTGCGCGTCTGATGTGGATTCTTATTGGCTCAGATTCCTTCACATAAATGCACAGGTGATGTTAGAAAGACAGCCCTGTTGGACACCAGGTTACCTGCCTTTGATACACTTTTATCATCGGGTCATTCTCACTAATCTGATGACAGGGATATTTTGAATTCAGCTATCATTTCGAGCACTAACGATATCCTCGATTTCTGAGCTGCTGTCTTCTGACTTTCCTCCACGCATCATTCGTTGATCCTGCAGATTCTGTCAGAAGGTTTCTTTGAGCAAACATGGTGGAGAGGAGGGAAAGCCCACGGCTGGAATTAAAAGAAATATTTAGCTAAAGCGGTGATGGGGAGAGAGGTAGGGAAATGCTGAGATGAGGGTAAAGTCAGAAGGACGCCGAAACCAACAAGGGCTGTGTTAAACAATCCTGTTGACTCATCCGAACGCTGGAACACCCTCGACTTCCCTCCTGCAGAGCCGCTTCAACTCCAAAGTCAGTCTGAAGTGACTGCTCATGTCTACCTTTAACTTTTGCTGCACTTTCTAGTGGTGAGTTCCAACTAACAAGTGTGATGATCTCTAACCCTGCCCCCCCACATGAAACCTGCCACTCCTCCATGCATTATACCTTCCAGCCATAGGCGGTACATTAGGGCCGCCCTACATATTAAACTGGTCACGCTCTGAATTGGGGTTATCCCCGCACCCACCCGAGCAGACCACCCTCTGGTCACCTTATGTGGAAAAACAAGCCTGTGACAACCCAAGGCATGCTGCTGGCATGCTCTTCTCCATTCTTCCTTTTTCTTCTTAGCTATTTTTCCTTCCGCTTTTGTTTAACTTAGTTCTGATAGAGTAAGTTCATGGAAATATTCCTCAGTTCTCTCATCCCTCCATTGTTTGAACATAAGCTGTCTCCTCCCACCACTCCACTTCCAGAGGCGCCATCGTCCATACCAGCAGATGGTAACAGCTTCACAACTCAATAATTTTAGCTTCAGCTTTGTGAGGGGACGGTGCTGACGTGCAGAGGCCGGTGCATGAGCACGTCACCGGCCAGAAGCAGCTGACGGCGTCCTGCCGCCGTGACCTGGCACAGTTCTGCCCCTCTGCCGCTTCCAGATGCATTGTTCAGTCCAGTCGCAGCACAGGGTCCCGGAATCCACAGCCAGCACGGGGAGAGCACACACACACACACACACACACACACACACACAGGAATACTGACACCTGCTCAGCATTTCGGCAGAGATCAAGGCTACTAATGAGATAGTGTGTGTGTGTGTGTGTGTGTGTGTGTGTGTGTGTGTTTATGTGGCGTGTGAGCATGTGTAGGCGGAGGCAGGCATTTTTCCTTCTTGCTGAAAAAAAAAAGAATTAATTACCTCTACGTGATGATGCAAAATATTTAACTATTAATCCAGTAAAGGGTCATGCATAAGTGTTTTCTAACAAGAAGAATCTAAAATCCTGTCTTTGTTTCTAACGCCAGACCCAATAAATCATCGCATTAAAGAAAGAAGGGAATCAAGGAAGCTGCAAAACACGTCAGCGTATTGCCAATTAGCCGCAGAGAGGAAGCAGATGGCTTGTTTGGCGGCTAAAACACGATTTTCATTTGCTCCCGTGACCTTGAAAACTGGCTGTCAACATCCAAACACCTCATCCTTTTTGACTGGTCACATGACAGGTCTATGAATAACAATGAAAAAAAGAAGAGTTATGGAATTAGTTTGACGTAAATGTGGGGCACAATTATGCAGAGTTGGCTTGATTTGACTTAGCACATGTCGTGTATTTAAACCAGCCGGATCAGGTGTGTGTTCCGTGTATGTTCCTGCTCTGTCAAGGGCACAATGGTGTCACATGGAGACACCGACGATCGTGTGCAAGTGGATAAGCTGGGATCAATGCAAGACGGAAGCACCGTTAGACTGTGACGGTTCTCCTCGTATCCTGATAATGACGCTGTCACGATCATCAGCCGGTGTATAACCAGATCAGATCCAGCTTCCACATGGCAGGAATGATGACAGACTGGCTCACAAAATGAGGCTTCTTTGTAGCTTCGCATTGTTGACCAGAGTGTTTTTCACATTTCACACCAGGTCCGAAACCAGGTCAGTAATAAAAGCTAGAGAGAGCTGTGTGGAAAGTCCACAGCTCCCATCAACTCTGCCATCCGTGAAACGGAGGCCCTTTCTCGAGGTGACAGGCCCCAGATGCGGCGCCAGAGGCCTGAAAAAATTTTTTCGATTCTAGAAGCGAAGCTTTTGGTTGAGTACCACGTGTTTGTGGGTGTGTGGAACGAGCCTTCCCTCCAGTCTGTCAGACACCCGGAGAGTTTGTGCTTAATAAACTCTCTGGCCTTTGCACTCTGCAGGAAGTCCGTCCTCTGGGGAGCGCTGCACGGTTCACCGCTGATGACTGCGCCGAGACTTGCACTTCCTAAGCGACACGTTCTTTCTTTCCAGATCCTCTCAGGTAAAAGCTGCTCCCCATCTGCTGGACCACTTTGGTCCTCTTTGAAAACGCGTCCCACACTCTTTGTACTGTCTGAATCGTCGCGGTGGGTAAATGTTTTCTTTATGGATTCGTTTAGCAGCTGCAGCTCTGGAGCTACTGTGAGGTCATCTCCATTTCTTCTTTTCTGTCATAATGTTTGTTGGCGGCTGCCGTCATCCCCGACAGAAGCCAAAACAAGCAGACTGACAGCCATTATTTTGCACATGCAAACACCTAGCTCCAGTTCAGACATCTGCAGTCAACGTAAACATGATGGTATATCACTTAGTGTGCTCCTGTCCCAGTAACCAGCTCACAGCTCCGGCATGTGATATAAAAAAATTGAAATATTAGACGCATTCGTATAAATTTTCCTTCAAGACACAAGCCCGGTCATATCTATAATCTAATAAGTAACGCTTTCAGTCGCCTTCGATAATGAGTAATTTTACTGTAATGTGTTATTAAACTAAAGAATGTTGCCACCATAGGCTCCAGCAGACCCCTGTGACTCAAAGTGTGGATAAAGAAGGTACAGAAAATGGATGGATGGATGGATGTTGCCACCTTCGTGAACCTGGCTGATAACCTTTAAACTGTGGTTATAGAAGCAAAGATGGATGTTCATTAGGAGTGGCCCTGGCCGGCGTAAATCAATGCTGATGAGCTGCCTCGACATGAGATCGTAAACGGCGACACTTCTCAACGTGCACTCTTTAGTCTGCGTGTCACAGAGCGGAGTCGTGCTATGACCCAAACTCTGTCACGAGCCAGCAGGTTGCGACCTTTAAAGTTAAAATAAAGCAACTGCGTGGACTCAGGGTGCCGTTAACACTCAGTTACTCTGGCCTGATGTTTGCAGCAATGCTGGAGTATTATCGGTTTCAGTGCCTCCCTGACATATCAGCTGAGACAGAACTACTTCACACTACTTCACACCTCTCAAACTTAAAAGGACATTACCACAGGCAAAGGTTGACCTGCGTAAGTGTCCTCCAACTGCCTGCACATGTGGGGTAAAAGAGATCACTGCTGCGGGAGAACATAAATCCACACCTGCTAGGAATTCAAACAGATGCCTTCCCTCTTGCCATGACTGCATTCAGATGAGATCTATATTTGTGTCATATAGAGAAATGGAATGCTAATTGACAGTGAAGCCACTTATGTGCGGCTGGGTTTTCATTGGAATTGCCTTTGAAAGCAGCTCCCCCTGCAAAGTTTACTGCAGGGCTTGTAGAGCCCTGGCAGCAGTCGGAGGCAGGGAGGGAAACTCTTCGGAAGTGTTTACGGCCTTTGCTGACTGCTCTGCCTGCGCACTCAGGCTCTCTGATTACAGAAGCCTTCGCATACTGTCCATGCTTACTCCTCATGCTTCAAGCATTATGCTGCTTCATTCACGCAGTGTCTGCGAGCTGAAAGAATAGCTGCCGCAGCTGTTGCAGAGGTCAGAGGTCAAATGTGGCCCAGTTCATATTTTCACGGATGTGCCAGAGAGTCAAAGACACTTTATATAAAGAACAATTGCAAGAGCCATTTCGGATGTCAAACTTAGACCCAGACTCTCGTAGATTATATAGATGAATACATAGATAAAAGTATGATCCATGTTTAATTTAGATTCTTTGTTAGCTTACTGCTACACAGCATTTATTGATTTGTTATTTATTTGTTATTATTAGTTATTGATTTGGTTTCTGAAACAGCCTTGAGGTCTTTCTGTCTTCAGCAGGAGCATTCTGTTCTGTTTTTAAATCCCAATTTATTCCCTCTTTCCAGGACAGAGGCTGACTCGCTAGTCTGTTATAAAAGGTTTGATCTTTGAACTCTGCTGTAAACAGATTTACAGGGATAAGTCTGTTCCTCCAGCAAGTGTCCCTGAGTCTGAGGACGCCGCTAGCGAGACGGCAAGAGGTCAAGAATTAGAAGATGGAGAGACGGTGGGAGGTATGGATATGGGATTCTGAAACAATGCCTACGATACCCGGAATGATAAAGTTTGTTCCCCTCTGTCGAGCTCGGTTCTAACCAAATTCTAAAGTTTCAAACCAAAATTTTTTGGCCTATTGAGCCTCACAAGACAGCTCGTCTCATCAGTAATTAGCATGAAGACTTTCTATTGTTTGACAATTCCAAAAGCGTGTCTTCCAGTATTTACTGCCTTTTTTGAGGGGCTCTTTGGTGGCGTCCTTTGCCTTTAAACAATCAAACCACAGAGGAGCAGGGCGGCATTTGCTGGCAGCAACACGTTAAACAGTGCGCAACTTTTCCTCTGAGAATGCCAACCTGAGTTTTTGCTCAGAGGTCATTACCTGACCCAGTTTGCTAATCCAAACAAAGGTTTGGATCCGTGCTGCAGCCACCGGCCTGTCCATCAGGACAGGGCTTTAATTGGCCGTGGAGCGGTGGTTCGTAATGAGCTCCAGTCAGAGACTTCATGACGAGCATCTCTGTGAGCTTTCAGCGTGGCGTCCCCAGGGGAGCCTTCATCTCATGTCTACACTAATCGCTCACTGATACCGATTGTGATTATCTCCGCTTACGGGGTAATTATGTGGTGTCAGAGTCGCTAAATCAGGGTCGGAATGAGGCTATCGCAGCGTTGGCTCTCTGGGGATTAAGGAGGGGGGGATGTCTGGGGCTCCATGTTATCTTGATTCCTCTCCTGTCCTTATCTCCAGAGCGTGAGCCAGCAGAGAAACAACAGCCGGGCCAGAGCCAAAGCAGACAGATAGTTGGAGTGCCAGACATGCAATGCAAAGACACTGAGGCGAGTGAGCGGTCCACACGCATACAGGCACACAGACAGGGCCCATTTCGGTGCCTTTTTGTGTGCCAGTTTGAGCAAATGCCATTTTACACAGCAAGATGAAATTTTCCAATTAAAGTGACATTTGGCTGTGAAGGCAGCGATTGTCAGCTTTGGGTTTTTGTGTGTTTCACAGGATTTGGCCATTTTCTCCACGGCTGCTTTGCCATTATGCATACAAACAGCCTGTGCTGCAGCAAAAAAAAGACAATGGGATCAACAATGAGACCATCCACAGTCAAACTTTGAACTGTGGCGCTAACGTACCTGAAACACCTGGACTAACGGATGACAGGAATACATAAAGACAGAGGCGTAAAATGGTGGCACTGACACGGGAAGCTAACACAAAGTGGAATTAAACACAGGAATTGTTATTTCTGCGGGGCTAAATGCTTCCGTGACAACAGCCGACATCCACAAAGTCTCAACACTGAGATAAGCAACATTGTCCTGGAACCGTGGTCGACCTAAGGCCACCGCACAAACACTGACCTTAGGTCTGTAAACCTGACGACAAACAAGAGGAAGTAGCTGATGTGTTAGCTTCCCCTGTTTTAGCTGCTTCAGACCTCGCTGGTCGGGTCGGCTGTTGTGTCAGCACACAGGCGTTCCTCTGACGACCCTCACTCTGGCAGTGCTACCTCCAGAGGAGGATCCTGTCCTTTTGGTTTGAGTTGTGGGCCATGATGCTATGATTAAAGAGCGGGATTGCATCCTGATTAGTACTGGGACTTTTGACATATAAGACGAGTTGCAGATTTGCGGAAAATGATGCAGTGACAGCATAAAATAAAGCAACCGACAAACCTCTTGCAGGTCTGAAACATACCAGAAGTGCTGAAGTTTATGTCTGCTGTCGTGGTGAAAGTTAGAGCTCCAGATGGCAACAGTTTCTCAGACGCTAATGAAGTCGAAATGTAATTAAAACACCAAAATATGGAGGATGTGATTGTACATTAGTATTAATCTCTGTAAGGCCCCGAGTATTTCTGTTTCTACATCTGCACAATGTACCAATGTTTCATCGCTCGTGACAAATTTATAGTTCTAAAACTCTACTTTGATGACAGAAACTTCCCATGACCTTACTTCCATTCTTCCTCTTTCTATTCACTGTCAGTTTGTTTGAAAGATTTTTAGTCACTGACAGCATTTATCCAGCTATAGTGGGAATCCTGAGAAATGGGAAATTTGCAAATTATTATGTTGAGTTGTATATTTTACTTTTATTTAAACTGGAAACCAGTTATTCTGGTTAACTTGGTGAACCTGGTTCCACAGCGACAGGTTTGCTGAAAACTAATAGAGTCTAATTCCAGCTGCTGCTGTAGAATTTAGATTAGGACTTTTCAACTGTCATATGAAGTCAACATTTTCTGTTCCCGTCACTGTGCCATGATGTTTTGCCAAAGTTTTGCACGCTATTTGCTCCATAAGACCTCCCTCCAGAATCCCTTTTCTTTCTGATCTGCCTCTCTTATCATCCACTTCCCACACCCGAACCTCAAAACATTGTCTAAGAGCCACTGAAGTCCCTCCGGTGTTTGTAGGATGACTTTATAGCTTCCCTCTTCCCTTTCGCCGTCAGTGCACGGAACACAGATTATCGGCAGAGCGTCCCTTTGTTGTCCCATGGAGGGGATAGGGGTATTTGAGTTAGATTTTCTAGATAACATTCGGAGCGCCCAGATTTGGCTTCATGCGAAGCCTCTTTCATGTTGACAGAGCCACTCATATTTGTTGCTGTGTTTATTATTAACAGTGGGACAGTGGAACTCACCAGAAGTATGACAAACATCTGAGCTGAGCTCCATCTCTCTGAAGCTGAGAGCCTTGAAGGAGGAATTTTCCAAAGGAGACGTCCCTCGCCTTTAGACAGACAGCTCAGAGAGGTTGTTTCTTTTTATGGCCTGACGGACCTTATCTGTGGCCCTTCTGTCAAAGATGACAAACTGGAGGGGGGTAAGATCTACCTCTTTGTTTTGATTTCCTCAGACTTCTTATCTCGGGGCTGGGCTGGGTGGAATCCAGCCACAGACATACGGCCAGAGAGGAGACAACACGCTACGTCTGTAGGTTAGCATCTCTGCTCAGTCACGCGAGACTCGGTTTGGCACCGGCTTTTGCATCTGTTGTTATGGTTACCGCTCCATGTTTTATTGTGATGCTCTGGTGTTAGATAATAACTAGGCAGTGAAGGTATTTCCTCATTTCACATTTTAGTTACTCACCCACAGCTTCTGGTTGTAAACAGGTAAAGTTGTGTCATCTATACTAAAGGTAATGTGACAGAAGAAGCGGCCTCTCCAACCATTACGTTGCCTGAACCAGTAACTCTCACCTCTACATGTAAACCTTTTAAAAGTAGTATTTACAACATCTGCTCTACAGTATAAGTCATATCAAATGACAGCTTACTCGTAACTACTTAAAATGTGTTTCTGATGCTTCCTGTCAGAGATTTACATAGTACATTTACATAGTTGTTGCCAACGCGAACAAGTTATGTGCAGCATCTGAAAAAACCTTATCTGTGATTAGCCTCAGTTATTACGTATTCCACATCCTCTTATCCAACTAGGACAGTAATATGTTCCTGGGTGCCTGGTACAGCTGATAACATACTATAATAAACCAAAATAAAACTGGATGACACTTAAAAGAAAACGTCAGGGCGTCCTAAATCAAGCTTTGCTCTGGGAGTACATATACGTCCCGTATTTCAACATTCCACATGGAGAGAATAAAGGTCATCTCTTGAGGTGGAAAAAGAATTATCGCTACGCTTAAAGTGGCGCTCACATCTATCATCTGCTGGCAAGAAAAGTGAAACATGCAGAAATGAGCTCACACAAAACTCACATCTTAACAACAGCTCTGAGAATCCGTGCCAGAGAGTTTTCAGACCTTTTTCAACAATGAATGAGCTGAATGCAGAAGTAACTGAATCTGGCGCGTTACTGCCAATAAGAGAGATTTATTTCCACAAGGAGCATTACCATAAATGTCGTTTAAGTATTTAAATCACAGACTAAAGATGCTTTCCCACCAGAGCTCTTTGGTCCGCTTTAAATGGACCAGAGTCCATTTCCTTGGATAGCCTGCTTCAGTTGGGCAGGTGCGAAAGTTCATGTGGACTCTGATGCAGACCAAAGAGAACTCAGATGAAAATGTGGGTCTGTGTTTGCCTGCAAGTGAACCCTGGTGTGGTTCACTTACGTAAGTGACGTAGCGCAGCTCGGACGCAGCAGACTAGCAGAGGTAGACGAGGTTGGATGTTCTGCAGCCTGTCAGGAACGACCGTGTGTGACGCAGGGTGCTCAGAAGTCACACTGTGCTCACCTCAGGAGTGCTGATGTCCTCCTTTCTTCCTCTGGTGCATTCCACACTCACCGGGTCCAGAGAGGATTCTGACACCGCCGACAGGGCTGTCGTCAGAGGGCTTTAACACCGGTGTCCGTGAAACCCAAGAGTAGCTGGACGTACTTCACAGTGGTGGGCAAAAGGTGAAGGAAGGATGCTTTAGCACTGTGCAAGAGGTAATGCACACCCAAAATAGTGGGGGAGCCGTGGCTTGGTGGCTAGCCACAGGGCTGCCTGGGTGTGAGGAAAGCCAAGCTGCTGCCTCAAAGAGGATCAGATTTCCTCACAACTTGTTGCCTGGTGCTATATAAACTCTGGCATGCAGCGCTGACACCTGATCTGGACTGAAAGTGCCGCTGAAGAGATTCTCCGCACCATTCGTATCCCCTGCTCTTTCAAGTCCACAGCGCTCCTCCTCGTGCCCTCACCAACCCACTGGCATGGTTACCCTCCGAGGTCCCCCTGAGTGGACTTTCACCGCGCCGCTCTCATCAGGCTCAATCATCACTGTCCTGCTAATAAGACTCCCAGGGGACAGTCTGCCACAACTACAGGACAAGGGAGTTCCTTGCAGCTACTGTGAGGAGGAGATCTCCCTCCTTGGCTTTAACGTGTGGGGGACACAAGTGACAGCTGTCTGTCTGCCTGTCAAAAAGAAAGATTTACAGAGGTGACGGGTCACTTGCTTCATATGTTTTACACCATGTTTTCTGTCTAAGTACTAGTACCCTATGCGTTAGGGTTGTTTGTGTATTTTACTGGTTCTTACTGCTTTGTCAACTGGCGAATATGCAGTCTGACGCTGGTGCATTCAAGGAGCTGAATTAACCAAAGATGTTAAAGCATCAAGTGCAGCTAGCATCAATTATTCAAGTTTATTGAGTCAGGCATGGGTTGTGTACTCTGAAGGAGATTCACAGTCCCCCATCGACCCGGCGTAACGGAAAATCTCGAGGTCGATACGGCGTAGTTCTGAGAAGATCGGGCTAATGTGCTTGGTAGACGGAGGGTTGTCTGCACCTCGAGGTGGACCGATGGAGGCTGATTAAGTTTGAAGTGGAAAACAGCACTGCAGTAAATGGTTTCTTCCCAGAACGTATACAGATGTGAAACAATGCCCATCTGAGCACACAAAGAAATCCTTAAATTGATAACAGACACGGCTTGTACTGGTATCTGTTCACTGTAGTTTAGGAATTCAAAAACACGGCGAGGATCAAAGGAATCCCTCTGCGAATAAACTCGTCTGACATGGCGGTCGCTCAGATTCTCCTCTGATTGTCCATTAGCATCTTTTCTTTTAAAGCCCGCTGCTGCAGGCTTCATAGACCTCATAGACTTCTCTGGTTGCTGTGTAAGGCTAAACAATCACGCCTGTGACCTTTGGGATGCCTTAAGCTCTTTGGAGAGTCACTTCAGATGCGGATTAGGGCCGGGTGGAGAAGAATTCAGAAAGAGGAGACAGTTCTTTTTTGTTTTTTAGGGAAGCAGAGCAAAGGAAAGAGAGCAAATAGCTCTGTGAAGGAAGGAAAACGAGGAGATTTAAACACCAGAGACTCTTGCTTCACTCAGGATGTTGATTATATTGTTGACAGGCCTTTTAACCTCCCTAAGCTCGGTCTCTAAGGCATCTTTTTTCAAGTTTGTAGGCTAAGGAGCCTTCATCCAGTCAACTCGCTGCATCATTTACGAGCGTGGAGGCTTTTAATGCTCCCTAATTGATTTTGTTGATACCTCATCGAGGAAAAAGTAATAATGAGGGGACAATAAATGTAGGTGCTGTCAACAGCCACTTATGGTAGCAGCACGTGGAGTTCACCTCCTGCACATCTTGCCGACTATGACTTTTTTCTGTGTGCGATATGTTTTGCTTTTGGACAGGTCTGGTGGATTGGCCTCAAGGCCCATTTCACACTGGATTAGTTTCCATTTCAACCCCCCCTTCCCCACTGCCCGGAAACATGAACCCAGGTTAAATCCTCAGAAAGACCGTTTTGGCCTTTGTCACCAGTCCGAAAGCATCGCAACACAAGTTTGCTTTTGGAGGGATAACTGTCTGCATCGGGCCAAAAAACAAACTTCGATTGTTTGGAAAGGATTGCTAATGGATTGATCACGAGGAAACACGGAAGATGCAATCTCATTCCTTCTCGGCAGCAACAAGACCACCAACATACGGCTGGAGCATTCCTCCTTCTTCTCTCATCAATGCGCTCAGCCGCTCTCAGACAGAGTGGAGACGAGTAAACAAGCACATTCGTGCGCAGATGCAGATACGTACGGCAAACACTGGAGAATAAACACAAAGGAGCACATGCGACTCGGAGGATTAACGTGTGAACGTTTCTCATATGGGAAGTGTTTTAAAAAAAGACAGCTGTACATATACAAGCCGTGAGGTTCGCTCCAGCCAGTGGACTTCCAGATGTGAGCACAAATCTTTCAGAACAGAGCCTCCCGTCTTTACACGCACACTGCACCGAGCGGTTGTTTGTATCCGGAGAAACAGGCGAGGATGAAGGGGAGGCACTCTTCCAGTCACGGCCGAGGGAAGGTTTCTGAAATCGACGTGTTCATCTGTCCATCAGCAGCATCTATGACACTAAAAAAAAAAGATCTGCTTAGAACGTTGCATCAGTTTCTGATCGCTGTCGATTGTCTCGTTTGCTGAGTCAGTGTTACCTTCCGTCTCGCAGCACCTCATCATAATAAATGTCCAGTCGCACAACATTAGCCGGGCCGAAATGAGGCAGTTTGTGGAGTGAAAACACTCCTGCTCTGACCCTTTGACTCCGGCTCAGGCATCCCTCATAATCTCTCACCGTTTCACAGCACATATGAACAAACCAGAGTGGTATAAAAATACTGAACTCATGAGACTAATGAAGCTCATTTCCCTCACCTCTGACATGCTGGACGCCTCATCTTTTTTTTTTTTTTTTTTTTTTAAACATTTTTGGGTTTTTTTCATGAAAATAAGGAGGGTTTTTTTTTATTCTTATACTTTATCTGAAGAATCTGCACTCTACACATAAGCTTTCAGAGCATGTATTTTTATACTGGTAATCCAAGCATTTCCACCACATTTCAGACTGCATTTAAGTCTCAACGCTCTTTAAATATCCTAAGCAGATTTCAGTCCAGTGTGTATGTAAATCTATATACTGTTTATGATACTGTCAGGCAGTGTGGGGGTAATGTCCTCACTGAAACAAAAGAGGGAAAGTTAGGGCTCATGGTTCCGCCGCTGGAGCTTTGGAGACTTGAACTCTTGGGTTGTCTGTAGGCATCAGAGAGACTCGACGGAAAATACACTGAGTATCCTCTCGTAATGAGCATCAGACAAACAAATAATAATCAAGTGAGCTCACTAGGGTGGATTTCCTTTGGGGCTGTCTGCAGAGTTGCCTGCATGGATCTGGCGTGAGGACTCTTTCAGCTCTCCTGCAGCGAGTGGCTTGTGGACCGCTCCACTCAGAGCAAACCCCCAAAGGCTGCGTTGGCCCGTCCTCATTAGGAAAAAGGTAACCTTCAAAAATGCTCCTCCCACTCTCCCCTCGGGGATGTTATGGCAGAGAAGCAGTCGCAGTGAGACTTGTGTCAAACGCACCGCCGCTGCGCTAAACAGGAACAACTTGGACACAGCCAAGAGGCGGGCACGAGTCCCGCTGGGCAGGGGAATGTTCTTTGAACGACACAGGAAGCTTCAAATAAAACTGCCTCCTGCGTGCGGGAAAACGCCTGAATTTCAAGCTTTTACGTGTTGACATGTTGTTTTTTCCCCCCGGCTCAGCCGTAAACTGCGCTCTACCAGCCTCACTGGGACTCATAATGGGACCAGCATGTGGGTTGGTTGGCCCGCCGTATCTGATCAAGCTTTCAGGAGGCAGTATTTGAATGAGCGGTCATTCGATCCAAAGATGGCTCTCGACGTGGTGTCGATGACATCATTACCTGGGTGAACATAGCTTTCTCATATGCATGTGTGAAGTAAACCCACCTAACTGGGATTACAGCCTCCTATTACTGCTGCCAGTGAAGACAGCGGTGCGTCCTGAAGAGGGGCTGGGCTGGATTGTGTACTTTATAGATTCAGGTACTGTCATAGTGCCCCAACCTTTGACCTCCCAAACCTGTAACGAGTCAGACATTTGTGCCAGAACTGAAGAACCCCCCATTCCCCCCACCCCCACAAAAAAGTATTCTATTCATAGTGAGCTCTCTTCAATGATAAATCTGTTTCTGTGCAGCTCTGAAGTCATTTGGGATGAATCTGCGCTCATCTGGGTGAACTCCCAGAGAAAATGAAGTGAAACCCGAGGTGACGCCGGCTCACCCAGGTGTCACACCTTTACTTCCTTCATTTCCTCTGCAGAGAGCCCTCGCACTCCATGCCGTTTCACGCCTCCCCTCCGCTGACTGGAGGCCCTGATGAGGTCCAGATGTGGCCCACACGAGGCCCCTGCACGAGCACGGGCCTGAGAGCAACCGAGGACTCTGGGGGCCCATCAATTGTGAAAGTTCTGCTCAGATTGATTCCCGAAATGTTGATTCGTGAGTTAGTGCCTTTGTGTTATCGGGACAAAGCTTTCACAATCAATTTGACATCGTCAAGTTTATGAATCCATTTGTTTTTTATCAAAGATTTGGACGCAGCGCTGATGAGTCTTTTCTGAATGTTCATGTTCAAACATGCTCAGCGCTAAAGATCACCTGGTTTGAGGAACCTCCAGATCCCAGTTTCATCTGAAAAAGCTTCATTTTAGTCCCCTTGGTCTTCAGACAAGGTGCACACTGACGTTCGAACTTCTTCAGGTAAATTATACCAAACATGTTTAACAACAGTTAAGTGAGGACTGGGCTTCTCTGGTATACTGATACTGGTGCTGGTTTGATTCCGTTAACACACCCAGAATGATCATGTCATAAAATAACTCAGGAAGAAATATGGTTTTGCCATGAGTGTGTGTGTTTGTGTGTGTGTGTGTGTGTGTGTGTGCAGGAAGCCTGGTTACAGTGTTAGCATGTGTGAACTGACTGCAGTACAGCACAGGCAGCGCTAGGCGCTCCCCATGGCAACAGCTGCGTGATATCAGGGAGATCAGACAGATGTGATGAGTTCATGATTCCACCCTGCATCTGCAGAGAGATCAGAAAGGAGTGTTACAGTATCTATAGGTGTTTCATTTTTCACAGCTAACAGGAGGAGGAAAGGCGTGGAAGCATATGGCGAAGCGGGAATGGACTGTGTGGAAACAAACGAAAACTTGAGGACTCAGACAGGAGATGATGGGTTTGAAGGGACGCGTTTGACGCGCTCAGCTTTATTAAACAGGTCGTGACGTCCAACAGGCTTTTTATCAGTCAGCGAAATGTTTCTAAGTGTTTCTTTGATTGACGCAGATGAGATCAGATCATGCAACAGATCAAACCTAATGGTCACTTGGACGATGATCGTTGTTGAGAGAGAATGAGAAAGACAGGGAGAGAGAGAGAGAGAGAGAGAGAGAGAGAGAGAGAGAGAGAGAACTTCTACAGGTTATTATTTTCCCGCATTTTACTTGATATCTTGATGACAAATGTCAGAGGGGAGATAAATGGAGCTGAATTTATGGAACATGAAAAAAAACAAATAGTGAATATACTTAGATATAAACCATATAAATGTGTCTCTCCAGAGACAATGCTCAGCAAAAACCACAGACCACGCTGTGGACAGCTTTCACCAGAGCAAGTTTCCACTAATCCCATTAAAAGGTCCCTGAGAATTTCTCCTCCTAACAAATAACATTAGTCTCAATGTGATTGAGGGAGAATTTGTCAACAACACAGCCCATAAAGCTGTTGAACAGTGACAGCATCACTTCTTGTTGATGCTGAACTGGGAGTGCGGCCAGCGGAACCAGAGCAGAGCGGAGCGAGCTTCTACGGCGGCCCGCTGGAGCAGAGTTCTCATGATGGTTTGTTTGGTCGTGCGTTTGACGTGAAAATACATTTTAAGAAGGCACACTTTAAATAGCTGGCCGGGCGCAGCGTAAGTAGCAGTGGGACGAGACAGGGACGAGAGCCAACTGGGTACTTTTGAGACGTTTCTTTATGTTTCTGTCTCGGTGATGGATAGTTGTCTGGGTCAGATGACTGTTCTGTAATTATGTTTTCTAAAGGGAGGTTCTGGTATTAAAGTCCCAGGAATTAGCTGCTTTAAACTAGGGTTTGCATTGCTGTATGTAAGTCTTTATATTGTTGCTGAATGTTTGTCAGAGCTTTTATTTTGTGCATTTTATGTGTTTGTGAAGCTCATGATAGAGGCTGTGTTGTCTTTGGCAGGCGGAAGAAGGAGAAATCGAACCCTCTGTTGCTCTTTTATCGGACTGCTAAATTACCTGTTTCCTTTGGGGCAAAGTAATTGGGAAAATTGTACGAGCGGTTGTATTAACAGCTTGCTGCAGTTTCATTTCAACCCTCTGAAATCACATCAGTCCAGCGTTCATTGAACCTCCAGAGCTGAACCTCGTATCGGATCTGAGCGCGCAGGTAGATCTCTAAAGCCGGGAAAAGGGAGCACCGCTAGTTAATGGCTGGGGTGTGAGAGGATGTGGGACGATTACACATGACATAGAAATTGCTGTGTAATTTCAGACCCTAAGGGTGTTTTTCTGATGGGGCAGGTCTCTTCCTGCACCCGGCCTGACAGATGATATTCAAATATGGCGCCAGCCCAGTGGCATAGCATGCCATTGTTGAAGCATTTGATAAGCCAGGGACGTAAACTAGTCCGGGACGTGGATCTGACCCATCTTAGATTTCACCGGGATTATAGTGTAACACAAATCAAGATCTTAGAGGAGATCTTTAGCCTCGGGTGCGCTCAGACAGACGATCTGTCGTGTTGGCCGTCCGTGTGCTGGATATATAACTGAAACTTATTTAGATGGATGGAAGTAAACAATCACCAGCAGTCCTGGCAGGAGCAGTACGGACTGGTCTGATACCATTCATGGGAACAGCCCTCTGGCTTGCTGCTCTACGCCTGATCTCGCTTCCTTGTTTGATTTATGCGTAAACAGCTGCGCTGGCCTGACACAAATATGACATGACATGAAGTTTGCGCATTTCCTGGCTCCGCGACGCAGCCTGCCCGATCACTCAAGTAGCCCAGATACACTTTGATGATGGGGTTCCAGAGAAAAGCACAGCCGGGGGACCCGAGCGAGCACCAGCGGAACAATAAAGCGCTGATCTGCGGTTTCATGGCTCTGTGTGTGATTGATCATGACTATATCTAAAGATACTTTGCATGTCCGTTCAATCATATAAAGTTTTTGTACAAAGCACTTTTTTAAATACTAGACCTGAACCTGAGCAACTTCCTTTTTGATATTCCAGCCAGATTCATTGAGCTGATTGTCTCAGTGGCAGTAAAAAGCCTAAAAGTGCTGAAAGCCACAGCAGACGAGCCAGGCCGACCCTCTTCTTTATCCCCTCAGAGCTGTTTAACTTGTCACACCATCAATCGGGCCTCGCACGGCTGCAGTCTTTCACCGTTAAAACACTTGAGAGGGCAGGCGGGGGCCCTGATAGGACCACCCAATCTGATCTGTGGCCGAGGGTGCGTCATGGTCACATACAGAGGCTGTCATCGGTGAAGCCACGGCTTTGCTTTCTGTTTTTAACACTGACAAACGGAGCTTTTCGTAGAACTCCTCTGACGACACCGGAATGCTAAAAAAGAAGACATGAAAGGATTAAAGGATGGATGCACTTTGTTCTTACTAATTAGGGAGCAAGGGAACGTGGAACTTCAAAAATGTCTGAAATTTCAAAGATGAAACAGGACTGAAAGGCACGCTCGACTTAAATCAGCTAGCTAGCTTTTCTTAGACTATGTAAAACCTCGTCGCGTTGTGTTTACTTTGCCTAAAATGGAAAGTTCTTTGATTTTTGCAAACATGTATTTGGTAAAAACCCAGAAGGATAAAAACAATAGATCTGAAAATCTAAAACCTGTTTCTAAAACATGAAGTTCATGATGACTATTTAAGTTTCTAAAAAAAAAAAAAAAACAGCCACCAGAGCAAAGATGCACTTCTGGCTTTGGTTATTGATCTCGAACACCAACAACTCCTGGAGTTCAAGCCTGCAGGAGGGACCTCTGTCAGCTTTAAACCAAAAAACATGTAAATCTGAGCAGGCTAGCAGCTTCCAAGTTGGCTCATCTAACCTTTAATCAAGTTCTCACTCTGAAAAATGAACTTCAGGCTTCGTTGCGATGACATTTTTTCCTGGGGGGGGGGGGTCTTTCGGTGCAGAGTTTGCGTGTTCTGCCTGTGCCTGGTTGGGTTTTCTCCAGCTACTCCGGTTTCCTCCCACAGTCCAGAAACATGCATTTTAGGCCGACTGGAGCCTCTAAACTGGCCCTGTGAGTGAGTGAGTGAGTGAGTGAGTGAGTGAGTGAGTGAGTGAGTGAGTGAGTGAGTGAGTGAGTGGATGATGTGCATGTCTTACAGTGGACTGTAGCCCTGCCAAATGACGGACGGATGGACGGATGAATGGATGGTTGGATGGGTTTTTTTTTAAACATTTTCTCAAAGCATACCATATTCCTATCAACTGCAGAAAAATGTGGCTTTGTAAGGAAAACACGTTCATCTATAAGACACATGGTGGCGCTCCCCTTTTTGCTGTCACACCTCCACAACATTCAAAGACCTGCTGCCCCACATGGCATCGCTGTTGTCAGTTGTCTCTCTCTTTCTCTCTCTCACTGTCTCTCCCCTTAATGTGTGAAGCATTTACAGGGGATGTACGAAATGTCATTTCAGACACAAAGACATTGAGCTGTGGTTTCGTGCATAATGATTTATGATTCCACGTGTACCACCCACCCCCACATTACTGGAAAACATAAACTGCTGAAAGGCAGGACAAAGCAGTCTAAACTCATTTGTTTTGTAAAACCCATCACACACTGTAGAGGAATGCAAATCAGGTGGTCCTTATCAGTCAGACAATCAGAAAGGGTGAATGACAAATCTGAATCTTGCACGCTTCCCACCAGCCTCTCGTTTGTTTAACAGTGTGGGCAACATTACAGCCTGCTGTAATCCCTCAAAGCTGACAGTCGTGATATGGCTGCTAATGTTGTCGCCGCGCTGGTTTGTGCCTCCAGGACAATGAGTAATCTCTACAGTCATTTTCACCACTGGAATTGGCTCCAGCGCAGGTGATTGTGTTACAACAATGCTGTCGGATAAAATAACAATGCGACGCAACAACGTAAAGCCAAGAATGGGAATGAAAAATATTCCCGAGCCAGCTCAGAGCGGATCAGGGCGTAAATGTGGGGCAAATGAAGAAAGGCAGCAGCGGCGCGTCTTCATCTGTGGCCCAACACGGTGTTGAGAGCTTTATCAGCTGATGTAAACCCGCTGCTGATGAAGCCGGACACGTGCTCCCTGGTTCCCTCCGCAGGGCCGGGCCTGAGACCAGGGCCAGTTTCTGTTCTGGGGGTAAAAATCTGAACACATGGGCACCTGTCAGCACCTTTACTTCACAGGTACGCCTTGATGAGTGGGGTCTCTGCTGCAGCTGCTGCGATTCATGTTTAATGTACAAATGTCCTGAGACGTGCCACGGCAGCGGGTCTTCATCAGGCTCCAGAAGTGAAGCTGTATCTCTTCAGCTCCCAGACGGATCTGTACCCTGGAGGTCCCACAACAATGGCTCTGACTTTCCATTTTAAGACAGGAGCTTTGACAAATATAACAAACAAATATATGCTACATGTATTTAGTGTTTGAATGAAACACAGAGCTTAGAAGTTTAGATTTGTTTATTTTGCAGTTTGAGTGGCTAATTTTTCTTTAAAATCTCCCAGATTTTAAATGGGGGGGGGGGGGGTCTGCCTAGGAATTTGGGAAACACATTTTCAGTTTATAGTGAATCAAGTTTTTAACTAGATACATTTAGCTAAGAATGTCACACTGATTTTCTTGTATGTTATACTTTTTTTAAAACAGTACTGACTAATTTGCAAAAATATTATTATTAGTAGCAGTGAATAAATAGTAGTAATTTGTAGTTTTACCATCCTACTAAAGTAAAATTACAGCAGGTTGAAGGAAAATATGTTGATTCAACTGTACATAATAAAAGCCTGCTATGGCATCAGGCTCTCTGGGGCAACACTTTCATGCGCGATATAGCCGTAATGGCTGATTGCAAGGATGGCTACATCCACTCTGTGAGACTTGTGATAATAAACTGAGGCAGGAAATTTACCTGAAATTATGTTTTATCCATGTGGCAGCTGTGTTAAATTCATCAAACGTGTTACTGTGAGTTATCGCGCTTCCTGTGAAATGTTAACAACTTGACTGCCAGCTGCTTCCATCACTAACTAAATAAATTCCAGCGGAGAAAAAAATCTGCACATATTAGCTGTGGCAAATCAGCTTTTATTGAAAAGGCTACTGTGCCGGACGTTCATTACTGCTAATTTTGACTCATACTCTTTTTTCTTTCCCTCAAGGCCCCTAAGCTCTCTGCTCCCTCCATCTTATATGAGATTAAATATTAAATTGACCATAAATAATCTACCAAGGGGCAAATCTAAACATCTCTGAGTGCCTGCTGAGCACACCAACACATCAACACACAGTAAATCACTTTTTTTTCCTCCCCAAACAATATTGTTCCAAACTAACATTTTTATTTGGGCGCAAAATGGAAGCAGAGAAGAATGAAAGCTTTTCTTTGATTCTTAATTTTTCCTTGATGTTTGTAATACTTTCAAATGTCCATTTACAGGATTATTACCCGGCACAACGGCCCAGAGCGATGATGTCATTTGCAAATGATGAAGCATTTCTACTTCATTTTTCGATGAAGTTGCACATTAACAATCAACAACAGACATGTTTTTTTAAAAAAACATGAAAGGATAAATCCAGATGGTAAAGTGACCCAGACGGCCATGATTTTCATGAGTCCATGCAATTTTCCTCTGTTTGCATGTGGTGACCACAAACACATGTTCTCTCTTAGAGTCTGATGCGATGTGTTTTTTGATCGTTTGTCATAATCGGAAGAAGAAGACAAGATCTAAGACGTCAACACAGTGGTCGCACACACAGGCACACTGTAAAATAATCCACGTTTAATGCTGCGCCTACAGGAACCAAATACTGTTTGTCTGGTGAAACCCATCGAACCTACGGACTTATGTTTTGTCCCCACTCTGCTGCTCAGATCCCTCCAGCTGAGATAATCCCCTCCTCTTCTCTGTAAATTCAGTGCAGATTCTAATCAGGTCCAACACTGGCGCTGCTAACTTAAAGGTCATGTCTCTAAGAATGTAGTAAATTTAAATGTAGTAAATGTACACAATTTTCAACAGATTGTTGCAAAATCAGGTCAAACACAAAAGCAGGCATGTTTAAATACTGTAATAATATTTTCTAATAAGACTTTAAACAGAACATTGGTTTCCATCCCTCTGGGCACCTGTCATGTCAATTCACATCGCCCAGCCTTAAGTAGTGACTCAGAGAAGTCACAGGATGCATTATTTATGGCTGAAATGTGGATTCAGGAAGAAAGAGTCAGCAGGATTCCACTGGTGTTATTGTCAACTTTGTCCTCCAACTACCCATCGGTATATCTTTGCCCCCTCATCAGTAACAGAGGTGAGTAATCCCTATTAAAGTTCATATTTACTGACATGAGGAGCTCAAAGAATGTTTTCCACTGTTATTAAAAACATAGTTAAACTATAGTTAACATAGTTCAAAAGAAGACAAGATGAATGTAATTAAGTTTTCTGCCCCTGGAGGAAAGTCCTGAAAAGATCCTAGAAAATGTAAAATTCGAGTTATGAAGATGAAGAGCTCTTAGGTGGGTCTAAAGTATTCATTTTGAAAGTGTGATGTATTTCAGTCATTTCTATGCCTTTAAGAAGTCAGCTCATCAGTAGCTGAGATGATCTTTTATTTTCCAGCAGTGTTTTCATGTTATTTACCTTCAGACACCCAGACCCAAGATGAGGAAAAAAAAAAAAAAAAAATCAGCATTTCCCCAGGCATATTTCATGTTTGCTCCATTTCCTGTCGGGGTTTTGCGAACAGTAGAAAGGTGTCTGCTCCCTGCTCTCCCCAGTGTGTCACTGTTTGGCTGATTGCAGCCTCCCTGGTGTTGCTGCTGCTGGTCTCGGTGGAGTTCATGTCAGCACAATATACCCACACAACCCTTTGCTCACAGCCGCTTGTTCCATCACATCAGCAAAGGTCAGAGGGGAGGAGGCGGTTTCCTGTAGCTACTCCTGTGGAACAGCCGGGGATTTTTTTTTTTTAAACTGCATCCACCAACAAAACTAACAATAATGCCGAGCTGCAGCTGCCATCTTCACTGGAACGAAAAACAAAAAAAAAAATTTGAAAGTAATTTTTTTGCTCCCCATCTTTGATAACTACGGACTGCCCTCTAGTGGCCAAAAATACAACTACACTATAGCTCTTAATGAAGGCGACGCCGTCGTAACTGAGGCAAAAACGTTTTTACTTACAGGTTTGTACACATAACAGCACTTCTGCTCCCAGACAAACTAAAATATAAAAATTCATCCTTTTTAAAATCAAACACCAACATAACCAGTGTGACAGTATGACAAACACATTTGACAAATGTACATAAAACATGGGCAAAAAAATATACAATTTCTATACACAATGTCCGACTTTTGAGTTGAAGCTGTGTTCCGTCACTCTAGTTCCTTGAAACGGGCAAACATGGCCTTCCGTACAGCTTGTTTGTAAGTGTTATGATCCCAAACGACAGGCTCCTTCTTCCTCTGGCGAAGACAACAATGACATGTTAATAGAACTGTTCAATTTTAGGTGGTGTTTATTCATTCCCCATTTAAATAAAGCTTTACACGCACCGGAGGGGGTTCAGCCCCAAGACCAGGTCTATCGCTGCTGCCTTTATTTATCTCCCTGAACATAAGAGAGCAGATTCAGTTAGAACTTAAAGAACACTACTCTATTTATTTCTCATTTCAGCTCAGTTAAAGCCCAGTACCTGGAGCTTCCGGCCCAGTTTTTATTATGTTGTGACTGTTGGTGGTGGTGTTTTCTCCTCTTCTGTTCTGGTGACCTGGTAGTTTCTCTGGCAGTCAGCTGCGGAGGACGACACAGTGTTAGTCATGAACTTACAACATCTTAACTAATTTGTTTTTACTTCTTTTTCTTGGTTCTCCAGAGCCTCAAGTTCCTTCTTCGATCTCTTGATCTTGAGATGGATCTCCATATTTTGCTGTTGAGACAACACGGCTGTTAGAAATGTATGGGTCCGCTACACATTGTACAGAGGTGCAGAGATGTACCTTGTGCAGGTCAGACAGCTGCTGGTGGCGGATCAGAGCATCCTTGTTGGGGAACTGTCTCCTGCACAGCAGACAGGCCATCTTCTTCCAGTCAGTTAACTTGTTGTCCTTCTCTTCGAGCTGGCTTGGTTGACTGCTTTTGTTCGCCTCCTCTTTATCTTCTTCCACCTCTTCATCGCTTCCAGCTGCATAGTCTGATGCCAGCAGTCCCAGAGAACCCATCAGACGCTGGCAATGCAAAATATGATGACTGTTCAGTCAGATTCTCAGGTGTGAAAAACCGATAAAACGACATTACCTTTGACTTTTCTTCTTTCTTTGCAGGAGTAAGAGGCTTCTTAAAAAGCTCTTCTGTACCCGAGATCTAAGGATGCAGACAAAAGTATGCTGTTTACTTTACAAAAAAAAAAAAAAAAAATCTATTATAGTTGTTGCCATGTTTATTTTCTTTGCAATGGGCTGTCCAACCTTCCTCTCGAAGACAGCAAACCCAGCATCAGCTGACTTGGACTGCTTCTTATCATCATCTGTTCCACCCTTTAGTACTGGTGAGGCAGCACGAACGATTTCCTTCTTTTGATTCTGAATCTTCGCCCAGCGCTCCATATCTTTCATGATCTGCAAACACCAACACATTTAGTCAAGCCCAGCTCATTCACCAGTGGTTCACGTCTAAGGTTCCTTATTCTAACTTCTGTTACTTTGACTGCCGCCAGGCTTCTTGGCTTCTCTTCTTTGTCCTTTTTTGCAGAGTCCTCGTCATCCTTCTTGTCCACAGCTGGTGAAGGAGCCTGGGCAGCTTCTGAAGCCGAGCAAGGAAGGGGTGTTGGTATTGCTCCGGTGGTCGGTGGCACCGACGCGTTTCTCATCTCCAGAGGAGCATCTGCTGCTGGGTTGGAAAGGATAGCCTGGTCTGCAGCAGTCATGGTCACTGGTTGGCTGTCGATAGAGCTCCCTCCTGGAACTGGGATGTAAGCCTTTGAAGCAGAATCCCAGTAGAGGTACTCCTGGGACTGAGCGTTATAAAAATACTACAAAGACAAAGAAAAAAGGACAGATGAAAACCAAAAAAATTGCAGTATTGGGCACATAAATCTATCACTGCAACAAAGGCAAATAATGTTTCCTCACCCTTGAATTAGGGTCGTAGTACAAAGTCGTCTCAGGATCATAATAGAAGCCTGACGTAGAATCGTACAGGTAGCTGGACGTGTCCGGAATCTCAGAATCTGGAGAAACAGAACAATAAACACAAATTCACAAGTCTTTCCTTGAAACTTCAGTATAAACAGAAGTTGGTAGCATATTTCAGGAAACAATACTGACTGTAGAATCAGGTCAGATGAACTTTGAATCTATGACATTTTTAAATACTGAAATCCAAATGTGTAGGGTGGCTTAATCTTACCATAGATGTAGTTCTGTGATGCTTCTACATCAGCTGCGAAACCAGCTGCTTCTGCAGGCAGTTGGGATCCGTCAGCCTGCAGGGACGGATCCATGGCTTGAGTCTCAGTGTAGCCGAATCCCTAGTGTTATACAGGAGATGGGCCTTTAACACCAGCTTTGACATTAAAGAATTGTACACAGACCTTGTGGATAACGTACCTGTGCAACACTCAAGTCTGCTGACAGAACAGGATTTGTACTGCCAGGCATCAAACCACCTGGTGACAAAATCATTTAAATGCACATGTTGAAATTGAACAATAACTAGAGACAACTCACAGAAATAAAGCCTTGGTTACTCACCTGGCATCCCAGGTTGGATGTTCATTGGGGGTTGCAAGAACTGTGGAAGCTGCTGGTATTGTTGTGGCTGAAATGTCATCAGTAGAAGGTGAGGTAGAATCTTTTGTAAAAAAAAAATCTCATTTTAAACCAGAACAATGAATTCCTGGAGCTTACCCCGATGACGCTGCCTTCAGGTGGAATACCAAGGATGGAAGTACTGGGTTTGTCTGAGTCTCTCCTAACACTAAGCATCATCAGACTGATGGTCAAAATCACTTCCAGAGGTACTGTAGCTGGTAAGAGAACTCTAAAACATCAACTTACTTTTGGTTCTTGAGCGGTCTTGCAATTTCAGCATATACTCTGACTCCATCAACATAAAGAGGGCTGGGCTTGGTGAGGAGCTCGACCAAACGCTTCACTTGCTGTCAAAAAAGAGAAAAAGTTTCAAGCAGAAATGCCTAAGAATGACTGAGTTAAAAACTATTCCTAGTGTGTTTTGGTACCTGGTGGGAGTCCATGTCCACAAAGCAGAAGCACTTGGATCCTGGTGTTTTGCCCTTGACCAGGCGTACATTTCTTTCATCCAGATATGCAAAAGGATCCAAGGCCTTCAGGATAGACTCAATGGTGGTGGTGGGCTTCACATTTTTAATTATCATAGCTGTAAAAAAAAAACATTTTATATGTAAAATCACTGAATTTACAGACACCTGATTGGATGTAGGTCTTCATACTTTTGCTGTCTCTGAAGACCGCGGCAGAATTCTCTGGACTCTGTTGAGAATGGCTGTGGCTGCCCTGAGCCTCTGCCTGCTGCTCACTTTCTTCCTGTTGGAGCTGTTGGTCCATTTGCTGCTGCCACGCCTCTGGCGTCAGGTCGGAGTTCCGCTGCCACTGGCCGGTTTTTGGATCGGAGTCACTCTGATCGGTCTTCTGCTCCTCTGAAGAATCATCTGGCCTGGGTAATGGGTGCTCTGTAGGCTGGGGTATGTTGCGATCCAGTTCCTAATTCACAGGGAGCGATTTAAATGTGGTTTAACCTTAGTTAAACGTTGGCATTTTACATTTTCTCTCTACACTTACTTTGACACCGCTTCCGTAATCACCAGGCTGGATGTACTTCATAGACGTAATTCTAGTGCCAACCTTTAGGGAACCCTGAAAGAAAAGATATAAAATAGTTCTTAGCTTCGAGGATCACAGAGAACCAGCCTTCCTCTTCACTGCTGAAGGTAAATGGATGAACTGCTTGCGTGCAAAGCCCAAACAAGGGTCAGGATTCGAACACACAGTTTTAATCTGTACTAAGCGAAATAGTTTGAAGACTGTATAAATACAGGAACTCTAACTTGAAACTGTTAAAACAATAAACTAATCTGTGCCTCGTGGATTAAGTTTCAGTATTTTGAATGGAGCTGTCAACAGATCGTCAAAACAGCTGGTGTTGACCACAGCACAGCTCAGGACCACCAGTTGTTGAAAACCACGATCTGAATTACGGCACGCACACACACGCACCCCGACACACACAAGACAATGCTGGTAAACCACTGCCAAGATCAGCCCTCATGAGCTCAAAAGAAACCAAATGAAGGCTAGCTGTACAGAGCAAACAGTGTTCCAGTTATTCTGATCGAGGATGGGCCTCTGGATAATGCATCTGAAAATGCTAATTCCTTAAAGAGTATATGCATATGACAAAATAATCAGTTAAAATTACATTTAATCCAACAGTCTCATAAAGCATCTCCTACACAGCTGCCTTCTTTCGTGAAGCATGACGTGTACTGAACTGTTTACAATGTAATACTAAAACTGTACAATCGTCTGCTCTCAGGGAAGAAGAAAAAAAGCCACAGTCAATAATTCTGAAGGAGCCAAGCTATTCTGAGATAGGAGACAAATGAAAGCGTAATAAACACCCTTAAAGCAATCCCTTTAAGAACTCATTGTGACAAGATTTGAAGAAAGGGCTTTGGAGGAACTTTTCCATGGCAAGAAGGATCTGTGCCCAAAATCTGAGTTCACTACAACACCATCAAGAAGTCACGTGCTCCTCAGGAAAGTAAAAAGAAGACTGAAAACATCTTCAACTCATCAACAGAGAACAGTCACAAGGGATAAGTGATTTTTGCCATCCAACAGGTAGAAAATGCCACAGAACAAGAAAGATGGCAGTGAATGAAGTTGTCATTCTCTGGAGACAGTGACATCCACACTCCCACCCACCCATCCCGAACACGTGAAGAGTCGTCACTGCACCAGCTACATTTAAGGCTCTGGATGAAAGGTCGAGCAAAGAGTATGTTCGTCCTCAGAGTACCGCAAATGTTTCTGTCAAAGATCAAGAGAAAGTCAAGTCACTTATTTCATAAACAAAACAAAAATGACAACCGTCCACTTCCGCAAGAAGAAAATTCGAGTTATTCTCAAAGCCACGAGGTTCACGGCTGTCAGTTCAAATTTCACAGCAATGCAGCCAAGACTGGAAATAACCATCAACAGACACTCCAGAAGAGGTCAATGTCATCGGTATCTTAAAACTGAAGAGAAAACAAAAAAAGAAAAACCAAAAATAAACTGCCAAAGTAACCTTGACCTCCATTGGGAGCAAAATGCCATTAAGCTTAAGCCAGTTACTTGTCTAAAACTGAAATATAGAACAAACCACATTTCCCTTTATTTCTACCATTTACCAAAACTGTTAACATACGTATCATCTATCACCATTATTAAATCCTGTCATTGGGCATCGAAAGCCATTAGATTCAAACAGTATTTACCCAAACGTTATCCACCCAGCTACACTTCAGACACAATCTGGTCAAAACTTTGGATAAGATAACAAGCTCTGCTTGAACAAAGAAAAAGTAAAGAATAAAATCAATTTTCTAAGTATTTTAAATGTTAAACATAAAGCCTATATTTTTTTCAGGGCTTAGCAGACAAGGTTTTTTGTTTTTCCAATTCTATGCATGACAATGTCTTAAAATGTTGGTATGTAAAACTTTGCGTCTCATTTAAAGTAACAGCAACCCCTTCCCATCATCTGTCCCTCCCACATCTACTAAAAGCCCGCTCAACCCCTCATAATCCTGACAGGAGAGACGGCCTTCACAGATTGACGAGGATGGGCCACCTTGTTGGACTCCATGAAGTGGACTGCATCCTCGAGGTTTAAAAACTCCACATAGGCCGTATCGTAGCTGTAACCTGGGGACAGCATTTAAAATACAGATGGGTTTTTGTTAGTCAATGCCAGTAATGACAGTCACCCACTAGAACAAATCAAGCAGATCGTGAACACATCGAAATCAATGCGTGCAAATGTATACGCTGAGACACATACCTTTTCTGGAAATTGCACGTTTAAGATTTATTTTAGGTCAAAGTATGCAAGAAAGAGGCCTTGATAAAGCCAAGATTTAGATATATAAAAATAATAAAAAAAAAAAACAAAAAAAAAAAAACAAGTATTCCAGAACAGTGGGTGCACCGTGCATTGTGGAGACAGAAAATAAAAAGACCATTTGGTTTTTAAATGAAATTGACCCAGGTCACCTTGTGGTTCTTATAGCGATGCGGATTACAATACGTGTACAAAGATGAATGAATTTTAAAACCATTTAAAAAAAAAAAAAAAAAAAAAACATCCTCTGTACATCCTCTATAACCATACAGCCATCCAGTTTGGACAACTTTTGAAAGCAGAGGTTTTAGATCAACAAGCAAAGCACCAACAAAGCTGTCTCCATTTCAGGTATGTCCAAATTTCCCCCCAGTGATGTTATTTATGTAAACTGTAGAAGAACACATTCTGTCACTTGTCCCTCGTGACTGACATTGGATATCATCTTCAAGCTCCTGATAGTGAATCCTCTAATGGTGAGAACAGCCACACATTCAGCCTCTATACTGAGCGCTTGCAGAAACAAGCAACAAAAGCAACGGAGGAGAACGTTTGCAAATATCGTTTGTCGTAAAAAGCGAAATTTCAAGGGACATGTAAGCGCTCGACTGCCCCAAAACAAGCTATAAAAATGTATGTAATCTTACCTGGCACAACATTTTTTATTTTCATTCCCTGCATTGGCGCACCATCGTGGTCTGCGAAGGCCCCGAGAATCTGTGGGTCAAACACAAAACTCAGCCGTATTGCAAAAGGTTTTAGAAAACAAAAAGAGCACAATCCAATAGTGATTACCTGTTCCATTGTGGCAGTCTTTGGGATACCGATTATGGATATTGTATTGGAAACACTGTCTTCCACGCATGCATTCCTGTAATCTTGATCCTTTAAAGGATGATTAGCAGTCTGGTTAAAAATGAATAAATTGTTAAAAGTAGTATTGGTCGCTTTAAGTAAACTTACCTGAGGAACAGACTCACTAAATCCAGTAGGACTGCTTGGTTTGGGCTCTTTGAGGAGTTTCTCTGGTACCAAAAGTGGCTCATGTGTGTAATCAAAAGTCCTCCCTGACTCTGTTCTGTAATCAATGTCCCTGTAGTCTTGATCTCTTGGACGAGTGGCACTTTGTAAATCACTTTCCGCCTCCAGTTTACCCATGGCCGGCCCTTGATTGTGTTGGTTCTCTTTTAGCCCGTGGACTTCGGGTGACTGCTGATTAGCCTCTTTAAGGTAAGGAGGTCTGTCTTCATGACTGACTGTATTTTGACCACGCTTTGAGTCACTATCTTTAAGCCAGACTTTTTTTTCATTTTCTCTACTTAGAAGGCCAGTGAGATTACCTGGATGATCCTGTGGGACTTTGCTTCCCAGTGACGGAAGATTTACAGCAGGAAAGGGCTCCCCGTGCGGGAAACCAGAATCTTTCCTGAGGAATTCAGAGGATGATCTGCTGTTTCCTTGAAATGATGGCGAGTCTCTTAAATTCACATCCCTGCCAAACCCCACAGGGAAGCTGGATTTGGCTAGACCTCCCATTCCTTTATCCATATT
This sequence comes from Pao palembangensis, assembly GCA_015343265.1. NCBI lineage: Eukaryota > Metazoa > Chordata > Actinopteri > Tetraodontiformes > Tetraodontidae > Pao > Pao palembangensis. The sequence continues at coordinate 7,048,722 of CM027087.1, read as the reverse complement.
TATGAAACTGTGCTTGTCCTTTTGACGGTTCTTCCACTCCTCTGCAAGAGTCATCTCTTCACCACTGCGGTAATCCATGATAGGACTGCCGCTTGAATCAGGATATTCTCTTACGCCGAGTCTGTCCTTTGGAGTCATAAACTCTGGTTGTTGTGGGCCACCAATGTCTGATCTCCCCCTGTCCATAGAAGAGACGCTGTTGTCAAATCTTAAAGGTGATCGATCCCTTCCTCGAAGTTCAGCGGGTGGTCCAAAACGATTTCTGAAATCTGTATCAGAGTCAAATCCACCTCTGGGATTTAATGGTGGACCACCTCTTCTATCACTGTCCATCCTCCTGTCACATGGAGGCAGGTTTATATTATAGCAATCACCGTCTCCCATTGGTGGTCGGTCTCGCATGTCACTAAACCTATTATTTCTTCCTTCGTTCCTTTTTTCCATCAGGAACCCACCTCTTCTTCCTCCATCCATATCAGGATTGTTGAATTGTGGCATATTGTATTGAAATGGCTCTCTATCCCTTGTGTCCATAAATCGATTATTTGGTTCCCTGGGTGGCATACCTCTCCCTCCCATGTCTCCTAAATTCCTGCCTGGTTCTGAAAAACCAGGGGCATTCATAAGTTTCTCTCTGATGGAACTTTCAAACTGCGGCCGAAGACTGAAGTCTGGCTCTTCTCTGGGTCTGTAAAAGTCTCTGTTTGGGTCTCTGTTTCTCATATCCCGCAAGTCCATACCGCGTCCTCTCATTGGTGGCCCATCCATCCTCCTCATGTCCATAGGTGGTAAATCCATAGGTCTTGGACCCATGTGACCCATCCGGCCCATGTTCATTACATCTCTTCCTCGAAAACCAGGCATCGGCCGATCTCTTCCTCCAAACATCTCTCCATGATAATCACCCCTGACAAACAGAACAGAAATGTGAAAAAATTATTTTGCTGCATGCAATAATATTGCAGTAGAATTGTGGTATGCACAGCCATTTAAAAAAGCACCCGGGAGTCATGATGTAAATTCTGATTTGGCAAGTTAAGCAAGTGTGAAATTATAGTACTTTGACGTGACTCTGCAGGGCCTTATGACTCCGTTTCTCTACCAGTCACCACAAAGTCCTAACTATAACATTAAAATGTATTTTTTTTTTGTTTGTTTGTTTTTTTTTAAAAAGTCTTCCTTCTCAGTTACTAAAAATTCAAATATTTACCGAAATGGTGGTCCACTACGTTGCCCCCGACCTGGTCCCGGTCCATTCCACATTGTAAATTCTAATGGCGTCTGAAATTTACAGTGAAAATTTGGTTATTTTTTCTCTTAGTTTAGGAAGGCAGCAATTCTAATTTTACACTGACGAATATCATTTGACAAACATAATGGATTCTTGATAAACTGACTTTGACAGCACAAATTATCTTCTGAATCAAACAATCATTCAAATAATAATTTCTTAACTGTAGCATTCCACTGCCATCGTAAAGGAAAACAGTCGTTAGTTGTTGTAGCAAGGGCAAATAATGTGGCGTGATTGCTGATCCGATAACAGTCACCACTAGGCCTTAAAAATCTGCGCCACCACATGTACGCCCAGTAAAGACGTTAGCCAGCAAAAACATTGTTATCTCGACAAGACATTTCTGCAATAACGATATGTCAATTTGTGACTACATCAACAATCGACAGTTATAAAAAACGCTAGGCCAGTCCGAAAAGACCACTCACAGCTTTAGCCAGCTAATTAGCCTAGCATTAATCTTAAAGAGAACATTTCTTAAAGCAGGCTAGCAACTAGGTAAAATCACAGGCTAGATATATAACTATAATACACGAGAATAATCTTTTATGAATAGTTTACCTGGTTATTTGTCAAATTAGAGGCCGTCGGCGCAGAAAATCTTTGCGTTAGCAGCAGAAGGAGCCCTTCTATGAATACAATTGAGGCCAGGGATTCTTCTTCGCAGTAAAATAACCCAAAGAGGACGCATTACTGCCATCCAGCGGTCAATCAATGTATTTGCTGTCAAATGGAACGACACCGCCTTATCTACTACAGTTTGACAGACAGAGATTAAAATTAAAGCGTAGTTGCCAATAACCACGACCAAAATTTTGGCCTGTTATTAAACAACACAATTTAAAACAGCCAAGGAGACAGACATTTTAAGTAACTTTGGTTTAGTCTAGTCTATTTTATTTTTTACAAATTTCCTGACACCACTGGAGTCCAGTTTATTTTTGATGTTGATTCTTTAATTAAAATTTTGAAATATGTCTAAAAATTATTATTATTCTTTTAAATGTATGCACAATATTGACAATTTTGAGTAACTAGCTCTGATAGTTATCCAAAATTAAATCTCTCTGTGTCAACTGGACTGAAAGGTTTCCATGAAAACGTTTCGCCCTCTCTCCAGAGAGCTTCTTCAGTTCTAAGCTTGCTGGGGGCAGAGCTTGAAAATATAGCCCTGTGGACCATCGGCATGTTAATAGCCTGGGTGGTCACCTGAGAGTCGTTGACAGGGTTGTTCACTTAGTTTCAGTTGGGGTGCTTCCCCTTTGTCAGTTGGGTCAGAGGGGTGTCAAGGAAGCCATTCATGTCAAGTTGGAAAAACCATCTTTAAACAGAGGTGGTGGACTAAGGCACTTTCTGTCACCCACGTACAATGCAGTCCTCCACTCTTTTCGTCAGCAATCCAAACATTCACACTGTTTGACGAGATCTGGTGACTCATTAACATGTGACCCAACTGACAAAGGGGAAGCACCCCAACTGAAACTAGGTGAACGACCCTGCCAACCACCCTGCCAACGACTCTCAGGTGACCACCCGGGCTATTAACATGCCGATGGTCCACAGGGCTATATTTTCAAGCTCTGCCCCCAGCAAGCTTAGAACTGAAGAAGCTCTCTGGAGAGAGGGCGAAACGTTTTCAAGGAAACCTTTCAGTCCAGTTGACACAGAGAGATCTAATTTTGGATAACTATGACCTGGATGAGTGAGAATCTACACAGACATCTAGCTCTGATAGTGTCCTCCTGTCAGAGCTAGTTACTCAAGAAGTGTCTGTTTTAAGTGTTAAGTTAACATTATATAATTTTTATTTTAAAAGTAAAATTTATTCTGAACCTTCAATCCAAATTATTATATTTTCTTTGGGATATTTGGGCTAGGAAAATTAATATTGAGAGTTTATGCAACTCATATGGTACTTCAGTTAGTGATCCTCATAAAGGTTTAGCTTTTAAATTTAGAGTAAACAAAATGATTTAAAAGTCTATATTCCTGTTATTATTATCTGACCAAACACAAAATTTGCTGTAACAACCTTCTATTCCTTTTCCTAACATCAGGTGTTTTGAATCTGGCACCACTGCAGTGTTTGAGAATACTCTCAAGAAAACAACTGTAACCATAGTTATTGTTGCTATGGTAACAATAGAAAAACTAAATTGTTCTAAGGGAAGCCAAATGGAAACGTACATTTTCATTTATTGCCTATATAGGAACCAGAAGTGTGATATGTTGACGTTCCTCATAGACCTTTGGAAAATGTTCATTATAATGTCATTTTAAAATCATCATAATTGTACATTTTACATGGAAAAATTTAAGTATCTATCTTATCCTCTCCAACAATAATACAGATAGAGACAATCCGTCATAGTTTTTGCAATAATTTTATTGCTTCTTTTCTTCTTTTATTCATACACAAGTATAGCAACCGATTAGCTTTGCTAAATGTTGCTAACTACATGTGGAATTTAAAAACAAACCAAAACAAAACAGAACACTGGTACACCTGGTACACACTGCCGATATACATACTGGTACATGTGCTATATAAACTCTGAATTTCACTAATTACAAGTGACAACACCAGAACAACAGCTCAAACATCACTGCACAAAATGCTGGGACAGAAGTATCAAAACAGCAGCAGGAAAACTGAATCCAAAGGCAAATAAAAATTGCTAAAAGGAACATAAATAAAACCAAAAAGCCGTCACAATACCTTAATGTCTCCTAGAACATTTCAAAACATTGCTGCAACAAATATTAAGGCACTTAAACTTAAAAAAATATGCTTTCTTGCTGCCATAAAATTGTAAGTTGAGTGAAATTTTAAGGACTGAATATTTATAAATTAAATGTAATCTGGGTGTTAAGATGATTCCACTAATTTACTGTATATATGTGACTGTTACCTAAATACTCATTAAAATATTTTTAAGAAAATAATCTTTCATAAAAATTTGACATTTGCTGGCAAATTTGCATACTTTCAAAATCTGATGCAATTAATTTAGTAAGTCTTTCAACTCATAATTTTAAGTCACAAGAGATGGATTCTGAAGCATTCTGAAGCTCAAAAGTAGCAGTTTGTTAAAACAAACACAATATCTACAATGTACTGATGAAATAAGCTGAGTCAATTTTTCTAAATTACACACAGGATTTTTTTCCTTTTTTCTTACAGTTTTCAGGGGAAAAGGAAACAACAAAAGAGCTACTTTGCGACTAGCTTTAAAGGGACTGATACACAAATAACAAGGTGTGACTAATACTATCTAACAGACTTGAATCAGTACAGGAGGCAAAACTGTGAAATGCATGATGGGAAATACAGAAGTCTGGGATCAAACAGGGGGATTAAACAGTATGGATCTGGTATCCTTATGCCAAACCTATAGGCTGGACTGCAAATGTGCTTGTTACCAAGCGTCCTGCTTTCACGCATGTCTTCCACTCAGTATCCTTTTCTCTGAGGCAACATCTGGGGAACATCTCCGTTGCACCGGGCCTGCTGCTGCTGTTCTGGCTGGGCTGCAGGGGGCTGAGGGAGTGAGGGGACGCTGGTAGTCTGTGCGTCGGTGGCCTTTTCGCTGAGGGCGGTCTTTATGCTGGCAGCCAAGAGGCTGCCACCGCCTGCCGGACCAGCCACGGTGCCGCCCGGCATATTGGGGTCAGCTGGACCTCCAGTAGCTCCCGCGGCAAGACCAGAGGCCCCAGTATCACCCTGCTCAGACGCCCGCAGTCTCTTCATGAGGGTGGTGACTCGGACAGCTTTCTGAAGAAACATTAATGTACAGGATCGTAAATTTGAATAAAGAAAATCATTTATTTAGAGGCTGAACTGGGTTAAAAGGTCAGATAGTGTAAGAAGGCTTCTACATGGTGATACAGTAGCAGTACCTTCCATTTGGCTTTAGCAAAGTTCTTCTCTATTTGGGCACAAACCCCATCCTTGATGTTCTTATCTGAAGCAGCATTTCCAGAAATCCTGAAAAAAAATGGGACAAAAGTTAATGTCTTTATCCACCATGACACGATTTTAAGACATGTAACTTTCTTTCTACTTTTTTTTTCTACCATTCATGGGCAATAGCTTCCTGTGCAGTCAGTCGCTGGTCTTGGTCCACTTCCATCAGCGATGCCACTAAAGTTTTGGCTAAAATAAAAGTGAGAAAAGAAGAAAGTTAAAATAAATTGAAGACTATTCTTGTCGCTTTTCACTATTTATCAGTTTGGTGTTTTCTCGTGCCAATTCAGCCTCCATCAGAAAAGACAAACGCATTTGAATTATGTCTCACCAGAATCTGAAATGTCATCCCAGTACGGTGAATCAAATTCATAGTCTCCTGATAAGATCTTTAGGAAAAGGTTCTTATCACGGCTGTCTGAGTCTTCTTCATCTCCGTCGTCATAGAAAGGAGGGTTCCCAGACAAACTACAGATTTGACAGAGTCACAGGACTGGTTTTAAGGCAACATACATGTTAGTCATTGTGGTGAATCTGGTGGTACCTACAGTATGTACATAATGACGCCTATAGCCCAACAGTCCACAGGTCGTCCGTATCGCTGCCTCCCGACAACCTCAGGAGCTGAGAGAAAAACACAGCTCTCACTCACACATTTCCATTTTTCTGACAGACATGCAAATTCACCGACGAGACAGATCTACCAAGGTACTCCGGAGTCCCACAGGGGTCTTTGATAAGGCCATTTTCAAGTTTTGCTAGCTGGAAGTCGCTGATGACTATTTTGGAGTGCTTCAGGCGATTGAAGTACACCAAGTTCTCCAACTGAATATTTAAAAAAAACAAAGATTGTGCACAGGAAGTGGTAAAATGTTCCCATTCATTCACTAGGAGTCAGCACTGTCTTTTATTCACCTTCAGGTTTCTGTGCACGATTTTCAGGGAGTGCAGGTACGCTACGGCCTCCAGCACTTGCCTCATAACGTTACTGGTGTCCCTCTCAGAGTAGTACCCTTGGTCCAGGATCCAGTCGAACACCTCTCTGCCTGTAGCTCTGGGTAGAGGAAGCACCTGAATCAAGATGACAGGCGAACAGCAGTCGGCAGGCAGAGGAAATCTGCCAGCCTTTCTTGTCTACTGCTTCCAATAATACTCACAGCTCCAAGAAGATGAAATACTCCTTCTTGGTTTCAAAGGCATCAACCAGCTGGAGGATGTTGTGATGTTTCACCCTTAGAATGGAAGGAAAAGCAGATGAGGGGAGAAAATTCAGCTGTCACTGATGAGTAATCATTATTTCAATTATGATTATTATAATCATTTTACTAATTTTGCCCCAATTGTTCAAGATTTGTTCAGATTTCTGACAAATACTCCCCACTTCACTTACATCTTTAAGATCAGTATCTCATTCTTGGCAGCTTTTCTCACTTTGCGCCCGTCCTTCTTGTTGAACTTTTTACAGGTGTACATTTTCAAGGTGTTCCTGTCTTTTGCCCGGAATATCTCACAAAATTCCTCTCTGCCAGAAACAGGAAAAGCATGTCACACCTTTATTTAGCAGAACGTTGGCATTTTCAAGTGGGTGTACTCACGACTTGACGACCTGTCCGAGGTCATACTTGTCGGTCACCTCGGAGGGGCTGTTGTAATCCTTCTTCTCCCCGAGTGTCAGACAACCAAATGGCATGGCAGCTTGTGCCCTCGCCAGGGAGCGTCCTGCCAGAACACAAAGGAGTCTGAGTCACCGAGTTTATCTGAAAAGGGCACTAAAGCACCTGCAAAGGCTCATATGCGTCTTACTGCCGTGCATCATAAAAATAGAGCACATCTGCTTTAATTAACGACAAACAGCAGAAAAAGAATTGCCGGAACACGTTTGTGCCTCCGTGAGCAGAGAACAGGTGGGCGAAATGAAACTTGTGGGAGCAAATCACTTCAAATCACTGCAACCCCCCCTCCCCCCCCCCAAAAAAAAAACAAAAAAAAAACATGAATGTGAAATATCTCAATAAGCAAAACTCCCCTGGTTGACACTTTCCGCGCTGCGGTGGCTTAGCTTTGCACTGCAGCAGCAGCACAATTACTCATCCGTCTGTTTTCTACAGTATTCAGATCGGCTCGACCCCCCGCTGCTGCCGCAACTTTTCTCCCTTTATATTCAGGGGGAAGAAAAAAAACCCTTTTAAGGGCAGACGAGCTGCCGACTCCCCAGCTCTACGGCTGAACTGCCGCGGGTGGGTTTCGTGGTTTTCTGTGGTTTGATGTTTGCAGCAGCGAGCCCGGTGAAGGATGCTCACAGTGGTTGTTAGGATGTTCCCTCGGTGGCCGGCAGATCACTTACTAAAGAACGGGAGGCAGAAACATGGCAGGGTGCAAAAATAAGTAACTTTCTAACAGGTAATTATTTTATGCAATCAGTTCTGAGAAAGAATAACGGGCTGTTTCTGGCTAAAAATGAAATGAAAAACGTGTCTTTTAGATTTAAACAAGACAACATTCTGTGTGCATTTTGCTATATCAGGTATAAATACTGAAACAAACAAACAAAAAAAATATATATATATATAACAATTTACTGACTGTTATTTTTATTTAAATAAGTTAAATAATAATAAGCTTTTTAACACAATAATCCAAATTGTAGACAACTAGAACTTAAATTTAAACTTAAATTTTCACCCACGTGAAGTTATTTAACACATTCCGGTGCCAATTTCACAGGCTCAGAGAATTAATCAATTTATTAATACCTCACAAAACCCTGATGGAAAGCTTCCAGGGACAGTGGGTGATTCATTTTGAGATTTCAAGATGAGATTAAACAGAAACAGCAGCGAGGTGCCGTCTCTCCGAGTTATCAGCCTCAGAGACGTCTGTCTTGTCTTGAATTATAATTTAGATTCATGGGTGGAATTCTGATCATTTAGAGGTGGAGGTGAAGGAAGGAATCGGAATGGATTCGCACATGATTAACCACAGACCTGTTTCTGAACTCGTTCAGTAGAAAGACTCAGAAACTGCTGTGAGTTTTTCTGATCTACATCCATCCATCCACCCCACACCTATGCATATCTTTGGACGCATCTTATCAGCAATTAGATGAAAAAAAAAGGAAAGAAAGAAAAAAATATAGTTTAAATCTTATTTTGGACTGAGCTCTCGTGTAAAACACCATATGCAGCCCATCACTAACTGTACGCACTCAGAGAAAGAGGCAATCATTTTTGGTCAATCTGTTCAGGTAATGGAGCTTAAAATACAGCACAAAATTTTCCTCAAATGAGATTCTCTTAAATATTCACGGGGATGAGCAGGTCTTTAATTTGAAGGGTTTGAACAGAATGATTCATTTTTGTTTAGAGCTGTGCTTTTCCATTTCCAGCCTTCTTTTCAAGGACGGACATGTCAGTCATCAGCCTGTGTTACATCAGCATTTGCAAAAGAGTTACAAAAGCAATCCAGAAGAATTGGATTAATGGTCAGGATTTAAGACAAAATTGCCAATCAGTATAAATAGAACACGTCCTTATATTTGCCTTCTATAATAGTGGCTCTTTTGTGAAGGATTCTGTTATTAAGGTTAAATCGCGTGGTTAAAAGAAATAGTTGCTGCGACTCATTTCTTATTTGTGATCTGATAATTTGAAGGAAACCCTCAGTGACAACCGAATTCTTTGTCTTTTTACACCAAAGCTGCAAGACTTTGTGTAATTTCAGTTTTCAGCTTTACATCAATACTATGTTCTCAACTATTTCCATTTCCCTGGTAATCTTTTAACAGTCCGGTCCTACCCAGACCTACTTTAATTTTATTAGAGGTGCATTTGGAGCAACTGGAAGGGCCCCACTCTCTTCCATTCATTTCTTTATTTAGTTGTTATGAGACATTTTAACTTAGGGCTGTATTTGCTTCCAGAGGCCTGCACACAGAAGAACAGGAAGAAACAGGATCAGTGAAAGCCATAAACTACTCAAACAGCACGACATGTATTTTGGTGATGTGGAAAGAAATCCCAGACGGTCAACCATTTCATTTACAAGAAGTTTACACAAGAACGCTCTTGCGTTTTATTTGTTGCAGTTTGGATTCAGCATCAGAGTTTTCGGTCAAGTTACAATTATAAGCGTCTGCATTCTGGCATCATTCTGGCATCAAAAGAATCAACATGAAACAAAAATGTACACGTTTCTGCAGAGTGCCGCACATCTCCTATAGGGATTTAACTAACCTTTTAATTAAAAACGGGCAATTTTAATATCAGTTTTCCACATTTATAAGGCTGCCTTAATTTCAGGGTTTTAAATGAGCCTTTGAAATCAGAGTTGTGATAATTATGTTTAGTCTGGTGGAAAAAATGTGTTTTTTTGGAAAGCACCAACAAACAGAGAACGGACAGGTGCTCAGAACGGAGCTTTGTGGAACACCACAGTGCAACAATTCCATCAAAGAAGTGAGAAAAATCAAACAAGAGACAGATCTGAAAATAAAAGCAGCCCTCGAGTCCTGATCCAGATCTTTCAGCCACTGCAGCAGACTTCAGGAGCCAGAACAGATGATTCATCTGTGCAGCCAGAGTAGGCAGATAATAACAACCAGAGAAGCCTAACAGAGAAACAAAACATGAGAATAGTTGGTTTTTTTTAACCCCTAATCAGCTTTTCAGTAAATATATACCCCTGATGGCTGCATATTGTTTCTGAGAAGCAGCTTAAATAATTACATGAAACTGTGTTTTATGATGTTTGGGAGATAAACGATACATATCCTGGTCATGTCAGCAACAGGACTCCAACAAGCATAAAACCTAGATCTCACATTTTTGTAATAATCATTTTGAAGGGAAAACATTTGCCGATGCATCTTCACAAGTTTATGAGACACTGCAGAAAAACGGCCTTGCTATTTTTCCTGTCTCCTTGTCTTTTGAAGTTGTCTGAACCGCGTTCCAGTCATGCAATAATTACAGCTTAAAGTGTATCATTTGCTCTGCGGGTAACCCACAGCAATTTAAACTTGTTGAGAAACTAGTCAAATTTTTGATCGCTTTCAGGCCTTTTTATTTGAAGGTGTACAGTAGATGGATGGGAGTTTTAAGGAACATTTAACACACATCTAATGCACATTTTAAAGTTTAGTTTTTGACTCTGTGTGTGTGTGTTCTGGAGTGTGTGTATGTGTGTATGTGGTGTTAACAGTATAATTAAATTGAAAATTCCAGTCTATACAAATTAAGTTGGACACAGATCCTCTGACGGTTGAAGTATGTGATGCGTTTTTTTTTTCGTATGTGCATGTGGTTTGCTGATTGTTTCTATGAAATAAAGATGATGCAGTTCTAATTAAATCCCATCATGTCCCAGTGTGGCAGAAGGCCAGAGAAGGCTGTGGATTTGGCTACAGCAGCACCTTCTTAACGGAAAAGGCTTGGTGACAAGGGGCAGATGGTGCCGATGAGGTTTGAGCCAATTTTTTAAAAAGTCTGTTATGCCTCATTTATGGTCTAAGCATCTCTCTTGTCGACTGTGAAAGCGAGAAATAAATTCACACTTCTGATTTCCCGGGGACGGCGAGTGAGACAGGAGCGGAGACGCGCTCGCCTCTGCCTCAGAGAGGAGACGAGAATTCTGCTGACTATGAATCAGATCTTTTGTGCTCCTGCAAAGCTTTCAGCCCGCCATTCATCTCTTTGTTTTGGGCAGTGCGAGCTCATCCGACCGGCTTCTTCTGATGTTGTTTTGTTGCCATGGACACCATGTGTTACTGTATGCGCCACGGTGCCGTCTGCACAGCAAAAACCATCTCGTCATTACAGCCACAACAGCCAGGTTACCAACTAAAATCCTTTCATACAGAATAATTCTCTGCTTCCCATTTTCAAAAGACACGATGACATTTTTTCTTCACAACTAATAAAGTGAGTCTTTTGACTGAAGCCCAGTAAAGCACATCAGGTAACTTGCTCTGTGAAAGGCTGTTGCATAAAGAAAAAAAGCTAAAGCTTTAAATACACATTAATATATTTTATTCAGCAAAAAAAAAAAAAAAACATCATTCTTTCAGGATGAGAGGCAGGCAAAACCATACAACAGCACTGCAGCAACATACAGCAACATACTCTACTGTGCTTTTGTTCAGTGTAACAACTCAAATCCGGATTCTGAATAAACTATGCTGCACTGTATGACGTAATTGCCCCTCCACAGAGGATCCAAAACAACACCTTTTCTCTTGTCAGTTTGTCATGTTCTGCATCAAACTGTGCTGCAGGGCTTCCCAAACACCCCCCCGCCCCACCTTCAGTTTACATGTCTGTGCACCTCAAAGCTCTGGAAAAGATTCCAGGGTGCTTCCAAGGATCTGAATGAAATATGGACAGCAGTAGCAAAACTTCCCAGAGACTTCAACCCATCTGACAGGTTGGAGGTACAAAGAGCTGGCTCTGTTTTTGGAAAGCAAGCGGCTATTGCAATTGCAAGCAGTTTGGGTGTGAAATTGTGACAAAATAAGAAGCAGGCAGAGACAGTGTAAGGCTGGGAATATATGTGAGCAGGAGAGATGCTGCAGTCTGAGCGCATCAAGAGTGAGTCTTATGTAAAAACTGAAGCCACTGCTCACACACTAAAGTGTCCTCACTGACAACAGCAAATAAACTTTCACGTGAACACTGATTGGGACTTTGTTTATTTATTTATTTATTTAAATTTATTTTATATCCATGGCCTCAGGCTATATTGATCATACTGTTGCTGCTTTGCGCATCAGACGCTTCTGCAGGTCACTGTGCATCGAAACTCCCAGGACGTTTTTCCCCAAAATGCTTCAAGTTTTCCTAATCGATCACACACAAACATCGATACGACAGGCAGAGACTGACCAGAGGTTCACTTACCTTCACTGAAGTCAATTGGAAGTGATCAATACTTAAATCCTCTGGTATTCTTTTTTCCCCCTCCCCTTTTTCCTCCTCTTCTTGAGCGGTTTCACTTTTTCCTTCTGTGGATGTGGGAACCCGTCTGCGACCAGTCAGGTTTCTGGTCCTCGAGCATTTCCAACAAGTCAGAGCGTCCGCGGAGAGATTACGTGAACGCGTGATGGCAACAGCCGGGCTGTGATGCAGGGAGGGGAGGGAGCGGGGTACGCACTGCCGTGTGCGTGCGCCAGTGCGCTAACGTTGGGATAATGTTATCATCCAGCCATTATCGGAGTGTCGGCGGCGAAAAAAACTGGTGATGTTCGGGCCGTGCGTGGATCACACCTTTCTCATTCAAGTCTGCGCAAGTTGCTGCCACTAGGAGAAACTTAAGCAGTGCGCACCAAAACACTCTTTTATCCTTATTTTCAACGACCACATGATCGAGACTCTTTCTTTCTTTCTTTCTTTCTTTCTTTCTTTCTTTCTTTCTTTCTTTCTTTCTTTCTTTCTTTCTTTCTTTCTTCTTGGTGATGATATTAATGCGCTCTCAGAAAGGTCAGCGCGCTTGTGCAACGTTCTAATCGACTACTACGTTAAAACATAACAAAATGCTGACAGAATCAAGTCAGAGACTTCAGAGAATGCAGTGATAGACTGCTCCTGTTTTATAAATCCAGCTCTGCTCTCAACAATGAGAGAAAAAAAATGCCCACAGGCTATCTCCAAATCATACAGCCTTTACTAGGTCAGTGCCAAGAACAATACTATGTTTAGAAACAACAGAGATCTTCTTGATGGGCTTGAATAAAGTGTGGAGAGAGTGTGGTAAATGTGAACAAGTCAGAGCTTGTTCTACTGAACATGTGGCTGTAGATTAAGTGTATGATTACTTTTAATTCACACTCTCTGTGTGACGAATGGCAGAATTAGCTCTTACCAAAGATTTGTGTTAATCCAGAGGCCATAGATGCAGTATTCTGACTAATATATATGATGGCTCTGCAGGTGTTTTTAGCTTGTAGGAAGGCTCTCTAAAAGGGGTTGTGTTTGGAGACTGGAGTGCCTCTAACCTGCTCCCCTTATATCCGCAATACTACTCGTTGCCTTTTGTTCGGACTCCTGTCATTGCGAGTTATTATATATCACAAATCTAATCGATCACATCACTGCTGTGATTAATGCTCCTCCAATTTTCCCCAGTAGGAGAGAGTCAGTCAAAGTGGCTTCATTCGAAAAATCCAAAAGGTGACGTGGGGACTATTAACAATTTGAAGGCCTCTTATAATTACTATATTTAACTTTTAAATCTCAAAATTTAAAACACAGACTGGGAGGTTACATCCAGATGAAAACCCATCGCATTTATTAGGTGTGATTGCTGCTTGATAAAAGTGCCGTATTGTAATGCAGGAAAGCTCAACCCAGCATCCACAAAACCCATCAATAACTAGACATTCATGACAGAATCTGCTTGTTAAAAGGAACTTTCTGAAATGCACAGTGACTCAGAGGCAACGGCTACCGTTCTCCTTGCAGTCTCCTCCTCTAATCTGATTTTTATCTGTTGTAATTATCCTCAGGAGAGCTGTTTTATTTCCTTTCATACAGTAGAAGCTGCAACCTGCGTCACGAAGCTCGCAGGCAGCACCACATCGCGCATTTCTGAAACTACTCAATGCTCTGCTCATCCCTGTGTTACCATGGCTGCAACTAGTTGATCCAGCATTTTCTAAGACTATGAATGGACTCTGGAGTCTTTGACTGTTTCTTCGTGCCCGTCATCTGAAACCCCCCCAACTGTCTGCCCAGAAAAGCAAATATCTATCTCAATGCCACATTAGATCCGTTGCTAAAATGACATTCATATTGGGTGATGGGTGAGACGTGGGCAAAAGGCTGTACTGTGTCGGAATAAAACTTGAAATGTATGTTCTTCTTGGTTTGTTTTTCTTTTGTACAGCGCAGTGTTATTTTTTTGGGGGGGTGGGGGTGAGTTTGGGGCACATTATTTTTCTCCAACATTCTATACTTAAGCTTGCGAAAGATGAGTCAACTTATAGTTCAACTTAGTTGTCATAGAAACCAAAACCAATAGTCATGGGGTCTGGGAAGGGAGCCTTTGATGGGCTGGAGACATGCTGCTCTCAAGCACCAGTGTTGTACAGTAGACCTTGAGAGCTATATTTCTGCAGTGTCCGCTCTCTTTCAAAAATGTTCCCTAACAGTACGCTTCCAGTCGAAATAATAACCAACAACTAATAACAGTCCTCTGTAAATGTTTTTAAATCACAGCTGGCACACGTGCATTAAACAATGTCAATGATTTGCCAGAAATGACATAAAAACCTTCCAGGTTATTTCAAATATTTATAAAATCTTTGAAACTGGCGTCAGCACTTCCTTCTCAGTATGCTCAGTTGTTATGGTAACCGCGTGCTTGAACGTTGCTCTAGACATGCTAATTTTAGCGAGCTGCAATTTGTTTAAATCAGAAAATAACTAATAACTAGAAAATAGGCTAATACTGTGCCTAAAATTTAACAATAGTAATCTTACATTATTAATATTGGTTGACTGGAGACTTTTAACAGCCTATGGTTTGAGTGAATCATGTGTGTGTGTGTGTGTGTGTGTGTGTGTGTGTGTGTGCGTGTGTGCGTGTGTGTGCATGTGTGTGTGTCCTGTATTTTTTCAGGCCACCTAAAGTTTGTTTGTTTTCACCCCTCTTATAATGTGGACTATAGCTGATGCGCTGTGTCAGGCCAAAAAAACTCTATAGTAGCAACATTACCTACTACTTATTTTGTATATTTGACAGATTCTAACACTAAAATGGTAAAAAGACCAATTCAAACTGATTTGCAACTTGTTTGAGCCAACATGTGGCGGCAGCAATAAATAAATTAACACCCCATTAAGATTTCCTGTAATGGCCATGGACTCTTCGCTTGTTTGGAAAGGCAATTTATCTCCGGGGTCTTTTGTGCTAATTCAAGAGCAGCCGCTGAGTTTGCACCAACACTTAAGTGATTTCATAAACAGCAGGACTGTGCTGCCTGATCACAGCAGGTCATCACAAACGACTACATCAAATTCATTGAAGTTCCGACTGTCCAATTATACAAGCCGGGCAAAAATGGTGACGGATTTCCTTTTGAACTGAAATGCTTCCTACTGTCAAATGCACAAATGAAAGTGGACTTTAGGTTATGACTCTTGGACATAAAGTACATGGTCAGTATTCTGTACTTACGGGGCCTCGAGGTGAAATAAGGCTCACAAAGAAAATGAAACAACAGAGTGAGTCGGAGAGAAGTAAAATATGTGTTCAGTGTACTCACAGTAGATCCGTCTCTCTTGAGGCATGTACAGTGTAATAATCTTTGAATTAATCATGGGATGGGATGTGAGTCAGTGCTCCTTGGAGCCTGAGTGAGTGTTATTTTGTGGAGTAAACTCTGTTTATTTATTTCCCTGGCACTGACATTTCATACGTGAAAGTTATGAATAGATTATAAAACATGCATAGAGCAGTTTGCTAATTTCCCATCATATTTTAGCCGCCTTCCTACACACTGCTGGTATCAAATGGTGGTTGTCATAGAAACAGGCTCACAAGCCACAACAGGGCATTTGGAAGACAAATACAGATAAGCGTAACAGAAATTCTGCCGGAGATCTTCTCTGTCTGCAGAAAGCATCCGAATCCCACAAATGAGTGCAGGGATGATTGATTTCTGCCTCCGTCATTCATCAAACGTCACAGCACGTGTGTGTGTGTGTGTTTGTGTGAGATTAAGGACCTGTGGGGGTGGGTCACACTCACTAATGGATCGTAGGGTCTTCAACGTGGCGTGGCGGGTCAGACTGCTCCAGAGACCCACATGTCAGACACTGGCAGAATGACTGGGTCAGGACTGGTTTTTGAGGACACCGCATCGATCCACAACAAATGTAAAAGGTTTATGAACAGTTAGGCTGGCAATTCTAAGGTGGACACACAAGGCAATTAAAAGTTTCTGAAGATTTAAAAGTCTGCCTCCACAAGTCTGTTTGGAAAATTAAAGAACCCTAAACCCTAAACTTGACAAATAAGATTTAACCAAGGTATGAATGCTCCTCTGTTAAGCTCTGTTAAGCTAGAGATATAGAAGAGACCAATATAGACTGATTCAAAACACAGTTTTTTAACTTACATTTAAATTGTAGATATTTCCTATACCTGTCGTTGCTCTTTGTGGCTCTTTCTTTTGCACAATCAAGCACGAAAGCAAACGTTGCTTACTGGCAGCCACTTCATTCAGAGACCAACACTGTTTGGACCATTAGCCAATAATTAAACGCAGCTGAATGTCACCGCTGCAGTATTTTTCCAGCAGTGTACATTATTCATTATCTAACATGCAGGGTAATGCAGGGCAGCCCCAATATAGCCGCTGCAAACTGTGTGCGTGTGTGAATGAGTGTGTGTGTGTTTACAGTGGATTAGTATGACCCTTGTTTTACATGTACTTTTCTTCAGTGTGTGTGAGCTGAATATCCGCTTATGTCAGTTTTAAAGTCATAAACCCCAGCTGATGAAAGCGTCGTCATTTACAGTTGTGCACTGAGCCTCACATGGCCTTGTGGCTCTAAAACACTTTCATTTCTCTGCAAAGCCGTGTTTGACTTTCAATATCACCCCATCTGTGGAGACATTCACTCAGAGAGCAAATGCAGGAATAAACATAACACTTCTCTCCATCTGTGACCTCCCAGCTCTTCATCCTCCCTCTGACTGCAGCCCAACAATGAAGAAGTGCAAGGGAGAGGGAAGAAGATTGCTCTACTATTCACTTATTTACTGATGGTACACAAGCTCAAGGATAGGAGATTCAATTCAGACAATGAAAGAGTGAGAAAATCCACACCCAGTTTACTCCACACAGGGGATTTGAGGCAGTAGATTCCATCTCTTACAGCAAATAGGATGAAAACTAAATATTTTCACGATTGCAATAATTTTGAGAACCTTCAAATTCTCTTTCTTCTTCTTTGCAGTGTCCTGAAAAATTCAAAGACCTTGCTGTGACAAACAACATTCACGGCCCAGTTCGGAATCGCTGCGAAAACGCCTCAGCAGCTGAGTTTGTGTCTTGGTGCACTTTAGTAATCAGGTTCTGACGAAGCCCAGAAGCCGCACGAGAAGGTAAACGGAGACGGGCGTCCGCCGCTGGACAGGGCTTCTCCGGAGCTCACATCACTGAGCAGAACATGTCTTCCTTCGTCCTCTCGTGTTGCATTGCACCAGAGATTTCTTCCTCTCGTCCAGTTTGACACAACTCGCACAACAGCTGCTGGTATTTGCACTTTTGCAGATTTCAACAGAATGTGGCTTCAAAAGCAGGCCAGTATGAAATGAAGGTGTGAAATATTTATAGATATATATAAACTTGAAGACAACAAAAAGAATTTTAGACCAGCCACCCTATGGGGATCCTTTCTCCACTGGGTTGGTGCAGCTTTTCCTTCTGAGCTTGGAAAAACAAAGTATGTCTCTCTGCGTGTCTGTGTCAGAGCAACCGGCGACCTGCCGTCACTCTCCAGGTCAATTAATCAAAAAACAATGTTGCCACGACAACCAACTTTCCTTGAAAAGGAATTTTATGTGTGGTACAAGCTGTGAAAACATTATGTCACATTTCGAATGGCAGCAATCTGCTGGAGCCTCAGTGGATTAATTAAACCATTGCTCTGTTGTTGGGGGACAATTTTCTGACAGGAAAAATCAAAAAAAAGTGCTTTAAAAGATTTGAGGTTCTTAAGGGGGAATCAAGAGCTTCTGAAGCCCTTGACGGTTTCTGCTTCATCTAAAGGGAGGGAAGCTCCCAGGATGACTTATAGATGTGCTTATTTGAATCAAAGTGGCTTATTGAAACCGACGACTTTACTCTCAAATCCTGAACCCGGCACCTGAACACAACAGGGGCTTGCCAATGTGTCGCCACCCCCAAATGTGAAGGATAAAAAAAGTCAATCTTTTTTTAGCCGCATGAATTATTCATGGGGAGCATTGCAACTGTTAGATACACAGATTAGGCAGGAGCACAGAGTCTTCGCTCCGGCTGAGTTGACATAACTCAGGCCCTCTAACGGTGTGAGGTTTTTTGTTTGTTTTTTCCTTCTCTTCTGCCAGGTACCTAAGCCATTTCTATGTCGAGCTTCTTCATCCAAAGTTTTAATGAGGCGGAAAAAAATTGTGCACACAGGGGAGAGTTTTAATATGCGGACAAGTGTTTCCCATTTGTCTATTTAAAAAGAAGTACAGTGCAGTCTTTATGGGCTGAAGAGGGAAAATGCAGCACTCGCAAAAGTCAAGTACAACAGGAAAAAAAAAAAATCGCCTCCTTGAAGGAAGCCTTTCGGTCCAAATAAACTATAACCAAAATCAGTGCAATGCCGTTTTAAAACTCCTTCAGTCTGCCCTTGAACTTGCTGTGGAAACCAGTTAATTGCGCACATGAAAGACATGAGACACCTTCCCGCAGGAGTCTAAGTTTGCTCTCCTGAACAGGGGACGTGTGTGTGTCACTCCTTTGTGCTAAGCTGCCTGCTGTAGTGCAGGAGCATCTTCACTGCAGCACTGGCTGAACCGCACTTTGTCGGGGGGGATCGGATGCCCCCTGGTGACGATGACAGGTACTAGATGTATTTCACAGCCTCAGATGATGAACAGCACTGACAGCTCACTGTATAATTCAGGGGTGCTGCAGAGATTATAGCACAAATTCTAAATCTCACTTGTGTTTTTTTCTGAGAGAAATGCAGTGATTTTGCAATCTTATAATGAGACTAAACTAAGTCTTTTATTAATATATATGAGGCAGATCTAATAATGATTTTTGACATCACAGTGTTTGTCCAGCAAAATCTCCCAATATCACTGATGCTGCCAGATTGGTGGGTGGGGATCATTTTTGGAGGTACAACAGGATTGGATAAATATAGTCTCATTAACGGGTCGTTTTATGAATGGGTGAAAATAGTTCAAAATTGGATTTAGCTGATTCAGCATCTGCCACTCTGCAGTTTACGTACGTAGAGAGACTGCAGTAATGCACTAGCTTGACATAAGTACCGCACACAACCTCCGCTTCAGAGAGCTGCAGAGTCCCCTAATGCAGAAACAAAGCCAAACTGAAGCGTCAGCATTCTTCTCTGAAACTAAGATCTCCAAGTACATTAAATCATTATAAAATGTAATTAATATTACATTAGGGAGTAAAAAAAACAAAAACAAAAACAAAAGGCGTAGAATATTATTCCCTGAGCACTTCTGTGGATTTAGAGACTCCAAACAGTCTTTAAAAATTTGGTTAGCGTCATGGCTTTTCCCTAAACTAACTTCACATCCTCACACTCGTTTAGTCTGAATCACACGTGTGTTCCAGGTGGTTGGAAAACAAAAAGATTTACTTCCGTGTTTATGAAGTTGTGCCACTTGCTACAGTTACATAACGAGGAGAGGGAAAGTGAATTTGGTTGCATCACTAGGTTTCGCAGTGGGTTCCCGTGCTCTCAGCTGATCTCCTGGCTGTCTGTGTCCAGGTCAGAGGCCTCGGCCTCATCCGCAGAGCCGGTCTGTGAGGGGTAAGGTCTCGGCTGGTCCAGGTTGACATAGTGTACTTTGAGGCTGATGTAGTGCTCTCCTTGCAGACACAACAGGATGTGTTGAACGTTTGCAGCCAGACTGCTAAAACTGGGTCTGCAATCCGGCTCGGGGTCCCAACACGACAGCATGATGGAGTAACTGTAGAATGAACACATTAAGGGTAACTGAACAACAGAACGAGGGCAAATCATTTATAAGACTATATAAAAAAAAAAAAAAAAAAACTCAGGGATGTCAACAGACAGTGTATATATTAAAACTCAAAAATGGTACAAAAACATGAATGATTCTTACAGAGTATCGGGGCAAAACTGTGGCTGTAGAAGCCGACGTCCCTTCAACAAGTAGTGCGTAATGTCGTAGGGGTCCACATCTGGATACGGGCTGGCACCTCTGGTGAGCAGCTCCCACATGAGGACGCCATATGACCACTGGGGGAACGTAATCATTACAGGTTGTGCACAGCGAAGCACTTTATTGAGAGGATATAAATCTGAAAGGTGATTTGTGTAAACTCACCACATCAGACTTGGTGGTGAACTTTTGTGTTTGCAGACTTTCCATGGCCATCCACTTGACGGGCAGCTTCACCTGATTGTGGTCTTGAATGCTGTAGTATTCTTTGTCGTAGATGTCCCTCGCCATGCCAAAATCTGCCACCTTTACTGTGTATGTTTCGTCCAACCTGGAAACACAAAAAAATCATAAAGAATCGTAAGAAGAATGGCATAAACCCAGTGACTCTTACTCATACACTTTTGTATGATTACTGATGGGTCAAAAAGAAACTGCATGCATCTCAAGAATGAATTCTGATGCAGAGGAAATGTTGGATTTAACATTAACCTGATTTTAGGGATTAACTGGCTCATACGTAGCTATGCAGGGTCGGTCCTGCCCACCTGAGTGACTCAGCACAGATCACTCCAAGTATCAATTTTAAAGCTGAAACATTTAGCAAAGATCGGTCTGAAGCCCTGAAAATATATTTAAAATAAAGCCAAACGTCATCTCAGGGTGTCGCTCTCACATGCAGTTACGTGCTGCCAGATCTCGATGGACAAATTTTTTCTGGGCTAAATACTCCATCCCTTTGGCAACCTGCAGCCCAAAACCAATCAGGTCTTTGACCGTGGGGCTCTGTGGAAGACACAAAAACGTTAGACAGAGCTCATGTTCATGCTCCTGTTTGGTCAGGCCACAGATATATACCCTTTTTTCTGAGCGGATAAAATGCCGGACATCCCCATGCTTCATATACGGTAACACCACCAGAGGGAGCCCTTCTTTAGGCAGCATGATGCCCAGCAGAGACAGAATATTTGGGTGGTCGAAACCTTTCATGATCAGGCCCTCTCGGAGAAACTGGTCCACTTCCTTCAGATCTGTGATTCCTGTTGAAAGAAAAAAAATTATATAGACATCCCGCAACCAAAAAATTAATTTCTCAGCTGAGCTATATATATCTATATATATCTATATATATATAGATATATATAAAAAGGTCCATACTGTTCAATGATTTCACAGCACAGTGGGTCTCTTGTTTGTTGCTATCGATCAGGTATCCATGATAAACTGTCCCAAAGTGGCCTGAATGAAATAAAATGATTACAATCAACATTCCTGCACTGAACCAAGGGGAGAAGGAAACAATATAATAAAAACTAAACAGGCTTACCTTTGCCAATAATCTGGCTGTCCTCGATTCGGAGCATATCAGCGGGAATCAGGACATTTTTGACCTCTTCAAGAAGATCAGGATTCAGACTGACCATCGAGATGTTGTCACGCGGCATTAAAGGAAGGGCCAGATGATCATAGCTGGCAGCATATAATAAGCCTTGGAAGGCCATTCCTCCCGAACCGGATGTTTGACTGGAGAGATCGACTGTGAAATGAAGGAAACGCAAACATTCCATTCAGGGGATTTTATTTATGTCTGAGATCACTGATATAATGTTCACTGGTTGTGCAGTTTATGTACAATACTGCAATGATTAATGGAACGTCCACTTCCTCAATCTGCATTTAGGAATGAATTGGCCTGACTCACCGCGTCTGTAATCTCCCGTCGGCGAAAAATCCACGGCGCCTCTTGAGCGGGTGTGTGAGAGCATCGTTGATAAACGGTTCTCTATGTTTGCTGAAGGGATGGGCACAAGAAATGACCCCGCTGAGCTCGGAATGTGCATAAAAGCAAACAATGATAATATGAGCTACTCTAGGTTCGGGGAACGGTTTAAGACGTATCAGAAGCTCCTCACCAATCTTTTTCTTCCTGAGGTGGTTCATCACGAGTAAGGCCAGGCTGGCACCGACGACCAGTGCGCCCAGGATGCCCAGCACAATACCCACGGTCACGGTGGTGTTGTTGCTGTCGTCGTTCCCCACTGTGCCCACATCATAAACGTCCCAACCCACAGACACCTACAGTGAAAGGGCAGGTTATATCATCTTGACGAGCACATTATACTCTGATCTACTCCAGTGTTGCTAACCTTGACGGGCAGTCCTGAAGCGGGAATAACCAGACCTTTGGGAATCCTGCAGGTCAGCTCATTCAAAAGGACCTGGGCGTTACAGTCCACACCGCCGATGCTCATGTTGACATTCATACATGCGCTCACTCTGTCCAGTTTTCTATGCTGTTATAGTCAAAAACAAGCACACAAATCATTAACTGTGCTGCCCGTGCATCGTTACAGAGATTTAAAGTAAACTGATGCAAAGGGTGTTAGCATACGTGCAGCGAAACTTTATTCTCTCCCGGTCTCAGAAGTAATATCTTGTCTTCGCTCTCAAAGGGAAAAACTTTGAAGTTGGCGTGGTACTCGAATGGACTGTTCCAGACCTTTCTTTGGTCTTCCATGTGAATAAAAATCTGTCCCGTTTCTTTTTCGTCCGGCATTTCCTCAGGAAAAGCAGGAGCCCAACACTCCATATGTGTGGCATTAGTGGAGCCGTTGCAGACCTGAGGCAAGCGCGCACGTGGAATCATGGAATAAATCAAAACAATAACATGACTATAGATTCAGAGATGTGCTGATTTTGCCTTACTTGCTGAAGCCGATGCGGGTTTGTGCTTTTCGAAACGTACTTGACTACGGTTTCATGAGCAGAATCCAGATTCCGCCCCTGTATCACCAACCTGGAGCCCCTGTGTCAGAAAGTATGTGAAGAATAATAACTTTACACACAGGGAATGAAAGACGAGTTTAATCGAAC
This sequence comes from Pao palembangensis, assembly GCA_015343265.1. NCBI lineage: Eukaryota > Metazoa > Chordata > Actinopteri > Tetraodontiformes > Tetraodontidae > Pao > Pao palembangensis. The sequence continues at coordinate 7,025,665 of CM027087.1, read as the reverse complement.
GAGTCTGAAATCAAATCTGAGGAGCAACCAACCTTTGCACACTACACTGAGGCAGCACCGAGGTAATAACAGGGTTTATTTTATAGTAAAACATCTTGGTGGTCGTCACCGGGAAGCTGTCGATCAGGACTCTCACGGGCACGCTGCCGACGTCTTCTGTGACTTCTGTGCGGCAGACAATTGAAGACGAAGGTTCGGTTCCGCCGCTGACGCTGGAGCAGGCATTTTTTTTAAATTAAAAGCTTTATCTCTAATTCATACGGAGTGTGAAATAAATGAGCTGTAGATGCAATTGTGTGGCAATCACCTTAGAATGGTGCACTGTTTGTCCCCAAACAAGACATCTCTCTGGAACCCAGAATTAAGATATCTGCCTGTCAGCGTGACGGTGGTGCCCCCAAACGCAGGTCCAGAGTCAGGCTGGAGGTCTGTTATGCTTGGCTCCTGAACACCAAGGTATGGTGCTTTTATTGCAAAACACTTCATGGCACTATTAATGCACCCACCAGATCGCGTAAGCAAACGAAACTTTCTTACCACAAAAGAGAAGCCTTGGATCTGAGCCCTGCCTTCGATGGAGTAGCGGCCCTCCACTTCTCCCTCGTGCACCTCCAGAACTATTTCCAGGTCCTGACCCGGTTTGTTCTTTTCCTGAATCTTACACACCAGCCTGAAGCAAGAAAATACGACAAGCGTGGCAACACGAGACACATTTGCGGACTTTGAATTTTGAGCGTGCGTGTGCTCACTTCTCACTGCTGCTCTTCTCTGGCAGGACGGCACAAACGGTGGATCCCACTGCAATGCTGTGAGTTTTGCCGTTGATGATGGCAGGCCGAAGCGGAGACTGGAACTCCCACCCGCACAGCGTCACCTCCGTGTCCCCGCCCCCCGGTGCAACTTTGGGGAAAAACTGCAGAGGGCGAGGTCGGCACAGTCAGCGAAATCACGTTGTGACCCGTGCGCTTTGCTCATGGGCTGTGCTGTAACCATACCTCTGTGATGACAGGCGCACACGAGTCTGTGTTCCACTGCGACGTGCACTCGTGCTGCCTGGAGCAGACCCCCGAACACCAGCCGCAGTTCATGAAGAGCGGAGCCATCAAGCACATGGAGCATGTCCTAAAATGTGCACACCCTGGACCCAAGGAGGGCACCTTGAACATCTGACACGCAAGACAAAGAGAAACGTGAGCTGGATTTTGGACCAACTAGTGTTGAGATTCAGTTCCTCCTTTCCTTCTCCCAATACCTGGGAGGGTCTGCACGAGGGTCTGCTAAACGTACCTTGTTTCCAACCACAAAGAGGAGCGAATCCTCCGAATACACGGCCGCCGTGCGCGACACTTCACCATCTCCCAGGGAGTAGTTGGCAAAAACGATGGGCCTGTACAGAGACAGAATCACCTAAACAGGAGAAAAACAGGCAACGTCACACAGATGTGAAAAAGCTGGGGTCATGATAGCAGCCATTATGTACAATAAATGTTCAAGGCCTATTAAGGTTCAATTGTTTGTTACATAACCGTCAGATCACAGATGTGGATGAAATCTGTGGTTTCTGTCAGGCCCAGGTGTGGGTTCACTTTTTCTGATGTGTGTTTGGATGTGGTTTCATTATGAGTAGTAAAAACATCACACACAATTATGATTCTGCCGTGTGAATTGTAGCTTATGAAAAATCTTTTATATGTTTGGCGGAGACCATTTTGTGCTTAAAATGTGAAGCTATCATTAGGATGGATCCCGGAGCCAAGCTGATGTGGATACCTGCAGTATTCGTCCATCTGAGGTCCCGAAGTGGCCCAGTGTGTGATTCCCGGTGGTGGTGACCAGGACGGCAGTGAAAAGAACATCTCTCATTTTCCTGTCGAAGAGGTCCAGCCTGTAGTGCGGCTGTGCCACCAGAGTGGGTTTGGAATGACATGTGTCGTCTTCAGAGCTCTGCACAAAAAGGGCCAGAACAAGAAGGTCACTGGGGACGGGTCCCACCCACCATCACTGTAGATTTATAAAGTATAAACAAACACTAATACGGTTGTGTGTGTGTGTGTGTGTGTGTGAGAGAGTCAGGAAAAGAGGTAGGAAGTGGCAGGATCCCTTCTTAATGAGGAAGTGGTCTGACTTTGCTTCAAGCTGCAGTAACAAGCTGTGAGAGGAACAAGGTCAGAAAACAGCAGCGACCCCGGCTCCACACGATGACTCTGTTTTACAAACACTGAACCAGGAACGTTCAGTACTTTCATACACAAAGAGGAGGTGAAAGATGTGTGCAGAAAGCTGTGACAGCATGAGTTCCATTACTTCAATATTAGGTAATTTTTCTAGATTAAAACTGGATTTGCTGAGTGGAGTCAACATTCCTCACAGCAGTTCAGCTGACCTGTCCCAGCATGTCCCATTGGTCCCCACTACAAGAATGAACCATTTTCACACTATTCCTTCATTTCATTCACTTTATATTAAAACAATCCAGGCTTAAACACACACATACACACCTACTTGTATAAATAAGGGAACAGGAGACTATATTAAAGATCAGTTATTGTCTTTATCCAATAAAAATGAGAAACAAAAATCCTTTCCTTACATTTCATCATAGCTTCAATATCCTGCCTACATCTTTCTGAAGTAACAGCTGTGAAAGCCAGACACAGTCCAACGCTAGCCCTCCCTCTGGAATTCCACCATTTTTATCAGCAGGATTTATAACTTGTGTTTGTTGGCAGGCGTTCCTGTGGGTTTACAAATGGCCGTGAGAGCTAAAAGCCTGAACACCATAAAAGCAAGGAGACGCACCACACCTTTATTATTCTTTTAGCCCGAGTGCTTGGAATGAAGGTTTTAACTGACCAAACTGTCCCAGACGCTTTGCTACCCTGGTCTTTTATTTTGAAATACATCTCATGATAAAAACCATGTTTGTGACACACACTGTAAACAGTTGCCACCCGCTTATCGAGGAAGACTGAAATGGTGTGGCAACGTGCAGGTCACGTCTCTGACTCATCTGCCCCTCCCTGTTTTTTATCCAGTGCTGCCGCTCTGCCACACACCTACACAGGGGTATCAGATTGCAAAGAAAAAAATTCCATCCTTTCTTAAGTTATAGTATGTGAAATGTGAAATATAAAACTATGAGCTCTGCAGGAAACGGCAGCTTTCTTGTTATAGGTAACACAATCACACAGTGTTTGTTTAGAAGGTCACTTCCTGTCTCGGCCAGAGGGAGACCTTTGTACCCGCTCTGAGCTCTGACGACAACATGTGCGTGTTACTCACTTCGTGTGGGCAGCTCTCGAGTGGCTGGAAGTGGCTGAGTCCCCTGGACAGCTGCTCCGTACCTGACCTGCAGCAGGCCTCCACTCCTTCATCGATGGCATGATTGACTTTGGTCAAGGAAAAAGCGCAGAGGGCCGAATATTTCTGAGGCTGTCCCAGCTCGTTCACCTCGGCAAACACCCCGTATAAAATGTCCTCCTGCTCGTCCACCCTCAGCTCTTCCACTAGGTCCTTCCCGGCCCGTCCAAAGTACGCTGCCTGTAGCCCGTTATACAGGATGCCCCTAAAATCCTCTCTCCTCCTGCGCTTTGGGTTGAAATGACACTCCAGAACAACCTCTCGGTACATCCACACCTCTTGAATTAAAATGGGCAATCGCCCCAGTCGCGTCTGGAAAGGTGAATTGCTCTTTGACGGATCTTCCCTCTGCAGGGACAGAAAATAGACGTAGTCCTTGTTGGCGAAACTGTAGATGTATTCAATTTTGTAAGTGCTACGCAGACTGGGGAGCACGGTCAGCCCGCTGATGACCATGTCAAAGCCGTCTTCAGTGGAAAGTGGCCTCATCACCGATATGGACCTCCTCGGGTACCTCTGAGCCACTCTGTCATCGACAGCGGCCGCTACAAAAAAATACGAGGTGGCGCCCTCTTCAATGATGGTGACTTTGGTACCAAGTGGGCTGGCCAGACAGTCTGGGCAGTGGGTTGGAGAATTGTGCTGTTTTTTGTACAAACATTTGGGTTTATGATCCGGTGAAACAACGTCAATGAAGTAGCAGACGCCATGCTGTGTACTCCCGCAGATGTACAGGTAGGGCAAGACAATTCCCGCTGGATCCAAAACCAGAACTTCACTGTCTGTATCCACAGGGTCCTCAGGATCTGCTTCTACATCGCACAGCTTACAAGTTTCACAGTCGGGACTACCGACTGGTCCAGTTTTCACCTCCCACATTTCCTCCAAAGTACCACTGACAGCCTTTATTGCATTCTGACATCCAATGTAAATCTCCTTTTGCTGCGAATCCCAATTGACTGCTATGTTCTGTACAGGTTTGCTGGTTTGGAAATGGGGGAGGGAGTATTTTACTGTGAAATCCACCTGCTTGCGTGGACCAGAAGCACAGGCATGCTGTCCTGAGGCAGTTGGTGTTAGTATCCAGATGCATATTGTCAGCAGGGCAGTCCAAGTGACCATTTCCACGTCACACTCCTCCGTGATTGAGCGCTACCTATAAGATACTTTCCTCAAGGAGAACATGTCCGAGAACCCGCAGGGAGCTCTGTGAGGGAAAGCAGAAAAGGAATGCTTAGATTTAGCAGGGAGTGCAGTAACCTTTTCACATCTGTTACTTAACTGTAAATATTTAGTTTAAACTGGAAAAATGCAACAGAAGAAACTGAAAGAAGTGTAAAAAAAATGCTGCTGAATAAAGTGTTTACTTCATTTTTGCAGTCTAATATATCTAGTTTACTAAATGCACATAATGCTATTGCATACATAATTTTCTACGGAATCTTAACACGTTGGTAGAGTCAGTGGATCTTCCGACTTGCTGCAACTTGTGACTAACTAACAGCACAATGCTAATCTCATTCAATTATTAGAAAATAGAAGTATTATTTGGTTTACTTTAGACCTCATGCAACAATTAGTTGTTTCTAAGTCTAAGGTGGGGAGCTTTTATAAGATAAAATACAAAACATCCAAAAATACACCCAAAAAAAATCTTAATGGTACATAACGCATACACGTACGGGAAGAACTACGCTGTAGAAGCTGTCCCATTACATTTTTTTAAGTCGAAAATCTGGCTGATATGTTTGCAAAATTGGGTCTGTATCACCTTACCTTGCTTTAGAAACTCCGTAAATGCCTCTAAACAACCTGCTTTTCTTTCTGAGATTAAGATTTTGCCGTGATTTTAACGCCCTCCTCGCTGACACCTGACAGCTCGGCAGGATCACTGGCACAGAGCTGGAAACTCAGACAAGTTAGCGTCAGTCTGCAGCATAAAAGCGGAAATTAACTTAATAAAATAAAACACGCGTGAAAGTGACACTATCAATAATTACGTCTGCCAGGGGAGGTTATGCGACATTCGGTGTTGTTTGTCTGTTTGACTGCGTGTTAGCAAAATAACTCAAAAAGGTATGAATATCAATATTAATAAAATTTTCAGGAAATGTTAACAAGGAGCCAAGGAACAACTCATTAGATGTTTCGGATTCCGGAAAGGCTATGATATTTGATCGTCTAATGTTCAAAGGCCAGCTATGTTAGGTTTATTTTGAAAGTCAAAAACAGGAAACTCCGTTGTCATTGAGACGTTCTTTTCTGGCTCGTTCGGCCGCACCCGTGTCGTCTGTAAAAGTTGCGAAATATGACGACGCTACTGGATCATTCCCAGACTTCTGAACTTGTTTTAATATTCATGGATTTCTCCGTCTGCCGTCTGAGAAACTTTGAACAACAGGTTGAAATTATGCCTGTTCTTTAGCTTCTCATTGTTTTTCTTTTGCCAAAAATGCATTTCATTCAGACGAGATGATTATATCAAAAAAGAAAATCAGAACGCAAGAAGAAAAATGGGCCCCGTCTTCAATTTATTGCCTTTAAATAGCCATATGTAAGCTTTGCAAATAGGCATATACACTGGGAATAGGCTTTCGTTGACAAAGAACTGCTGGCTTTCCGTCGAAGCAATCTATCACCATCTAGTCACAGATAAAAATAAGAAACTAATCCAGAGGAGGTATAGATTTTAGCAGTAGTTAAACCTACTGAATCCAAAGTTAAGTAATCACGCTGTTTGACAACTTATCTTCTTCCTCTCAGCAGTCACCTGTCATATCTTCACACTTTCACTGCTGGTGTTCATACTTTTACAGAATAGTGTTTATGGTGATGGAAAAATGTTGTGTGATAGAGGAAAAATAGATTTCATTTAGTTTCTTTGAGCTCCCAGTGAGGCCAAATCAGATAAAATCAAACCCAGTGTTAAACAGTAGTGCATCCAGGTCACATCCAGCATCCAGGCTTCCATAAGCCCACCTACGGGTCACAGGCCATGCTGGGATAAAAGCTTTAGAGCTCGGCTGGTTTTAAACATTCTGAGGCAGAAGGAGGAAGTAGGAAGTGTAACTGACATTGGTTTAACCAAGAAGGCAGTGACCTTGTGTTATTTATAGTATAAAATATAACAAGAAATTGCTATAGTGAGATTGTATTGAACCTGCCAGACCACCAATGTGATAAATAATACAGATCAGTCCCCTCCCAGCATCGACTTTCATTCTAGCTGTGTTTTTTCATATTCTTCACCAAATTTATACTTTTTTTTTTTAACTGTAAAAATGTGAACGCTCTCCTCCTGCCTGCATATGGTCCTGACAGCATAGTTGAACGTAAAATTGATTTATTGAGTTTAGGTAAACATCAATATACTAATTATCTCAAACATAAAAATATCAATAGCCAGTGTAGAGAGGCTGCTGCTTCTTTGGAAACATGGAAAATATAATGTTTTACTTTAACTGCTCTTGTTGAAGTGTGAAGCCAGTGAGCACTAAGCAATAATCAATCAAATCACATTTATTAACGAATTTTAATCAATAAACCTTAACACGACGAAGATTCCAGACTGGTCCTAGGTTGCCCTCTAGTGTTCATATCATAAATGACGTGCCGTAAACGTTGAAGCCCCTAAAACGAAAGTAAAAATTTTACTTTCAACTCAACGCTTTGATCGTTCGACAACCACAGTTTCTTTCAGGATCTTCACCTCCAGTTAGCCAGGGCGATCACAACAAAAAAAAAAAAAAAAAAAAAAAAAAAATCGCAAAGGACAGCATGTCGGTAGAAATAGATGAAGGCTTCTACTCCAGACAGCTGTAAGTCACCTTTCTGTCTGCTTTCTGCCAGTAATGAGTGCTCATTACCACCGCACAGACACTTTATCCGCAGACCCGTCTTGTCCTACGTATGTTCAGGTATGTTCTGGGGCATGACGCGATGCACCGGATGGGCAGGGCGAGCGTCCTGATCGCAGGTATGGGTGGGCTCGGAGTGGAAATTGCCAAGAACGTGATTCTGTCAGGGGTGAAGTCAGTCACTGTCCAGGATGAAGGCGACACAGTGTGGACAGATCTGTCCTCCCAGGTAGCCTCTGGTGTACCGATTCTTTTATACTAATCACTGTTCTTTTACTGTACAAGAATTTACAGAATATGGTCCCACTGAAAGTGAAAGAGTAACTAGATTTCTGCACAGTTACGTCATTGGAGAATAAGAGAATAATAATATATATCAAATAATATCTCAAATGTTAATTTAACTTAATTATTGACACATGGAAGGAATGGCACATGTGTAAATCAGTTTAATGTGAGAGGCCACCTGTGAAGAAGACAACAAGACAAAGGTCCTGGCTGCTCAGTCCACAGCATGATCGACCAGGATCCACTGCTAATGCTCATGCTAAAAATCTTAAAAGCTTCAAGAGTGTTTACGCAGTCAACCGATATAACTTCACGTTCATTCCAGTTCTTCCTAAAAGAATCCCATCTTGGTCAGAACCGAGCCAGGTGTTGCATACAGCAGCTGCGTGATTTAAACCCACGTGTATGCGTGTCAGCGCACACGGGCCCGCTGGACGATGACCTGCTTCTGCAGTTTCAGGTGGGTTCAGGACTCAGCGGAGTTCTTCACATTCCAGAATAATTTCCAGCCGTTTTCCTCGAAGTGGATTTGTCCTCCGTCTCAAGGTGGTGGTCCTCACTGACTCCTCCCTGGACGATCAGAAGCATTTTGGTGATTTCTGTCACGCACACGGAATCCAGTTTGTCGTAGCCGACACCAAAGGACTGTGTGGGTGAGAGGAAAATGTCAACAATCTGACTGAATAGATTTGAACAAACAAAACAGAGGAACAAAACAGAGGATTTATTTTCAGACAGTTGTTCTGTGACTTTGGGGAGGAATTTGAGGTCTTGGACTGGGACGGCGAGACGCCTGAAACTGTGATTGTGCAAAACATCTCAAAGGTAGTATGACCCACTACAGCCTGTGGTTCCTGCAAGCTCCTTCTTAACAGTATTTTCTCCAAAAAACTGAAACCATCAATGTGGATTAATGGCAGGAGAATCCTGGAGTGGTGCTCTGCGCGGGTGATCACAGATTTTCAGACGATGCAATCGTTTCCTTCTCTGAGGTCCAGGGCATGACGGAGCTCAACAGCATCGGCCCCGTGAAAATCAAAAACCTGACTGAGAGTGAGTGAGTGTTTGTCATGGCTGCCACTTCTCAGATTATGCTGGAAGCTATCATTCCTCTCATCCTCAACAGGCCCTTACTCCTTCAGCATCGGCGACACTTCGGCCTTTTCTGAGTACAAATGTGGCGGCATGGCCACCGAGATTAAACAGCCTTTCACATTTGTAAGAAGTAACATTTCCAGCCAAATTAAACTCTGGGTGCTTTTTATTTATCAAAGGATGATCTGAGTTGCAGAAGCCGTTGAGTGACGCGCTGCTGGACCAGCAGCTGCTGATGATGAACGGATACGGAAAAATAACAAGGCACAGGACCCTGCACCTGGCTTTTCAGGCCCTGCACAGCTTCGTCGCGTCCCAACGGCGGCTCCCTCTCCCTCACTCTGACGTCAGTGCAGATGCAGAACACAGCAGCCAAGAGCGCTACAAACTATTAACGACAAAGTTTATCCATTCCTTGATGATTCCTCCTTTCACAGGCAGACGCTGACGCGCTGGTTGCCATGGTGAAAGAGCTAAATGCAGTTGCACGTCTGGAACAGCTGGATGAAATTGCTGTGAGGAGCCTGGCCTACACGGCCCGGGGTGACCTGGCCCCCGTGAATGCTTTCATCGGTGGGCTTGCAGCTCAGGAGGTTATCAAGGTGAGTCTCACGCCTGCAACATTAGCTCAGTCCTGTTGTTGCAGCATTTTGTTCTGCAGCTGCCTTTGTTTCCCTGCAGGCGTGCAGCAGAAAATTCACACCTCTGCAGCAGTGGCTCTATTTTGATGCACTCGAGTGCCTTCCTGAAAATGGGAATCAGAAGCCCGAGCGCTCAAGTTCAACGGTACGAGTTGATGTTGTTTCTAAAGGGATCACATTTTTGAAGCACGGTGCAACCACCCCTTGGTTAAACCTGACATTTTGCCTCCTCCCTGACAGAACGGGACGAGGTACGACGGGCAGACTGCTGTGTTTGGGTCTGCGTTCCAGGAGAAGCTTGCAGAGCAGAAGTATTTCCTGGTGAGGCCAGGTTTGGTGTTTCGTCCAACAGGGGGCGCCCTCTGCAACAGAATGCAGAAGCAAAGGCGCTTTGATCCTCTTTGGTGTTTGTGATGGCCCATGCAGGAAACGGCTGTGACTCAGGTGGCATTTCCTGCACTGACCCCTCAGTGTGCAGGGGCTGATGAACACTGCCAAACCCTTTCCCCTCTTTCCTTTAAACCTGTTGTTTTAACTGCTGCTAATGGTGTGTCAGGAAGCAAAACAGTGTGCAAGAGCAGATAAATAGTTGTGTCCTACAGTGAAAAACACAGATCTCATTTGCAATAGTCCTGAGATAAATTAGCTAATATTGTTGAGCTTTAATGCAGTTTTTTTTTTTATCTTTTTTCCCAGGTTGGGGCTGGTGCTATTGGCTGTGAGCTTCTTAAAAACTTTGCACTGATTGGACTCGGTGCTAGCAAAGACGGGCACATCACTGTGACGGACATGGACTTTATTGAAAAATCCAATCTGAACCGACAGTTCCTGTTCAGGTCTCAGGATATTGGGGTGAGAAGAGAACAGCTACCATCTTATAGTGCCTGTGGATGGAGAAAAAACAAACAACTTCAGAATCGAGCCACTAACGTATACTATTTCAATGTGAACCACACAGCGTCAATCATTTTGCTTTGTCTTCATGACCAGAAACCCAAATCAGAGATTGCTGCTAAAGTAGTGCGAGAGATGAACCCTCAGATGAACATCACTGCTCACCAGAACCGTCTGGACCCCAGCAGTGAAGACGTTTATGACTACCACTTCTTCATGGGACTCGATGGGGTGGCTGCAGCCCTCGATAACACAGAAGCCAGTCAGGGCACTTCCTCTATGCTATTATTGCACTAACTTCTCTTTTCCACAAGAATTATGTCATAGTATCGCAATTCTTCTTTTCTTTGTCTCTGTGGCCAAGGGGCCTACCTTGATGGACGCTGCGTCCTACACCGGAAACCAATGTTGGAAGGCGGCACGGAGGGAAGCAAGGGTCACACTCTGGTGGTGGTGCCTCACATGACCGAATCTTATGGGCGGGAAACAAAAAGTCCTACTAAAGCCATCCCACTGTGCACCCTGAAGAACTTCCCTTACCTCATAGAGCACACCCTGCAGGTACTTTCAGCCAAGCCTAAAGGCGGTGTATTTTTTTTTTGTGATTTTTTTTCAGTGAGTTCTAGCGTCCTGACTGTATGGATAAACTCTAGTCTCTGTTTAGCAGGATTGTGTTAGCCTCTACTAATTAGCAGTTAGCAGTGTGTAATAAATGATAGCTTAATTTATGTAGCACCTCAAAACCAGCCAACCAATAACAACTGGTCTAAATGCAGTGAGACACCTTGATAAAACAGCAGATAAACAGTGAGACACATCACGCGCCGCAATTTTCCTTACATCAATCCCACCTTGTCATTCTTTTTAGTGGGCCCGCGACCAGTTTGAAGGCCATTTTAAACAAAACCCTGAAAACATGAACCTCTTTCTCAGGTAAGCAGTCACTGATTTCTGTTTTTCTGAGAAATGACCCTTCACTACTGAGACCTCAAGGTTTCTTCCTGCTAAAATGGACTTTTTCCTTGCCACCGTGCTTAGCTGGTTTAGGCTCTGGGTTTCTGCTTCTGTAAAGCACCTAGAGACAGTTTTGCTTGTTAAAGGTCCTATATAAATAAATACGTAAATTGAATTGAAATTGACCCTCACCAGTCCTCCAGGGCGTAATGGCTGCTGCTTGTTAAGTTTAAAGTGCTCCTCCGGTCTCTTACAAACCTTCCTGCCAACCCACAAAAACTAATGAAGTGCTGCAAGCCAGTTATTTGTTTCATAAACAGGAAAACGTGGGGCGCTCTTCAGCAGCTAGCTTGTCACGAAGCGAGAAAAACCTACCAAAGCCTGCAGCACCTCGGCATTTCAAACAGACTGAAAAGACTGGGATTAGCATTACTAATGCACCTAATTTTAATGTAACAACACACGAGTGACTGAGCCCTCCTAATCCAGCCACATTTTCGGATGATACCTCTGTTTATTTGAGAGAGATTTGATCAATCCCTCTCATTCTCATTGTGACGCTCTTACAGTCTTTCTGGCCCCGTGAGACGGCAGCAGAAACCATGACTACTTCAGAAATGGCCAACATTGCTCCAGTTATTTTCCCCTGGTGTTTTGAAATAACAGCTCTGTGGTGTAATTCCTGGACTTATTTTATGAGGCATTCCAGCTGCCCGCCACCGGCCAGCGAGTTTCAGTCTGTTGTTGTGGAAGGAGATTGTGGAAAAGGCTGGTCACAGTTTGTTGTGTTGCACTCACACCCATGTGGCTCCGTGCAGAGCCATGACTCCAAACATTCTTGTTTAGACAGGTAAAGGTGAAACCACGTGGAATGGAAACATGAGCTGTCAGATGATGCATGAGAAATGTCCGGACCTGTAGCATTGTGTTGCATTTACCAGCAGACAAGCTTACTAAACTGTCTTTCTGTTAGTCCATAGTCAGTGGAATAACCCTGAGTTGCTAATATTATGAAATATTCCAGGACTTTCCATGTTTGTATCCTCCTGATTCAGCTCTTATGACCAAAACAATATTACTGATGATGGATCATTGGATGATACCTATTTTCTTACAGTGATGCAGAGTTTGTGGACAGGACTCTAAGCCACGGAGACGCTGAGGCCCTGGAGGTCCTTGAGAGTGTGTGGAACTGCCTGGAGGACATGAAAGCAGGAGGCAAACGTCCAGCGAGCTGGGAGGACTGTGTGACCTGGGCCCGCCGTGAGTGGGAGACGCTGTACAACAATGAAATCTGCCAGCTGCTGCACTATTTTCCTCCTGACATGGTAAACCACCATCACTGCACAGCTGTGGGGATTCACAGACACAGGGGGGCGCTGTTGTGTCAGTCAGATTTTTGCATTCCAATCAATTAACTCTTTGCTCCAACCTGGTATTGCTCTCCGTGAAGTAATGCATGCCCATATTCTCACTGGGCTCGGAAGCTGTGCTACGCCAGGCTGAAATCTGAACCAGCGAAGGCTGGTGTTGATAATATGTTTGAACACCTCTGAGGATTTGTAATCTGCCGAAGTATGCAGACAGAGTGATGTCACATGTTGTTGTCACACCTTGAGGGGCACGGATCAGTGTCAACCCAAACAGACCCTCACTAAAGCCAAAGTCCAGCCTGGCAACATCAACCGAGTTGATGGAACTGCTCTAGCCAGAATGATTTTATTCCATCTATTCTTTATTGCATTTACAAATAGGGCATTACATAAATGCCATTACACAACCTTTACATTTCTGTGTTTCATGCTTAATAAATGTGCGTGTTCTAATATTTACTATGGTGGCAGTTATGATCATTATGTTTTACTTCCTACTTTCCCCTTTATTGTTCTGTTTGTCCCAGTCACCTGTGTGTTGGGTTGTCATTGTCTTCTCGGAAAGTCACTTTCAACCACAACCTTTCTGGGGGGAAGATGATAAGGCCGGCGGTATGGCGGTTAGCAAACCAAACACACAGCGCAGCATGACAGATAACAGCTTCTTTGATTGGTGTGACTCTGCATTGAACTAAATGGGTGCTGTCCATATTGGCACCTTCAGCAATGCTTGGAGCTGAACCAGCGGCGTTGTGGGAGCCTCTTTTGTCCCTGAATCCTTCAGAGATATTAGGGGACTAAATTATAAAGAACTTATGCTGTGTGTCTGTGGCATTTCACACATGCTAACTTTTAAAGTAAAACAGTTTGATGAGGTCAAAAGAAACCCTCCAGTATTAAAAATGAATCAGGAAAAAAAAAGATCAATCTGGATTTTTTTTTTCCTCCCAGCTCGTACTAACCGCTCACACAAACTTTAGCCTGTTTTGACTTTTTGCTGTGTTTTGAGTGTGACCACCGGGTCCTTTAATCTTTAATGTAGCCTAATTGTGAAAAGGGGAACGTTGCTGATGCCTTTTGGCTTCCTTGCTGTGAAAAGAGTCACCAGCAGGTAGGAGAGGCTCTCTTCACAGCACATTGGCCATTTGGTCACATCAGTGGCCCCCGGCCCCTTTGTTCCTTTATCAGACATACAAGTTGTGTTGTCTCCACTCAGCTGATAACAACGTTAGCCTGACAGGGCTGTCCCCACGTTCCTTTTTGTAGTGTGCAGTAAAATGTTGGCTGGGTTTGTCCTGTTGAAAATAAAATATCAATGTTTGTGCTCCTCACAAGGTGACTGATACTGGTTTGCCCTTCTGGTCTGACACCAAGAGATGCCCTCACCCGCTGACCTTTAACCCAGACAACGTGAGTAGTGCAATTCCACCATCCTGGCACGCTCCCCAAACTCAGCAGACAGGAAGGACACAAACATTCTCCACCGTTTGGTGATGACCACACGCATTCTTCCTTTATCTGAGCCAAAGATTGTTCTTCCTCACGCTGGCCGTAAACCTTATCTGAGCTGCGAATGCCACTTAAATCACAAAACAAATTATTTTACATTTCCCTCCCTCTATTTACATTCGCCAGTCTCCACACTGTCAGCATTGTGTTTGATCTTCACCTCAGATTGAAATAACTCATTTGTTCCTCATCTGTCTGTACCAAATCTTTCCTGAAAGACGACCCTGAAGTACAAATGCTGGGAGCAGACAGTTGAAAGAGTGTTTAAAAGTGCAGTTTTTAAACACTTCTGAAGGCCTGTAGATGATTAATCATCTGTTTTAGACAACCCATATGGATTACGTGGTGGCAGCTGCTAATCTGTACGCACAAAGCTATGGACTCAAAGAGACGGGAGACCGCGTTTCTATCAGACAAATCTTAGATCACCTTGCCGTGCCACCCTTCGCCCCCAAATCCTCTGCGAGGATTCATCTCACCGATGAGGAGATGGAGAAGGAAAAAGAATGTGACGATTCCGGTGAGTCGCCCGTGGCTGTTTGTTAATTCGTTGTCAACCTCATTTCATTTTAGTCCAAAGTTTTTCTCCTTTCCGTGCGTTTGCTCCAGAGAAAGCCCGACTTGCGGAGCTGAAAGAGCGGTTGTCTTCGCCGTCTGCGAGAGCCTCGGCCCAGCAGATGTACCCCACTGACTTTGAGAAGGTAAAGCAAGTGTGCTGGGAGACATCTGCTGCACACGCTGCAGAAACCACAGACAGACTGGCGGCTCAGGGTTAGCAGGGAGCTGCGCTCGGATCTATCAGCGCTTTCAGAACAGGTCACCCCCCCATCTGTGGTTCCTCAGTGACCCGAATCTGTGCGCCTCCATCTGGATCCAAGAACTCCAAGAAGAATTGACTGTTCATACTCGGTGGGGTCAGGATGTACGTTTTACAGGTTTAGATCCTGTTTATTTCAAATTTTAAAAAGGGTGGTGTTAAATAGGGTTGCAAAATTCCGGGGTTGGAAAGTTGGAAACTTTCTATTGGAGTTTTGGGAAAATTAATAGGAATTCTAAGGGAATTTATAATCACTCTATTTACCTGGTCATATAACTTTATTTTAGTTTATGATATTTTTACTATTAAGCCATATAAATTGACAGCAACAAAACCCTGAACATTTTCAATATTCCCAAGCTAAAATTCCCACGTGAGTTTTTTGGTGAGATGAAAATTAGTTTAGAATTAATTTTATAAGTTTCAGTTTCCCATTTCTGCATGGGGTTCCTGATGAGGTCCTGACAGTTTATGAGGGTGCACATCTCACGTGTCATCAAAAAAATGAAGCACCGCTCAGAATTTTATCGGCTGTTGTTCTTGGAAAGTCCGACACATCAGCAGTGTGTCATTAGCTGCCCAGCTAGGAGTGAAAGTGGAACACAGTGGGGAGTTTTCTCTTCAGCCACATCATGAGTCAGAAATATCAGCGGTGTGGACATTTACGAGACAGACGCATCACAATTCAGTCCTTCTGCCCGATGATGGGGAGATGTGTCGCAGCGTACGGACGCCTGACCTGCAGAACATTTGGATGGGAGAGCCGACATTAATGCTCTGACACTGATGTGGTTGAAAAGGGCAGTTAGCTGACCATCTGAACGAGGTCCAGCTAAAATGTTCACTGACTCCGGTGGAGCCAAAACCAAGTTTGAATGAGGTAAACCGTGTGCATATCTCATTTCATAAACCCTCAAAGCCCTCCATCTCCCCCCCCCCCACCATCATTTGAGCCCCTTCACGACATCGTGATGTGGATGGCTGGAATGTGCGTAGGAGGGTTTGAGGTGCATCAGGTTGCTGGCTGGAGGCTTCCCCGCAGCCCCTACAGCCATGTCTGTGTGACAGTCGCCATCCGAAGCCTTTGTTGTGCCACAGGAGCGGAGGCATGACCTCACCGGCTGTGTCCATCATCTGATTTAGGCTGCGCTCTGGAGAGGTGACACATATTCCAGTTCAAAGCAGAAAGCAGCATCTGTCACTATCATGTAGCATGGACACGAAGCACGTAGGCATTTTCGACTGTGTCAAGTTTGGCATTAACTATCTAATGTAGCGTTTGTCTCCTATGTGACATAGGACGATGACTACAACTTTCACATGGACTACATTGTTGCTGCTTCCAACCTGAGAGCGGAAAACTACGAGATTGCCCCAGCCGATCGCCACAAGGTGATCACTTTTACGCACGCACCACATCAAATACCCGTACGCTGTTGTCATCAAAGAGGTACAGGTGAGGTGAGAAGCAGAAAAGCAGAGTGGAGGCGTTCCTTCTGCCCTTGGGTCATGCTTTTAGTCTTTTCTGCACGCACCTGCCCCGAAGCCACAAAAACAGCCCCCTCCTCCCTATTGTTGCTGGCGCAGAACTAATCACAGCACTTTACCTGTCGCCTGGGAGGTGACACCTGAGCCAGCTCCTGTAGCGGCCACACACACACACACAGGGCCAATAAACCGAGGATTTGGGCGCAGGGGGGTGGGGTGGGGGGGTACTGCTGAGTGAAGGGGGACAAAAGAGGGTGATCCTTGTGCAAGCAATGCTGAGACTGCCGCATGTTAGATATATGCATGGATCTATTAATGAGAGTCACTGTTGCTGTGTGGATTTTCCCATTGTTGCTACTTTGCTGCAGTGAATATCTTTAACCACAGAAGAGCTTTTTAGTATTATCAATCTCTCAGACTTGTATAATTAATCCATTAAAACATGCAAAGATTATGCTCAATCCTCTTCCAGTCACTCAACAATATACTATAATATCACATCAACTAATACTGTATTTCTAATTTGCTTAACATATGTCTAAACGGACTATTTTAAACTGCTGGTATTTAGTAAAAACACCATATGCTGGCATGCTAACATTAGCCTTTCTGCCTGGTTCACAGAGTAAGCTCATCGCTGGACAGATCATCCCAGCCATCGCCACCACCACTGCTGCAGTGGCAGGCCTGATGTGCCTGGAGCTGTATAAACTGGTGCAGGGTCACCAGGACATCAGCTCTTACTGTACGTCTTATTTCACCCTGAGCAGCCAGTACTTTGTTTGGTCACGACCAATGAGAGCAAAGAGATTCATGGTGAGTTCAGCTCGGTGCACCCGACACACAGGACACTTTGCACGCCCCGTCAGGCTAATACTGTATGTGAACTCACAATTGAAACCTCCTTTTGAAATAAATCTGCCTCTTTCTCTATCTTTGGAGAGCATTAAGTCATGAATGAGTGCTCTCAGAATGAAACCGCCATCAACTATCATTCTTTCTGCACATAAGCCAAGTCTTTAGCTGGTGTAATCCCCGGGGTATTTCAGTGTGAGTTAGGGCACAAATGCGCATATGTCTGCATCTTTGTTTGCAGGAATTAAGTGAATTCGGGGCACCTGTAATTCAAAGCACAAGGACAGGAGCTCATGCTCTAAAGACAGACTTGTTTTAACACTAAATCCACCTGAACCTTTGAGGCTGTCAGAGCAGATTTGCGAGGTCACACTCAGATCTTTGTGCCCTATCAGCCAAGCTTTGAAACGTAAACACAAACTGGCTACTTGCCAGATTCAAATACAAGGTTATATTTCAGGTCAGGAGTGGATTTCCAAACGGCAAATCAAAGAAGATATTTGCCTGCTTTTTTTTTTTCTTTTTTTTTTTTTTTTTTTTTGCAGATTTGGCAACATAAAGGAACATAAAGGAGGTCTTTGCTGGAGAAACACCCATCTGTTGTTTATAAGGACAGAAGAGTAGAAATAGAAATAGAAATTCTTTTACTTAGCTTCATTCTTTTACTTCAGGGAAAGAACCGGGACATGAATTTAATGTCTTTTCTAAGATTTAACTATCAGGCTTGAAGGTTTGGTCACCTGAAGACAGAGCGTGAGTTCAGCGCTATCGTGCAGAGCGCCGAGTCCCCTGACAGACAGGGGTCACCGGGGGTCGGTAACTGTGTCCTCTGAGACGTGAGGGTGCACCGACAGGGAGCTGTGAGACAGTGGAGGTCTGGTTTCGGCTTTGGTTACAGGCAGAAACGCTGCAGCTGCGTTAAAGGCTAATGGGTTGCAGTTGCAGGAGGCAGCTGGGCCGTTCTGTGCTGTTTTGAAGTCCCAGAAATGCCCTTTTCCTGACACACAGAGGCGCAGGTCAGTTCTCGCAGTTCCTAGAGGAAGAGCGAGAATCCACTTTATGTTTCATTCCGACTGCGGTACAGTGACCATAGGATTACCCAAGTAGATTGGAACTTTGGACACACTCAGTAATTGATTGCGGTATCCTGTTCAGAGGTCACGTCGTTAAGATGTCTGGACCATTTTAGAGGGCCGGGCTGTCATATGACTTCCCAGACTCATCAGCCCTGCAGAGACGGGACAGCACCAGAAGGACAAGGCTCGTCTGGGGTTAAGGGTCGGTGTTTGCGAGGTTGTGAACAACTCTTTGCCGAACATCGCAGAGCCCCACAGGGTGGACGTACAAAACAGAGGTGGGATAGATGGTCGGCTGCCAAAGCTGCAGCCGCTTGAGTGGGATGAGATCCCGCTTGCGCCAAAGAAAACATTTCACTGTTTAGTCTTCCTGGTGTAAATTTGTCTGTGGCACCTTGTAGAAAACCCTGTTTTATCTGAGGTTATCTCCTTCTTTTCCAACCACATTTCTGTTTCAACTTTTGCGGTTTAAATGAGATCAGTATCATATTATAGAGGCACAGCATGATGACAGTGAGGAGTTGTTGAGCTGCAGGAGCACAAAGTTTCTACTGCACACACCCAGACCTCCATGTTGGCCCCGAAAACATTCTGATGCAGAAAATGCCCCCCTGGGTGTCATTATATCATTCTCACACATGTGGGGAGGGGGGACATCTCTGTATGTCTCATCACATTAACGGATCGTTGGAGACACATTCTAGTGTTAAACAACATGTTTAAATAGGTTGCACCAGTGGAAACACAATACTGGGAGTGATGTGGACCATTCCATAGGTTTCTTTAGGTTAATTGCACATGTGGAAACGTGGAAAGATAAAAGATGCCATGAAATTAAAGATGCCATGAATAGAACACTAATGAATGGGACAAAGTCAACACAAAAGGTTTTAAATAGAATCTAAGAGCCAGTAATTGCAGTATCAAAAGAATACGGCCGTATCTCCCTAATCTCTCTGAGATGGCGGAGGGTTTTATTAGCCAGCCTTTGAGGCGGCTGCAGACGTGCAGCTGTTGAATATCTCTGATCAGACATGCAGTATCAAGAGCTCCGTTTACTTGTGAAATGACTCGATCTGCTCTGCTCATGGGATCAGTCCCAGTTCACTGATATCAAGTAACAACACTCACAGCTCCCCGTTCTATGTTCACCGCACCGTCACGCCGCCGCCAGATGTTTTGAATGCAACCTGAGCAAAATGAACATGTGAGATCTTTGCAAAAGGTGTTTTGTAAGTGGACGATTACTCAGACGTTCAACACCGCTCCTCCACACCAACCGCCACCACCGCTGCCAAAGACTGTTGCTTTAAAGCAGCTCTTTCCCAAAATAGGAAGTCCCTCAGGCTTTCCCCTGCCGCTGCTGTCCTCTGTATGAAACCAGAAATATGTAAACACAGAGAGGCCGTCCTTGTCTGAGCGATACTGCAGCCCTTTGCTATCGTTTTTCACCGTGTGTTTATGTTTTTTCTGTCAGGGGGCCGAGGCCGATGGCTTTTCCAAACAAGCCTGCCTGGCTCGTGCAGCAAAAAAAAAAAAAAAAGTAAAGAAATAAATCTCTTAAGTGCTTAGAAACATTTGTACAAATACGCTGCGATGGCAGCTTTCTCCACAGTTACACAGCTACATCTCAGCAGTTTTCACAGGATTTATACGAGCACATGAACTTCTGCTCCCCAGAGAAGACCCTCGCAAAAAAAAGCAAGACAGACTGCCAGGATTAGTCCCTGACCTTTAATAACAGATTAATTATATTGTTAATATCATTGCTGTGACTCACAGAAATATATCAACACATATATTTTTGTGTCTTCCATTGATTTGGTTGCTATAAACAGCAATCAGACACCGTCAAGTAGACAGTATAAATGTAGCACGGCAGCAGCAGCAAATATAATTATATTTACTAGTATCAGATGGCCTGTTCAGGATGGATGATTTAGGACATTTTTTAGCAGGTGTAGCAAAACTGGAGTAAGGAAAATGCTAAGGGCTTAATGAGTTAATTAACCATGTGTTGAAATCAGTCAAACCAGCTTTCAGCCGTTCATTTTCATCGTTTTTCTGCTTTTAGCTGAATTATCTGGGCTACAGTAGTTGGCCTCAGGCTGAGTACAGTCAAGAACCGCAGGTCAAAGAAGTCCTGTCAGGTATAATTCCTCCGCCATTGTGAGCAGTATTATCTTGTCTTTTCCCCGACTCTCTGGCTGCCTGTTGGTTTTGTACCATGAAAATTCTCCCTCTTCCGTGTCGGTGAACACTTCCT
Source organism: Pao palembangensis (assembly GCA_015343265.1). NCBI lineage: Eukaryota > Metazoa > Chordata > Actinopteri > Tetraodontiformes > Tetraodontidae > Pao > Pao palembangensis. Next base: position 7,005,192 of record CM027087.1, on the reverse strand, counting down.
CCACCCTGGTTTTAACTTTGTGCCCTTTCACGCTCCCTCGTTGCTCCGCTACCTCCAGCTCGGCCTTTCAGTCACTAATTGAATAAGCAGTGTTGGAGGCAGGTCTCCTGCCACTCCGAGGTCAGCGCTCACACTGGCTCTTTGTTGATTGCCTGCAGAAATGAAGGCTATTTCCTGTCGTCACAGGAAGCCGTGTATTGAAACCAGATTTCCCAGGAAGCACCATGTGATGTCACTGGTGCAAGCAGGACTTTTATGTTCATCCCCAGTTTTCCCAGTCTGCTTACTTGATCAGAATCAGAATCAGAATCAGAAAGGGTTTATTGCTACTGTCAGTGAACAGAATTCACAGACTAGGAACTTGCTTCGGCGTAAGGTGCAACATAAAACACGAATAGAATCTAAAATATAGTCTCTCAAATAAATACACAAAATCAGAACAGTGCAACTGTAGTGCAAATGTTAAAGTGTCAGTGACAAGGCGGTCAAGTGTTCATAAGTCCAACGGCAGATGGAAAAAACTGTTCTTGTGGCGTGAGGTTCTGGTTTGAATGGACCGTAACCTTCTGCCCGAAGGGAGCGGCTCAAAGAGTTCATGTCCAGGGTGAGAAGGGTCAGCTGCTATCCGACCTGCTCGTCCCCGAGTCCTGGAGACGTACAGGTCCTGGAGAGATGGGAGGCTGCAGCCACACATACTTTGTTGGTGGCTGTTTGTCCCAGACTGGACAATCTGCAGCCATTTGATATGCGGTTCGAGCGCGTATGTGTATAATTACTGGTCACACATCTGTCTCACAAACATCGGCCCTGCAGAGAGAGAGAGAACAATAAGGAGGAAGACTTGCCTCACATGTGGTCGAATCAGTGTTTCTTGGAACGGCACCAGTAAAGAATAAAAGGTGAACCTGATCCACAGTCCTCAGCGCTCTTCTGGGAGCAGCGGCGTGGAGCCACATTGTGCAGCGTGTAACTTAAGCCCCAGGCCTGAACAGTGCTCACGGGCTAATGACTAATCTGTGATCACCGTAGACAGCTTGTGCCTTCTGCTGTGTTCCAGGAGGTCTCTTTATTGGCGCTATTGTGTGGCTGACCTGTGTTTTGAAGTAATTTTTCTGTGTGCAGGGAAAACGTAGTTGTGTGGGAAGGAAAGAGAACATTTTAGAAAAACTGTACAAATGCTTGTAAGAAGTTAGCGAGCCAGCCAGGAGTCGAACCTGGAATCTTCTGATCCGTAGTCAGACGCGTTATCCATTGCGCCACTGGCCCACAGAGACTGCGGTGCGGCCCCTAGTAGACCACTGAAGTAAGTGCAAATTCTATGAGGCCTATGTGTAAGCCAGCCAGAGCTCAGAATGAATTCAAATATGCAAGAATATAAACTGTTATTCTGTTCATGAGTATTAGGTGTACAGCAAATATATTTTTAGAAACTAAAGATACACAGGGCTGAATTATTAACTGTTCTCCATCAGTGCAGTTTCAATTGGCCCCACCGTGTGATCACTGCTCCATGACAGCCACGTAACTGCTGCCAAAAAAAATTCCACCTATCAATACCTTCCACCGGAGCCCGACGCATTCCAGACTGTATTTCACCACACAACTAAACAGCGTTTTCATTGATTAAAAACACACTGAATCAATGCAACAAGCAGGGATTAAGTAACAGCGAGTGTCCATTTGTGTTGTAAAACGGGTACATGTCCCCAGCGGAGAGGAATATCCAGGTTATTTCCAACGCCGTTACTGTGAAAACGATCCTCGTCCTGGACGCAGACACGCTCATGAACACACGCTGTAAACATTACAATCCAGTATTTCCCTCCAGCACCCTCAGGGGCGTCACTCTGCAGCATCTGGATGATGATTCTGGGCTTTGGAACTCTGCAGCTCGGCCTGCGAGACATTTGCCCTCCACGTGTCCGCGCAGGCTCCAGCATGCCAGCGGCCCATTTGTAGGAGAAGCTTCTTATTGACTCAGCCCTTATTCTGGGGGTCATTTTCAGTCAAGTAGGGTGCTGTTATCTTCTCATTTGAAAGACAATCACATTGAGATTCTGTTTGTTGTTTTCCACGTCAATGGCAGCCTTTCAAAAGGAACGAGTAGCTTTTAGCCCGCACGTCACACACTTTGCTGAGAGGAAGCCGCAGCATCGGGGGCTGCTCCTCCACCCTGCACCAGTAGCAGTCCAGGAGCCTTTGTGTCAGACTGGAAAAAAAGTGATAGATAGCTGAGTGACACAAGGTCAAATATCAATACTGAACCAACGTACTACTCATTCAACCTCAGTCCACTGAATCGCCTGCTTCACCTTTAATATCTTTCCTTTTTTGATGTCTGAGCAGTCAGACAGCCCTTCGCTGGTGTGAACAGTTGGAGGTCTCAGCCATCTGTTTCTTCTTTTCGGCCCACAGGGGGCACGGATCAATAGCGATCAGGTAGCATCTGACACTCCCAATTCCACAATAGGGGAATTTTACATGACAGAGGAGTTGTTGTTCTGGAAGACGAGTCAGGATAGAAACAGAACTGTCATATCAGACTTGATTTACACGCTCTCCCAGCTCTGCAGTGTGGAGGAGGGAGAAAGGACACAGAGAAATCTAGTTGAAAGTAGCAGCGAGATTCATCTGTTGCAGGATCACATTTAAACTGCTGAGCTTTCATTTTCCAGGAGAAATCTGCGGGACTTTCCGATGATTTACAGCTGCGAGCTTTCATCCGTCCGTGTTCGGCGTGCGCAGATCTCCAGGTCCGTGTGACGTAAAGGAAAGTCCATTAATGCTGGCTGGATGATGAGGAAATTGATCCTCCACGTTTGTTCCCCTCAGAGGCAGTGGCTGAACTGGGCCGCAAAGATTTGCGCTTTAAAAAAACAGAGAAAAGTGTAGACTATAGATTATTTACAGTCCTAAAAATGTTTTTACTGCTGGGATTCTGGCCGGGAGCCATCTGGCTGTGGGGAGGAGGACGTATCGAGGTTTTCTTCCTGTCTCTGAAAATCTCTCCATTGTCTTCAAGGGTCAAAACTCCCGTTAAGATTGCACGCCACACGCACCGACCTGTGCACGAGCAACAGTCTTGAAGGGGCTCAACTGGACTTAATCGCCATCCTTATCAGAACTTCCTCTGCCTCGCTGCGTTCCCATGCCCTCACGCATATCTGCAGTCAGACAGATATTTTTAGACTCCATTTGCAGCACTTCTTATCATAATTCATTTTTTATTTTGATAGTATTTAAAACATGATTATTTTTTTTTTAAAATAACACTGTAGGCTTTAACATTTGCTCAGAATGTGACGTTTCTGATCTGCACTCAGTTTTAATCTTTGACAAAGTCGATTTATTGGACATTCTTGGACTTTGACTCACTGGAGATTGAAATTTGCCAAAATAAAATAAAGGGCAGATTCTTCTGGAAATCTGCGACATGGACGCTCAGCTGAGGTAAAAACAAAGACTTTGTAAATGTGCGAGATCAAGCGAGATTAATTTACTGTTTTTCCTGGAGCTTCTTGTTTACATCCTGGAGGAGCAAAGGGAGCTCTGCAACAAGAAGCAGCCTGATGTTTTGATGAGTCGCGTTGAGGCCACGCCATGATGGACAGATCTCCTGTAGTTATCAGATTTTTGAAGTGATCATGTTAAAGGTACAATGTGAAGTGCTTTACCACGGACAACAAACATGAGCAAATATAAAAGACAGCAGCATGTGTATTTTTCTAAAGTCTGAGTCCTACATTAGTCTCTATGTAATACTCCGAGAGAAATCTAATAAATAAAGTGCCATGAAACATGAAAATCAGGGTTACCGGATTATTGCATTTCTGAAGTGCGTCAGAACTGATTATTACTCCCACTTATCGGATTTTTAGCGTTAGGTGATGCTTGCAACAATTTCCATTCCCAGAAAAGTGTGTCCAGTCGCCGCGGCGGCATTTAAAAACAAACATTATAAAAAATGGTGCTGCTAAATGGGCTCAGATGGACAAAATGGATTTCCCATTTAGGTAATGGGAGAAGGAACGAGAAGCAGTTGAAGTCGTTGAAATGTCATTATTCCCTTTATTGTTCTGGAAAGAGCAGCTATGTCATGTTTATGGGGAAGTTCAAAGCGTCGTTTATAACGCAGAGTGCGATGTGTTGACGTTGCAAGAGCGATCTGGCCGGGCTCCAACCACAGGCAGCGCAAACCTGACTGTGCCCTGCGCTACAGCTTTAATACACTCGAGCCCGTGAAGTGGCCGTTCGTCTCCTCCTCATCTTGTGAAGTCGTACTCAGTCAGAGAGAAAGCTGACGTCCGTCTCTGCTGTGTGTCTGTGTGGATCCTGCAGATTCCACCTCAGTCATTAAATGCAGGTTCCGACCCGAAGAGCCCGGCGGTTGGGCTTTTACCTCGTTCTTCTGGTTTATATCTACTAAAACTGCTTTCTGTCCGGATTTCATACAGTATGTATGGATTTATATTATTTAAGCACAGATCATGCAGGAGTCTGAACTTGATGGTGTTTGAAACCTGCGGTGGTTTATTCGCTATGAGGAACCAGCTGACCCACAAACCACAACAAAAGGTTGACTAGCCAGTTCAATTCTTCTTATACAGTAAAAAAAAAAAAAAAAAAAAAAAGCAGCATTTCGTTTGTTTAGGGAGCGTCACTGTGATTTGTTTTAAAGTCCATCGAAAATGTTCCCCTTGACTTCAGCATCAGATAAATATGCAGATGATTGCCGGGTTCCACGCTGCTAATTGGCTTTCAGTCGTGCCGCGGGCAGGAAACAACTTTCTTCTGTCTCTGCATAGATAACAGTTTCATTAGAGCCATTTTCATGGAGGTGATCCAGGACAAAAAGCAAACTGTAGTTGTTCTGGTGAGGAATGATTTCTAATTGTTTCCAGCTGTCGTTTTCTTTCCAGCATTCTTGGTTGTTTTCTTCTTCTTCCCCCCATCCTTCGAATAGCTGACACCACCCCCAGGCGGGGAACAATGTGCTGTTTGATCAGTGTCACAAACCGGGTCAGTCTTTGGCAAAAAGGGTGTCCACACATGACATAAGAGTACAAAAATAAGTTTTATTAATAAATGGTTTAAACTTAAATCAGCAAAGCCATAGTAAACGTAATCAAAGTTAAAACAACCTGTGCCATGCAGGCGTAACCTTCCTGATTAAGCGGTGTTCATGTTACCACACTGGAAGCAGGCAAAAAGAAAAGAGGCAGGGGCAGAATTCCCTTAAATACCCTGCACACCTACACCCACAGGTGAGACTAACTGGGCTGACGACCTGCCCACACCTTCCAGCCAAGAAGTGAGTCAGCCTGTCAGCAGGCCCAAGGCAGGCAGGACGGCACAACCAGCTTCAGGTTCCACAGGTGTGTTACAGATATGAGGGAGGACAGAGGCGAGCGGGCCAACGCAGCACGCTAAAAACTACTGCATGGAGAAGAGGCCGGTGAAGGTCATCAGCAGCCAGTTGGTCTTTTCAACATTTCTACATTACACGTTGCACTTTTGGCTCAACCTCCCATTAATAGAAGGTTTCATGCTGTACCGATAATCTGATCCAGAGAAACAATAAAGAAGGCCACATGACCAGGGGTTGAGACGTGCAAACAAGATCTGATTTGTCCCATGTTGCCCCAAAAGGTTCCAGACACCTTGTTGCAATTAGGCAGAATTCTGCCTCGAGTATATCTCCATAAACCAAAAAGAAAAAAAAAACCTGCAAGAGGAGGGAGTTTGGAGGGCTCATCCAAAAGTTCCCCTTGGCCGCTCAAGCAGAGATAATTGGACCCAGGTTTAGCCGGGCTTTTTCTTATTCACCTCTCGGGCCAAGTTTTGATATCTAGCCTCAGACTGCGCCTGTGCAGACACGGTCACCTGACACTGTGCCATAATTTGAATGTTTCGGGTTTTTCTTGTCTTGGGTTTTTTGCCTGCTCACCTTATTTCAGGTGAACAACAGGAACAGCAGCATTTGGCTGGGGCTGAATGTCAGGCGATGAAATACTCCAGAGGTCAAAGGTTGACCACCAGACTAATGAAGTGCAGCATGCATGTCAGTGTTGCAGCACAGGGATGATAGAAAGGCTTGAATATCAGGGACACAGAGACTTGTAGAAAGTAAAGAGTAATTACAATTATTATGATTATGTAGCTGTTGAAGCACAACAGGAAAAGCAAAAGTGAGCTTCTAAATTAAGGTGACCACATGAAGCATTTACGCAGGTACAAAGTGTTGCTTAGTTACATCCTCGCATGAGTTCTGCAGGATTATTTTACTACGTGTGTGTGTGTGTGTGTGTGTTTTTTCATGTGTTGAAACAATTATAAGACATTGATATTGGGAAGGAAGCCTCAAAGGTGGACTCTTGAAGAAAGGCATGAGTCACATCACCATATGAGGAAGAACCTTCTTGACCTCGCCGCCGGTTGTTGGGGTCTCTGCCTCAACTTTCCGGCGGCTGCTGATCGGCCTCAGCTGCCCTCTCAACACGGTGATGAAAACTCCAGTCCCCCTGTCGGCGTCTCCGCAAGACTCGCAGCAACGAGTGCATCATCCGTCTGTGTGTGTGTGTGTGACGTGTCTTTCGACAGGTCGCAGGGAAGGAATACACCCTGTGGGATGACTTCCTAGTGGAGGGCAGACACAGCGGTCAGCAGGAAATGACCTTGGGAGATCTGTTCCTTTACATCAAGGTACGGCCTACACACACACACACACACACACACACACACACACACACAAACACACACAAACTGTATTCGCCTGTGCTGCTGCTGGATGCATATTTTATGCATGGCTCGCCTTCCTCTGATGCACACAGTGCTCTTTGTTAATAGGAGTGACCACTTTACACCCAACATCCACCACTTCTGTACTGCGTTCTTCTGTGTGTTGTGTAACATCGCTGTTCTCCCAACGGCCTCAATAGTTTAGTGGGTGTGTGTGTCCTGGTCTCCTCTTTTCTTCCCCTCCACATACAATACAGTGTTTTGACAGGGTTTTTTGTTTTTTGTTTTTTTTTTTTTTAGCCTAGCCAGATTATTGCTTCTTCCTGTCAGGAAGAAGAAGAAGAAAAATGTCCTTTGTGTTTTGCTAAATAGTTGACCTGAAAAGAAGTAACTGGAAATAAAAAATATTTATATTATAAGAAGATAGAAGATTAGTGACAGAGAAAGGAGAGTTCACAGTTATGAAAAGTATTACATTTAATGAGAATAACAATAAAAATGCAAATGCGACATATATAGTACATCCAAGGATCTGACGAACTTTATTGTCATACCTGTGTGCGCACATTTGAGATGGTACAAAATATTGCACTCAGGTCACGGCTGTAACCCATTTATAACCCAGCTCAGAGCAATTACAAGTAAAAAGAATCTGATTTGTTTTTCCTGCTGTTTGTAAATAAATAAGTGATTTTTTTTTTGCCCATGTGTTTTCAAATAGATAATCATGATTTGTGGGGGCCTCCATGAGCTCAGCCTTGGAATGTTTTTTTTCTTCTGTGTTTCATGTTCACACACAGTCTCCTTGCATATCATGAGAGCTTCTCTTTCCCTCGGTTTTGTGTAGGAACGCTACGGCCTGTCCGTGTGCGGCCTTTTCTACGGACCGAGCGGGTTGTACGCCGGCCAGGAGGAGCGGCTCAAACAGAGGTACATCCGTCTCGCCTGCTGACACACGCACGCATGTACGCACCACTGAGCGCTTGACGGATGAGGACGCTCCTGCTCGGGTGTCCCCGTGTTTGTTTGGGAGGGTTAAACAGTTAAATTAGACATTAATATCCTGCAGCTGAAAAGCAGCACACTGAAGACGTGCTTGTTGCTGCAGCGTATCAAAGGCGTGTTATTGAGCCTCGGGGTGTTTGAAATGAATCAGATCCTTATAAAAGCCTCAACACAACTGCTAGTTGGAAATGAATAAACATGCTTTGGCCCAGACAGATGCCAAGCATCGTGCCTTCGCTTGTTTTGATTCTTTTCCTTAAATCCTGCAGCGAGCTCTTTAAAATGAATCGTGCTTTTGAAGCCGACTGCGAGCGTTTGGGACGCTGGAGTCTCCTGGGAGCAGCCTGCTGTTTGGTGTTAGATTAGGCTGAGTGCTGGCCATGTGGACGGCAGGCCGCCCATGACAAATGCCCTCTCCAGAGCCGACTTCCTGTGCAGTCCCCCTGCACCAGGCTTCCTGCCGTGGGCCAGTGAAGGGGGAACTCTGTGCTTTACAATACAGATGAGACAGGAATCGTTTGTGTCTCACTGTTCCCAATAAAAGCGTTTTGGGCTGGAAATGACAAAGGCTTGCTGTCTGGGGGAATGTCCAAACACTAAAAATAATGTCTCAGATTGAATCCATTTTTCTTGCTTTTGATGTCAATCATTATCAAATTCTCCATATACAACTATTCTATAATCAAGCCTCACTGCACTCATAAATGTTATGTCATTTATTTTTAAACGTTTACAGGAACTCAATCAGGCAAAACTGAAAAATGAAAGAGACAGCATGCTAAATCTATCATCGTGTGTTTGTTCAGTGTGTCTGAGGTGGTGAAGATGGTCACCAAAGCAGATATCCCTCCTCACCAGAAGATGCTGGATCTGTTCCCCTCGTTCGCTGAAGATGACTGCGAGCAGGTGCCCACCATCAGATACCTGCTGCTGTGATTCCTCCAGCACCAGAGCCGGAGCTGCTCCGGTGGGCCGACGCCAAAGCCTGTTGCTTGCTGATTGTGTCTCATTCCTGTTTCTGTGTCATTTTAAGCCCTGATCACTTTAATAAGAAGAACTAACTCTCTGAAAGGAAACTTTCAGAAGGTGAATAGAGCATTTATGTCAATTTGTGGCCGTTTATTTGGGATTCTTGTTGATGAGATTATCTGACGCTGCGGGCTTTAATCCAGGTCAGACTGAGCTCTTCGTAGATGGTGCCTTTAGAACATTAGAGTAGTTTACAGTTTGTAGTGCTCTCCATCTGGACGCAGCTGTAAAGCTTCATCACAAGCATGCGTGCAAACCCCTCCCGCCCAAACCCGGCCTGATTACGCAGCCATCGTCTTCTCTTGGATGGCTTTCATACATGTTTTCCACAATCTCTTTCATCTTGTTGTACAATTTCCACACATCAAAAGAATCAGAAATTCACTGTGGAACTATCACTTCACCTCATAATTGTGACGATCGAACTATGATGAAATAAAAAGCTTGACTGCTGAATGTGTGTACGATGATCATTCGCAGTCTCATTTTAATCAGGAATTAACCGGAATTTAGGTTATCTTTAGGCCCTTTTCTGGTAAATTACTTTCTTTTGTAGACTCAGATGTTGTCAGGTGACCTTTATTTTTGCAGAAGTTTAACCATTGTCAGTGACCGATAAAAAATTCTTGTCTCATATAATCAGACTGAAACAGGAAGTTAAATTATATCAGATTTTATTCCAGATCAACATGAGGGATTAAAGCCAGTTATAAAAAATAGAGCCATCTTTTTGTAACACCATTGCAATTGTTAGATGTATCCAATGATGTCGTTGCATATGATGGGCTGTCGACTGCCTGTCTTCATCAGGGCAGTGAACTGGTAGAAGTCAGTGTCCAGTTGATGTATTCCAGTGTGGGACTGGTGAAAGAACGGTTTGAGAGCCTGCAGCCCCACTGGGCAGGACATGCGTTTGGTGGCCTCTGCAGCCTTGCTGACCTTCTCAGAGTCCGCTGGCCTGGGCCTCAACTCTGTGGTTTTAGACACGCCAGTAAACCTGCGCCGCATGTGGGCCAAAATGTCTTTGGCGAGCCGTCGACCTGAGTTGGGCTTCAGTTCCTCTGCTTCTGGACTCTCCGGTAGGTCCATCCAGTTCTTTATCAGGTCAGCAAAGCTGTTGTCCCCCAGAACCAGAGGCTGCCTGTTCCTGCTGCGGCTCAACAACACCGTGGTCCAGTCCTCTGGGTCGCCGGCCTCGAACGAGGTCCAGCGCTCCAAGCAAGCGTCCGAGGTAGATTTGGGCCGCTCTCGCCCAGAAGGTCCTCTGTTTGTGCGGACGCATGCGGAAGAGGAGACTCTCACGTTCCTGGTCCTTCTGAGCACCACACCTTCATCCTGCCAGGACGCCTCAGAGTAGCCAGAGTCCAAGTCCAGGCTCTTCTCGCTGCTGGGGGACCCTTGCGCCAGCCGCTCGTTCTCCTGCTCCTCGTCCTCTTCCTCCAGAGGACTGGCCAGGCAGCACGCAGAGTCATAAGCGCTGGATTCGCTGGCGTCTGAAGCTCGTAGACGAGCGAGCCGCTCCTGCTGCGCTCTCTGTTTGCAGAGCCGCGTGACGGCGAAGGAACGGATGCATGGCTCGCTCAGCGGCCTCGGCCTCCGCGTCTGCTTCATGTCCTGCAGGGATCGCACCATGCATGTCATTTGGTCCCGGAGGCAATCAGAGGAATCTCCTAAACACAGCTGCACAGAAACAGACAGACACAGAGTTAGCAGTGAAGGCACAACAGCTCCAGCACTTTAAAACAACACTTCTGACAGAGGAGCCGTCTCCATTTTCTGTGAGCGGCTGCAGAGGAGCCGGGCCAGATTCCAACATATCCCATCATGCAGTTGCCAATGGAGCAGAAACACAGTTTTCTCAATTATTTCCAGAACTGGGCCAGTAAGATTTTTACCAGCTGACATCACCCCAGCGCTATGTCCATATAACAAATGAAGCATTTCTGATAAAACTCAGATCTGGTGCTGCCTGAAAATGAAAAAAAGGTGGATCTCCAAAAGCCCCAGCTCTCCCTGAAAACACATTTGCACAAGCTGAGCAGAAACACGGAGGAGCGCAGGGACTCATATCCTCTCCAGACTCACAGGATGTTGACTGGTCTGCGTTTTGTAGCAGGAAACGGCAGCAACAATACGATCCATATAATGATCAAACCCAACATTTTTCTGTTAAAGAAAAAGCCTCATGGCCAAAGCGTGGATTGGTAGCTTGGTTGGCCTCTCATCCAGCCCTGGAGCAGCAAGGACACCACAGTGCCATGATGATGTTATCACAGCTGTGGGTGCTGAACCATTTGCCCCCTGGGGGGGTCAGACGCATCCCCAGCGGGACTTCAAAACGCACTGTTCTCCCTGGCTGCCTCCACGCAGCAGACAGACAGTTGGCTTTTATTTAGAAAAAGTGTAAATCTGAGGCAAAATTAGTCCTTGAAAGATAAAGGCATCACAAAACCTATTAAACAGTCACGTCACTGCAAAGACTTTGAAATACAAAGGTGATAATAAAAACTTACCATTTTTTAGAACCCGTTTACTGCGTCCTAGAGAGAGAGAGAGAGAAAGAGAGAGAGCGGTTCATGACTGACGGCGTTTGCCCGCAAACATTAAACAGAGGTCTGCTTTATTCCCTTAAAGACACTCACCTCTGCGTGTAATTTTAATCCAGATAAAATCCACAAATTTCCGTGGATGCTTCGCCCTTGTCTGTCTTCTCTGCTGTGGTCCAGATGAGAGTCCGGCAGCAACTTATAAGGTTTGCCGGTGCGGGGCGGCAGGGCCAATAAGAAGTCCTGGAACAAGAGCCCTCCCACTGTCGTTCTTGCTGTAATTCTTTAAAATGTACTTTTGAAAAAATTAACATGAAATTTTGGAAAGCAAGAAAAAAGTACGCAAAATATTTGTATTATCATTGCGTATAGTTATTACACAATATTTATGCTTCAAGTAACTCAAATATGGTGTATGATATTTTCTTTGTATTACGTCAACCGCACAAACGCAGACTTGATTGCTAATGTAGTTATATGTCGCCCCCTGGTGGATCTTTGCAAGCATACCTGACCTTCCATATTACTATTGTCTTTAATATCTACATATAATGCCACGTTAAATTCTTTGTTCAGCCTTTGTTTAGCACTTCACATTTAGTATGTCAGAATGCAAAGAGCCTCATTTCATTTGCAGATAAGCAAACAATTCAGGACTGCACCTTCTGACGTTGTCACTGTATTGAAATTCAGTGGCGGTGTTGAGTTCTTTAGCAGAAGTCTCACTAAAATGTGTTTTAAGGCTAAAGGTTGCACAGACACGCAAGTCGCAGACTTTTCCACTGAACGTGGTTGGGCCACAAAAGTCTTAAAGACAAAAATAATTTTAAAGAAAAATGCTGGCCAAAATTGTTTCATCTTTAAAAACGTCTACAATGTATTTTCATAACCTGTGTCAATTGTGCCTGAAGTGCACATTATCTTTAAAATACACAAAAATATAAAATGCCATTAAATGTGACGGTATAAAAGACCAAAATTAACTAAACAGAAATACTGAAGCACAAATACAACAAATACATTGGACATTCCACTAAGTGGCGCTAGAGCACATTTACCCCATAACCCTTACTAATTACACAATACATTCAGTTTGTCTTAACTAAGATTTGTGCTCTTAAACATCAACTAAATGTTCCTTCTTTGTCCATATTTGATGGAAAATGAAGATAAAAAATTCAAAAATGCATTATTTACTACAAAATACTCAATCACGTGACCAAACTTTTATTTACATTTCTTTAAGTGAGCATTTATCCATTAATCTCTTCAGTTGTGGTGCTTTTATAACACAGGTTCTGTGAATGAAAAGTGAAATAGAAATAGCCCTAATTCACATTATGGACACTGTAGCAAGTCTTTCAAGGACAAGTGTAAACAGATATCAAGGCACAAACATATATAAAAAGACTCAATGAAACAAATCATACAGAACAGCAGATGTTAAGACCACATAAACTTGCCCGTATTGTGAATATCGCCACCTGCGACGCATCTCGTCGATGTGGTTCTGTTGGTTTGAGCTAGCCTAATCTATGGAGACTCATGCAGAACACGGTGCATCTGTGATGTTGATTCAGTGAAACATCGCTCAGTAACATGTTTCTGTCGGTACATTTCTGACTCCATGCTTGTTTCTAAAAAAAAAAAAAAGGGTTTGTGCAGTCAAACATTTCTTAAGACGGTAACTTTAGTGAACAAAGATGATTTATTCAAAATTGTTAACCCCCAAAAGAAACTTGAAATGCAAACGCTGGTTGTTTTTTTTTCTTTTTTTTTTGAACTGGTTGAACACACGAGCTAATGAAGCATACAAATATTTTTAAAGTTATGTAATGGTCACATGTCTTTAAAGTGATATTTTCAGGTGGCCCAGACATTGTTGTACAGCTAACTTCTTTTTTCGAGTGGAGACCTTTGGCGTTGCTGAGTCTTGTACTGAAATGGCGGTTTGAACTATTTACAGACGTTCCGACAAATTTCGACCAAAAAACCTTAAGAAACATATTTATAAAACCAAAACATAACAAAAATAACACGGCTGACTGAAAATGTGATAGTTGACTGGTGATTACTGGAGCTCTTTAAGGTTTGTCATTGAGGAACTGAGTCCGTTACGGTTTTCATTATGAAAAAGCAGGAATCATCGCATGGCTGTTGCATTCTCTCATGCAGTCTGTGTGCATCAGGCATTCCTTCAAAGAAAAAAACAAAAAACAAATAAGCACATTCAGGGAATGTAAGAAAGTATTAAAAAATCAACATTTCAGTTTTATTGCACAAAATGGTTAAACTGTTAGCTATGCAAAGGCCTAAATAGACCATTTCTATGGCACCTCTTGACCTGGTATATTTAATGTGCATTTCATTCTTTCACACATCTGTTGATAGAGCGTTTTACTAGTCCAGAATGAAAAAAAACCTCAAATATTTCATGTTTCTCACCTCTAGAAAAGACCGCAGTCCTTCAGGTTATTTTTAATGATGACATCAGTGACGGCATCAAAGACAAACTGCACGTTCTTCGTGTCAGTGGCGCACGTAAAGTGTGTGTAGATCTCCTTCGTGTCCTTCTTCTTGTTGAGATCTTCAAACTTGGTCTGAATGTAGCTGGCCGCTTCGTCAAACTTGTTGGCGCCTGTGAAGAGCATGTCGTCAGAGAGGGACGGGCTGTGGTGGTTGGGAGCGGTCTTTACCCTCGGTGTGCACGGTCCCAGAGCGCCCAGAGCCTACCTGTGTACTCTGGGAAGCAGATGGCGAGGGGGCTCCGAGTGATCTTCTCCTCAAACAGGTCCTTCTTGTTGAGGAAGAGGATGATGGAGGTCTCAGTGAACCACTTGTTGTTGCAGATGGAGTCGAACAGCTTCATGCTCTCGTGCATTCGGTTCTGAGGAGACACAAGAGCTCACGTTCGAGGCAGCGGCAAAGATCTACGGCGGTGCTCATCTGCTGCCCCAGTAAGTCTAGACTTACTGCAATAGAACGTCCTTAACACATTATTTCCGTCATATTTTCCTGCCTGGCTGCGGTGGCAGAGTTGTTGCAGAGGGCCCAGTGAAGCACTACGCTGCATTTGTTCTAACTTAGACAAGTTCAATATGTAATTGGGAATGTGCAGCAACACCCCCACGCCCCCCCTCCCCCCCATTTGAGTTCCTCCTGCCTGCTGTGTGACAGTTATCGCGCGGCTGCAGACACAGGCAAGTCCTGTTATTACTGGAGTCGGCCATGAAAACGCACAGTGCAGACGGGATTGGTTTGTGGTGTAATACTGATTTATTGCTGCGTTCGCTGCCACTGAGGACAAATTGAAAGTGCGACTTTATTATAACCCCGGGGCGGTCTCGTGAAAGACGGAAATGGTTCTAAAATCGAAGGATTGACGCAGAGTGGTGGCCAGATGAGATAAATCTATCATCTCCTGCCATGAACCCCCCCCCAGCCCCTCGCCTGAGGAATAATGGCTGCTCGTTGACGTCACTGACTCTTCTGGAATTCGTGCTTCTTCTGGGATATTTGCATTAGTTTATTTACCTGATTCTAAAGCTGGTGATGACACGCATCATTTCCATGTTATATGCCACCCATCTTCACACTCAGGAACGTGGAGTGCACTCATTTCTCTTGGAGGAGCAAGATAATGACATCACTCCACACTGGTGGAAGTGTGCAGTATAATATGGAGTTATAATGAAGTGGAGATGTATTTCTGCACAATCAATAGTACCTCATGCTCAAAATAACTACAGATCTGATTTACGATGCCGGTAAATGTAATCTGAGCAGCTGCAGGCACGTAAGCAGGGATCGATCACCCCTCCCTCACCATCTCCTCATCCTCAGCCAGGACCAGGTCATACGCGCTCAGCGCAACGCAGAAGATGATGGCTGTCACCCCCTCGAAACAGTGGATCCACTTCTTTCTCTCGGAGCGCTGGCCTCCCACGTCAAACATCCTGCAGAGGAAAAAAGATTGAAAAGGTAGTGATGAAGGGCGGGAACGGAACCTGAGAGTGGAAGGAAAAGGGATTGTTTGGGCGATATTTGATGGCACCAGACGGCACCAACGCGACAAAGGCTGAGCGGCATTCCGCTTTAATTCCTTTCAGTACCCACAGCAAACAGGAGCGAACGACTGTCTCATTGATCGTCTCATGCATTATTCAGGCCGTCACGGGAGGTAAATGTCAGTCTGCCGGGACGCGGGCCACACCGGAGCGACGGCGTCCAGCTTCTACTCTAAAAATAAGTGTTCACACACGCTTTACATGTTCACTACAACGTACAGCTTAATATTCACTGTTACCGCACTGGAGGGACATTCAATTTTAAAATACTGTATACTCTACTAAAATATACATCTGTGCATCCATTACTCCCACACAACGCTCAGAGCGGGTCAGGGCATATTTTTATGTAAGACCAACTACACTACGAACACACACTCGGTATATCCGCACACCGGCACTCTGGATCTGATGCATTTGCTCTGAAGAGTTTGTTTTTATTTCATGAAAAGGGGAAATGAGCGGCCACAGAAGCACAGCCTTACTTGAAATGCAGCTCTTTGAAGGTGAAGTGAGTCTCCACGATGCCGGTGGTCTTCACGCGCGTTCGCAGCACATCCTGCTGGGTGGGGATGTAGTCCGCTTTGGCTATCCTTTCCAGGTCATTCAGGTAACTGAGAGGAAAAGATTTACATGAATTGACATCTAACAGGAGCTTGTTTATTTGTTAATATCCCTGAAATCACTGATTTTTCTCTTTCCCTCTGGGGTCGATAATCTCCGTCATCAATCTCGTCTTTAGTCTCAAAACCAAACCAGCTCTGCCACATCAGAATATCAGGATTACGTAGACACGCAGCAGTTCGGCTGTCACACGTTCACAGTCATTCTGAGAGCTAAATCAGTAAATAATAAACTGAAGGAAAAGCTACACCCGCACAGTTGCCTGAATAAAACTAGATGCCTCATTATCTCTGTTTATCTCGGGGAACATGAATGCCTTGAAGCAAACATCATTTGTTTCCTGGTGCTCTGCTTATCAACTTACAGTCTCTCTTATAAACCCAGAGAGGAAGAAAAAATAATGGAAGTCATTGGAGAAAGACTCCAGTCCCTAAAGCTCCCCAGACAGGTTAGAGCATACGAGAGGGGCCGAAACCATTAGATCCATCACAGTGCCTGGAGAGCAAAATAGCTTTTTGCAAGATCATTAAATGGGATGATTTATAATACCACTGAAATGTTGTTGCAATACGATACAATTCAAAAACTATTGCCTCATAAAAAAAAAAAATACATTTTCTCCCATGATAACATATCAATACTGAGCCCACTGTGGTGAGAGAGAGTACGTATTAGAGTGCACAGAATATGCATTAACCCTCTCTTAGACATATCTGAAAATCATCAGAGTAGGTAAAAACACGCCAGGTTTCATCTGCTCACTATGCGGCAGAGTCGTTGAGTTGGTACTCCCGTGACCGCGTGAAGCAGCTCTGGATGCCGCTGTCCCCCCACAGCCGCCTGATCACGTTGGCCAGGTCTTCGGGCAGGATTCCCTGTTCCTCTGCAGCTGCAGACAGGGCGAACAGCTGCTGGGCGTCATCCTGCAGGCGGACGGAGACACGTTACTGTCGGAGAGTTCCAGAGGAGCAAGGCTGCCATTTCTGTCTTCCACTGGTTGTCCTGATCTAATGGATCCCTGACCAGCCCTGTGTGCTGAAATTCCCATCAGGCAGTCATAAGTCATGAGGCTGCAGTGACCTCTGACCTCTAAAGTCAGACCTGTGAAATTGGATTAACTCTGCAACACCTACACGCTGGATATTGACCCTAACATGTCTATATCAATATTAATACATTCCTGAACAAAACGAATGCTCTATTCCTTCTTTATGATATTGCAATTCAGTCAGTTCCTCCGAATAATCAAAGCAGACCCGTCTGTCTTCACCGTTCAGGGCTAAAAGTTAAATGATGAATCCAGCATCAGTTTCTTTCTCAGTGATGATGATCACAGAAAACATAATTCAATCATCTTTTTGCAGCTGTGACTACATAAGAGTATCTAGATAAGAGCTGAATAAGCAGTCAGTGTTTCAGCACCTGTGCACACACGTACACACACTGTGTTCTCGCACTCCTCCGCAGAACCTGAATGCTTAGTCCCGGCTGAGTGTTGGATGGTTGCGGCAGATTGGAGCTCTGCCTGAGGCGGTTTTCCAGGTTGATGTTGTGTCTGAGCATGCAGTGTGTTTGCATTTAATACGTTTAATGAGTCTGCAAATAAAGAGCTGTGGAGCTTAATGACAAATGACTGTCAAAGCAAAGGTTTCATTAAATGATTAAACAAATCATTTTTTTATTGCATCTGTCGATATTGTCGACAGACTGTCGATAGTGGTTTTTACGCTATAAAGTGAAATTTCACTTTCTTTAGGCTGTTAACAGCACTCGGCTCTTGTGTTTTGCTGAATGACGTGCTCACTCTTGTACCGCTCAATTTTAATGCGCCGCAAGACGGGCTACAAGGAAAGAGGCTTTGGGGATGAAGAATGAGAGGCGTAGTTGCTGATCTGTGTGCTGCTGCAGCAGATGGTTCCCGCAGCCTTGGCCTCTCATCTGGCTGCTGCAACATCCGGGAGAGCAGACGAAGGTTTGAGGTCTGTACATGTGGTTTAGAATCTAAACACTGTCTGAGGCATCGTTCCAACTGTGTCTGGTGAGCCGTGTGTGTTTGAGGACCAGGAGAGGTGCGCGGGTGTACGTCTCACCACTCTTGAAGGGTTGCTGTAATCGATCTTGAGGCTGGCCATGGCTTTGACGATGGCCATCATCGACTGGATGGTGTTACTGTAGACCACCGCTCGGTACTGCTTACACTCGTCCTCTGAGTAGCCGTCTTCATGGATGATCCTGAGAACGTGTGTAAAAAGGTGCAACCTTTAGCTCATTTTAGCTAACGCTATATTAACATCATCAACTAATCACTGTTTGTTGCTTATTGCAGTCAGGTGGTGAGAAAAGTTTGTTTTGTGTCATTTTAAATAATGGTGCGTACTGATTTCTGTTTATGCTGTAAATGTTTCAGTCCTGAAGACATGCATGAATGCAGGTGGAGGAAACCTGAATTAAAAACAACAATGGTGCGTTTACGAATTTGCTGGGTGAGGCCCATGTCAGAAAAAAGACTAAAAATAAATGTTTGTTTTGTGACTTACTTCATCTGCTTTACAATAGTGCTTTTCCCAGATTCACCAGCACCTTTGGGAAGATTAAAACAGAGATGAAAAATGAAGTTTAGACTGGGATTAATCAGATTAAGCAGCCACAGAACAAAACAACAGAGAAGACAAGAAAGTGAATATAAAGTGGTGCAGCTCAGATTAAAAAAAACTGTTGTCTTAAAAGATTGAGCTGTGAGACTTGGTCTCCTCACGGGGCTAACATCCTTCACACAATTTAGAGCCAACCCTGCCAACAAGCATTAGCCCAGCCTGAAGGTGAAGGACCAGGAGAGGCCACCAGCGTGGCCCCCTCAAACTGTCAGCTTGAATCGCATTTACACACATCTGACACTTTTTGAGAGAGAGAAGCACGCAGTAAAGGGATGGGTGTAAAAGCTGTGCTCACTGTAGCATGGCTGACAGGCTAGAAGGTGAAAAAGAAATGCAAACTTTGGATTTCTTCGCTGAAATAAAGTAAAATGTATAAAATAAAGAAATTAGGCTGCTCCTTTCATTCTCTCAACAGTACAACAAAGGCTTTCAAAAATCTGCCTCAACACGCAGTTAAGTCTTCCTAAACTATAAATAGCATTATCCTTTTAAAGTTGGACGCTGGAAACTGGAATATCGGTCCCTGCGCGGACACACATCTGAAAGTCACCTTCCTGACTCCAGAATAAAAACTCATCCATTAATTTTTGAGCTTCCCCGCAGGGAGGCCAACTCCCCTCAGCAGGAGTAAGGAGAGGAAAAAAAAAAACGCAGCCATTTCTCCTGGAGCACATGGATGTGAGCAGCAGCTGATGACTTTTAATTATCACAGTATCAGGTTATCGCACCACAGCATCCGCGGGTCAGGCCCGATAATGAATTACAGTTAAAAATAGTAGAAATTATCACTCCGTGACTGATAGTTGTCTTTTTATGAACAACTGCCCCATCTCGAGCTATGCTTTATTTTATCTAAACATCAACAGGGGGCAACAGGGATGCGTTATGTAGACTGCTATATTGTTATTAATTTGTGAGGCATGCTGATTCACTTATTAGCGCACGGATCAAGAAAAACATTAATTGTGGTGACATTAAGTCATAAAATGTCACTAGAACCATAAAGTTCTGCTTCTAGAATTAGAGGAGCAATATGGACCTGTCAGAATTGTGTGCAGAAAGCAATACTTTGTAATCTTACCATGGAACCTAAAAACCTGAACTGATTTTCCCTTAAACAAATGTTCATTCGTTGCAGGGGCACGTCGCACTTGCTCAAAGTCCTGCCCACTTTGCAGATTATTCGGCCACAATTAATTGCGTCCTCTGCTAGCAGCTTCTAAATGTTGTCAGACCTCCCACAGGAGCGGCGATCAATAGCTTGAACAACACTAAAAGCATTAGCGACAGCTGATTTCTCCTGGACTGATTGTGAACCGGGTTCTTTAATTATGCGCAGGAGGCCAAAGAGAGTCACAGTGCTGAGATTAACTGCACACAACAGGGAGGAAGTTTGATCTGCACAGGTGAAACAGGCCACAAATTCCCCTCTGGAGCAGTCTATTATACAAATGTAGAGATGATGAGCTAGGGCAGCCTAGAATGGTTCCGACAAACGCCACTGAGTCCCGGCGGATGGAATCACATCTGAAAATATGGAGAGAGAAGTGAGAATAGAAACCGGAGCCGGAACCGGAACGATCCCCCACTCCCCCACCTGGGTACAGGTGGACGGGGCGAATGACTCTTACCATAGGCAAAAGAGGTTTTTTTCTGTTGAATCCTCTAGATTTGATGTGTTTGTGACGTGATAACCTGAGAATACAGGGGAAGAGAGGTGCAGGTATCTGTTTTAATCAAAAAAGCTGCGAGTAGAAAACAATGGTCCAGAGACGAGTGGTGGGTACATTTATTCATCTGCCGGGATGACACAGACAGTTTACCGAAAGTTTATGAAACAGATCAAATGAAACACGGCGCTGCACACAGAGACGTGTTGGACTGAGGAGCGTTCACGTTCCCGGCTGCTGCAACAGTGCAAAGTGCTGGGTAAACAAGAGCACCAACTGTCCATTTGCTTTGTGCATTTTTGACAAAACATTTGGTTCACAAGCAAACAAAAGTGTCTCCTACGACTACCTCCTCGGAACAACCTACTAATAAACCCTCCCATTACTATCTTCCACACTTTATAGTAGAATAAAGGTGTCGTTAATAAAACAAGGAAGAAAACGGAGGATAAAATTGATCCTTTATACAAAGTACCACCCTCGGAGTTGTTGTTTACACTAAAAGTGTGATCCCACCTGTCTATTAACCTCATCCCTAACCCAGCCACTAGGAGCATTGTTGTGAAAAACTAATACGCCACTCTATAACTCAAAGATATAATTTATTTGATGGTTTAAAAATGAATGCTTCTGATGGTTGGAAGACTTGTTTCTACAAAAAAAGGATAAACTTTTGACCTTAAGCTTTCAACACACACAGCACAGTTTTAACAATGACTGTGTTTTAAATATTATGTTTAAACTCAGAGCAGCTCTTCTGCAGAGACATTCAACGCATCTCAGCATATGCCGGCATCATAAGCCATCCATTGTCTAAGCGTGTGACTCATGGGCCCGGCTGTGACACGAATCCTCCCCCGCTCTTATCCTGGCCCGACTGCTCCCACCCGTCGGTATGACGACTGCTCGCATCCAACTGGCTTTTACAGCCATTTAAGGGCTCAGCTCCTCTGGGTGTGGATGGCACCGAGCAGAATACACAATAATTATTCCGGCACTATTTAAAACCCTGTTGCAGTGTAATGAGAGAGGCGGCTGACGCACACAGACGCATTATTTAATGGATAAATATATCTGCCAGGCAGATTTCTGCATCTTCCCAGATAAATAGGACATACATCGACGCGTCCACATAAGATAACAACAACAACAGGCTCATCTTCTTATTATATTATTTATCTTTTGGCACATTTAAAGTTGTTTAAGGGTCTTTCAGCCAATAACAGTCTTGGTGCAGTTTTCAGTGTGATTACACGTGTTTTGTCGGTAGTATTTTGTGTTATTTCCTATAGTTTTGGCTGATCTTTAGTCACTTTCTCATTACCTACATGTGGTCTCCTCGTACCTTGCTGTTGGCCTCCTCTCCTGGCTCTGGTGTGTTTACGGCTTGCCCTCGTGCATTGCTACCTGCGGTAAATCTGTCATACGTGCCATGTTTTTTCACACGTCCTCAGGTCCTTTTTGTGTTGTCTTATTTTCAGTGTTGAATTTTTTGTCTGTTAGCTCATTATCTTCAGTTGTAAACTGTATTTTAGTAGATCCATAGTATTTGTTTTCCAGTCACGCTTCGATGACTTTGGGCCCTCTTCTGCCTCCAGTGTGGATGGTTCGCTCCTGACAATAACATATATTATATTTATTTAGCCATCTAAATTTGCCGCTCCTGCAGAGAGGATCCTCACAACCATGCTTTTTACTCATCTCCCCCCCAAACTGCCAAATTATCCTTGTTACATTGTTTGCAAATCCATCTGACCAGAAAATCCTTCGTCTAACATGGCTATTTTTTGCCTGAGGAACGCTTTACCTCCTGTTTGTAGACAGGTTTTGTCTTGAGTGATTTTAAAATAAAGAAACATTAGCTATTTCTACGGTGATCCAACAAAGGCCTGTTGACTGTAGCACAGTATTTCAGTTAAGCTTTGTGGATTTTACCATCTTTAATGTCTCAGTTTCTTAGTTCATTCTAATTGGTCACATTTTACATTCTTTCTCGCTGAAATTCAGTGATTTCACCTATTGGCCAGTATGAAGGAATTATTGACCAGCTTAAGGAGTAGCTGGCATAAAATGACAGATATTTTACTCATTTTCAGTAGCAATTCCTTATGTTAAACCTTTTAAGACAGCAACAAAGTGAGCTGTAGGCTGTGGGCGCCATTTGTTAAAATGCCAATTTCCGCTTATTTCAAGTCTCCTTATATGCAAAAACAGATGTGATTTTAGTACCTGTTGACAATCATGGTGACAGTAAAGGAGATGATCTCAGTTTTTACGTTTCATCCTGAAACGCTGGCTAAACTGCACAATGTGAAATATAAATGCAAGAGTGTCACAAACTATGACATTTTTAATCTTTTGTTTGTTTGTACAGTCAATCCAGCGCAATGTCTCTAACCGACCTGCAGATAATAAATAAGATGTAACCACTCCACATTATGATGATGGCACGGTGGGACGATAAACACCTGGCTGCCAGCATCCCCACATGCACTGGTACATGGCAGCCAGCTGCACCACAACAAGCCCATCCTAAAGCCGTTATCACACCCTATGTGGTATTCTAAAGCCCCGCACGTTACCGCCTGGAACGGAAAAGTAGGTCAGCAGCCTCACTGGGAGCAGCAGATCCACACTCCTCTGCATTCAAGGACGGTTACTCTGCACCCCGAACGTGCACATCGACCGTGCAAGCAGTCCTTTTCTTGTGCTTGTCAGACAATATTAACACATGTACTGAATGTTACCTCTTTTCTTTACGTACAGCATTTTTTAAATCAATCGCCAAAGAAACATATGGAAGAAAATGTTTCATGTCAGTTAGCGAATAAAGACTGTGAGGTCCCAATTATAAGAACTAATTCATGCAACTACAGGTTTTGGCCTGCAAAAAAAATGATTTTCTCTGTTAAAGACATGTTGATAGCTTGAAAGATGTTGTCTCTGTTATCATCTTATCCGTCCCAAAATGCTGCAAAGGCGTTTTAATAAGACGTCCAGGCTCAACTCTCAGATCTTCTCCCACATTAATGAGTCA
Organism: Pao palembangensis; assembly: GCA_015343265.1. Taxonomy (NCBI): domain Eukaryota; kingdom Metazoa; phylum Chordata; class Actinopteri; order Tetraodontiformes; family Tetraodontidae; genus Pao; species Pao palembangensis. The sequence continues at coordinate 6,981,822 of CM027087.1, read as the reverse complement.
TGCTACGGAGCAACAACCACAATGATTTAAATAAAAAAAAAAAAAAAAAACACACATTGAGAGGGACTGATGGAACTGTCTGAATCAAAAGTGATTTCATTTTGTGCAGTGTTTCTAAAGAAGGATATGAATATTAAATCGTAAAGAGATCCCTATTTGTTTCCCAAACCCCAGATGACGAAAAGAAACACAGATTATTCCAGAGTATAGCAGATTGTTGAATATTCAGAAGATTAATCGGTCACCGGGATAATTTCCTGCAGGATTGATATAAACTCAGCCTCTGCGGGACCACAATCAAGTAATTATCAATCAGGAGAGGATACATTGATTGCTGATGACACTTGACGTGAAGTACGTTTGGCAAGAACCGTTAATGCTGCTGCTGGGAGCAGAGAAGGAGCAGCGCTGCAATAAAAGCCTGAGGAAGGAAATACAACATCCTTGGGGTCGAACCTCAAGCACTCTTCACGAGTCTTGAGATGATCGATTAATGGTGTTTTTCAAATTTATAAGGGGAATAAAAGCCGGTTTTACAGCTCTATTGATAAATAGCGTTCTTCAAATGAGCCAGTTATGTGATTAGGTTTTGGGTCTTTGATGTCGACATCACTGTGAAAAAGACTTTGACCTTCATGAATCCATAGACGTGAGAGTGCTGAGCTCCAGAGCACTGGCCAGAGCCTAAACTAGTACACGCATTCTGGTTGTGGAGGGATCCTTAACAGGAGATCGGTTGTTTTTAAACCTAATCTGCAAGGACCACTCTAAATGTAGTGGTAAGCAAAACCTTAAACGGCGGATCAGAACAGATGGTGTTCGCCCGGCTACGTTACTGCTAGTGCTCTTACCAATCTCTCTTTGCAGATACGGCCAAGTCAGCTTTGTTTTTGTTTTTTTTTTGCAACACATGTAGCGTGCACACACACACACACACACACACAGGAGCTGCAGATGAGACACCAGAAATGTGCAGATGTTGAAGTGCAGTACGGGGTGATAAAACACTGAAAAACGTTCAACCCTCATGTATCAAAGCAGTTACATTCTGTGACAAAGACGGGATTGTGTCCATCCACGCTGCTACGTGAAGGCTGGACCTGGCGGTGCTGACAGCGAAATGAACACTAGCGTTGCATGCGCCGGATGAGTTACCATGGTAACAACATCCCATCCCCTCTCTGCAAGGACAGTTCCATGAAAATTTGTAGCGTGAAAACCTACAAAGAAGTCGGTATACAGCTGCAAACAGGATGTGGCTCTGCCTGTCTCTAAAGTCAACAACCTCCTTCTCGGATTTGGCTTTGTTGGCACGGAGCAGCAGACTGTTATCTGTACAGCGTTATCTGCCTGTCAATCTACGTTAAGCAACTCTTGCACCTCCTAACGAACTTTCCATTCTACAGTGTTTCTATACACCCTGCGTGTCCCCCTGTCTCCCACACACCAAAAATGTCCACGTGAGGTTGAAGATGCTCAGTACACACCCCAGCAGCCCCGTGACCCTGGTTAGGACAAAGTGAGAGGTAACAGAAAATGGATGGATGGAAAGAAAACACTAGGAGCATGCAGTTCTCACTAACTGTCCTTATAAAAGATCAATGTCCTCTCAAGAAAGCGAGAACTGATTTGAAGTCCTCAAACTAAACTTTTCTTTCAGTGACTTGCACCAGGCGTCTCAAGCAGGTGAGCAGTTCTTCACCGAACTGGTCGAACTTTTGTTTTCAGCAGCCTACGCACTGCTGCCCCTTGCCCCCCTGCTGTTGGACCTGAGAACTGCACCCACACAGAGTTTACACACTTAAAGGTTCCTCTCCATTGAGTTGCAGATTGCGTTTCAATAAAGATGATATTACACTTCCACCATTAAATATCTCGACCTCTCACCCCAGTCATCATACTCAGCTTTTCATCCACCTGTAAATATTTTAGCATCTTAAGACATCGGGATCAGTCACAGTGACAGTTGGTGCTCTCATCCAGCTTTGGGATGAAGTGTATCTAAGATGAGGATGCTTGCTGCAGCACTTTTTGCCTCCAATATATTGAAAGTTGGTGTGAGAATGGAGAAATAATAAGGCTGAAAAGAAGGAAAGATTTTTGTGATTCACCCTCATCACAAGCACAGAGAAATAATACAGGATTAGGGGGACGGGCTATTATTCTTTTTTTTCAGTTAACTGAAAAGTGTTCATCTAAATCATCTATCAAGCTTCAAAGAATTCAGAGGACTTGTTTGAATAAGCTCAAGAGACACGTTCCCTCATTGGGGGAAACACAAAATGAGGAACATATTCTAATTTACTTCAAACACTGCTCACCATACCCAGAGGCTTCGTCGTAATCACTCATATTCACACATTCCAAGAGGAGGAGGAGGAGGAGGATAAACTACAGAGAAGATTCAACAGAAAGAAATACAACAGACAAGTGAAAGAACAGGCTTTTAAATCCATCCGTCATCGTGGAATGTTGTAGTAAGTGGCAGATATTTCATTGCCAACCAACAAATGATTTGCTGTTTTTATAATAACACAGCTTTCCGCCAAGCAAGCTTTCCTTTTAGATCTATACTCAATCATGTACTTATGCATCCAATACCAGAGCATGTGGCTAATATTCCTCCTTGTAAAGCATACGCGACTGCTCCTGCCTGCCGGTTCAGCAGAATAAAGCGCCCACGCCCTTTAACGGAGTCTCCAGCAGACGTGACCGAACAAGCGTAAATATATTCTTTCATGCTGCGGGCAGCGGTGAAGCTGTCATCTCCGGTCCTACAGGCTAAATATCAACACTTCCCTCTGTCATGAGGATGAAGTCATATCTGCCAAATGTACTATTTACCGTTTCCCTGGCCTGAGACGCTGCGTTCACTGGCCATGTGCGCCATACTACTGTTAGTGTGTATCTTCATGACTGCAGTTTAAAAACCTTTTTAAAAAAGTTTAAAAACCTGCAATGCCATGTGCAATAAACATAGCACAAAAGACGCTTTAGAGTGCAAGATTATGTTATATTTGAACATCTCTGATACATCCACAAGCAATGATTGGCTGAATTCACCAGCCAATCAGATGAGGAGATGCTAATTTTCAGATATAACTATGCAGTCACTGACTAAGGGAAGCTCTTGCAGCTAAGGCCGGCGCCATTTTCAAGGAATACCGATACGACAGCTACTATGTTACAGCATCACTTCCTGAATACTGTGTGGCCTCCTAACTTGCAGAGAGACTGAGAGCTCTCACTTCCCTCTTACTTCCTGCGTCACAGAATGGCCCAGTCTGATTTTCTGTTCCTGGATCAGCCTGAGCTCTCCCTCTCAGGTGTGGGGCAACATTTTGCAACTATAAAACAAAACAAAATAAAATAAAAATATAGTTTCCCAGAAGGATCTCTTTCCTTCAGGAAGACAGCTGGGACACTCTCAAAAACAATTCAAAGCAATCTAATTTGTTTCTGTAGCACCCCCGAGTCTAGAATGTTATTAAATATGCAGCCCAATTATTATTCTGTGTAGGAACGGAGCCGTAAAAAGACAACTGACTGTCACAAGAGATCTCCTTCGCTCGTGGGGTCTTCGAAAGGAAATGTTTGGTGAGACTGAAAACGCTGGTAAAAATGACTAAAATATGCACTTAAGATACAGAATAATTAAGTGAATTGCCATATCTCAGCTGTTTTCCATTAGTCCGCCGGTGATATCCTCATCATATCTAAACTCATAGCGGGTCACATATTCTGATTATTTTTATTGCCCATTATGTATGTACCTGTAGATGTCTGCATTTTCTACATTTCTTCACATATTTATGCAGCTGAGTAGATACGCTGAGTTGCTGTGAGTCCAAATTAGTTTAATGGTCATAGTTCAGCTGCATCTGCACTGACTGGGGAATTTAATGAGCTGATCATTTTTCCTAAGTTTGTTTTCTGCCAAGTTCCGAGAGTCTGAATAAAGGAGTCGTTGGCACTTTTAAGAAACTGTCAGCAGAGTAGATCAGCATTACTAGGCACTTACAGAAGTCACAACCAAGAAGGGAGAAAAGAAAATAGAGATTATTTCCTCCAACAGGAAGAAACCCACCCAAAGATAACTGAGGAGTCAGTTCATAAGGTGACATTACTGTGGAGACAATAAACAGATTATCAGATGTATGTGTTGATCTGAACAGTAATGTTGGCTCAGTTGCCCTAAATCAAGGGCGTGGAAACCCAGTCCTCGAGGGCCACAATCCAGCCGGACTCTCTGTCCTCCCAGGCAGAAGTAGGTCAGAAAACCCGGTTGGATTGCAGCCTGTGAGGACTGGGTTTTGACACCCCTGCCCCAAATGGTCCAGCTCCAGTGAACAAACCTTTTCAAAAACCTGGGTAAAAAGTACCAACGCAAGAAAATTCGTGCCTCCCGCTGCCTCGTCAGCATCCGTCTTTGAGAAGTGTGACTGTGTGAAAGTCCAACATTTTCTCAAGTCCGAGTTCTCACTTAAGGCCAGGACTCTGCTGGTCAGGGCTCGTGCTTCAGACAAAGATGCTACACATACCAGTTCAACACATTTTACAATGTAGAGAAAATCAGAGACAATAAAAAGTGTAGATGAACCAAAAGAATCATTGTAAAAATCCTGCTGTCATCTAAACAGCTCTTACGTATCAACAACAGATGCTAAGTCTGTGTAGCATCATTAGCTGCAGCCGTTTAAAAATCTGCAGCAGATTTGAGGCCCAAATGATCCAAACTAATTCCCACAGATAAACGACAGATTCATTGAAATCCGCCGTCCATCTTCAGCTTGTAAAAACTCAACCGCCTGGCATATTTCTTGGAACTCACCTGGATCCAGTCCTAAAAACAGCTTGTCACAGCAAAGAAACCTCCACCCACTCAGCCCATCTCACTCTACAGCACCAGCTCCAAACAACACACTTTTCCCTGCTCCAGATCGCTCTCAAGATACACTTATATCACACACAAACACACACACACACACACAAATAAAGAAAAAACAAGAAGAAGCTGGAAAACAAAACCAGCTGATTTTGGATAAGAGAATTGGGACTGTGGTAATCAAGTGAAAGGGTGTGTGGACCAGAAGGAAAGGAATGTTTTTCCAGCTCCAAAAGTGTTTGATAACCCTGCGGACAAACTGGAAGAGCGGTGTTCTTGTTTTTTCGGGTGTGTGTGTGTGTTGCAGGTGTGTAATCCTGCTACTAATTCACATTTCTGTGTATCAGAACTGAGGGAATGATCATATCTGGCCAAATTAAAACATGCAGTCAAGCCACCATCTTCTTTGTTGTTGTTTTGATTGCAGACTAAACTTTAAACATTACCTTCATAAAGCAGCAGCATGTTAAGCTGGTCTCACTGTGATTGTTCACATTGTTTTCGAACCGTCAGACGCGACCTACCCAGCAGCAGCAGCTTCACCTCTCTGGCCGCCTTCTCTCCGTCTTCTCGGAGGTTCTTGTCAATCATTTTGGATCTCTCCGCGGCAGCCTTGTCCTCGGCGCTCACTGTGCAGCCCATGGCTCCGCACACACGACCAGGCTTCCACAGACAAGCAGAGAAAATGGGGAGAGCTTCGGTGCAGATGCCGAGCGGATGTGCCAGCAACGGTGGAGTAGTTCCTGTCTCCGCAAACACAACCCTGAGCGGAGTTTTGGCCCACGTGATTAAAAAGTCACCGTCGCTCCTCTCTTCGACTTCAAAGATTCCCCAGAATCATTTGGGTTTTAATTAGGGGTTATTACGTCCATGTGGACACGCCAGGAGACGTCTGTTCCGCATCCATCCAAGCACTGAAGAGCCTGTTCGCTCGGTGTCGGCCTGGTGACGGACGCGCGGCGACTGCTGCAGTTGTCGTCGGTGACGCTCCCCGGAATTTCCTCACCGTCCTCCCACGACAGTTGGAAGATGCGCCGACGTCACTCGGACGACTTGTGTCGACAGTGTGTCCAATTAAGAGCTGATGAGACACGAACACGCTGTGGTTCGACCCGAGCCAATTAAATTGGATGCCCCGGAGGAGGGATATGAAGTGCTCGCGGCGCGGTGCGGTGCGGTGCGGTGCGGCGCGGCGCGGCGCGTTGCGTTGCGCGTTGCGCGTTGCGCGCAGCCTGCAGTGGACGCGGCAGCAGAGTATTTACACAATGACACGGCTCTTGAGGAATGGCTGAACTATGAAGGAAATCATTTTACTTCAGCATAAGGAAAAACGAAGCGGTAAATGACCAATTAATCTGCGTTGCGCATATTAAATATAGCACTCTGAATTACCGCGCCAACAGCGCCCCCAAATGGACAAAAATCAAAATGTATATTTAAAAAAAAAATTGAAGATAATTCCTGCTGCATAAATGTGCGATCATTTTGGTGTGGCTTACTGTGATATTATAATAATTTGTCCGTAAGTTGTCAGCAAGCCTGAAATCAAAAGTAAAATCGAGAGAAGTGACGTTACAATAAGAAATAATGGCAGCAGAGACACTGTAAAAATGTCAACAATTATTTTATTGCCAAACTGACTGTTCCTGCTATTTACACAATGAAGGCTGCGTATGGAAGTATAAAAGGCTCACATTTATATACATATAACTCCACATTATTATTATTTTATAATATTCACACAAACACACGGTTTAATAAAATGCCCACGTCTGCCTTTAAGTGATTAAACTAGAATATCTGTTTAAAATGTGTTTTACATCAGTTGGCGCTCAACTATATGGAATTATTGTTGCAAATCTGGACGAATCAGAAACAAAAATTAAATATAAATATATGCAAGATGTGGTCGATGCAGCATTTTTTTTTTTTACCCCAAGGGTCATGGGGGGAAAATGAACATCTTTATGGCTTTTGGGTTCATAATTTGCCACCAGCACTTTTTTCAGATGCCCAAATATTAGAATATTCTCAGAATTTTGTCACATGACTGCAGGAGGCAAGAAGAAAGCCCCCATAATATAACTACAACAAAACTACTTTAAAAATGCATCTGCATGAGATGTCACACTGACATCAACACCCACTGACGACGGTGTTGGCAGGAAAAGAGTGTCTGTCTCTCTTTAGGCTGCAGGACATTCAGACACAAGCAAAAGCCTCAAATAAGCAGCCAGAAGCAGCTTTGCTGATCGTCAATGCACATTCAGCCTGTGTTCAGCCTGCGTCACCAGTGCAGAGCTGGAAATACAGTATGTTCCTGCAGCCATGTGTGGCTGAGGATTTATTGAACTTTGGAAACTGTTCAGGTCTTATTTTTTTCTTTTTTGGGCTTTGTAACAGTAACAGTTTCACAGCTTCTGTTCGTCAATACACACAACACATGAGGGGGATCCAAAATAGCTGAAGAAAGTGACCATTTTCTTTGTTTGCTTGAAATTTTCTGCATTTTGGGCAGCCATAGAACTAGCTAATCTTAAAAGCAAAGCTTTAAACTACTGGAGTATATAATCAAGGTCATAGTTTGGCTTATAAGAGTTAAAAAGAAAAGCGGAAAACAAAGTCTTCAAATGAATAAACATATTCCATCATCCTCATCATGCCAGCTAAAAGAACTGATATCATATAAAAGGCTTTATAATGAGCCGTAATTAATATACAGTTCTACTGCCTATTTGTAATTAAAATCATACTGTAGCAAAATAAATACATAATTCTTATGTTTAAGTGCTGTTCCAAATGTCAAAGCAAGGGCTGATCTGGAACAAAAGCTTTACCTTCTACATGCGTAACCTGGGCAACAACCTGCATTTAAAGGACTTAAACCATGTATTTATCCCAGTAAAACACTAAAATGAATATCAGAGTGCTGCTGGTTGTTCTTTCATGTGTCTATAATGGACTTATTTTTGTAAATTGTCATTTGGTTTGTGCTGGGCAGCGTTGCTGCTCTCCCTCCTCACTTACACACTCTTCTTTTTCTGGAGCACACACTCACGAAAGCGGCACCATCTAGTGGCCTCTGGCAGAGAGACCGTCTCCTGTCGACCAGTCGATGATGATGAAACTCAGACTCATCACCATGAAGGATAGGCCCAGCGCAGCAAAGCAGGCAGCCTGGGGGGGGGGACAGTGAGTGTTCGGCAACAACGACCCACTCAGCACATGAATGGAGGTAGATGAGAGGGGGGGTCTTACCAGGATCTTAGGAGTGGAGCTCAAGGGTTCTCTGTCTTTGGGAACAATACGGATGTAGAAGATAGCAGGAAAAATGAAGATGAGGCAAGGAGCTGAGGTGGCACCTGAAAAGACAAAAAAAGGAGCAGAAGCTGCTTAAAAACAACAGTACAGAAGAAACCCCAGAAGAAACCAAAATGGTGCCTGGGCAGTTAGCCCTAAAACATCAGTGCATCATTTCCTGTTTCGGCACACTCGTAAATAAGACCTGTGAAGGCAGAACATTACAAATAGTCATATTTGAGCAAGTCACATTTTCAAGCTTTGCACTCAAACACAGACAAGTCAAGGATTCTCTGTGTAAACAGAGACTGAATAAGTTAGCCATTATCATAGCATACTGTAGCGGCTGTTAGCCAAATCATTTTGATAAGCTAATGATTTCTCGTATAAGGATTTTTCAGTTGATTTAAAAAAAAAAAAAGCCGGCCAACTATGTACAATTCCACCCATGGGGCTGTGGTGTTCTGGTGTTCTCACCGATGATGCCGAAGATTCCCAAGATGTTGGGAGCGAATATCACCAGCATGTTGATGAAGCTGAGCAGGATGATAGCGATGGCAATGTGGCGCAGCCAGTTAAAGGCTTTGGTGGGGAACAGCATCTGCTGGATGGCTCTCCTCACCTGCGGGCACACACAGGTCCAACAGGGGCACGTTGTCATAATCCTTTCTCTCTTTCGGAGCATTGCCCCGAACAAACCTAGCGCAAACTCACAGGGAAGAGCACGATGGGGACGGTCAGCGTCACAGCAGTGAGGACGGCCACTCGCACGCACAGGATCAACGTGTCATATGGGTCGATCCGGCTGTAAGTGTGCAGCAGTTCGGGCTCCACTTTGTCTGGATAAATATATAGAGAGATTCATTTGGGGTCCAATGTTACTTAAAAGGTCAGTGTTATCCTCCAGGTGAGAGCCAGAAGAGACAGTTATAGAGAGAGAGCTAGAAGAGACATTTATAAGAGATAAGGAAGAAAGAAAGAAACAAAAAAGCCATAACGTTTCTGTTACACTCTAACACCACAAGGGGCGCTGAAGGGTGAAATCAATGAAAAGTTGAACAAGCCAACAAGATTCATTGAAACTAATGCAAATCATAGAAACTGTGCTTGTGAAAGTACCCCAAACTATTTTAAGTTATAGTTTTGGTTCACTTGGAAACCTGATGTTTTCTGTCTTTGATTCTATTTGTTGCTGTGTACATAATTTCCACAGTTTAAGGAAAAAAAACATGCTCTAACCTTTGAAAGTCAGGTAGCCAAAGAGGGCGGCCAGAAAGTACATAATGTACATGACAAAGATGGAGATGTTGGACACCTTCTGCATTCTCGCCTTTGATGGACTGAAATCAGAAAGTTGCGTAACTGCCACATTCTGCAGCGATGTGCTGACAAACATCACAGGCCGACGAGGGCTGACTCACTTGCGGAGCTCGGTGTAGATGGGGAGGACCTCCGGGTGACACACGAAGGCAAAAGCGAGGATGGGAATGGTGTACGCCGTCTGCAACGAGCACGAACGCGTGTGATAAGCAGAGCGACCACTGGCTGGTACACCGTGTCTGGTATAAGGGCATGAAACCAGTCCAAGGATGCGGACTGGATCTTCACCTTTGCTGCCTACCTGTGAGTTCATGGTGAACATGTATGCCGAGCAGTAGGAATCATCCTCCTGGCCGTGGCCGTGGCTGGAAAGATTGAAGCTGAGGTGGGAGGCTGTGCTGTTGGCTGAGTACTCCTCCAATGGGCAGCCGATCTTAAACTTTTTATAGATGACCTGAGCAAAGGGGAAAAAGCAGGAGAAGTTAGAAAAAGAAGAAACATTTTAATCTAACTGTAAAAAAAATGCAGAGAATGGGGAATAATTAGTAACACTGCTAACTGCTTCAGTGTTTTGTAAGATACTGGTTGATAATACCCTGTCTGAAAAGGGTTTTGTATCAAAGAAATAAACCATTAATGCCTTATTAAACGTTACCACTAATATTAAATTTTCTTTCCTCTAGTTTCAGTGCTTCAAATTCTTGACTGAGCTGAAGTCTCTTAAGGTCATGCCTCTAAACGCCTATGTTTGATTAATATAGCCGTACACGTCTGATCATAAAGACAAGGTTGGGAAAGAAACTAAGATGTAGCATGTTGGGAGTTGTTGGAATGCTAATGTATGGGACAACTTACCGCACAGAGAAAAAACACCATGCAACTGAGGGAAAATCCACTGGCGTAGCCAAGGTAACCTGAAAACAAAGCAGCAGATAGTCAATGATACAGCTAAACCGAAGTGACTTTCTGTGCTGCTACTGGATGCATTAGCAAGCCACAGCTTTAGATACAAAGCTACTGTTTTGGAAATAGAAGTTTTCTGCATATAGAAATGAATGAGAGCGTGAAAATGGCAGCTGATCATTCTTAGTCTGGCTTTAAGGCCAAACCTTTTAATGTACCTTAAAACCAAACGAGTCAAAAACAAGTTTCCGCAGCTAGCCATCTTGGATCCACTCACCAAGCTGTTTCATTAAAGCCAGGGGCAGGATGATAGTGGCAGAGACCAGGATGACCAGGTAGTTTCCATTCAAGTACCACACACTGATTAAAAAAAAGAAAAGGTTTTGGTGAGTTTAGACAGGACGTGTTGTCTAAGCAGCAGCAGTGCAGCTGTACCCTACTGGAAATCACTACGCTCAAGATAGACTGAAAAAAAAAAGTCTGCTTATGTTGCTCTCTGCCAGCAAAAATAAATCTTTCCTCTTAAAGCCCGACATAGATGAAACAGAGCTAAAAATGCGCAAGGGTAAAATGACATAAGCAAACCTTGCTGCTGAAAATAGTGAGCGTGGGTTAGTGTGCTAACTTTAACCTTGAAACACAACACCTCTCATATCTGAGCTGTGCAACATGTGACTGTACAATATTGTTCAACATGACAAAAAAAGAAGAAAACATGCCACAAATCTTATTTTCCCTTGTTTACTCTCTCAGTGACTGCAGGACAGAATTTTATATACACATTTATTATAGACTGCCCTCTCCTAAACCCCATCTTGTGTATGTGCACATCTGTGTGTGTGTGTGTGTCACACTGCTGCTAAAAGGGGTGAATGTGTCTGTGATGTGTGTGTGTTGGGGGGGAGGCATGACTGATCCCACTTCATGCATCAATTTCAGCAGCAGCTATGCCAGAAATACACACCAACATAGATAAACACACTCATGGAGGAACACTGAAGGGCTTCATGAACGGTTTCACAACTAAAGCCCTATTTTCACTGCAGGAACTCTCCTCAGGAACCAGCGAGAACTTTGCAAGAACTCACTCTCTTCATTTATTCTTGGAGTATTTTTCTCTCAACCTCAGGTGATGAGCCTGATCTAAGTAAGATGCGTAAATATGCACCAATGGTGGCGTACACACCTAGTTTGGCCTAACATTTGCTGCAAGACGATAAAAATAAAGACTAGAAGAATACAGACAACAACGGGGCAGGAACTGCACGTTTCCTGGTCAGAATACTCACTCAGAGTCAGAATCGGCCCTCAGGAACGCTTGGATGACCAGCGGTAGCTCAGATTTAACGATGTACAGGTAGCTGGACATGGCTGCAACAGACAGGACAGAGAGCCGGTAAGAGTCTGTGGCCCCAGCCCACTCCAGCGACTGTTTCACCGCCCACAGCTTAGCAACAATCAAAGCTTTGGTGGGAAACAGTCGCAGCTTTTGTGAAAACAAACAGAGAAAGCAGCTATTTGCCAACTTATCCGCTAATTCTTTCTGTCATCAGAACCACAAAAGAAAAAAAAACAGCCACAATCCATTTAATTGCGCTAAATGACTGTTTCCTGCAGCAGCGGGGTTTGTAAAGAGTCGAAATGATTGCAGAGATCTTATTGACTGAGCCATCCTAGGACCTCACATCCAATATTCTGGAGGGTGATCGCTATGCCGGTAGCCATTTTCCCAGGTGTTCCAAAGGCTCGGAAGCCCAGCTGTTCATAGGCTCGAATCCCTGCAGGGAGAACACAAACAGGAATGAGCCTTGCCGTTGTTCTTACTGGGTAATGATATTTATTGCAGCAGTTCCAATACATCCCACCATTCCCAGTTTTCTGTGATGTCAAAGACACATGTCAAAGACACATGTCACCGTACCATGAATTGTGACTGTCGTAACTCTGTCACTTGACCGAGCTTTGAAAGATCAATTTTCCAGTCAAATGTGTTTCGCAGCACAGTTTACTACACTTTTGACGATGGATAACAGCTCTGATCCCCCCATCAGACACAAACATCACAAGTACCTGCAAGTCGCTCTGGATTGATCTGAAAAAAAAATGGCTTATCGGTTTGAACAAATCAATGACGCCGCTCTTCATCCAAAGCTGTTTTGAAGCCAGGCTGGCCATCGCGAAGCTGCTTGCTGAGGTTGAAACAACCAAGCAATTTATTATTTAAAGCAAACAAAAATGGCAGAGAACTTACCCACAATCCCTGCACTTTTGACCAGCAGATGAATGGAATAACATGACAAGAGGGCCACTGAGGTCAGAAGAAACCTGTAAGGGGACAGAGGAGGACAGTCAGGCCACCGGTAGCAAACAAAAACAAAACAATTGCAGTGTATTTTCTCATAGTTTGCAAGTGGACGTGTTGTGTTTGCTTACCAGAAGAAGATGATGCCAGTGTTGGACATTGCATAAGCTAATCCAAGGATGCCGCTGCCCATGATTGCGTTGCCCAGATTGAAGACAGACATGCCGAACGAAGTCTTTCCTTCGAACTGAGAACATAAAATGAGCCTGGTTCTGATCAGACATAAAACCCGGTTTTCCCCCGTCCATCCCTGCACCTACATCGGTGAAGTGAACGGGCTTCTTCCCTTCCGCGTTCGGCAGAAACTCCTCGTCCTCCTGTCCTTCGGGTTCATCGTATCTACGGGCCAAATGAGAATGAATCTCTGATCTCAGAACAGTGAACGCAGGAGGTGGCGGAGAACAAACCTCCACAGACGTACCTGGGTGTCTGGGTCCCGGTTCTGGACGAGAATCCAACAGTTCCCCCAAGCAAAAATACAAGGCAAACACGAAAAACACGAAGCTGTTCAGTTATGATCATTGTTGATGGGAAAGAATATTAAGTTCAATCAATTTATCTGAAATGAGGCGAGATCTGGCAAAACAGAAGGGGCCGGTGCAGCCACGCTCGTAGCAGTGTGTGAAATTAGCGGCGGAAACTCACTGATCCTCCTCCAGCAGGCTCTTCACCAGCACGTCCGCTTCCTCTCCAGGATCATGACTCTTCCCGTTGGAGATGAGGCTCATCTCAGTCTGAGTGGCTTCCATCGCTGAGGCCGTGCGGGAACAGTTCTGGCTCTGAGGGACCGAATATCTGCATCGCAAAAAAGCAGAAATGGTTCAGATTGTCCCAAACCTCTGGGAACAAGGGGTTAATGGAATCTGACTGATTTTATTTAGGAAAAGCAAACGAGTCCAGAAAATGTTTGAAGGTCAATGTCTGTTTGAGGGACATTTTGGGGGAATTTGTTTGCTCTTTCGCTTAGTTCTGCCATTCAGCTCCCACATCAGGAGAAAATAGAGACAATGTTGCAATGAACTGCAGTTATACATCCAGAATCCTTCCAAAACTCTACAGAGGTTGCAGAAATATATATACATTTTATTTCCGAGGCTTGACCTGAGATATTGTGGAGCCCTCCACACCATCTAGCAATCCTCACCTCGACTGGTCCCAGTACGCTGCTCTGTTTTTTTGTTTTTTTTTCTAAAACGAGCTCTTCTAAATTCTACTCAGTACAAATTCTACATAATTTAAGGTACATTAACCTGTTCATAATCATTTATTTACAATGACAACATGCTGGGACAACAGAGTCTGGTAATAATAACAAGATCTATTTTTTTCTCCGATGAATGTTGATGTGTCTTTCACAGAACACCCGAGTGTTCCGTCTGTTTTGGCAGTCAGTAAAAACCCTGGTATCATCTGGGTTGTTCACAACAGGTATTCATTTATTGTAATCAGTCAAATTCGTTGGGTTGTACTGCAAAGATCTTCTCTAACGTGCCACCTTCGGACCCTTCTGGTCAGGTTTCCTCACTTACAAATGCAGAAACTATCAGATTGTTTCAATATCTCATTAACGAGAAGGTGCCCTTTAGCCTAAAACACTGACAAACTGCACCAAACATTTGGTAAATAAGTTTTAAACTAAGAGCCAAACATGCAGTGAGCTGTCACCAGGATCCAATTTGCACATCTCGCCTGTCAATACTGTACTGTCAATATTCAACGTGGTTTTATTTCCTGTAAAATATTTGATTTCAAGTGTTTTTCTTACCACCCTCCACACAGCAGCACAAGCAGCCGTACACTCTTACGTGTCTAGAAAAATATCGAACCATTAAACTAGATCCTCATTTGAATATCCTAAAACACAAACAGGCTACTCACACCAGTCTATTTTGTGGCGTTGGTGCTCCCTCTGTGCGACACTCCTTATTGTACTGGAACTGTGATATGGCGCTGAAGCATGTACTTGATTTCCCCCAACATCAAAACCTTATCTGTTCTAACGGTCTTTATTTGCCCAAAGTTAACATTTCCAGTAACTTGGCTACTGTCAACGTCATCTGTTGCAACAGCGGCGCAGTGGATGCCATGTGAGACATGCAGGAGTTCATCTCAGGAACACCCAAAGAGAAAAGAATCGGCGGAATGCCGGCACAACAAAAAGAAGACGGGCATTCGGAGCGTCCCGTTGGCACCTGAAGCCTCAGACTTCCTGATGGGGGGTCCTATCGGCTATCAGCCTGGTATGAATTGCTCGCCATCATCAGCCGGGTGACCTTACCTCTGCGTCAGCGCCGGTGAGGCTCTGTTACATAACAGGCCCGAAAGGTCACCGAGTGGGAAAAGACCCGTTTTGAAATCCTGAACAGCTGCTACTGGGTCTGAGATGTTTGAACAGGTGGAATACTGGAAAATGCCAGCTGTGCATTTGCTCGTCTTCAGTACGAGTATAACCAATTTTCACCATTTTATCAATTTTCATCATTAAAATAACCATAACAGAGAAATTCTTCCATGCTGGACTTCTTTCTCTTTCCTGTAGGAGTTATACGCACACAGCCAGGCCGAGTGCGTGCGGATAAGCAGAGGAACGTGTGGATGAGTGTGACGAACACACGAGGCTGAGCCAGCAGAGCCGGGCAACACACACGCACACACACGTGTGTATCGAACATACACGTGTACATGAGCTCTGCGGTGGCTGAACATCTTCTGAAACCTGCGCAAACATGCGTCGTGGAAATAATATCACCGGAGGGTGTTGTGCATAATACTGTTGATTTTTTAGGAGTATTTTAAATGTTGAGGAAGCGAGGAGTATGGTGATCTGACAAATGATGAGTAAATGTGTAATTTGTTAAAAAAAAAAAAAAGGTGTTGCAGGTTTTCTACAGCTTAACGACACATTTTCACTTCAGGAGAGTAAATATTTCCTAAAGATAGCTGTCAGGGCCATCGTTTTCTGTGATTCCAATAATGGTTTTAAAAACAGTAAAACCGTTTAACGCACTGACCAAGATCCCACTCAGTCGCAGCGATCATGGAGATGGAATACATCTTCTCGGTCATCTAGCGGCAGATTTTTCTGGGCTCTTCTGAAGGAAGAGCTCAGGTGGCTGTTTCCCACATGGGTGAAACGCGGCCCTCTCCACAACGTGCACCTTTTCTGCTCTTTCTGAATGATCGATCGATGCTGGACCCTAGCTTGTCTTATCTGCTCAGCCGTTACTGTGATAAACCCGGTTCAGAAGCCCTGTGGGGAGTTTCTGGTGTTTAGACAGGAGGCCAAAAGTCAAAAACGTGACCCCCCCTCCTCCCCATATTATACACACAGATGTGGCTTGAAAACATGTTGGACTTCTTCCACCTTTATCTTTATATTTCAGCACATTTACCACAGCGTTACTGCCTTTTCACCCGCACTCATGTGAGTGTTGCCATTTAAAGGTCTTTGCCTAGTCTTACCACTGGTTTGTACAGGACACACCAAACACTTCCCAACAGACACATACCAGTCAGTCCAAAAGCGACACGCTGCTGACTGTTGACACTTTCCTTCTCCTCAGAGCCCTGCAGCACCCTAACTACTACTTGTACGTCTTGAAGGACTAGTTTCTTTATCTCCTATTGTGGAAATAATTATTTTGGTACAACAGTGTTGTCAAAGTTAAGGAGTGTCCTTGTCAGACAGTTGTCCATAATTAAAGCTCATATGGACAAGAAATCCGAAAATCTGATAAATGGAGCTCGGCACTGGCACGAATTAATCTATAAGAAGAAGTCAATAGGGCCGTTTAAGGGCAAAATAAATCATATGTTCATCCAGAGCCTTTTCTGACAAGCCCGCGCACACAGTGAAGACATTTAATGCAACATTTACGTCCCACACAGAAGCCTGTCCTCCACCCGGGTATATTTAAATCACGATAACAAATTCGAACTCCTAGAAAGAATATAACTGGATTTAAAGCGACCGTGTGGTGCGTAAAGCCGGTCCGAATCTGGTTCGCTGGGACAAGCTGCAGCGCCAGACAGACTCGGATATGATTACGCTGCTCGGAGGAAAAGGAAACGGGCTTTTTACTTGACCATGTGGTTTCCCCAGCACAACCGCACTAAGGACCGTGCGGGGGAAAGTTCCATGAGACCCAAAGTCCCACAAAGTAATCAGGCTGATCTAACTGGGAAAGGAGAAACAAGGGTGGGGGACGTGGGTAAGGGGGGCTTAACTTCTAGAGGGCGCACGTACCGCATGGGGTCCAAACAGTTTTTTTTTTCTTTATTTATTGATCACTAACAGGTACAAAGAATGCCATGCGTTCCCTGTGTCAAAGCATATGGTCGCCGCCTATGATCAATGATCACTGATGATGCAAATTTTGTGTTTTCAAAACTCTAAACAGCAAAAGCAAATACATTTTAAAACATGGTGATCTGAATGGGGTGTTGTTGTTTTTTTTCCTCTTTAAAGCATCTAAGATTCGTTCAGTCTTACCAAAGGTTCTCGTTACGAAGCCTCCCAAAACAATCCTCTCAGCAGTGGCACTTAAACGGACAGTCTGGTAATACTGGTCTCTTCCCCGTCAAATCTTCATTCGCGTGTTTACGCACACCAGGACGCCAAAGCAAGCACCAAAATGCGCTCGGAGCAAATCGGTATTGTAAGACCTTCTGAGGCTCAACGGTGGGGGTCGCACAGAGTCCGCCTCCTCGCCACCTCCCCTCAGAGTCGCTGGTTGACGTACGATTCACTGAGGTAATGGAGCACACTTGGTGGGATTGGAGTTTAAAATAAAACGCGCAAGAGCGTCATTATACGGGCGGCACAATGCAAAGATGCTATTGAAATCTCCCATTTATGGCGTTAACGTTTGAGAACGGCAACGTTCATACATCGAGCACACACCTTTGTGTGTGTCTGAGCAGCAAGTGACACCTGTTGGAAGATAACAGCTGGATCTGTCACGGGAACAATAGCTGGACTCTAACAGGCTGAGCTAAAAAATACATTATCCATCCAACCATCCATCCACCCATTAAAAGTGGTTTTTGACTTTGAGGTACAAACCCAATGTGTGTGTGTGGGTGTGTGTGTGTGTGAGTGTGTTGGGGGGCGGGCGGGGGGTGCACATGAGATACACGTGATGATATTTTTTTTTAATGTCATGACTGACCAGTTGAAACTTCGCGGGTGTTGTTGGTTATAGCCACCCCTACCGACTACCGATGGTCGTGAATCTTACTGGTGTTCTACAGGTGACGTTATGTTAAGCCTTCTTCTTACAAATATACAAACTAAACTACTAACCAGCCTTCTGAAAGCAAAAGTTAAATTTTCCCATGAAATTTAAGTGCTGTAAACACCGACTTCCACCTCGTTAAAATAAATTATTTAAAAAACAAAACAAAAAAAAAAACAGGCTGCATGACTTATGATTATCTTATCTGTAAAGTGCAGTTAGGGCCACTTAAACTGCCTGAAACGTCACATATCTACAACATCAATGCTGTTACGAGTAAAGAACATGTGATACATAAAAAAGAACAGTGTGCTGCAGGGAGCACGGTTTTAATATAAAGGGCGCAACAGATTGATTTACAACAACAGCAAAATCAGTAATCATCTGCATCAATGTCGGTTCTGAGCTCCTCACCCCAAGGCAAAGAACAAAGACATGAGTGAGATATTCACCCTAATAGTGTTAAATATTTGTACATTGTATTAACATTGACATACACCGATGGTATGTGAATGGCCTCAACACACGTTTATTCATGAACTTATTTTGTTAATTTGACATTAATGTATGAGAGGCTTACAACATAAACCATCAATACATTTAAAAATGAGAAAAGCAGTTGTTGTAGCGTTTTTCATTAATGGAGGTTGTTGAACGTAGCCCTGTAAGACCGGACCCATCAAAAAATAGCCAGAAAATTCAGACTTTTTTGGAACTGAGATGTTTAACCCTTATAACAAAATCCACAAAAACAATTTGCTAAATCATGAGATTTTTGTTTGTATCGCATTTGATACAGTGGGTATTTTGGCAACTTTTTGGTCACAACAGTATTAGTTTTAGACAAAATTAGAGTTTTGTCCATAACATTTTGAAATTATAGAACATGTTTTCAAGTTTTTCTGTTAGGGTCCAGCTTGCCGGCCCTTTATGGTGTATGTGGGTTGCCCCGTCTTTTCTCTGCAGAGGGTGCGGATTCCCGGGATCCAGCAGTGACTGCACACCTGTCGCTCATCAGCTCATCGGCGGCTGATATAGGGAGGCTGCCAGCTGGTCCCCGTGGTTGGATCATTGTTGCTTGTTTCTGCCTCACCTGCAGAGTGGTACAGACTGCCTTGACTGTCATTGTTGGTTTCTCCTTCGCCTGCACAGTGGTACTCACGTCCCTTGAGAAGAGTTTGAGTTCGGGTCTTTGGACACCCGGCGGTGGAGCCTCCCTGTGAAAAGTTGGACTTTGAGTTTTGTGTGAATCTTGTTTTTCCTCTAGTCGGAGCGCCTTCTGTTTTCCCCGTGTCCACCCAATAAAGGGTCGTATTTTGCTTTTGATCGCCTGCATTTGGGTCCTCAACACAACAAATCGTAACATTTTCCTCTTTTTTCTTTTTCACGTAACACCTTTTACGGCCTTTTTATTTCACTGAAAAGTAGTTGTGCTTACTGACTTGCCCTCTTTTTGCACACTAAACAGGTTTGTTTGTTCTGCAGTTTCCTGTAACATTTCATCAGTGACAAACTGTTACATACATGTATGGTGTCCAGTCACACCTGTCCTCTGTCCCTTCGTCAACACATGCAATAAAATCAACAGATGGAGCTTCATATTCTATTTTTTTCCATCTGTATTCTCTCCTTTCTGCATTGCCCTTCACTGACTCCTTTCTGATTGTGTCCTGTGTTGTTGTTGGAAACTCAACGTCTGTGCTTGTCTTCCTCATCAGTGCTGGCATTTCAGTGATTAATTAAGTCATCAAAATAGTGTTTGTATTTTAGTATGCATTATGTAGATTAAATTACAAATATGTGAAATGACAATTTGGGGAAAAAGCACATTTTATACCTGCAGTATCAAATTTGATAGACATTTTAACAGAATTTAATTGTAATATAAAGAACAAGTTACTTAATAAATATACATTCTTTCAATGGATAAAATACTTATTTTAAAATATGAGTTGGAATTTTGATGTTATTCTCACCGTAACTTCTCAATAATTAGCACTGATTTTCCTGAAAAAAGGGAGTGGATGATTTACTGGGAGCAGCCACGTTAGAAATGACCAAAAAGAAACTTGAGATGTCTGTAGTGGCATTATAGTCCACCAGGGGGCAGGATACATGTATCAGATTACATACAACAGCTTTTTAGTATTATTGTAGTAGTAGTACTGATCATGTTGATGAGATAGTCTCAGAAACTCATGTAGCAAATATGATACAAATGGTCATAAAGGGTTAAAAATAACTACAAGTTATCCAGTAATTTTTTTATAGGCATTAGTAATACAGATTACTTAACATAGTAGGCTGCTTTATGATCAAAGCCCCTCAGCCTTCAAACCTTTCGATGATCAAGGGTCAAGGTCTCACCGCAAATCTGTTCCTCGTCCTTGTATCCTATTACCATTTCCTGGAAATTCTATTAAAATCCACTCATAACTGAGTTATTTTACTAACCAACACACAAAAGGCAGCTATCACATAACCTCCTGGGCGGTGGTAAAAAATAAAATACTCTCACAAGTGTTTATAGGTGTGTTAAAGAGATGTCTGGGATGGTCAGTGTACGTTGGATGAATTTCCTTTCAAGCTGCATGGTCATTTTGTGTAGGTCACTCAGCTTCGGACGAATGCAGCTGGAGTAGCCACCCCTGCTGGCAGGCCCTGTATAACCCATCTTTATCAATAACACGCTTCAGCTATGTTGCTCATTCTCTATGAAAACCATGTTTTGTGCGTTCAATAATAATCTTGGGTTACAACCCTGAAAAAAAAATTATCTAAGAAATGACAGTCCATTGACAATACACTGGTCTGAGCCTGGCGTGTGTACAGAGGAATCACAGAAGTTGTAATAAACAGAGCAATTATCATTTAACATTGTCATTTATTGCCTGTACAAACAGAAAACTTGTATAAACTGTACATCATTAACATGCCGGGACAAAAACTGAAGAAACAGGTCATAGAGGTAAATTAAGTAAAGGTAAGCCAAATTTGCTATATACAAGGTATAAATATTTTCTTGAAACACCTAAACAGCCATACATCTCAGATCAGACAGCATTGGCATCTTATAAAAAGAACTTTTCTGACATCCATCTAGCTGTTAATATTACTGAAAATGCACTGGAACAAAACATCTGTAGATAAGGACGACGCACGGTTGGAGCTGGAGTCTCATTCCAACTCGGTAAAACGGGCAAACATAGCTTTGCGGACTGCATCCTTGTATGTATCTGATGCAGAGAGTGTGTAGTTGGTGCCTTTAGTGCCGAGTCCTGCTCCTTTCGTTCTCAACTGGGCCTGCGGAGAGAAATCATGAATTTTAGAACAGTTGGTATTGATGCTGAAGATAAAGAAACCTCTCTAAAGGTTGTCCCAATACCTCGATTGGTGCAGTGATACCCTGCTGGTTGCGACCTAGACCTTTACCCTCCTTCCAGCCCATGGCCTGCAGCATTTTGTTCCCAATGTTGTCACTGTTGAGACCATCTTTAGTTGGTTGTTCATAATTACTGTAAAGAAAGAAAGAGCAATGTAAACCCAACACTGTCCAAAACCATCACATAAAAGTGTACACCCACAGTCAGAATGTGAAAGAACAGGTTATACACACATCACTGGTGTTGGTTGGCTGAATTTCTTCTTCTTTGGTGCAGGTGGTTCAGGGATGCCGTACTTTTCTCTCCTTTCAGCTGCCCTGTCTCTGTATTTCATCTTCACAGCAGACGAAAATGAGAAAAAAAAAAAATTTTTTCATGTTCCTACAGACAACACAATTCTATCAAAGCAGTGATGCAATGCCGGGCTGTACTTCTGTTTCTTTTCTTTCCAACTCTTCCAACTCTGCTTCAGTCATTTTGGATCGTCTGAGAACCTCCAGGTTTTTCTGAAATAGAAATAACAGTTGATTCAACATCTTGTTTTTCTTCAAAAGATTTGTTCTTCAGGTCTCACAACACTGACCTTGTGAAGGTCAGAAAGCTGCTGATGTCTAATTAGGGCTTCTTTATTGGGGAACTGCCTCCGACAGAGCAGGCACGCCAACTTTGTCCAATCTGTAAACTTTTGTTGCCCGTCGCCTCCATCAAAGTCTGCCGCCCCCTCCTCAGGATCGCTGTCTCCACTATAGGCAGCTACAAGCCCAGGCTAGGCATGACATTGATTTAAAAAAAGGCAGGTTTAAATATGAGGAAACTGAAAGAGGGTAAAATACTGCAGTTTATCCTGAAAAGACTTTGTTGAACACACCTTTGAAGAGTTAGCCGAGCCGCTTGTTGGTTCTTCCTCAGGGCACTTTGGCATTTCTGGGACGAGTCTGTCTAAACTCCCTGATTGCTGAATATAACAATAACAATATTAATGTCACCTTTACATAGTTAGCATTAGAAGAACATGAGCTGATGATGTGTTCAGATTCACCTTCTTTTCAAACAGTGTGAAGCCAGCATCTGCTGCTGCCGCCTCCTTCCTCTCTTCTTGGCTGATAGGCTGAAAGCTGCTCTTGAAGTTCTCCTTCTGCTTGTTAAGTGTTTTAGCCCAGCGCTCCATGTCTTTGGCAATCTAAACAACATTAAATTCAAATGTGAACATCTACAACTTGACTGAAATAATATCAAAGGCTACGATGAGCTACCTTCCATCAGCTTCGAGAATAATTATCATGATACCTGCTGAGCAGTCTTGCTTTTGGGCTTCTCTTTTTTCTCCTTGGGTTCTTTGGGCTCTTTCACACTTGCCGTTGCATTATCATTCGGTCCAGCATTATTTTCTGTTGGGGCTGGGACGTATGTCTGCTTCTCACTGTCCCAGTACAGATACTGTTGGGTCTGAGGATTGTAGTAATACTGACACAAACACAAATGTGCATATTAAAACAAAATTGAGGCTACTGGGACACTCAAAAACATGACAGTAATGGAAATGAGTGCAGTACATACATGGCTGCTTGGATCATAGTAGAAACCAGTTTGAGAATCATAATAATATCCAGAGGACTCATCATATTGATAATTGGCTGTATCGGGAACTGTCAAAGATTAAAAAAAAAAAAACAACAACAACAAACGTATTACTACCATTTATCATGAGCAGACTTAAAACTCTAAGCACATACCGTTACTGGCAGGAGCAGCCTGTCCTGGGGGAGCAGTCACAGTTGCAGCAGGCACAGATGGTACGTCAGTGCTAGAACTCTGCCCCGTTTGTGTCTTTGGTTCCAATTGTTGGGCCAGTGGCAATGCCTGCAACCAGTGTGATCCAACAGTAAGACCGGTATAGCCAATGACAGTAGAACATCCTTGAAAAAACACTGAAGCTTGAAATGTTGATGACTATTACCGGAATAGCAGGCTGCACAATTAAATGCGGCTGGTAAACTTGTGCTGTCTGTGAGATGACTACTCCAGTTGCAGTTGGAACAATCTTCACACCTGGGGCAGCTAAAATTCAAATAAAAAGAGGCTTGATTGTTTGTTCCATACACAACAAAACATGCAAATTTAGAAACCCAGTGTATGCTTAGTAATTTCAAATATTTCACACCTCCTAGAATACCATTTCCCTGAGATGTGCTGGCAATTGCTCCTTGCTGAAAGAATGGTTGGAATTCCTATTGGAGTAAAAATGAAACAAAAACAGTCACCATGGGGCTGCAGTACTCGTTTAGATTAGCCACTTTTCACTGAAGAACGATAACCAATGTTACCCAAACCCTGGAGGGTCCATGACAAATAAGTATCACCTCACCCACTCTGTCTTGTTGCTCACTAACCTGTGACATTGAAGGATAGCCATCTGGCATGTAGTTGTACTCCGACATTCCCTCTGAGCTCTGTTGAGGCTGGAATGTTGAAGAACGGGTCATCGGATTGTTACAATGATTTTTTTTTTTTAGAGAAAATAAACCTACTTGACTTGAGGACCACTGAGCAGCAGCAATGGCTGTGCTGGCCACAGAAAAGGCACTGACGCGATTCCCATCAGGAAGTAAAAGATCCCTATAACAAGAGAAAAAAGGCAATTATTACACCATTGACATTTTACAATCAATGAAGTCCATATAAAAAATATAAAAGCTTTGCCAAGACTTTTTAAGACTAATGATGTTAAAATGTCAACAGTGTCAAACACTAATGATGTCAAAAATATGTAAGCTGGAATTCATTATAGAGTTCTAGAAACATTGTTATTTAGCTTCAAAAACAAAGATGTATATCAATGTTTTACATGAAAAGTGCAACCAGTACAAAACCAAAATATGCAGCATGGCATTATACTTACTTTCTTGCACTCTTTGCATAATCTACCCCAATTGTTTTTCCATCTAGTTTAAGAGGAGGTTGCAGTCCTTGTAGAATTGTCAGTAACTGGGAGGCCTCCTGTAAAGAGCCAGTTATGATGGTATTAAATGCTATGCTAAAAGACAATCAAGCAGAATAATTAGGTATAAAGCAGTTATTGACAATATCGCATTCACAATTATTTTTAATTTATGGATATATATATAATTTATATATATTTAATTTATAATATATATAAATATATATTATTTATATATATATATATATATATATATATATATATATATATATATATATATATATATATATATATATATAATAAAACACTTTACCAGAGGAGAAGAAAGCTGTACAAAGGCAAAGCCTCTGTTCTGGCCTGTCTGCTTGTCCTTGATAAGGCGAATGTTGTTAGATGTAAGGTTAGCGTACGGCGCCAAGGCTGACATGATGGCCTCCACGGTGGTCAGAGGAGCGATGTTTCTCAGGATGATTGCTGCACACAAGAAATATTAATGTAGAGAGATCGCTCTCTTCTTTGCTCAAATAAAGAGTGGCATTACATATGAAAGAAATCTTACTGTCGCCACAGAACTCCCCACTGGGTTGGGTTTCAGAGGCTCCAGCATGGTTACTGGATTCACCCTCTGCTGGGAAAATAAAAAGAGAATTAATCTGTCCTTCAGAAATGTTTCACCGAACTCAGTGGAAAGTAGGTATGAAATGCTGAGTGTAAAAACTAGTGCAAAATGAGCCAGCATTCGCAGTATCAATAGTTTTCTCAGTCTGCAAATTAAACATTATATATTCGTTCTCTTATAAGTTTTAAAATTTCCTAATTGTGGAGTTCCTTAGCACAACACAACAGACACTTTGTGTTGCCCCTCAGTACCGTTGACTCACAACTGCCTGGATGATATTTGCAGTCAGTGGCCACTTGTTGGTTAACTACTTACCAGCTTTGGCTGCTCCACACCTGAAGCACTTCAGCCTCCTCCGGAAATTGTACAGGCCACACTGCAAGTAACCGTTCAAATTATACTTATTATACAATGACTAAAGCCCTGAACAGTGCTGGCTCAATAAACTTATGCTGCAGCACGGCATACTTACCAGATATAACCTAACCAGATCAAATTTCCAAATGTAGGTGTACCATATACTAATGCGCATAGATCTATGGCATTTTTGACTGATAGTGCTGTATGTGTGCAGTAATGTGTAACAGCATTTCTCAGACATGGTGATCACAATACCAAGAGAGATCAACTCACAGTGTTGCAGAGCCAATCTTCATACTTGTTCCTGGAGTTGCTGTAGTGCATATCGACGATTTTGCCTTGGATCGTCAGACGTTTCTGAAAAAGGCATTCTAAAATCAGTCAAGTATACCTGGCAAATGTTGAACTCATCATCAGAGTAAGTAGTGTTGGCAGGGAGTGACGGGGAAGGGGGGCTCCCAACAGATAGCCTTTCATGTTAAAGACGAGACAGGAACATGGTGTGTATGTAGACATGGTGTATGTAGGGTTCTTTAAGTGTTTGGGACCCGAGTGTCCAGGCTAAGCTGGAGCAGCGTGTAGAAATGTGCCCTAAAAGCCTCAACAGAAACTTGGCTCAAAAAGAGAGGATGGTTTTAAAAAGATCCATCAGAGGGCGAGCTAAGACATTTAAACTTACATTCAACCCTGTTACTTTTATTTCCACTATCACTGAGGTAATGATAATGTGCTCATTACCTTAACTGCAGAAACGTCCTAATTGCTACCAACATCTCTGGATTACCACTGCAATTAATTTAACCAGTAAGATGTTACTATGCTTAGCATGGTAACCTCTTCAAGACACACATTTTTAAGGATTTGTTTTCAAAAATCTGTACAGTTTCCACAGAACTTTGGTTGCCATTTGGGTTAATTTTCCAGATCTCCAAGATTAAAACTAGACTTGGCGATTGTGAAGCAACCTGATTGGTCTCCATCCATCGGGTAGCATCTTGCAAGTGATAAAAGTCCACGAAGGCGAAACCACGGCTTATACCTAGAGACAGCATTCAAATATAGACGGGAGGTGTGTTAGTTAAGAGTCCATGGGCAAATTATTCAAACTCTTCCACAAACTGCTTCATGACCCAGGCCCTGTTTGGTACACTGGGCCGCTCCTTCACACACTTTTAAAAAAAAAAAAAAAAAAAAAAAAGTGTGTCTGCCAATAGATTATCAAGATTTTTATGGCTGCTCTTACTTACCTTTAATAAAATCCATAATCGACTGAAATGATAAGTCTTGAATCGACATTATAAATTCTTTTTCAAGAAACTTGACACAAATTTTCCTCAGTTGCTATTAAAATGGGTCTGAATGGAAGCAGATTGGCCATAGGGGTCAGAGACTAGTGGGAGGGAAAGAGTTCTTCACACTCGGGGTTCTCACCTGTTTTCTTTTTCATCAGCCTGACATCTGCTGGCTGTGGCCCCTCCAGCTGGTCTATGGCAAAACGGATCTAAGGACATGAAATTCATAATGAATATGAATATACATACTCATAAATAGAGCTTATCCAAGAGACAGAGACATAAAAACTCACGTCATCTTCTGAGGCATGAGGGGGCAGACCCCAGAGCATGATGGTCTTGCTCTTCTTCTCCTCTCCAGATTCCCGTCTGTAATCCTGCTCTGGGTAGTCCCCATCAGAGTGATATCCATCTTCTGATCTGTCGCTGTTCCGTCGTTTTCTTTCTCTTTGCTTAAAAAGTTAAGTTAATTAATTAGGGTAATAAATGTCTAAAACTGCCAAGAACAGTGGAAACTGCAGTAACTACCTCAGGACTGTCTCTCGAGCCTCTACGATCTTCAAAACGGTCACCACGGCGCTCATCATTGCATCGGCGCATGCTGTTGTCACGGTCTTGGTCCCTATCTCGTCTGTCATGCCATTCAGCATCGTCGTGGGGCTGGTCGGAACCATACCTGCCGCTACGTTCTGTGCGACTAATTCTATTAAAAATAACATGCAAACCCACAGCAATATGTTAGCAATGATATAACTGATAGAACTGATGATCTTAGTTTTAACCCAGAAAAACTATGTACCATGGAGTTGTGTTCCCTTTGAAACACAAGCATTTATCATGACTTGCACAAAAACCCCTAATAAATTAGCCTCCCAGTATCGATGCAGTTTTGTTAAATGTTACACATTTAAAACACCAAATGACTATGTATGCATCACATATGTAAATAAATAATTAAAACAGTTCGTTTTAATTATTTGTTATTCTACCGCACCATCTAAACAAATCAACTTCTTAACTAAGAACTTAATTACGTTTATAAATACTTTAATATTAACAAAACTGTCATTAAAATCGATATATTCATATTACATTCCTAAAGACTCATTACAACGATATTGAAAATCAACATATTTAAATCAATTTTGAATAATTTACTTTCAAAAAGAATCCATATTTACAACAGGAGTGCCATTACAATTGGCCTCACCAACTATGGTGGCGAACGTTACTCACCGTTTATCAGCTCCCATTTCTTCCTTCGCCGCACTGAAATGCCTGAACAAAACAAAAAATAATGTTTAAATCTAACAACTATGTTATTTTAAACGATTGAAATATGCATTAGTGAAATTGCAATTAATAGGTTTTGGGTGCCACAAAATGATTTCAGCTGAGCATAATATGGAGTCGCTCTTACGTAGGTAAGGCGTACTACAAAAAAAAATCCTTAGATATGGCGTTTCGAGATTGCTTTGAGTCCCTTTCTGAGTGTACAACCTACCTGGGTAGTAGGAGTGAACAGTTTTTTTCACTTAGTAATTTTTCTAAAGGATATGCCACAAATTACAATCGACAAAATTCATATCACGTCCAAGGACTTTCACAGTTATAGCACAGCTGCTTCTCTGTCCCAAGATGCAATGCGGAACCGCAAATGCATTATGGGTAAAGATAGTTGCCCCACAGTTGTCTGACAGGCAAGACTTGGCCTCTGTTGATGTCGATTATTACCTTACGTAGAAATAATGTGCGAAACATACTGATATAACATTAAGGTACATGTTTTCTCTTGAGGCCAAAATGCTATTATCAACAAAAAATGACACGTTCTATTGACGCTGTCTTACCTCCTGGAAGACCATGCTCTGGGTTCACTTGTAGTTTTTAATCCGCCATTTTAGTGAATAAACTATTGAAAACTTTTGATATTTTATTTGCAGGAAGTGTATCTAAACCCCTAACGCGTTGAATCTATGCCGTAGCGTTCTTTCCTTTTTATCAATTAACATGTCACTGTGTATAAGGAGAGTATGTTTTACCTTAATGTGTTTTTTTTTTTTTTTTATTATTATTCCAGAATGCAAGCCAATGACGCGTAGGTATTTGCAAACATTATAGAGGCTAATTAGCACTGTAATGTAAAATGCAACAGCAAGTTACTGCAACTGTTACTGATTGTGCTTTTGGTAATATGCTTTGTTATATTTACTAAGTCCTCATCTATATTTGAGTAATTTCTGAGCTGATATAAATAACGTTTTCAATGTGACAAAGATCTGATCAAGATAACATACAGCTTGTTTATTATGTTACAGTAATTGAATCACGAAACGTCATCATAAGGGTTATTGTACAAGGGTCTTGATAGAGATGACTACACATTTGTTAAAACTTGGCACACAAAGATGTTGCTATATTGACACTGTACACAACATAGGCAGACAACAGGTTGTGTGATTCCAGATTTAATATTTAACTTAGCAATATCTTACGAAACAATAATGGGTGAAACTGATTTATAATATTGATCATGTAAGTTACTGGCATCCATGGCTGAATCATAACATTTATACAAATACATAATGAAATCAAACACAAAATTCTGATATATATATAATAATTTTTTTTTATAAAAATGGTCTACGCAGTACAGAAAAGGAGGGTGGAATCCATCATACTTGATCCATCACGACAAATAAGAATGAGAATGGGCTGGTGACACTGACGTTGGGGATGTTCAACGCGAATTCTAGGTCAATGTCTCTCCTTTTGTCACCTTTAAAGAAAATACATTGTTGCACACTGGTTATTTAAATATTATGAATTATCAGATCTTTGGAATAGAATGTGATACACTTACTCTGGCTTCTATATATTCAATTCTTCTCTCCAAAGCCGTCAGCTTCTCGTTGAGTGTAGCCAAACGGGATCGACACGACATATCTACGAATGAAACAAGTAGCATTTAAACGTCAACACGTACCACACATATATAGTTTGTCAATTATAACAACGTTCATTCCCATTCCATCAGTCACATAATAACATTAGTATAGAGTTTGGGTGAAACAGTATTTAATTTACGTGGGCTTGCTTCATTTCATTACCAGTGCTAACACATCGGGAATGGCTGCAAGTGCTTTGACAGTCGACTGGATGCCATTAGCAGCCTAACACTTTTTAATATAGTTGTCTCTTTGACCAAACGTGTTTTTCTTGGTCTCCTAACTCAAAGTGATAACAGATTAGCATGACATTTCCCTACTAAACAGTGCCAAGATGAGAGGTAACGATCCAGCTAAATGCTAACTGGGAGTGGCAGTTCAAAGCATCAACATCGGGCAACTATACAGCTAGCAGAACTAGCCTACATGATACAACACTGAGTAGCCAGATTTTACACTGCAGTATGCGTGTCCCTTAAAGATTCTGTTAAAAAAAATCTTACCAAATGAATTTAGGAAGTCGGCGATTTTTTTAATACTGCTGGTAATTACTTCTATATACTCTCGATTTGCCCAATCTTGGTGAATTTCTCTTTGCACTGGATCTTCCTGACCAGCCATGTTGAAAATGGCAGCTCGCTGCCGTTGTCGTTGCGTTCAGTGTAACCAGGAAGACGCTGGAAAACTGCCACTCGTTATTAAATAGGTCATATACTGCTAGATTTAATTTGCAAACACAGATTTGAATCAATTCTATATGTGTTAAAAATCTACTGAGTAAAAATCAAGTAAAAAAAAATCTTAAAGGTTGTTTAGCGTAAACCACAATAATTATTCAACGTATACAGTCTAGAGGAGATGTAAAAGGTAATGTATAAATCCAAAGGCACCACTTGAACTGTAATAATTGTTTTCGCAGTTAATTAAAAAGAAAATTTGATATGCATCATAGTTTTATATGCAAATGAAATTTCTGACAAAAGTCTTAATTTGCAGTCTTAGACAAAATATTTTATATAATGGTTAAGCTCTGTAAATCTTATATTTTCTTTTCAAGTTATGTAATAATGCAATATAAACAAATTACAGTGACACATTTTTTAACATTGTTTATTTGTGAGTGAAAATATTTGTGATATGTGTCATACACTGTGGTAAATTCAGCCTTTTAGATTTTCATCAGAAACTCCCTCCTACATAAAGGTTTCAAGGAGTGTCTTCATTCAGTAATATGGCTGAACAACCCAAGTGTAACGTACTGGAATTATCACAAACATACATGTGCTGTAAGATAACATGATATACACTCCAACAAGATGTTTACTGATTAACCACTCGGGTTGTGGCTGATAATCATGGAGGGTCAACCTTACTTGACCTTCTTAAGTAGCTCCCTGATGTCTGCCTCAATGTCAATGGTTTGAAAGCTTCGGCTGTAACGTTTGTAGGGATTGCCATCGGGACCAACCAGGAACTTTTCAAAATTCCAGGAGACATCATTTCTATTGACGGGACTCCAGATGATAAACTTTGGGTCAGCCATAAGAGCCATGGCATTATCAAAGGGGAGTGGGAGCTTTTCCTTCAAATACACAAACAAGGGGTGGGCATCCTTTCCATTGACATCCACTCTCTCAAGAAGCTGAAACTTTGGGTCAAAACCACCTCCTGGACGGACATACTTCAGTGAATTGAGGATTTCTTCATTCTTGCCATTCTCCTGTTATTAAAAGTATAAATTAAAAATTCTGAACCAAAAAAAATGGCACTCTTCCACATTTAGGTGCTATACTAAAAACTGCTTATATAAATAGTTTAAAGTATATAAGAAGATATCGTTTAATTCCATTTTATGAAATTACACTAATTAACAAAATTATACATTAGTCATTTAAAAATCTTATTCATGAAGACATAAAAGACCCATGTGCACCTTTTTGAAAAATATAGCATTATATAACAATTAGGGGACATTAATCATTATGTAAATTGTGTTACAGTAGCTAGGCTCTAGGCCCATCCGTGACCCCAAACCCGGTTAGAAGATGAATAGATAACTGCAAAGTCATAAAAACATCGCTTAAATTAGTTTAGCGATCAGTTTATTTGTCTTAATTTTAATGTATCGACATAAACAAGAAATGACAAATGTTTCAAGTCCTTATCACACGGCGCACCTGATGTCCAAACTGATTGCAGGGTACACCAAGGATAACGAGGCCCTTGGCGGCGTAGCGGCTGTGGAGCTCGTTCATCTGAGTGTAGTCCCTGGTAGTTGTTCCTCAGAGGGACGCCACATTCTCAATAAGAACCACTTTTCCTCTCAGCGCAGAGAAGTTCAGGACTTCACCCGACAGCAGTTTGGTTGTCAGCTCGTGGAACTTTTTCACATTACCAGCCATGGTAATAGATGTTTGGAACTATTTTGCGCTTATCTTCCTTCCAACGGTCCAATGTCACAAAAACAAGCCCAGCCCTCACTTCCTCTAGGGGGCGGTTCAGAACTCAACTTGCAGGTTCTTCTGTTTACTTTAAAGTGTTCCCAAGTCCTCAATAATGAAACTTCCTATTGGCTATCTGAGAAGTCACGAGGCCACCCAATGACGTCATCAAGATCTTTAGAACTGCAATATACAGTATACTTTCAGTTAAAACTTCCATTGATCCATTTTCTGTGCCTGCTTTTATCCACACTTTGGGTCGCAGCTGTCTGCTGGAGCCTATCCCAGCTGTCAAGGGGCGAGAGGCAGGCTACACCCTGGATAGGTCGCCAGCCTATCGCAGGGCTAACACAGAGACAGACAAGCACTCACACTCACGGTCAAATTTAGATTGCTCAATTCACGTAACAAGCATGTTTTTGGACTGTGGGAGGAAACCAGAGTGCCCGGAGAAAACCCACGCGTGCACAGGGAAAACAGGCAAAAGAAAGGCCAGAGCCGAGATTTGAACCCCAAACCTTCTTGCTGTGAGGTGATAGTGCTAACTACTGGAGAGCTGGCTCTGTCGTGGGCTGCAGCCTGGACTCCATTGAGGAGGTGGCAGACAGAAGGATGCTGGCCATGCTGACATCCATCAGGAGCAACTCCTCCTCCCCTGCACCACACTGTGGAGGCCCTAGGCAGCTCCTTCAGCACTAGACTGAGGCATCCTCATTGCAGGAAGGAGCGCTACCGCAGGTCATTCCTCCCCATAGCCATCAGTCTGTATAACGCAGTATCCTAGTTATCACACAATCTACCTCATGTTCAATAACTATGTCTATGTGCAATATGGTTTCAAAATTCATGTCTAGCACGGTACTTGTATATACTGTATATGTTATTTGTGTCTATAGGGTTTGCCATATTTCTTATTCTTATTTTTTATTTGTTTATTTTTCTAAAGTCTTTCTAATATTTATTTCTTAATGTATGCTGCTGCTGGAACACTGCAATTTCCCCATTGTGGGATAAATAAACATATTCCATTCTGTTCTATTAAATACACCACCAATGACCTCTACTGGTTTGTGAATAATTACATCTTATACGCCGATCATTAATACGGTAATTAAAAAAATGGCAATAAAGAATGTCAATATAAACATTCACAAATTTACAAAGAAATATAATGCTTTATTTAACTGGGTGTTGAACTAAAACTATTCAAACTAAAATTCATCCAGGTCATAATTATCGATTTCAGGAGCGAAGAAGTCCCTCAGATGAGAGGTGAAACGTTTCCCTTAACAGTCCACTCAATGCTCCTCTAATGTCAATGGGTCAACGTTTGTTGTTGAATCAGAGCTCCAGCACAGTTGAAACTGGTGAAGATTCATAGATCTAATTATTTATTCATAAAGTTTTCAATGAATCTATTCAGATTCATAGAATAATTTATCATTATTTGATTGTTTTTCTTTCCTTAGCTCTGCTGCAGAGGTACAGAGTCTGACTTGTGTAACAGTCTGGCCAGACAACATGGACTCCATGACCGTTTGCTTCTTGTCTCTGCTGTGGTTTTCACTGTTGTCGGAACAAACTGTCAACACGTCTGTGTAGATTCTCACTCATCCAGGTTATAGTTATCCAAAATTAGATCTCTCTGTGTACAACTGGACTGTAAAGTTTCACGCTGTCAAACTTATTTTGAAAAAATGTCCCCCCTTCGTTGGGCAAAATGGAACGTTCCAGGAAGTTTGGCATGATAAACCTTGTGCATCCATTCATTGAAAAGGAAATCTTAGTCTGAACAAGGGATTTTCGTTTAAATGATGTCGTTATAACCTGGACAAACTAACAAAGTAAAAACTAACAAAGTTACAAACTAATAAGAACACCATTTTTACGTCTTAGTGATCGAAGATGCTAGACTGGTTGATTTTCTGTGTAGTATTTAGCTCGGTGTTGACTGTTATAACAGTAGTTGCTTATCTTTTATACTCAAACTTCGTCGCAGAGATCACCGTCCAAACCGGCTGCCCACCAATAAAGAAGTTTACTTTTGCCTATATAGTCAAAGGATCATACGAAACAACTGGACAACTTTTTAAAGAGTCTCACAGTATTGGACCAAAGCTTCCGCAAGTCGCTGTCTTTTATGATGACCCTAAGAAGGTAATCCTCATCACGCTAAAAGAAGATGTCATTTAAAAGTATGTGTTTTAGCCCCCATTATTCAATATTTTCATTTAAACATAATTGCGGACGTGGAAAAAATAAGAGATTTTATTATACACCGGTAGATGGCGGTATTGGCGCACTGATACTCAACATGACGCGTTAGTAAAGTAATAAATCTCATTGAATAAAGTCTTTATGTTAAAATGAATTACACGTTTGTTAGCATAGTTCTAAATGTATAAAGGTCATATTCTTGATACAGACTTATTGCATATTTACCTTTAAAGTGTAATGATATTACAGAATGTTCAATATGGACCACTCAAGTCATTATTATTCATTAAACTGACTTTTGGGAGGTTCATTTTACAGCTGCAGTGATCAAATATTTGCACTGACATATGTGTATGGTCATCATCATTACCCTTATGTGGAGAGAAATTTCCTTAACTGCGGGATGTGGTAATAACGTGTCATGGAGATGTTGAGGGTGTGAACAGCTTCAGTGGAATTTAGGTAATGGGTAGTGTTATGACATTGCAGTGACTGCGTGTTTTTAATAATTAAGCATATCCACTGGTCAAGACTATGCAGTAGCAAAATAAACTATATAAGTCCTATAAGAAGAGTTGTAAGTGAAGGAATAGGAATAGGGCTTACACAGTATTTGCATCAGGAACCATCAATTCCCTATCACATGAAATATTGACGATGAAAGGTACATTTTCAGCATCTTTGACTCATCTTTGGCAGAATCTCCACATCTATAAGCAGCAGGACATAAGCTCTGCTGGGACTGTTCTCCTCATACATAACCCGGGGAAGACTGGGGCTTCAAAAACATGTGGTGCCAGTTCCCAATTTTGAAGCGAGTCAGCATGAACTGTTTATTTTTAACAGATCCATGCAGAAGATAACGGGCTGAAACAAAAAGTTACAGCTTGAAATTGTTATGCACTGTTATGCACCTCAGATAAACAGCCGTGTACAGGTTTACAGATACAGGAAGTAGAATTTTGCATTATCACTGTATCAGGCTGCAAGCTTTTAGCCAAATGAGAGAGAAGCGTTAATTTAGGAATGGAAAGGACACAGAATATTGCAGAAATATAATAAATTTAATTAATTAATCAGTAATCAAGTCTTCAAGTTAATTGAAAAAAAGCCAATAAAATCACTAATACGCCAAAACACAGAGTTGACTCAAGACATAGCAAATGTTAAAAACAAGATTATCAGACTTTTATTTTAGTGTCTGTAGTTTCAGATGAAGACAGGAAAACACACTCACACTTATAGATTATCTCTTAAGTCAGTGCAGATCAAATATGACATGTACTGATCAGTTACTTCCTGACACAGAAAGGCACATTAGTTCTGCTCTAAAGTTTATGCTTGATCTGGACACCAATTAAGGTTTATCTTTCAAACAGATGCAAACATCATCATAAAAAGTTACAAGCTTTTTAGTTGTAAGCTTTTCGAATACAAATGAACTAAAGTCCTCTGATGATTTCAGAACAATATTGTAGCGCAGTGTCTGTCAATACTTTATACCGTTTATTCAAATAGCAATACATTTTGATTTCATGTCCTTCAAACAAAAACTTAAGCGTTGACATCTCTATGCAAGGATTGGCCTTTAAATGAGTATTTTTGACAATAGAAGGATGAAATCCTCAGTGTGTTGCTTCTGATTTTAATAATGCATGTGTGAACTGCTGTATCACTACAAGGCCACATAAATATTCAAACATTCGGATATTTAATCTGCTGCATGCACTATTTCACATGCCAGTACGAAACACTATGACATTTACTATTTCAATCGTTTTAAAGAGACTTCTGCCTTTGTCATATGCAGATTGTCCACAGCGTTGACTTAAACGGCACAGTTTTAAATCTGCCATAGCCTGTTACACAATGGCCTGATGGAATGTGAGCAGAGTTCAGTGGTGAACTCTTCCCAGCTCTGCTTCAAAAACCCTTTGTTATTCCCATCCTTATCCCAAAGCCAGCAATTAGGCTAGCACTGAATCCTCGATCCTCTGTGCGGTCACAGCCAAGTCTTGATCTCAGTTAAAATAATTGGCGTAATGATCTTGGCTCATTAGCATCTGAACCTAAGGATGCAATTTAGCATCAGGATTCTCACACAGAGGGAGGCACTACTGCTGGTGTCCGAATAGCGAGATTCCGTCCACTGACGCTTGCAGTGCGGATCATTCTCAAAAGTGCAGCTTATGTAAGATAAGCAGTTAGGCTGGACCACAAACGGTTGCCATGGATATGGGGCTGGAACAGATCTTTCTGCACAGTGAGCACATAGTGGATCTATTCCACCAAGCCCATCTCCTCCACCAGCCTCATCACGGTTTCCACGTCCGTTTGCTCGTGTCCCCGCTGCATGGCAGACACCAGGGGGAGACAATGCCAGAGTCTCTTTTAAATTTCAGCTCGAGTGAAGTTGACGGTATTGTTTGCGGTCCTTGAATTGTGGCTTGTTCAATAAAAACATTAAAGCGAATCAGCTTTGGGAGGTTTCTGGTCAGCATGTGTGCATGTGTTTGAATATTTGTGCTGTGTGGTCGGTCACCACCGATGATATGTTACAGCCTCAGTTCCTTCAGTAGAAATCCAAACACTTGTTTTGGCTTCAGATAAGCTGAGCGTCAAGGGCGACTCTCGTCTCTTGGTGAGTGTAAAGAGGAAGAACAAAGACTGTGGACAGAAGCTTGTGCGTTTGGCAGCACTTCTTTGTTTTGGAGTCTCCACGCAGAGCTCTGCCATGATGATTAATAATTCCGCTTGGCTCAGATGTCCCACTGTGAGCCCCCAAAATATCCAAAGTGTCAAAAAAATGTCCTCGTGTGTGAAGCGTTCCAAATATATCAGAGATCAGGCAAACCATTAGCTCAAAGACACCACTAAACAAGTAGTTGATCTTGGGTTTTGCACCCACTGAAGCATGAGCGTTGGAGCTTTGAACATGTTTATAGAAGGATTATTGATTTTTGTTTTGGTTTTTCTTCTCTTTTTTGTACATTTTTATTAATTCCGGCCTCTTATAATCTCAATGAGAATCCAAAACATCACTGCATATCTGCCTGGAATACTTGGAAAATACAATGTCCAACCCAGAGGAGTTTGCAAAGTTCCCTGAAAGTTACTGGAGTTTGTTTTTTTTTCTCCCTGAATGCAAATTCACATTCTTTAAGAAAAGAGGAGAGCTCACACACCGTGCTGGAAACCCTGCCTTGATGGTTTTTATGAAACAAATTGGATGATTCTGGCTTATTCAGTACACAAGCCTTCAGTTGTGCACAGCTCAGCACAGTGGGGAGAGCGCCTTGCACCTCAAAAGGCCCGCTCCTTTTTCCCTCTCTCTGTCTTTTTTTAATGGGCAATAAAATGGAGGAAAGGATGCTTTCCAATTCAAGAAACCTGATGATCTTATGTTTTCTTCAAATTTGGCACCTGGCTGCCTTCAGAGGGGAAGATCTTTTTTTTCCCATCCCATCTTTAATGTTTGCATGTTGTTGACAGGAACCTGAGAAATACCGACAGTATTAATCTAATACTGAAGGATCTAAATACAGTAATGACATTATTTGGGCTTATACTCAAATCCTGGTCAGCCTTTTCCCACTGCAGTTATACAGTATGGGTAATAATCCTGCGTTTATTATTATTTTTTTTTACACCAATATTTGTTTATGTGCTCGTCTCTCTGTGCAGGGGCCGCGGTGTCGTTATGCCGTCGGTAGGATTTTAAGCGAGGGAGAGGACGAGGCCGACGAGGAGCTCCTCCAACGCTGCGAGGGTTTGGGCTTTAATGTCTTCTCTTTTCCCGAAGCCGCGCACGTGGTCACTACCTCACTCCCCCACAGGACAGTGTTCTCGGTCCCCGTGGGAGTGGGAAGAGTTTACCCAAAGCTCGAGCGTTACATCAAGGTACCCACTGACCCTTTACTTCCACTGCTGCTGCTTTCTGTCGATTGTTTTTATTGCACTATGATATAGTATAAACATATCCATCACAGTTATTTCTCAAAGGTCACATTTGTGGCCTCTTTTCTGCACACAAGTGGCATTAAGCCTTGTGCAAATGATCAATATCCAACCCTTTGTACGTCACATGCACATCTGAATCTATGAAAAAAAAAGCAGCATGTGGTGTTTTGGTTTTTTTTCTCAACGATTTCTCAACTTCTTCTGAAAGGTTGGTAGGGGCGTGCAGCTGGAAGAGACTGATGGGAGGAAAGTAGGTGTGAAGTCAGCTCGGAAGACAATGAGGAGAAAAAAAGAACGATCTGAGCTGTTTTTTGGCGCCGGGTGCTGAGCAATCGCCGTGAGCGCTGCTCCGGAAGATGCTGGGAAAGTGAATCACACGGTCGTGCACAGGGTTTAGTGGATGACGTTTAATTACGCAGCGCGCTAAAAACAGGTGGCGACACCACAGGTTGTCTTCATCACTCAGTGTCGGCTGAAGGAACGTGCAAGCGTGTCCCGTCTGGCTGCATCCGCCATCTGCTCGGGTGCTGTTTGAATCTGTCTCTGCAGTCACACTTGACCTGTTTGAAAGGTCAGCCGGCGCCAAAATTTATCCACTCACTAACATCGATTTTAAGATACAAGCTTGAATATAATAACTGCAGTAGCTGATACTGGTTCTGAGGGTCACGTGTGGGTGGCTGTCTGTCCTCATCTTTTATTTTCCCTGAAGCTATTAATGATTTAAAAGACTGACTGGAAAAAAGTCAGTAGCATTTATGTTGTTATTGACCCGTACTGGAAGACAGACTGGAAAAGCTTTGCGTTGAAAAACAAATTCATAACCAGAAACTCAAAATTAACATATTGTGATGTCACCAAAGATGGATAAGAATAGCTAGACTTTTTGGAATAATATTAATAATAATACATTTTATTTAACACAGTGTTGGACCTAGAAACATTCAAAGGTCAGCGGTAACGTAGATGCACAAGTTAGGTGACCTCTGAGCACGAACCTTTCAAACAAGGTTCCTCTTTTTTGCATGCTGCTGATGGCTGACGCTTGGAATATCCCGAGTGGCGAGACCTTTACAAGTGTCCTCATCAGCATTTAGGATGGCCCGTCACGGACGAATGATTTCTATCCAACACTTTGAGCTGATGCCCCACGGTCGCACATGATATTTGCCCACTCAAACCATCGATCGGTTCCAGCTTTTGTGTTTTTTATTTGGGGAGGGGGGTACGTCGCACACCCCCTCGGGACCCTGAGGTTTATTTCAAGCACAGTGGCCAGGCCATGAGAATGGATCGGGCACGGGGTGGCTCTGCTAATACTGCTGACATTCACCGAGATCTTACGGTTTGTGAAAGGCAGACGATGGAGCATTTGTTGGCTCGAGGGCACAGAAGTTTCTTGCCAGCGCAGGGGTTTTGGTCTGAATATAAAACATGTTTTCTTTTGTTCCGTTGAAATGGCCCGTTTTAGCAGCTAATGTGGAAATCATACTTTTTTTTTTGTTTTTTCCCCGCGGCTCAGTAGGAAACGAAGCTGTTTTTTGGGGCGTGAGGAGCTGCCCTTCACAGCTTCTATCGGTCTACATTAGAGCGATGCAAAGCAGTGCACAGATGGCAGTCCGCAGGGCCTGGTAAAAATGCAGACCAGCTAACAGTGACGTACGTACAGAAAAGGTCAACAAAGGTCATGCGGATTATTTGCTGGACAAAGCAGTGATGGCAGTTACATCCTGTTTGTCTAAATTATTATTTAGTTCATTTTAAAGTAGTGAAATATGGCAGAGGAACTGAGATTGAATAAATGCCAGGCCCGTCAGGCTGGTGTTTTTGCTCTGTTTAAGATGCATTGTCAAATATACCGTTTTTTTTCTGCACGTTTTTAGTGTGAATCATAATATGGGTGTTAAGTAACTGTTTAGTATTGCTTTGTGTCTTTGATTCAACAAGTCTTGTTTTAGCACATTTAACTTAAACAGCGCACTCATATCCTATCAAGGTTCTGGTTTCGGTTCTAGCTTCAGAATGTGCTCTCCATCCCTCCCGAGGTCCAAATAATCTCCAAGGTGTGAGTGTTTACATGATTACTGTGACCACATTTAATTAGGTTTTAAATCAAATATAATGAAACAGCTCAGATCATTTCTGTATTATCTCTTTATTTTTCCTATTATATGATATTATTACACATAATCAGCAGGCATCTCCTGACAGACGTGCTGAAGCATGACCCTGCAAGATGATGTTTCCCACAGGAGCCTTGTCTAACATTCAAACACGACTTTCATCTTTCAGCAATTGGAGATCTACTGTTGGTGTTAAATGTCGCATCTACATATGATTGATCAGATTTAAAGTTTATCTTTTACTGCAGTGTCGCTCCCAATCAAGATCAGCCAGTGGGGCTTGTTTACAGTTTAAGAGCTGTAGATATTTATAGATATGGCATAAATCGTGCATGCCTGGAGTCATCGTACCGTTTTTCATCAGTAAGGATGTGAGGATTGAGCAAATGCTCAGTGGTTTAGTGATTGAAATAATAATGGTGCTCTTAAATTTTCCCTGCTTTGCCTGGTCGTTTGCAGGGCTAGCAGCAGTCTCCCTCTAAATTGCCTCTGCTTTTTAATAACAACAACTTTCCACGAAAAAGTTGCACATAAGTGCACCTGTTTTATTCTAGCAGATTAAATTAGAACCTTGATAATCCAATCACCACAGTATCCTACCAGAAATACAGGGTCCTCAGTGGTAAAAACAGGTAGATTTATAAATACATTCGAACACCAACACACACTCTAATTCCCTCTTGTTGGCTACAAAAGTCCGACAGTTCCGTCGCGTCTTTTGTTTGATTGAAATGCAAATTTAACGAATTTTCTTCAGCGTTCTCTTGAGGGATTCTCTGAAAAGCAATCCGAGAGCCAATTTTGAACCATTCAAGTATGAGAATGACAACAGGGTGGGGGCACCTGACTATGGTGCAGAGGTTTGGGACCTCAGCCGCCTACCTATAGAAAATGGAAGGAGATAAAAATAGGCTTAGGACTTAACCGCTTCATTCAGCTGGTCGACTTCCAGGCAGCCTGTGTTCATTTGTCAGGGCTGAATGAGTCCGTGTTAAGAGCGCCGTCGCTTGAGTGACACCTGGATTGTTCGCACTGGCAGCGACTACTGTCACTCATTATGTCTTCAGCCCTTTTTGTGTCCTGGTTTGGGGCTTTAAAATGAAGTGTAGGCTATAGAGGTCTGAAGACAGGGACTGGATCCCTTTATCTACTCTTTTTGTGCAGCGATGGGACTCTTTGAAAAGACTGTTTTCTATTTGAAAAGACTGTTATATTGAGGAATCACTGTGGTGGATTTACTGTGACATTCCAAATAAGCTTGTAGCACAGCAGAGCAGAATAGATACAGCAGTAATACGGTGACTTTATTGAGTAGAATTTAGGGAAGAAAAGGAAAAGAAAGTACAGGGAATATAAATAGTTCTATTTTTTTCAGTGTGTGTTATCTGCAGGACTAGCTGTGATTCCTTTTTAATGGTATCTAGTGGACAGTGTTTTTAGTTTTTGCTACCTGGTTAAAAGTACCACATTGGTCCAGCTGAGTCAGTAATAAAAATAACAGTGATTACTGATGACTCAGTGCATCATCCACTTTGTGATGGACCCTTAAACCTATTTAATATGTAATCTCATATAGCATTAGACTGAATGTGTCTAAGAACTGTGGACAGTTTTTTTAAACTCCTCCCAGCCCGCCGCTGCATCAGCTATGATGTGTTGGAGAAGCAAGTATGCAAATGCCACGAGTACAGCCGAGGTGAGCCTAGAAAGCAGAGTAATAATATGTAGAAAAAAAGTGGTCCAATAGCCCTGCGCAGTAATTTCAGTTATTAAAGTCACTAAGGCTCTAGATAAAGTGGTTATATGTGCTGTCTTAGGAAATGACATGGGTATTATTAATATTATTATGATTATTGGCTCTACAGACTCTTTTAGCAGATGGATCCGAGATGAATTTCAAACAAAGGCCAGCATTTCAGTCTCTCTGACTTCTGAATACTTAAAAGCAGGACTCAATTTTGCACAGTGTCTTTAGTGTCTTTCAAAGCCTTTGGGATGGTATTGGATTTGTGCCCAGCCAGAAGAGGAACAATCTCTCATATCATCTTAATGTTGTAAGAGGGCAATTTTAGTCGATAGAGCCACCCGCCGTTTGATTTGGTTTAAACCCCTTTATCAGTTTTTTTTTTTTTTTCCTCTATACAGCCCAGAAAAACTGCAGGGTCTTTCAGGATGAGATAGAAGGCACGGTCTTATGGTCGCGTTATCTGCCTGTGCACTGCTGCCACGGGTGAGAGTTGTGGTTATGAACCATCAGGTGAAAACTAACTTTGAAAACCCTGCTGCAGACCACGTTGCTCCTATCTCAGCTGCATTTACCACCAAAGCAAGGAACTTGAGCATTAATGGATGTTATTTCTCTGCACTTTTTGAAACTGTTTGATCTGT
Source organism: Pao palembangensis (assembly GCA_015343265.1). NCBI lineage: Eukaryota > Metazoa > Chordata > Actinopteri > Tetraodontiformes > Tetraodontidae > Pao > Pao palembangensis. Next base: position 6,939,146 of record CM027087.1, on the reverse strand, counting down.
GATGAAAATATAAAGCAAAGGAAATCAGGGTTTTTATGTATTTATTTAAAAAAAAAAAAAACCACTGGAAGAAAGTTTAAAAATGAAAAATAATTAATTGTGATTAAAGAGACGTTTCTAAAGTTAATGATGGCATCTTATTAAAACTAAAAAGTACATTTTCATAAATATTCTGCACTGTTTCCTTTCCCCTTGTAAAACAAGTTGCAGAAAGAATACAGATTAGAAGTCATAAAGTAATCTCAGGAGTTACCAATTTATCTCCTGCTACAATCAAGTGCAAAACTCATGTAAGGTGCTGGCAGGCTGTGACAAAAGCTGTAGCAGTGACAGCAGTGGTAATGCACGGTCAGACTGCCTCCCAACAATAGCAGCTGTCAGACTTTCCAGTCTTGGCTCTGCACACCACACATGTGTGTGAAGTATGAGGCAAGACTGATCTTTCTTTCTTTCTTTTACCATTACCTAAAATGCAGAATTACTGGGTAATCTGACATGGCTATGTTTATTATTATTCCAGGCTTTTATTTTTGTGGCTCCTCAACTTTTGTGGCAACAGGTCCAAATCAGTGACACAGATTCTTGTTTTCATAACCCACTGATGACATCAACGATCCTCGTGACATCAACGATACCTGCTTCAAGGCTCCTGAAGAATGCAAAGAGTGTAGCAGCAGAACAAATGAAGATTCCCCTCATAAGAAATGAGACAATGTAATTATATCCAAGTCACTTTAAGGTTGTTTTGAGTATTGTCATCAGGAAACCATCACACAAGCTATTTCGAGTTATAAAAGAAGTTATTACTGGTTTAATCAGTGGCTGGAGCTTGATAGATCAATTTGGGGAGAATAACTTTAGGAAAGAACACACGGGCAAGTTAAAGTGTTTGAATTAGTTGTGAATTAAAATTTGAACTTGCTTTTTATCAGATTCTGATGTGTGGTATGTGTTATAACTATCAAGGTCTTTCAAAAATAACTCTTTTCTCTTTCCTGAACGAGGGAATGAGACGAGTGGTCTGAGCAGCGGCAGTGGTTGTTGTCTGTGTCCATTTCAAACCGATCTTTCGTTGACTGAAAAGAAGCACTTCCTCCACCCACTCAGCCTGGCCCAGAATTCTGCTCAGCAGATGGACTTGTTGTCAAAATAGATGGCTGCCCCTCTCAGCAGGGGCCCTTTCTGATGTTCATGTCTCCTAAAAGGCTCTAAGTCATATCTGGAGATGCTTGACCTCATGGGTATACAGACGTAAATGACCGCTTGGTTTTCACAATGATTTTCTCACATGAAACTATAAATATTAATCAGTTTACATTTAATTTCCTGTATATTGAACTTTGATAACACGATTACGCGATTAAACCTTTTTTGCCGTATCCTGGCTGAAATGACCAACATGTCGGAACTGACACAATTGGCTGTTATATGTCGTCTCATGAGCGGTTCTCTCATGACAGACTTACTGATCTTTTGTGAGTCGTTGAATTGCAAGAACTCTCGAGTTGTCCCGTAAAAAAATGTAGATAGAATTCACAAGGATAACAACTAGGTCCATATTTTAACATGAATAATGTTTAGAGAATCTGCAGCACTTTGGGGTTGATAGTGTTGTATTCTACTGGTGGAGTGTTGGGGGGGATAGAATCTATCCATAAATCGCCCCGTTCTCTCATTTATCCGGGAACACGTGTGAGGCGTTTCCACATGGGACAGGTGCAGATGCGCTTCCACCTTCCTGGACCCCAGACAGGGACCACCCCAGCACATGTTCTCCCTCATTTAGACGCATTGACCGTTTCCCTCCACACTGACAGTTTCCAAGGTGAAATACAGTGCTGTGTTTGTTTGCGCACCTGCACCATTTTATTTTTAGTAACGTCTAACGTTACTAAAAGATTCTTTCAGCAACTTTACCAAGGTTGTGCTATACTGGAACCCTCTTCTGATTCACACTGGTTATAAAAAGACCAAAACCTAATTTCCCAGGCCTTTTCCTTTAATTATACCATGTAATAATAGGAATCTATTGCTCTTAAAGTGCTGCCGATCCTCTACCCTGAAGACAGAAATTATGACCTTCCTATAAAATGTTTGCACTGAACTGTGCCTGGACTGTTCTCCTGGGCAAAGGCCGTGATAGCGGAGTATAGAAAAGATCAAGCAAAATCAATAGCTACACTACCCACAACCCCCTCTACCCAATTACACAAGGCTATCATAGACACTTTGTCTCACTGATTCCACTGCTGGACTAATTAGTGGCCTGACCTATGTCCCAGGTGTGCTGTTTATAGGACACAGAGACTCTGACCTCTCCTCGCCGTGCTTCTCACTGGGCAGTGGGTGTAGGTAATGGTCTCAGCCTCCATGTGTGGGTGTGTGAATGGTGGAGGCATCCAAAGCTGACAACAAAAAGCATTCAAGGGCTCCAGCAAAAGAAAAAAAAGCAGTTTTTGATTGTAGTTGATAATTCTGATAGTATTCAGAGTAAGTATGTGCTGGAGCTCAATCAATATCATGCAAATGAAGAAATGTGTTTATCTGTCTATCCTTACTTGGACAGTTTTTCTTTTGGGTGGAGCGGGGGGTAAAGCTGGGACACTGGTGATGGCAGATGTCATTTTTGCTATCTTTCCATCCATGGTTGCATCCATCTAATCAGTGTTTAAAGTGAAACTAACTCAAAGTCACTATGCTACTGTCGTTATGAGTATGTACAAGTGGCCCAACTCTTCAAACTGAATATTCATCTCCTCTGAATCAATTAGCATTTCTTGAATCTTTAATTACCTCTTTGACCGACGGTGTTTGCAAAATGTCAGGAGTGCCCACCTTTCACCTTTGGCCAAGAAGTAGTTCTCATCATTTAAATGTTAATGTGCCAGTTCTGTTTTTAACCAGGGGACCACATTCCTGTTTTCCTGAGAATCTGTGCTTTGCAAAATAGATGATTGAAACACGTCCCTGCAATAGAATTTTTTTTTTTTTTTTTTTTTGAGGAAAGGCAGTATTTTTTTTGTTTTTTTTTTCTGAGGTCCGATTATATACTGTTTATCTAAATCCCAAACCCGTATGAACAGGAATGACCTCACACTGACACTGCAGTGCAGATCCAGGCAAATCCAGTGCAAATGCAGATCCAGGAGTCTATAAAAAAGAAAAAAAAAACCCAAATAATTCTGAAGGGGAACGCACCAATAATTAATGCAGTGAAAACACCAAGACCGCTAATGTTGTTTTTGCTGATGGCGCGAGAGGAAACGTCACCGCTGTCATAATTAGGCTCCGAAAACAGATGGCGAGAGAGAGAGAGATGACAAGCCAGAATTTGAAGAGATGCTGCCTTTCTGTAGAAGGATCCTATCTTATGTCTATCTGCTCAGCCCAGCCGCCTGATTATCAGATCCTGCGTGTGATGTTTTCATTGTACCGTTAAACAGTCTGCCTGTCACCAGTCTGCTCGAAACTAGAACGTCGTTATGGGGAAACCAAGAGGACGCTGCACTGGCCCGGATCTGTCAGGAAATGATAACAATCATAATAGTTTCAACCCTTGCAGAGATATCATGAATTTGACATATATAACAAATAATTTATGCCCCTTAGCTGTAATAAAGCTGAGGTTTGTCGAAGGAGGAAGAGCTCATGCTGAAGGTTCAGAGATCTTTATCATATTAGACCATGTGATTATCCCTGCATCAGATGATAAATGTGATGCATTTGTTTGTAAGATTGCATGAAACACTGAGCCGTGTACGCTTCACATCAGACCATGGTCAAGTGACGCTCTGACCTGTTATAGCCAGTTGATGCAAACAATCTCTATAGCTGATTGGAGATCCTGGAGTTTTGCTCCAGCGTGTTTGCCGGCCTTGCTTGACATTTAGCATATGCCAGAAGTGTGATAGTAACAGGCAGCGGCCGTGCATGAGCAGAATGACAAAGTATAGGGTATGAAAGGTTAATGAGCCTGAAGAAGTAGAGTGCTCTCTGTCATGTGAAGCTTCCAGAGGAAGTGTGGCGGCTGCATCTTCACGAAGACTGATTGTGGAGAGATTGTGGGGGGGTGCTGTGTGTGAGGCGCGAGGGTGGGTGAAAGATGTTTGTATTAGTTCAGCGGTGGAAGAGTTAGGTTTTTCTGTTATTTTCGCTCAGAACAGTGAGATCATTGGCATGTCCTTGCGTGCACTGAGGTATGAAGCTGCTGAGTGCATTACAGATGCTGTAGATATCAGCTGGTTATTAAAGACAGCGCACTATGGAGTTTAAAGGAAATGTTTGTTTATCCTGTTGATCTGTTTTATCGCCCCCCCCACTCAGCTTGATACTTCTCTTGCAGGAGAAGAGATTGTGTGCACACCCGTTTCTCGAGATCTACAGGGATGGTCAGATCCATTTCATGGCCCCCCTGGCTCGCCAGGATGATTTCTATGTCCCTGAAGTCCGGCGGGTGGAAAGGAGGCCTCTGGCGAAGGAGGAACTGCACAGTGACTCAGATGTCTCAGGTATTATCTTCATGTTGCACAGCGTGATGAAATAGATTTTGTCGACATGAAGCAGTGCCGGAAACTACTTCTATTACCAATTTTAAGGATGGTTAATCTGACAATGGATGTGATCCCACCATATAAATACTGTACTCTCTTCATAAGAGTAAGACTAAATTACAAGGATTGCAAAGAAATGCTCACATTCAGAGCATTTTTTTCATCAAGCCTGATCCAATTTAGTTATGTCAGTGCCGACAAAATGGATCTTCAGCTGCTAATAAGCTGCTAATGAACACAAAATTCATTTTGGTGGGACCAGCAGATGTAAACCTAGCACTGTTGTCCGACTGAAGTCATTCGAAATGGATTTCTCCAATAGACTATCACACCCAGGTAATTCTGTCAGTGAATTCATGCACGTTCGGAGCTGCTCCACATGCATGAATTGGGTGTACTCTGCTCAACAAGTGGATTTCCCTCCTTTGTTTGTATCCTCTGACAAGGATTGTCCAATTAAAAGTAAATGCTTATTTGTGCCCTGAACGTAGCATAATTGCACACACAAACGTACTGAGTTTGCAGACTTTTGGATGCTGACGGTAGCGAAGCGCCGTGGACCCTGTGAAGACTCAGGAGCCTGCAGCGCACCTCAGATGTGATTAAAATAAGTCGCTGCTGCGCGTGTCCTCCTGAGCAGTTGGCTTTCAGTCTGTCTTCCTATCAGCGCAGGCAGAGTCTGCAGACTTAAAAATCCACTGAAAGGGCGGAGGGTCTCATTCAGTAAAATCACAGACTGCACAGTATCAGACTAAGCATATGATGCTGTTAACGTATCATGTTGTTATTTTTCGAGCTAATAGATATTGCTATACAGCGAGGATTTCACCAGAGGCAAGCATTCCACACTCTGCAGGAGGCTTGGATATCGCCTCCGTCGTCCCTCTGTTCGTCCTCAGTGCTGCTTTAGAAAACTGTGATTGACACCTTCGTAGGTGTTAATGAAAATGCCACTCACCGTGGGACTGTTCGCAGACACTTTACGGCGGACTTGCCTTTTGTATGAAAGGTGCACGAGCACTTTAACCCAAACATGACAGTTATTAATTAATAATAAAGTGCATGTAGTCAGTGAACAAGTTGAGACAAAGACTTTCATCGCAACCATCTCAGCTTTATAAAAGAGGTCCCATTTATTATTGAGCCTTATATTGATTAGAATGATTGATGAGTGGGTGGTATATCAGCCAATAGGAAGAGTCAGGTTACTTCAGGAAGGAAAACCCCCAAAAGAAACTAGAAGAGAAAAAGGAACCCTTAAAAATATGAATATACTCATAAATTAATCTTTGATTATAAACAGAGCAAAAAAATTTGGATTCCATGTCCAAGAATTTGTCATTATTATTAAAATGTGGGACCACTGAGGGCTTCCATAGGAATACGTGCATATACAATGAAACGCTATTGCTTTATTTTTAAGGTAAAATGGAAATAAATTTGTCCCATAAATGAAATAACCTCTAATGGTGCATTTAGTCAGTTCTCACTTTGCTGTTGTTTGCGTTTTAAACACATTAACGTCGGAGCTAATGCCAATAAGGTCATAATTAGGTATGAATTTTTGCTTAAAAATCATATTTTATGGTTCCAGTTTTTAGGAGCTTTTTTCTCACTTTGTTTTCCCCTCTTATCAGTAAAATAACAGATTTTGCTTTAAAACACTTGAAATAAAATGCACAAAAATAGGCAGTCAGTGTGCAACGACTGTTTCGTCTCTCATTCATCGTGTTGCGTTAAAAGGCTTGCATGCAAACTCATTCCTTTCAAAAAAAAAAAAAAATAGGGCAAACTCTGGGCTGTAAATCAATATCGTGTGTAGTGAAAATAGAGTTTGTATTAATTAACGCCTGCATTGTGGTTTATTCTGGATGTGTTGGCATACCCCTGCTCTGCTGCTCTCCTCAGCTCTGCATCATGTACCCAGTGAATGAAAGGAGACAAATCCCTAGGTAAAATACTGCCACCTTGTTTGTGTCTGCTCACCTATCCAACACCTCTGTAAGCCATCGACACGCCACAAGATTTTCAAAACCGAGCACGCAGTTTAAGTCTGAAACACACCCGCATGCTGAAGATTCTCTCCGCGCTGCTGAGTGGAGCAGTCAGCAGTGACAGTCCCGTTTACAAATGGGGAGTTTTCCATCCGTCATGGATGAGGAGTCTGAGTGACGTGCGCGTCCACCGGTGACAGGTGGCGATGCTCCCGTCACCGCGCCAGGCAGGTCAGCGGTGTGTTCGGGTCACCACGGGCCTCTCTGGTTGACCGACTCCATCCTATCCATCCTCAGCCTCATACTTCCCCATATGGACCCTGTCTCAGTCACGACAGTCCACCCCCTCTCGGCTCACGCCTGGCTCCCTGCACTGGAAGACCGCGGCTGAGAAATAAGCTGTCATCCTCTGATGTATTTCATTCACTGAAACATTGTCTGTGTCAAGAGCGCTGATTTTTTTTTTAAAAACATGACATTCAAGTATCTCATATCATTTATTATCATATACTCACACTGTCAGGATCCGTCTGTCTCTGAAGTCAAAATCAGATGCGTGTTTTGAATTGAATTCTAGACCTACACTGAGTACAAAAACAACATAAATCAGATTAACAGGTATACGTACAGTATAGAAGTATATGTGTATATATATATATATATATATATATATATATATATATATATATATTCAGGTACATTAATCTGGAAGAAGGCGATTGTGTTAGTCAGATGACAGGAAAACTGCACAAATCAACAATGGAGCAGCAACAATGGTGCTTCACAGGTTGTTATGGTGATCTTGAGCCCGGATGCAGTAATTATTTTCCTGTGAAATTAGTTTGAGCGTTCTGAAGTGCCTTCTCTCCAGGTCACTCCAGTAAAGATCAAGCGTCACTCAAATGAGTTTGAAGCATGATGCCTGAGGGCAGCACTAAACCCTCCAACCCACCAATCAGAGACAGTTTTCACCTCAAATATAATAACAAATGAGGACACCCTACCTCATGTGCATCAGTCCAAGTGAGATTATTTTTTTTTTTCTCCTTGAGCTGATTGAATTTCGTGACTTGCTTTAGGCTTTAAACCAGAGCGGAAAAACTAACTTGAGGCCAAACTAGTTGATCTTTTCGGGATCAGTGTGTGGAGCTCCAATTTTATTTCATTTCTCTCTCAGCTCAATCAGTCTCACATACACACGATGTGGAAGCGAATGAATCAGCAAGAGCTTGTGGCTAGAATTCTGAATGCATTTCTGACTATAAATTGATAGTCTGTCTGCATTGCACGCATTTCAAAGTTCATAGTCCCATCTCTTTTTGGCAGGAAAGTAATCATTGTTGCTAGTTTGATAGTAGGGGGAAAAAAACCACAAGGGTTTAAAGGGCCCATCAGTTAATTGATCATAGACACGCAATAATCCATAAATCAGATCACTATCATCCATTCCCTGGAGCCCTGGGTCTGATCACTTTTGCACTGGTACACAGACAGCTAGGAAGATATATATCAAGATACGCTCTAAGATGCTGAAGCAGATGCTTTAGTTAAAGCTAAAGCTTTTGCATCTTGCACACTTACGGGTGAAAATCTCGACTGCGCACTGGTGCCTCATGCTGACAGTGTCCAAGTGTAATGTTTTTGTGAAGGACCGATAGTGGGTGGATGGTCAAGAAAGTGAGGTTTTCATTCAGACTTTATTTGTTTTTAAATGAATTTGAACAGTCAGTGCTGGACTCTTGTCCAACCTTGTGTGTCTGCTCTGGCCTCCAGTCTCATTCTCTGTCAATAGTCCTCTGTAATATCTTACTCCTTCACTTCACCTTTATTTTCTTTATATTTTGAGATTTCCTAAACAGATTACACAGGTTTGAATATTCAAAGGTGTTTTCAGTGTGTTTTTCTGTTGTGTTTGGTGCTTGAAGCTTACACTGGAGGTCTGACTTTAATGCCCTCTGACCGGCATAGAGTTGGTGTTTTTTTAATCTTTGAAGTTTATTAAAGAACAAAACAATGTTTTCCCTCACAGCTTGGAGTCTCGGGAGCCTGTCGCAGAGTTTTTGCCTGCTAGCTGCTGTATGTTGTCTTTTACTTCAACTCTGTTGAGCTCCTGTCATGAACCCGCAGGCGGTTCTGTTTATGTTATGGCCACGTTTGGTCTGGTGTTGCGAGCGGGTTTTCAGAAAGAGAAATCCATCTTTTTTCATGAACGCTGCCTGCATTCCTCGACCGCTGCTTGAGATGCACGCTTTTTCAGCTGTCAGTCTCTGAGCTGAATAAACCCTGTGATTTAATGGATTTGTGACGTGCAACATTTCAACCAGCCTTCACCAATCCCACCCATTGCTTCACATGAAAGGTTACTTTTCCACGCACCGGTATCGTAACAGCACTTAACGACAGCTCGGACGTGAAATATCGATTTGCCGAGACAGGAAGACAAAGGTCGGCACCCACGTCGTAAAATGCACCCCATTACTTTGTAGAAAGGAAAAGATTAAAAAAAAAAAAAGAAACTGCTGCATGGAAGAAGCATTTTTGATTACAGGACTTTCTGATTAACCAGGGCCTATTTGAGTTCAGAATTCAGGCTGCAGCCAAAGGTGTTGTTGCACATCCCATAATTCATTAACAACCACAAAACGTGTGGCAGACAGAACATTTCCAAAGTTTGGCTTTTGTGGAGTTGAAATGTTCTCGTGCTTTGGTTGATAGTTGAACACTGAGTCGTGAAACAAGTAATAGTTTACAAACGAAATGCAGTATCAAGAGAGATTTAGGAAGAACGTTGCGCATCGTTCCTGAAACCTCGGTTCCTCGTCAATACCAGAAACCTTTTCCAGTCTGAATGTACGAATGATTTCTGCATCAATACAAGACAGAATCGCTGAAAACCTGGAGGCATTTGTAGACACAGAAGGCTTTCAACAGGGATCTGGTATAACTCCTTTCAAGGACCACCGTAAAGGGTTTCATTTGTATTTTCCAGGAATGAGCATTAGATGAATAAAACAGGGTTTGGTACAGATCTGTTTTCCTGGCCGTGAATTTCAGTGAGCTTGGCATCCTGCCACAGCCAGGTCAAGATTTACTTGTGTGTTTCAAGGACAGATACTAGTAGACAGGCTATGCTAGAAATTGTGATTATTATAATTGTGCGTGTTAGTATTTTAGTTCCTTTTTGTTTAATGATTATTTTGTGGTATTTGTGGTATTAACCAAAAGTGAGGTGCAGCTTAGATTCCATCATCTAGATTTTGGTTCAATCCCCAGTTCTGATTTTTGGGCTGATTTTGTCTTTGTTTTTAGAAGCCATCTCACCATGTCGCCCTCCTTGCTTCATAGATACAGACTGGAGCAGCGAGTACAGCTCAGGGACAGAGGATCTCCTTTCAGGCAGCAGAGAGACGTCAGTGCGGGAGTCCCGGAGCCGCTCCATGTCCGTCCGACATGAGGGGAACAGAGAGCGCAGAGGGAGAAGTTCAGGGGAAAACACGTTGAAAGACCTTAACTGTGAGCAAAACGGAGGATGGTTGGCAGAGGCAGAAGAACGATTTCATAGGAAATCCAACCAGGAGAGCTCAGAGTCTCCTGCTGTTGCACGGCGGGAGGTCGTTGAAGAAGAGGAGTAAATATTGAGTGAGACAAATGTGTTGTTGACTTGATACACTTAATGTATTATTTAAAAATACAATGTACCAATCCAATGTTCTTTTTTTTAACACCTACCTCTAATGCCTTCCTTCACCTTTTGTAGAAGAAAGGTGCTTTTTAGGTTTTTCTGCAAAGGGAATCATTGTTAGTATTATTGATTTTCCCTCAGTTTCTCTTGTTTTCTTGGATTTGTGTCATTGTTTTATATTGCAGTAATGCTACATGTACAGCACAGCCTCTTTAGCGTTTATCCGCACTGTTTTAGACCTAAATTTGATCTGCCTATGCGCTTTCAACCCCGCCTTCTTGACTCTTTGACAAAGACCTAAATTATCAGCATTCCCTGACTCCGCTAAAAGACAAGCACGCAGCTGCACCTGCACCTGCACTTTTTTGCAAGATTTTTCTTTAAATGTTTTGTGCATCTCTGTGATTCACACAGCTGCCGATGACCCTGAGCTTCAATGTTACTTGATTCCAGGAGCGAGTACATAACTACTGCCTTTTTGTGCACTTCCTTGACCACCTCCGACCTGTGATTATGCAGCACACCGCCACAATCAGTCAAAGAGAAAGATGGCGGGGGTTGACCAGTGATATTAATTCACTGTGTTTCTAACCTGCGCTTGAATGTGTGCTACATCTCGCCTCCAGCGTCCTTCAGTTTCTGTTGAGCCATCACGGCCTTGTGTGCTGCTTTTTTTACCCTTCAGCTGCCTCTTCAAGCTAATTTGTGTCTGTATTCTTTCTTTTCCTCCACTTTTATTATCTTCTCTGCAGCCGCAGCGTGACCACCCAATGACCCCCCCCCCCCAGTCTGTAAAATATATCCAGTCATATTCAAATCCTTTATCTTCTCACAAACAAGAGATCCGCTGAGCACCTCTCAGCAAGGCGACTCAGACGGTTTTGTGGGTTTTGTTGTCTAATAAGAAGCCTCTCTGTGTATTTCACTTGGAAATTGAGGGAGAGGTGGAGCATTCCACAGTTTGACAGCGGTTGTCTTTTCTGTCTTTATCTTGTGTGCTTGACAATAAAACTATAATTGCTGGAATGCTTGGTCCGATTCGCTCACTTCGGTTCCGCAGTGGTTGCACAGTTGAGCTGTCCAACAACTTCAATCCCACGAGAAGATGCGGGTGTTTTATCTCAACTTAAAGCAACGGTCGGTTCACTTACTCACTCCACTCGCACTGATGACGACATCAGTTGCATGCCCACGACGGTTTTTCAGCAGTTTTTACAGTAATGCAATAATGTTTATATAATTTGTACTGTTGGTTCCATCTTTAAATAAAGATGGATGTTCTCTCTACTCATCCATTAATTAATTGAAGTTAGTGTTGCCCTAGAGAATTAATTGGCAGAATGCTGAGCTTTACCTGACAACTCTAAGATGATCTATAGGGTGTTTACCTTTCTAATCTAAATGCTGATCACTCCAAGCATGAGACTGAATTCCCCCAAGAATGATGGTAAAATGAGACGGATGAGCTTTAGAAATAAAAGTGAAACCCACTTTGTGTATAATTAAGTGTGAAGCCCTTTCCAGGAACACTGGCTGTAGTTTGAAAGACTGTAAAACTAAAATCAAATATGTGCTTTTTTAAAAAATTGTCTATAATAACTGGCATACTAAGCTTTCTCAGTGCCGCTTATTAAATATATCTAAAGCAGCAAAACTGAAAACTAAATATTTGTTACTGCAGAGGTAGAAAATACAGTTTGATCCCCAACAGTCACACAAGGGTCTCTGTCCAACTCTTGTCATCTGGATTCTCACCACTAGATGCTGCTAAATGTGACTTGCTGGACTAGTTACATTTCAGGACGACACAGGGGAAGATAGATTGTGTTCTCAGAGCCAGTCTGAGAATTTGGTGGCTTTTCAGTTTACTGCAACCACCCACAAGGGGGTGGATGTGATGCACTGTTTTTTTTTTTTTTGCACCTCACTGGTGTTACACTTCAGTATTGTCTTTCATCTGTCTTTTCATCAATAATCAATGCCAACACTCCTCACCAAATGTAGCCATAAACGCAGGGACACACACACCGGCAGGTGCACAAGTACTTGAATTCTGACCTTGTGTGACAAATTTCTCACCACATTTCATCAACTGATGTCTCAGGAGCAAAAGTGGGCTCCAACCAAACGACTGCTAATTCCCATTTTATTTAGCTTGTCTGAAAATGTGTTGCTAGAACAGCAGTAAACTCTGCAGACCACAAACACAGACCAGTCCACGTTGGCCACAGGACTAGTTCTGGCCTCCATCCTTCCAGCCCGCATTAATTGGTATGTTTCCATCTGAGCCCTGCCTTCCACCTACATGTTCTCCACCATTGTAATATAAACTACAATTCTATTTCAAGAGAAAATTGGTCCCTTTGTGTTAGCTGGGGGAATTATGTAACAGGCAGAACCCCGCTTGTCATTTTAATTGCCACCGTACACAGGAAAAAAGTTGCTCTCAGCCGAACCAGTAACAGAAAAGAAGCTACTGTTGGTCTGGAGATGAATCATCTGAAGTCTGCGCGAGTTGAGTGTGTGACACAAGGACACAAGGGCTGAATTTAACGGCTTGAACAACATTTTGCTTCCCCGAATGTTTCCAGATTTAATTGTGCGGCACAGAAGCCACATTTGTGCAGCAGACCCTTTCTGCACTTCTCACTAATTATGCAGCAGGAACGCTGCTGATGCTTGCTCCCCCCCCCCCCCACACACACACACACACACACACTCACACGCTTTAGAAATACTTATTTTTGAACAAAACTTGTGGTTCACTTATTTTTTGGGGAGACGTCATGATTTTTATTTCTGCTGGATACACGGCTTATAAATAGTTAATAGGTTGAATCATACGGGTTATTATTGTGCAGGATGTCAAAAACATGCTGTAAATTCACCATTATTATCTTTGTGGCCACCCATAATGGAACAGTGGGGGTCACTGTTTCATTAATTAGATTTAACCTTGAACTTTTCCTTGCCGGCTCTTTCTTTTGTGTGTGTGTGTGTGTGTGTGTGTGTGTGTGTGTGTGTGTGAGCGAGCGGCTGCCTGTGACGTGGCTTTTCCCTTTTCAGTGAAAAACATAAGTGCTGCAAATGCCTCTCCAGTGTGGTGAAGTGCGCTGTCGCATATCTGGAGTGTGATTCAGCCTCGCTGACAAGGGGGCCTTCGCAGAGGAACATGTTGATGCTCACGTCTCGTTTCTGCTTCTTGATGCAGAGCTGGTGATAGATCGGATAGATTTGGGGTGTCGTTCAAAACTTAGAAGCAATTTAAGCTCAGAAATGCGATAGATGAATCAGAGACAGGATTCTGCGTGTAAATGTGCACTTTCTGTGGCGTTTTCTTCATAATACACCCCTACTACAGCGCACAGGCTCCCCGTTACTTTAGATCTGTGTAGCATTCTTTGCCTCCCGTCTGTCCTGCTGCTCCCAGACAGATGAAGCCTCGGCGCGGAGGCGCACAGTTGCGTGCGTGCGCTCCACAACGGCTCTTTGTTGTAAACTTGTTCCGGTTCTCGCCACTATAACGCAAGAATTGCAAGTGGGGGCTCACTCGGCTGCCAGCTGTAACGTCGAGGAGAATCCTCGGAGCAGCATCACTGTGGATGCTGGCGAACGTGTGAGTGTTATTGGTCCGCCCGGGTGTAGGGCTGACGCGCACGCCGTGGCTGGCGGGCACAAGTTAGAGAGCGCCGGGAGGTAGTTTTTTTTCCCCCTCCCCCCTTTTTCTTGCCGTTCTTACGTGCCAGTGTGAGCAGCAGTTCAGAACCAGGGACAGATCCGCTGGCTGGCAAACATGCACAAAGTGATCAACATCTGGAATCCGCTGCTTTCATGAACAGCTTCACCTGACGACGCACGGGGCTTGCGGAGAAACGCGTCCTGGGAAAACACATCGACAGGTATGAAATTAAGACTTATTATCAATGTGAATGTTTTACCATCAAAGCTTTGACGCCTCATTTGCAATGTATTTTAATTATTTGCCCCTTAACGACTATCTACGGATTAAATGCAGTTATTCTAATCTGATTTTTGGATCATCCAACAACTCAGCGTGGCTGCCGACACACTAGGATACCTTATGTAAACTTTGCGACCAGATAACACTAAACAAGCGGAGTTGTCCTTTGTTTCCCCACATTGTAAACGTGCAATCATGAATGGAACTGCGTTCGGTTTGCGCCGGTGCCAACATGCATGTGGATGTAAGGGGGAAAACAGCAGCGGGGTTTCTGTTAGAGAATGCCTGCAACAGTGTTAATGTAAAAACATCTCCTCACTTCCATGTTGAAGTGGCATTATGAATATTTTTGCCAAGCAGCAACCTGTTGTCAGAGGTCAGGCGCTAAGTGATGTTGAGAGTAGATTTGGAGTATTTTCCCAGCACAATAAAAAAGCTGAGAGCTGCCAGAATTTCCCTGCTGTTTTGTTTTATTATATATATTAGCTGCTGAGGGCCAATCAAGGTGCCGGAGTCTAGCTGGTCACCTTTGCCGAAGCCTTCCATCAACCTGCTGTGCATGTTTTCAGACTGTGGGAGGAAACCAGACCTGGAGAACACCAGAAGGAGATCATGTCAACACATCAGACAGAAAGCCTGAGAGTCTGGACTCGAACCCAGACTTTTGCACTTGATCTGCCTTCAAATTGAAAATCAACCCTCTGCCATCAGAGGAACCAGCCTAATTCCTTCATCTGCTAGACCAGGTGGGGGGGATAATCCATCTACGTGCCCACTAGAGTTAGAAATCATAAATACAGTCACGGCGGCATTCTCTTTTCTCTTCTTTTTCTTCTTGTCGTTTGCTGGCTTCAGTTGAACGCCTTGTTTTTTTAAGAGCTGACGCTCTTCAGGGGATGCACAGATCGGGACTTTTACAGGAAATGTGGCAATCTATAGATGCATTCAAAGAAATGACACTGACAGATTAAATGATGTCATGCAGAACTCAATCGTAATCACGAGGTTTGCTTAGATTTTGATCTGCTGGTGTGACTTTTAAAAGAAGTATTAATAAAATTAGTAATTTGTTAGCAATATTTTCCAAAATGCACACAAACACACACATACACACATTTAATTTGTATAATTTTATGTGCAGCTTTGTACTCCATATTGACCATATCTGTACCTATCACCTAACAACAAACACTGCAGTCAGTCACACCTCAGCTGCATCTGGATACGTTGACGGAGACACCGTGGGTTTGATTAAAACATTTCTTCTATAGGAAGCCTCCTCCCTGCTTAGTGCATTGCTGATGGTTCAAAGCTGAACGCTGTGCACGCCTTCTCTTTGTGAAGTCGCCGTTCCCAGGAAATACCGCATTCCCATTTGGGAAGAGAGAGACCCTCAGCTGCTGGAAATCAAGACGGTCTTAATTAAATGTGATTGAAACTAGACAGGAGCTGCATTAAAACTAATCCCGGGCTGTGATTCAGTGCGTTTTCCAAAGAAGATGGTGCTCTCCATTATTAATTACTTGAAATAGCGATCAAAGCTATTGAATGATAGCTGTGTTTCGTGCCCCATGGAGCCTCGCCGGCATTTATTTCTGCTTCTCAAGGGGTTTGAGAAGCTCCCCAAGACCTTCAGCCTCACTTCGACCTCGTTTGCATAGGCCTGTCTAATTGGCGGCTGCCTTTGCACCATTAATTCACAGTGTAGGCTTTTACCACCAGACAGCCCCCATCTGCCCCCACAGACGGCAGAGGAGCAGATCTGTGAGCTCTACAAGGCACTTCCTCACATAGCATCTAAGAATAGGACGAATGTGACAAAAGAAATACACACCAAGCTTTCGGCCTGCATTTGTGCCAGATGTCACACCTTCACACACGTATGACGCGATGATGTATATGATGTGGTGTACGCCTCTCCGATAATTAGGATTCATCTGTGCATCATGTGTCGTCTCACCCTCGGCCTGATGTATTATTAATCTTGGGGGAAATTCGGCACTGCCGACACTTTTATCTTTGTTGTGTTCTCTGTTGTTTCGCTGCTTTTGAGATGTCTCAGGAAATCCTGCCCCTGCACATACACACACACACCACATGAACACGCGTGGGTGTAGCTGTGGTGGCTGCGGTGTTTTTGTTACCTACCTCCGCACTCTACCCTGTGGGGGGCGTTCTTTTTCTTTCAGCGCAGGAAAAAAGGTGATACATAATGCACGTGGAACAAAAAAGGTCCACTGTGGATAAAAGTTCGGAAATGCAATATTGGGAAATTGACACGCTTTAAAATAAATGCTGCTGAAATATTCTGAGATGGTTCTGAGAGACCTGTACGTTAAGATGACAGCAGTTCTGCCTCCAGTGTGTGAGAAACAAACTGGATTTGCTCCCAGTTATCGAACCAGTCCTCCTTCCTAATCACACATCATAACAACTCCTGCTGTGGCGGAAACTTGCTGCCTCCTCATGATAGAAATCTATATTAGCATATGTGTTTTGCTGCCCACTTTGCCTGCAGTCCGACCGTTATTTATATATTTATTTTACCCACCATGTTTCCATGGCAACCCCAGCCATTCAGGAGAACCACTATCTATGTGGTATCTCAGTCATAATCCTTGAAATTACACTTTACTTGATGGGTGGCATAAACATCAGGGAAGTCGACTAATTCACAAACAAGTCGAGAGAGTTTGTGAATTAGTTACACGCTGAGGCACTGCATGTGACTTTGTGTAATTGTTTCCTGACTAATATTTTCACTTTCATTCACGCAGGAAACTTCGGAAATGCCTGGTCCGTTGAAAGAAGACCTGAAAATCATCTGTCTCCACACCCTTTGAACTTTTGCTCATCTTTTCTTCTCCCGGCTGAACGCTGCTGTCTGATCCTGCCATGATGAGTTTAGCGTGCTCCCCCAAGTCACCGGCCGACCCCGCTCATTACTGGCCACTCCACTTGTTCCTGTTGGAGCTGCTGATCCTGGGAGTCCTGCCAAGCAGCTCCAGATTGCCGCCAGCGGCCAAATACGAGATTGTCTTGGAAGGGGACTTGGTGGTCGGAGGTCTGTTCCCAGTGCACCACAAAGGCGAGGGGACGGAGGACTGCGGTGTGATCAATGAGGAAAGAGGGATCCAGAGGCTGGAAGCCATGCTCCTAGCGCTTGATGAGATCAACTCCAGTGATCGCATCCTTCCTGGGATTCAGCTCGGAGCTCACATCTTAGACACCTGCTCGAAGGACACTTACGCTCTGGAGCAGTCTCTGGATTTCGTGCGTGCCTCGCTCACTAAGGTGCAAGACCCAGGCTTCATCTGCCCTGATGGGTCCAGGCCCATCCAGAACGAGGTCCCGCTGGCCATCTCTGGGGTCATTGGGGGGTCCTACAGTGACGTTTCCATTCAGGTAAAGAGCAAATTCCCTCCACTGTCACTCCTGATGTCATACTCAGTTACGAGGCAAAAGTTCATATACGCCAGTGTTTACGTTTACAAATCACCTTACATAGTCTCACTCCCAACTCACAAAATAGTAAAACTTGGTCAGGTGTTGCCCAAGACTTCACATGTGTTTAGTGTAATAAGCTGGTTTACAAGTCAATTTTAACTGTGAGATACGAGCGACTGCTCCAAATACAGCCGGGGGACAAACAGAGACAGGAGAGCTTCACGATGGCCTCAAACAATTAAATCTTTAGCAAACAGGCCACTTTTCAAAAAGCAAAACTGGACATAAAGCTCCTGCACAATCACCACATTCCAGCTTTTTGCAGCTTTTAGAAAAACCCCTCAGTAGCTTTGCTTTTCCTGATCCGGAGAATCCACCTGGGAGACGTCCATCACCTTGTCAGCGACTTCATTTCCGCCTCAGCAAAGCTAACTGACCTTTCACACACACATGGAAGACTGCCAAAGGCAATGCATCTGAGTGTAATTAATTAATTCTGATTACTCTCACACACATTGCAATTACCATGATGCACAGGCAGTGTGTAGATATCATTTGGGTTGGGCTCTTCATTAATTTTGGCATGGAACACTAAAAATAACACTTATTACTCCCAGTTAAGATGGCACGCCAGTGGACATGAGAGAAATGCACCAGTGTGGCACTTTAATAGCATTTTAATAAGCAAACACATCACAAGAATAAATGTTTATCTTGCAGCGGGCAAAGCCGTATAGTTAACGTTAAAGATGTACATACATACGTACGTGCAGAAATATTGCCACCACATTATCGAAGCACCAGATGAATATTTCATATTACACCTGAATGTGCTGATGACTAATGCGCTAATGAATATGCAGCAGTGGCTTTGCAGTTTAGCCAGCACACACGCGACTGTATGTAGATGACATTTAAAACCAGCGGCGTTGCTCCTTCGAAGGATCTGTTGGTAAATGCTTTTCTGCCTGTTTTAAGGGTGGCCTGAGATGATTTCATCAGGGTTGTAAGGTACAATGATGCTAGTTCCAGGTGAGTCACTGTCATGGCACCATTTGTTTGACTTATTTTTGTAAATATATAGAGTCCATTCATTTGATTTTATAAGGACTTGAATTTGAATACCAGGTATATAGTGCCAATATTTCTATGAATGAATATTTAAAAAAAAAAAAAAAACATCTGGTGGGGACAACTGGAACTGTCCGACTGGACATTGTTCCAAAAGTTTTGCAGGAGATCATTTCACCATAAATGCATAACAGCAGAAGCAGACTGAGGATGGCCATTTTACCACACTGGAATAATAACAGGCCTCATCAGTGATGCTGCTTAAACAAAAGAGCAGAAGACAACTGAGGGTACATGTTCTAGTGAACGAGCCTTCAGCAATAACCTGCACTCGTAGATTCTAAAAGAAACGTCTGCCTTTGAATTTTTTTGTATGAGTCTGAATACATACCTCAAGCGGTGCTCAGAGGTGTCTTTGTTCACTTCCTGTTGCAGTATAATGAATCAAGCCGTGAGAGCGGCAGAAAACCAATGGCAGGATTCTTTTCTGAGGTCACTCATTTACACAGCCTGTTTTTATTTCTGAGAAGCACTTTGTGGAGCTGGAGTGTGTTATAAAACCGAGGGGGGACAAGTGCCAGGGATGCTCCCGGGGAACTTTGCAAGGAGCTGCTTTTCCCATCTGTGGGGAGCGTCTCATTGGCCAACTGGGATGTTTTTCACCTGCTTGTATAGAAAAAGCAGAAGATGAGATGTGGGAGAGATAATGGGAGACGGGCCAGATGGTCCTCAAAAGAGCCTTTCAAACCACACACGCAGCATTCTCAATTCACCAGATTCTCGCTTCATGTCCACAGGAAGCCCTTTGAGAGCCGTCAAACCATGTTGGCTTGGTGAGTCAAAACCATCTGACGTCAATGTTCGCTGGTAAATCATCAAAATGAACCAACATAGATTTTCAACAACAGATGTGAGCATGACATGGTATCTGTTGCGTCTTGAATGAAACTTACCCACAGTCTCTGAAGGGAACACGGTTGAGAGGGCCTTCCGCAGTTTCAGTAGATCTGAATGACTAAAACTGATGTGAAAGTGATTTTGGATCCATAAATATCAATTCGTGGATGACGAATTTGCTATTTATTTTACCTGAATCAACATAAGAGAAAACAGGCAGTGAGGAGGTAAAATGAGTCTTCCTGTCCTTAACGGTGCTTTGATGGTTATAGCATTGGTGCGTTTCCTGCTCAGGCAGTGATGTCAGTGAGGTGCTGGGACACGTAGGCGGCAAATCTAACGTATGGAACCTCCGAATTTATGTAGAAAAAAAGTCTATCACTGGTGAAACATCCTTTGAATGTGTATAAAGGTGTATGAACATAATTCATTTTAGGTTCTGGGTTCGATTCCTTTTCGTCCAACGACATAGCTATGATGCGGAACAGCTGGAATTCCTATTTTTAGCCTGCGCATTGTTTGTGACACTATTCACCCCAAAACTAACGCATAAAGAAAAGTTTTGTGACAGACAGAAAGTTTAAAACAATAATATTTTCCTAGCTGAATTGTAAACTGAATATCATGTTTATGAAAATATAAATTGTACTGGCTGTAGGCCTCAGTTATGCAGAGTCTAGCATCATCAAAACTGAACATTCTTAAGTTTGTATATTATATAATATATTATAAATCCAATAAATCCTTCAAGAGAAAAACACTTTTGAGCAAACGTGTGCGGCTGAAACTCAATAATCCAATAATGATTCACATCTGGCCAACAACATACTGAAGTGTATTATTCTTGCTTCTCCTGCAGTTTATTGAGTCTGCCGATGCGTCGCAGTGAGGAACCGGAGAACTCTCCGACTTTATTGAGTTTCCTTGGAAAAGTCCTGCTTTGGTCTTAACTTCAAAGAAATGTTTGGATTTGATTTGATGAGGGAAATTTTAGCAGCTCACACCTCTAATTAACACATCAGAATGGTACTCAAAGTGAAAAGAGACGCACCGCTGAGGAGATCGCAGGTTACAGTCAGGACCCACGCGATCAACAATATGAGATATTCAGACACACTCCCCTTCATCTTGCCTGCCTTAGAACTGTTCCCCCCAATGAATTCATTTTCAATTTTATGTAGACGTGTGCCTACAAACGTGACAGGCTGGATGCGCCTCTATCTTGGTAAAAAAGAAAAGAAAAAGAAAATACAAGAATAATGGAGTTTATTTATTGCGTGTTAAAGTCTGGATGATATTTCTGTTTGCCGTCAGGAGCTGCAAAGGTTGCGAGGAGACTTATTTTGCTGGTGGAAGGAGAGCATTATTGTTGAATTGTCGCCTCCAAAAATAACGCAGGGAAGAAAATGGAAAAGAGTCACCTTTGTTTCTGCTAAATTGGAATTATGAGTTTCCTGACATGAATAAAGCCCGGCAGCACGGCGTGATGTCAGAAACATACGTGATTTGGTGTGCAGCTGCCGGTTGGGATATCTGATCTGTGCAGACTATTTGATTCTGTGTTTGTGTCTGATTGTTTATGCATGGGGGAGCAGACCGAGGTGGATGGATTCAGAGGATGCATAACTTTCTTCCTGTGGAATGATACCTCGTCTTGCCTCAGATGAGACCGAATTTCACTCAGAAAACGAGCCAAAAGTTACTGTTTCTGAAAATACCTGACCCATATCCTCAAATCAGGATACATTTCCAGATGCAATTTATCAGCCTGCCTCTCTGCCAGTGAGTTAAATTGTTATAAGCCTGATTATATTTGTGTTTGTGGCTTAATAAAGCACGGGGTTCGTGTAGCATCGGGCCTGGGGGGAGTGGCCGGGGTCATGTAAACCACCTTAAAGTAGTTAGAAATATCTATGCAAAGAACTGAAAGGAAGCTTCTTCAGAATAAAATAATCCAGATTATTTTGAGCACAGAATGTCAGAGGTCAGACAGACATGTGATAATGGATGTTGGATGATATTAAACGCTTCTTTATTTATTTTTCAGGCGAGGTAGTGTAAACAAGAAAATGCCGAGATGAACTTGGGGATGAGAGATCAGTCTGCAGAGTGCCAGAGGCGTTGCACCGTTGCACAGTGGTTGTTCCAATGTTTCCAATTAAAAAGGAATCTTGAGAGAGAGAGAAAGACAGAGATGCTGCAGTCAGACTGAGGAACACAGCTGATGCCTTGCTTCACCCCAAATGATCTTATAGATCCAAACATAAGATGTCTGTCTGATTCTGAACATCAGATGTGTTGCTGCTTCAAACACCGACAGGATCTTTGTATTAGTTGGGTCTGCAAACATTTGCATTTGAGTTACAATCACAAAGACTGAACATGTATATTTGACATGGATAATTGAGGTTATCCATGGTGGTTTTTTTTTGTGTGTGTGATTTGTTAGCAATTTTGAGAAGAAACAACTCACAATTGATGTATTAAAATTATGACTGCACTTATGATGGGTAGTGGCATACTTTTTCCCACTACAATTTTGTTATTTATTCTTAATTTGGAAGATGTAAGCCTTCATATGCAGTATGAGATGTACAGTATTTCTGGACCTGTTGTAGACGGCCGGTGCACTGTCCATGTTCAACATTCACTCTGCAAGCATCCTACTACAGCAGCAATACCTCAGTTACCTCAGTTTCATTTTCTATGTAAAAAAAAAAAAAAAATCATGACAGACACATGAGTAAGAGACTTCATATGTTCCAGCTGTCTCACATCTTCCCACGCTGCATCTGCTCTCTAAAGGGACCCTGGCCTGAAATCCCATGATCCTCAGCAGCTTATATTGACTCTAAATTACTAGAAAGTACATGGGCTCCAGTCTGAATAGACTGACAGCTGCAAAAGAGGTGTTTTTATTGTACGTCTCTGTTGATAAATTGAAACATTGTCACTTGCACAGACAATACTGATACGGTCCCAAATGATGGAAAATCAGATTTGACATGCAAACATCCCTCTTTTATTTATGTCTGTAACAACAAATAGATTTTTGCTCCGCATGTTTATATGCCAAACGTGTGTAAATTATGATGTATCCATCCACAGTCATGTTGCAAATAGGACATAATCTGATCTCGGACCACATACTGATGTGACACAGAGCCAATGTCTAAATCAGAGTATATTAGATTTGTGTATCCAAATGGCCCATACATTTTTTTTAAAAAGGGTTTTGTAAGATCTTACCAGACCCCTTCGTTTAGATCATAAAGGGAAAGTTCCTCTCTCATCTGTAGAAGGTGTGAGCTCATTTTAGAGGCAACTTTAGATTTCAAACCAGCGGAGCGAGGATGTGCGTCCAATCAGTGCCTGGTATGACTGCGGTTTCGATCCAGGCTGATTTATGGTTTTTCGGGCTGAGTTCCTGTTAGGCAAACACCGGGAGTCCCTGGACGTATACACCGATTATGAAACCCAATTGTGAAAGATATGTGGAATAAATTGATGTCAAACTGTCAGCAGTGCACGAAACCACTGACTGCTGTGGTGGTAAAATCAATTCAGGTGTGGAAGTTTTGTTGATGCTGTGAGAGGATTTACAGGATAACACCCAGGAGCTTCCTGTGTTGCTGCACACAGGAAAAGTACTGTGGGAGCATGAACAGACTATCACATGTGATGCCGGCCTGACGGGTGTGCTGTCAAAAACTCCAAGAATCTATTGATAAATCAGGCAGCCCTCTGAATCCGTACATGTGTGAATACAGATGCTGTGCTCAAGATACCGCATGAATGTGGAAGGGCCATTGTGTAAACCCTGAGAGGAACTGCTCCTAAATGTGACATTCTGAATAAATGAATGTTGAATGTTGTTTAAGAGACATTGTTACATTGTGCATTAAACAATCATTGTGTGCAGACTGAAGCTAACAGAAATCAAGTATTTCAGTGAGTAATTTGATGAGACCTCTGCCCTATATTTAACTGAAAACATTGCGGGTTACAACTGCCGGGTACGTCGTGCTTGTCTAAATGCATCATGTTGACTTCATTCATCCCCTCAAGAGCTCAGAGTCTATGCTGGTGTTGTCTGCAGGCTTTCAGCTAAAGGAGGTTAAAATCCATGGTCACTTGCAGATCAACACCAATGTCAGTAATTCCTCAGACACAACAGAACACGTTCGCTTTGCTACACGAGGCTTTTTTTGCTCTTAGTCTAGTCCAGTAATTTAAGTGCTTCATTTTATATAAAGGCTGATCTTAGCTGTGAAGAAGCAAATGTGTCTGGAGGAAATTATGCTGTCAAAGAGTGTAGAGCGTCAAAGCGTTTGAAGGAAGTGAAATGAGGAGGAAAAATGCTCTTGTCCTTATAGTTAGCGACTTTATTTTAGCCACATGCTAAAATGAACAGTGGCAGTGCCAACATCTGGAGCCAGGATTTTAATATGAAAGAAATACACTAGTTTTTCATTCATCAATCAAAATGTGCATTGTTTTCGTCTTGCTATTGGTGGAATATGCTTGAAAGGCTAACTTACAACCCATAACATGTTTTGAGTTTTCACCTGCCTGTGGGAGGTCAGTCAGTGTAGTCAAAGCCCCGTTATCACTGCCCTCACTGCCTAATCACATAAAGAAAAGGTTGCCCACATACACAATAAAGAAAGTGATGATATATCAGTTTAACTTCTTGTGGCTTGTAGCAGATAACTGTAGATTTAATAGGAGTGTGAAGGGCTCCAATTATATCCCCGAAGATGCCATTGTTTGGAAAGGCTGCAGGTGTACATGCAGAGCCTGGGGGAGGAGGGAGTGACCAATGCTCTTGGGTATTCTCTAATCACCTCCGCGTCTCCGTGAAGAATCCTGCACGTTGACAATATTTCCCCATCTCTCTGTCATTATTGGCTGTGCAGCGATTTTTAGGCCCGTGTTGAACATGGATGTTCTGGCTCAACTATAATATAGAAGAAGTGTTTACAGCTGTGTGAGCAAGAGCAGCTCAGAATCTGTCTGGAGACATGAATAAGTAAAGAACATGTTTGGTTTAGGAATACGTCTGATGAAATTCTTTTCATTGTGCCTGGCACCATCTGGGTTGCTGGTGCTGGTGCTGGTGGGGGTGGGGGTGGTGGGGGAATCTCTGACAGAGTAACTAGTTTGAAATAGAGGGATTTTGAATTGCTGAAATGCTCTACCAGGCTCTACCACTGAGTTAACGCTCACGGGATGGCAACTTTTACCTTTTGTAGCTCAGCTGCAGCACAGACTGATATCTACAAGTTAGAGAAGCAGGAAAAGACTCAATACTCAAGAAACCCTCGAGATCTGAAAAGCAGCGTCACTTCATTTTTTACCATCAGTGGTATCTGTAATAACACCAAGTGCAGCTGTTGTTACTCAGGAGCCATTAAAGTCGGTTATGTTGCAAAGACCCAGTATAAATGGTGCCATAAATATTTTACCTCCTCTTCTTCTCCTTCTCCAGGTGGCAAACCTTCTGCGGTTGTTCCAGATTCCTCAGATCAGCTACGCCTCCACCAGTTCAAAGCTGAGCGATAAGAGTCGCTATGACTACTTCGCTCGCACCGTGCCTCCGGATTTCTACCAGGCCAAGGCCATGGCGGAGATCCTTCGCTACTTCAACTGGACTTATGTGTCGACGGTGGCCTCAGAAGGCGACTACGGCGAGACCGGAATTGACGCCTTCCAGCAAGAAGCCCGCTCTCGTCAGATCTGCATCGCCACCTCTGCCAAGGTGAGTCGCTCCATGAACCGCCAAGGCTACGAAAACGTCATCCGGACCCTGCAGCAGAAGTCCAACGCCAGGGTGGTGATCCTGTTCACCCGCAGTGAAGACGCGCGCGAGCTGCTGGTGGCTGCCACGCGCATGAATGTCACCTTCACCTGGGTGGCAAGTGATGGGTGGGGGGCGCAAGAGAGCGTGGTGCGAGGGAGCGAGACAGCGGCAGACAGCGCTTTCACCATCGAGCTGGCGTCCTACCCCATCAGAGAGTTTGAAGACTACTTTACCAAACTAAACCCATACACCAACGCCAGGAACCCATGGTTCAAAGAGTTCTGGGAGCACCGCTTCGGCTGTAGCCTGCAGAACCCTGGCTGCAGCGAGCACAGCCTGCGGGATGGAACTTTTGAGCAAGAGTCCAAAATAATGTTTGTGGTAAACGCAGTCTACGCCATGGCCTACGCTCTGCACAACATGAGGCAGGCTGTGTGCTCCAACGCCTCCAAAGTCTGCGATGCCATGAAACCGGGTAACGGCAGAAGGTTCTACAAGGAGTTCATCTTGAAGACCAGATTTGAAGGTGAGAACAGCACTATGATGGTAAAGCCATTAGTTAGAAGCCTGATCTGTTAAATTGTTTCTTAATCGGTAAGAATGGGATTTATCCATCAATCCACTGTAAAGACTTAAGCAATTTAACACTGGCATATTGCTGGCTTGAGACTTTAAATCAACTCTGGCTGAAAGCTTCTGTGCAGTCAATTAACAGAAATAATCTAATTATGGTGGAGGAACCATGGAGGGGAGGGGCTAGCTGGACCACTCTCTTCAGGGAAAATTAGATGTGGGTCGAATTAATATTTGGATGTTTGAATCTTAGTGCCAGTGGAAAAGACATGTCTGCTTTTGTGCGAGAACCCCAACTACTTCACCTCTGACCAATCACACAATCGTTCTTGATCCCAGATGAGGGAAAAAAGGTTCTGCGTAGATGATGTGTCCAGAACAATCTGTGCAAACTGTACAATTTCTCTGTTCTTGTGGACTATGTAAAAGTTTGATATTAAAAGTTAACCTTTCTATTCGTTTTTACATTTTTGCATATAGAATGATTAACTTAAGAGCAGATCTAAATCACCATAAATAGATTAGTTCCGGTTTTAAAGCACATTCTGCATGTTTTGCTCAACCACTGACATACAAAGATATACATAAGATACATAAGATATCTGTTGCCACTTCGTCCTAACTTTTATAACTGTGAATCACATTTGGTCTGATGGGGAAATGAACTTTGTTGTGTTTCTGCTCCCTGCCAGCTCCGTTCCGACCTGCCGACACAGAGAACATGGTCCGCTTTGATTCTTTCGGAGACAGCATCAGCCGCTACAATATCTTCCACTACCACAAGGAGGAGGGGAAATTCCTCTACAGGAAAGTGGGCTTCTGGGACCAGAACCTGACCCTGAACACCAGCCTCATACCCTGGCGTGGTCTGGTACCCCCCACATCCCAGTGCAGCGACCCCTGCAGGAAAAACGAGGTGAAGAGCATGCAGCCTGGAGACGTGTGCTGCTGGATCTGCATCCCCTGCCAGCCCTACCAGTACCTGGAGGATGAGTTCACCTGTTCAGACTGCAGCTTTGGTCAGTGGCCCCTGGACAATTTGACCGGCTGCTACGACCTGCCTGAGGAGTACATCCGGTGGGAGGACGCCTGGGCCATTGGCCCAGTCACCATCTCCTGCCTTGGTATCCTGTGCACACTGTCGGTTGTGGGCCTCTTCTTCAAGTACAATGAGACTCCGGTGGTAAAAGCCAGTGGCCGTGAACTCTCCTACATCCTTTTGTTGGGAGTGCTCATGTGCTACCTCATGACCTTCATCTACATCGCCAAGCCGTCCACCGCTATTTGCACCCTGCGCCGCCTTGGCCTGGGCACATCATTCGCGGTGTGCTACTCCGCTCTCCTAACCAAGACCAATCGCATAGCCCGCATCTTCAGCGGTGTGAAAGATGGAGCCCAGCGGCCGCGTTTCATCAGCCCCGCCTCCCAGGTAGCCATCTGCGGTGCTCTCATCTCCTGCCAATTGTTGGTGGCACTGATCTGGTTAATGGTGGAGGGGCCCGGGGTCCGCAAGGAGGTGAGCTCGGAGCGGAGGAACGTGGTCATCCTCAAGTGCAACAGCAGGGACAGCAGCATGCTCGTGTCACTGACCTACAACTGCGTCCTCATCATCCTCTGCACCGTCTACGCGTTCAAGACGCGGAAGTGCCCCGAGAACTTCAACGAGGCCAAGTTCATCGGGTTCACCATGTACACCACCTGCATCATCTGGCTCGCTTTTCAGCCCATCTTCTACGTCACCGCCAGCGACTACAGGGTAAACTCCCTCCGACAGTCGTGCTTTTAGGTTTCATACACACAATTTTTTTTTTTTTAATTTTCAGAGGCCAGCATTGCAAAAATAATCCATAAGTGACTAATTCCAGCATGTGCATCGTTCCTAAAGGAAAGAAAGGCGTATTTCCTTTTATGTGATATGAAAGATCTTTCAAGGCAAGAAGGGAAAGTAGATCAGACCGAAAAAATACAGGCAGGAATAATTAACAGCACTCAAACACTCTCGCAGCATGAATACATGCTTAATGACACAGTGCAGGTGAAAATGAGGTTATAGAGATACTGTATCATCACGGCCATTGTCAACACGCAATAAAAGTAACTAACCAGGGATATTTATTACAGTGGCCTCTAATATCAATTGGAGATGTGACATATCTGCGGCAGAGTAATATTATTTGGCTAATGGCTAAAGCAGTAACCCTGCAGCCATGACTATGAATAAATATGCTGGCGATATGAATAACAATGACTTGATTTGTCAGAAAAGCTACAGTGGGAAAAATTGTTTGAATACCTGTATATTATTTTTTTTATCATAGACAAATAATGCAGAGTTTTGATTTATCACAGCAATGGATTCATGTGTTTCTTCATGTGTGAGACAAATATGGAAAAAAAAAAAAAAAAAAGCAGTTGTGAGCCCTGCTGCCAGGAGCACAGCACTGCCACAGCGTTTGGTCAGCAACAAGACCTTTGCCGTGCAAACAGATTGGATCGCACGAGCTTTGAATCATACTGAGGCGCCTCAGGCTTTTCACGTCAGCCACGATCAGACGAACCGGTACCACCGACCGTCTTGATCGCCCCTGAGAACGACAGTGTGAGGCCGAGTGCATCTTCACACGCAACCGGCAGGTTTCAATTTGGGCTTGAGTGGCACAGATGTGTTTCTGAATGACAGATATTTAATGGCAGATACATAAAAGTGTGAATATTACTGAAATGGTATGTAATGTTAAAGATTTTCCCATTAATCTTTCCCCAGTCTCTCTTTTCAACCTCTATTTAAGCTGTATTGGCAGCAGCCTTTAACTCACCTGGAGTGTTTTCCGGAACTTAATCGCTGAAGACCTTGGCTCTGCACCGTTTTGTAATGAGGTGTGTTTAGCGGGGGTGTCATATCAGGCGGCTTCTGCAAACAGAAGTCCCTGGACTGCAGGGGTAACCAGTGAGGTGAGAAAAGCTGCTGCTGACCCCAGCAGTCAGCTCATATTAACTGCTGAAATATGACTAACAAGGCTTCTATTCTACCTTCTTCTTACTAAGTAACATCCAGCTTCAGCACATACAGGATGCTGTTGTGACTGGACTCCTACTTACTCCTGAATGTTTGCATGCTTTTTTCCTGAAACGTGGAGTCAAAGACAAGTGGAATGCATTGAACCTCTCTTTTCCTCTCTCTCATGAATGAATGAAAATGGTATTCCTTTTGCCTCTAAATCCAGCATAATCCTCTTCCTCGTGACAGGTGCAGACCACCACCATGTGTATTTCCGTCTCCCTGAGTGGCTCGGTGGTGCTCGGCTGCCTCTTTGCTCCAAAGGTTCACATCATCCTGTTTCAGCCCCAGAAAAACGTGGCCTCGCTTCGAGTCACCACCAGCCGCTTCAGCGCCACAGTGTCCGCTTCTGCCTCGGCTCCCAGCTCCAGCTACTCGAAAGGTGCCTGCTTCCCTCGCACCCATACATACATGCAGAACGAGCGCGTGACAGTCATTCAGTGAAAGTACTGTACAGTAAAATTATGCTAACGAGCTTGTCTATGTGTGCGGTTCTCAGAGTAAGAGTATAAATGCGTGTTACGTGTACACACTGGGCATTCATACGCATGGTGCTGGGAACTTGTTCAATTTTTAACTGGGCATCATATTTAGGGACTCATTCGGTGTTTTAGCTGACAAAGTAGATTTGCTCTTCAGTATATGGGTTTAAAGATGAGCATCAAATCACCTGTTGCTCAGGTGAAACGCTGGGAAGCATCACAACAATGTGTTTGAGTCTCTGCGAAATTGTTTTTACTGCTTCAAAACATCAAAGTTCTACAGTTATCATTACTGCAGCAGCGATACTGCAGTAACGTTACTGCAACATGCAAAGTGATTGTCTAAACAAGCCTGGCCTCCTCAGGCTAACCCTCCTCCCCATTTGCCTCCTCCCAGGATCAGCTTCTAACTACATGCCAGCCGTGTGTAATGGCCGCGAGGTGGTGGACTCTACGACCTCCTCTTTGTGAACTAGAAGTCTGTCCCCATCGTCAAGGCAGCGACTGAGACACCGCCACCATGCCATCTAGCACCCTGAAGACAGATAAACCCTGAGCAGACTGAGGCCGCAGGCCCAGTAAATGGTGTCCCCACAACTGCATCGTGTGTCAAGTCTTTGTATAGATTTAATATGGCGTGCTCTTGATTTCTGGATAGATGTGGTGAAATGCACCGTGCCTTGTGGAAAGTCTTGTCATCATGGGGTGCTTGTGAAGCTGTATACAAAAAAAAAACAAAAAAAAAAAACGAAAGGCTGTTCTTAGCTCGTCCTCACAGTGCTGTGAATATATCCAAATATTGTAGAAAAGAAACGCTTTAAAAAAAAAAAACCTAGCCTTTGTTTGGAAACATATAATGCTAACAATAGTACTGAACAATAGTAAAGGTGTAAATGTAGCCTGGCTGTAATCTTTTTGTATATAACCTTTTTTTTTCATATAAAATAACATGGTTGAGTCTTGACACTATTCAAACTAAACACAGCTATTTACATATTAACAGGGAGCTTCTGACATCCCAAACGACATTAATTCACTTTAAAATGCTGATAGTTGACAACTTCATTTAGAGGGCCGATATCTTCAGAAGCATGTTTCATTCCGTTCCAATATCAGAATTTGTATTTGGTGCTCGGATCATGAAGCTGTACGTATTGCTGTACCTGCTAGAGAAGTATGTGGATCTATACATGTACAGTGCCTAAATATATGTATGCATTAATGTCGGGATTTTTATACTGATTGGAGTTTCTTGATTATTAAAATTGTGATAACAGATCTATACGCTACCGTTGTTCTCTTTTTTTTATACCGGGATTAAATGTTCATTAACCCGTTCGGTTTCTTTTCCTACAAAGTAAAATTTCATTGTTGTGGC
The DNA here is from genome assembly GCA_015343265.1 of Pao palembangensis. Lineage (NCBI taxonomy): Eukaryota > Metazoa > Chordata > Actinopteri > Tetraodontiformes > Tetraodontidae > Pao > Pao palembangensis. The sequence goes on along the minus strand of CM027087.1, from coordinate 6,908,250 downwards.
CAGAGCCAGTATTTTTAGGCCAACGTGAAGGACACCTGCAGATCTGGGAAAAAAACAAAACAAAAAAAAAGAGCAACAGACCAAACATCACTAATCAAGTATTCCATCGCCTGCACTACTGTAACATCTATGTCAGCTGGCAAATTGAGGTACTATTTTAAGCCTGCAAAAAGTGATGCTCCTACTACAAAATACTGGAGATTCCAGTTAACGTTAAGGTCGGATCAATAATCTACGCAGCAACAATTACCATGAAAAGTTTGGGTCCCAACTATCTCCAGCATTGGTGCATTGATTTTCAACTCCAACCCAGCTGCTCCTGCTAAAGGCAGAACTCTTAAAAAGCCTTTTGGCCGATCAAATCTAAACAAGAGTTTTGGAAATAAAACAATCAATACAGCACAATACTTTAACAGTTTAAATCTTTAATAATAATAAAAAAAAAAAACAAAAAAAACTACAACACATCTTTCAGTTACTCAGACTCTGGATTTGGAGCTCTCCTTTTAAGAGGAATTATGTAAATTCCATTTTTGGCCTCCTTTATTCTCCACCATCGACCCAACCTGCAGGAAAATAAATAGAGTTAGTCAAAATATTTTGAAATGGTTTCATTCAATTGTTGCCAGTTTACAGAGTGAATTCTGAAACTCACATAAGCTATTTGCACTTTATGTTCAGCTACTTTTATTCAACAAATCAATACCAAAATTTTGAGTTAAATTAAAACATAACGAGGTGTTGGCATATTTATGTAATGACTATTACTATAATCATCCTCATAACACTTTTTCAAACTTCCTTAAATCTCGAAATAAAAAAAAAAAATTCACCAGGTTAGAATTAAAAACTAACGCTGCCATCTAGTGGACGTTTCCTTTAATGAAAACAACCCTGCGGGCGACACCTTGCATTTACGTGAGTCAGGGAAGTTACTATGGAAACAAGCTCACAAGATTATTTACCTGTGTTCCTGTCCAACTCCAGCCACCAAAAACTGACCTGAGCTAGAAAACTTTAGACTGTTAATAAACCCGGGCTGTTGGAGAAAACACACCAAAACACAAAAATTAGATATTTCCAGGGCGCAGCTATATAAACTCCTATTTTAATGTATCAAAGATTTAGAAATTTAATGAAAGTAGTAAGACCATACCACTGGTATACTGAACAAAGGATCCATCCCACGGAAATTTTGTGCACATTTCCACAACTGCACCAGTGAGTTGTGTGACCCTGCACACGAAAACACTGTTAAAATCCATCTCAACTCTTAAGTTTGCCGCTGTTACAAAATCTGGTCCATTCATTATCAATACAGTAAATCTGCAATCGCACAACACAAAAGTGTTTCTATGAGGGATGATTCTCACAGCCGGAGGCACCTGAGGCGACTGTGTCGGAGTTCTGAAGCGCTGCGACCGAGGCCACCCAATGAGGCTGCTCCAGCCCCATGTCACCATGGCAACCGTGAGCCTGCTTCACGGTGCTGAGTGGTTTCTTCCTGTTGACACTCCAAAGACACACGGAGCTGAGGGTCGTGCAGAAATGAGAAGGGTTCAAAAAGAGGGAAACGTGACTGAGAAGAACGTCTGAAGGCAGCAGATGCTGCAGCTGCCTTACCCGTCGTCCGCTCCCGTTATCATGTGCTCCTCGTTTATAAGCTGCACACAATCAATGGAGCCCCTGTATGATAACACCATTTTAAGATGTTATTTCTGTGCACACAGGAGGTGTGCAACTCTGAGATCAAGATAATTTTATATCAAAGCATCCAGTAAACACTGTTGCTAATGTACACCTGAGGGATTACTACTGATATTTATGTCTACTATAGTCTTATTTTGCAGATATTCCGCGTCTTTTACATGGCTATTTGGTTAACCGTGTAGAAGAGGGGGGCCTGACTCACTCATGGCCATGAAACACCAGCTGAGATTCCTCGGCTATCTTCCACACCCTCACCGAGCGATCCCTTCCTCCTGTGGTCACGCAGCGCTCGCGACTCAAGCAGTCCAGTCCTGTGATGGCGTCCTGATGACCAAACCTAAAGCAAAATCAAACGTCACAGTTTAAGTACAGTTGGCACTTTTAAAGGCAGAGAGAAACTATAGAATGTTTAGCCACTCACAGAGTTTCCACATATGCATTCTCGTCTACGTTCCACACTTTAACCGAACGGTCATGAGAGGCGCTGTAGAGGTCATGAGTTCCCCGTCTGAATGAAAGACCCTGAGAAGAAAAAATTAAGAGTAGAAGTCCTCAGAGAGACGCTAAAATGCTGCCGAGTGAATGGGAGGGGGACCTCACCGACACGGGGCCTTTGTGTCCTGTGAATTTATAGAGATGTTTGCATGTTTCTGCTTCCCAGATCATTATCAGCTTGTTCATATCACCAGTGGCCTACAGAAACAAACATATAGATCAATGTCACAGCATCAAGGTGCATGTTTGCAGGCAGGAGCAGGACTTCTTACCAAATATTTAGCATCTGATGAAGCTGCCATACACAGGATATGAGCAGTGTGCCCAACATGTCGGTCCTCTGTTCCTTTCCTTCCACCAGGTATTGTGTGCAGTTTCTTCCCACTCTCAACATCCCCTGAATATATTTAAACCAAAAATAAAAAGAAAACCACTATCCAAGTGTGTTTCTTCCATAAATCTATTTAATATAATCTTTTTATAATGCATTTTTGGCACTTTAAAGTATACTCACACTTAATAATGGAGCAATCTTTAGCAGCAGAGAAGAGGTACTTGTCATCTGAGGTGATGACCAGACAGGTGATTGGAAGTTTGTGTCCCCTTAACAGTCTGATGTCTGACGCATCTGGTGGCAAAAGCTGAAGAGAAAAAAATAAATGTGTACGGAAACAATTTTCTACAAAAATCGAACATTTGGCAAAGATTAGAGAGAATCTTCACTTACATCTTTGGCAATAGGTCTCTGGAGTTTTCCTTTTTGTTCAAGCTAAGGTAAAATCACATTTAAAAACAGATTATTAACAGAGCAGAGTGTATGACAATAGCCATGTATTAAGGTAAATTATGCTGAACATTTACAGTAGTACAACAGCCCATCAATGCTGTTTGTTTTCAATCCAAGACAAGAGCTTTATTTAAAAACAGACTGCATTTGATGATCTTTAAAACAGGCCGGTAAGGCCAGTAAATTATTTATCCAAACACAGAATACTACAAACAACATTAACCAAAACATCTAAGGTATCACAATTCTTATTTTATAGACTCAGCAATCATCAGGTATTAAGTCAACTGATACTAATGTTCGATCATATAATGCTCAACTCTATATTACATCCCTGGCATCAACTAATTAGACTCTTACCACTTCTTCTTGAAGTCTTTCAGCAACCATATCAGTTTCAAATGCCTCATCGTCTGCTTTCTGTTCCTCTGAGAAATGCAATTTTACACAGTAAATACCCACGTGGATATTGAGTAAGGTTTTATATTTTTATGTACAAAACAAACTTGCCTTCCTCCTTTAACTGGTCAATGTAAAGCTTGGCTAGTCTAAGTTTCTTCTCCTGAGGAGTTTCTTCATACTCCTGCTCCTGGATAGGATGTCTTTTCTTGGGCTCTACATTACTGTATAAGAAATATACATCGTATCTAATACACATGATATGGGTTGTTGAGCACAACCAATAACATTAGAAACGAACCTCTCTGTCTCAGACTCGCTGGAAATCTCTTCGTTGTATTTGGAGTTGGGTTTCTTTACTCGGGCTTTTTTACCGCCAGGCTCCCCATCAACCTGCAATAGGAAACAATGAAGGGATTATGGTGAAATTTTATTCAAATGACAATAACAAACACCATAAAGGCGGTGCATCAACTATATGGTGAGCTGGTGTTAATATGATTTAGCTTCGTTGCTAACAGTTACACGTACCTTTCGTTTAGAGGCCACTGCATTTTTTCCTTTTTGAGCTAATTTTGGCTTTTGTTTTCCCCTTAAAAAGAAAGACGAAGACATAGTCAAGCACGTTTCAAGCGTTTTAAATCAAAAGATAACTGCAGGTAAATATAACTCTACACATGTCGAGGTTGCAAGTCAACACTGTACCCACATGGGTGCACTACAACCAAACTTGACGGCGCTGTCATTTGATACAACGCATACTGACTGGCTTAAATCTTGTCTCCCACCAAATAGTCCCACCTTTTATTGAAACTCTGAATCTTAATTGGCTAGTTTTTAAACCTGGCTGTGCAGGAAACTGTACTGTGGAAAAATGCTTCCCACGGGAATAAGTAACTGAATGTTCGTTCCGCACGCAAGTGTTCCTGCTGCTTAAAAGTCACATCACAGTGCTGCCATAAAATGTGCTTTATACTAAATAAATTAAATGTATTGGAGTAGCATTTTACAATTATTTCTCGAGAATCATATTGCGCGATTGTTAAAAATGAGCCATAATTGTCAGGAAGTGTAGTACTGCAGTAGTACTACTACTTCCTCCACTACGCAGTATTTCCATACTGCACCGTGTCTGCACTTGGTGAGTGCTGGAACTGTTTATCCCTGAAGTCAAGCTGAGCGGGCAGGTGAGCCTCATCTAACCCCCCCGACATTACGCATCCAGTTTTGTGAATGCACGATATAATTATATTTTTTGAATGACTCGAGTGGAGCCGACTGGTAGTTACGGGAGCCTGTTGTTAATGAGGCAGAAGGGGAAGAGATTTGCAACTGAGCTAACTTTTTTTTATTATTATTATTATCCCTCACAGAGTTTAGAAGAAGCATGAAGCAACGTTGATTGATAAGTTCGACTCGAGGTTATTCTTCGCATGAATTTGAATGCATGATGTGTAAACTGATAGAATATTTTCTTTCCAAGGTTGGCTTTTTTTTTTTTTTTTTTTTTTTCTTAAATCCAAATGCCCCCCAAGAGAGACGCAACAACTTCAGTGCAGCCACCACTCAAGGTGATAAAGATGGACGGTGATGCACAGGACTTCAGCTGTGAATCAGGGAATGGTAAATACAGGTTAGCCGAGGAGTCTAGTTATCCAGTGTTTACCAACAACGAGGTACGATTTTAATGTAATTTAATGTGCTTCATGAATTACACATACAGTATAAAAAACTTGACTGTAGTTTTAATGTGACTTCCTGGTGTTTTACAGCATGAAACTATAGACTTTGATGACGAGACTGTTTCAAGTCCAGGAATCAGAACAGATACCGTCAGTCTCCTTCTGAAAATAGAGCAACTGCAGGCCCAGCTCAAGTACGAACGCAGATGTAGGATTTTAGCAGAGCGAGAGTTAAGAGAACTGAAAGGTAGGTGGAAATGACTACATATGATTTAATATGCTAACAGCGAGGTCAGCTCCTCTGTCTGTCTTCTGTCATATACAAATGACTAGTGTCCTTGTGGACAGCAGGACAAGTAGATCATGTCCCATCCATGTACAAATGAGCTTCTCATAGGTGCCTTAAACGCATTCAACAAACACAAACACATTCTTTGAACCTAGTGGTTAAAATGAACCCATATTGTGTCTTAACACTTTGCAGAGATGAACACTCTCATGCTGCAGATGAGGCACACAGCGCACGAGCTGCGAGTCACTCTGGACCATGTTCTTCAGGGAGGCGAGACATCGATGGTCTCGCAGAATAATGACAATAAAACTGTGCCTTTCCTGAGCGAGCCTGAGGCAGAGATGAGTGTCATTCATGATATTCCAGAGGTTTGGGCAACAGCACAGTTACAGTACTTCAGAAGAATTAGCCTTTATAAGAGAGAAAAGGAGAAATGAGTTCTGCTGTGGCGCTCTTGAGTTCTTTTCTGTCTTCTCTTTCAGGACGACCACAACTTTTTGTATCTTTCAGAGAATCTTCGAGTACCAAAAAACCTTTACGAACGCATGGCAGAGGTAACGGATTACAAGAAGTACACTTCGGCTCTGCTGATGATCATTTTCGATAGAGAAACTTTAGCCACACACTCCGTGCAGGGACGGAGGAACACTATAAACGGAGAAGATTCTCAAAAACCGCAGCTTCCGCCTGAGATCTTACGAAGCATAATCGGTAAGAAAGCGTCAAAACGTGGTCCATCTGAATACAGCGGGTGAATAATAATGAATCACTGCCACGCTTCCTTTTTCAGATCACGTGTCGGGCAAGTTTGGTGTTGATCACAGCCAAATAAAGACGGCTATCCGCACAAAGCTGAACAACGAGGACAAACTGTTAAAGAAAAGGCTGGGTTTGGGGAAAGTGGAACACAAAACTGTCACTGATGAAAGCTTCGGACACGATTTTTAGAGGAATGCTTCTTAGTTACAGCTGTTCTTATCTGTTGGTTACCACACCAGGCAGCCTTTTTTGTCACTTTAAGTTTTTTATTATTATTATTGTTTTGTAATTCAGAAATATGCTCTAATTTTTTTTAAACCATGCTCTACTCTGTCCCAGAATAGTGGAAACGTGTATTTTTAGCGCTGTTAAATGAGACTTTCAACAGCACTGTGCATTCATTGTGTTGATTGTGTGTTTGTGGTTAAGAACAAAAATGTTCAAAAGACTAGGCATGTCACTTGTAGATTATTGTAAGCTCCCGTTTGTATTATGCCGTATGTGATACAACAGTTGTGAAGTATTCTGTGAGTAATAACTCTGCTGTGTCATTATTCTTGTATTTAAATCACCTTAAGGACCAATAAACCTTTGAAATATGCTTCTCTCGGCTTTATTTGGAGCTTCTTCTCATCGCAACAGTTTTGTTTTTCCAGAAACCAACAGATGTCATTGATGAGCCCTGTTTAAGCATACAGCATCAACAACGTAAATCTTTTCTAGGAAAAGGATGTTAAATTATGAATGAGGCAAACAAAACTGTTGTTTTTTCTTTGCTACACTCGGTTCCAAATGTGGAGTGTGTGTAAACACAGACCAAATGAACACTGAGACACTGGCTGCCATAGAAAGGCTGAAATGTGTGTGCTGGCCTGGTTAATCAGTAGGTGGTCCTCTGAGATGTCAGTTGAACAATCGCTCACTCCTGGCTCCTCCCACCCCTGCCAATCAAACCAGCTGTGCCCTCTCAGTGATCGCGCATCACATCCCCGTCCTGTCCCTGCTGGACGGAGTCCTCCAGGCTCCGTCACAGTCTTGCACTCGTTCCCAGCACATCACTGCAAGCTGGAGCACCAATCTGGACCACTGTGTGATGATCTGGGTGTCGTCACCATCAGCTGGACCGATTTGTCAATAAAAGGCTCAGATGATTGTTTTTGGAGCATCTACAATCATGTTGTTTTTGTTTTTTTGTTTTTTAATGACAGCCTCTGTTTTTCTGCAGGTAAGTACGAAAGATGTTTATCTGTTAACTTTATCTAGACTGTTGACTTTTTAACATATTTTTTTGTCTCAAAAACCCCTGAAACAGCAGCAATATTTGCTCTCAATTAATATGTTACATTAATTGTCAAAACTTTCATCTGTTAACATGAGTGTTACTGTGGCGTGTTTAAGAACACAATAGAGGAAGTGCTGCAGTATGTAACCTGATTTCAGATGATCTGAAACTTTTAGCATCCACAAACAGTTTTTCCTCTGTGACACACCAGTGAAGCAAATATAAATGAATATATAGAACATTTTAATACATCTTAATGAAAATCCATTAAAATAGAAAAGTTGTTTTGTCAGAATTATTGAGGACATTCTCCTCTCCCACAGACTCTCATCTCTGTTGTTGTTTGTTCAGGGGGAGGATTTGAAACAGATCAAGACAAAACTAATTTAATTTTATTCTGGATCTGGACAAATTATTGCAATTATTCTTAATTTGCCGGGCCTTGGCGGAGTCATGTGTTGGAAAATCAAAATATACAATTGATGACATCATGGAAATGGCTGGAAATAGACCAGTTTAAAGAAATGAAATCAAATTGCTTATTAACACGACTCAGAAGGTCATCACAAAAGCTGGGATTATAAAATATCCCCACACAGGTTGAAACACAGCACCACAACCATGCGAGGGATTAAACTGCGTGATTCCCTAATTCTCATTTCAGTGGTGGAAAGTTATTTGCTGATGGCGAATTATTCCTCCACCAGAAGTAGTAACAAACAGCTTTGACTGAATCAGCTGCAAACGTGTGCGGACTGACTATCCTCTGCAGGGCCGCGTGATGGCACATGCCTGGGCCGTGACCGGAGCGCAAGTGAAATGAGGACGCTGTTACATAACAGGCATGAGAAATGTACATGTTCTGGTTTTCCTCAGGCATAAAACTACCGCCGCAAATGTGAGATGCCAGCAGCTCACCGCCAAAGGAGATTACAGCGGGGCCAAGTATTAGCTGATCCCCCAGCAGTGAGCTGGTGCATGTATTTAGGGCACAGCATCCTCCAGAGTTATTTATTTAAAACCCGATCATGATTATCATCACTCTAAATATGCACAGGGCCACACATGACAGGCCACACAAAGAAAATGGGCTGAAACCAGCCAATTTACGCCACCGTGGGGTATTCCTGGATGTCGCAGCGAGGGTCGTACTAGTGCTGGGAAGAGGCCTCCTTTTTGATGGTGACACTGAACATATTAATCAATGAAGCCAGTTCTCCACAGCTGGGTCAAAACAAGCCTGCTCATTATCCTCCATTAAAAAAGAATGGGAACGGACGGAGGAGAAGGACGTTTGTCCATGAATTATTCCTACTGATCACAGGTCCCTCTGAGATTCAAAGCATTGCACTTTAAAATTTCCACAAGTGAATGGCTATTCTATATAACTAAGATGTGGTATATATGTGTGTGTGCATGTGTGTGACAAGCAAATTTCCAAAGGTTTACTAGTCATTGTCTAGGTTGCCAGATGTGATATATCTGATGATGTCATAGTCATATACCATGGCTTATCCTGGGCCTGTAATTTAAACCAGTACATAGATTAAAAAGTAAGATGAAGGTCAAAGCGAACGTTTACGTCACTGGGAATGTTAGACTAACAGCTTTTGTGTTAAATATACTGTGCTTTCCCCCCCACTACGCAGGAGTAAAGATTTAATGTCAGAAGGCTCATCCCTCAGCAGCGGAGGCATCTGTGTCAGGTACCACGGTGCCTTAGCTATGAATCATGGAGCCAAGCGGTCCATTCTTGACCCCAGAACACAATGACACCGCCAGCACCACCACTTGGACACAGTTTTTCTCGGCTCCCAGCAAGCAGCTGGGCTTCCCTCCCACTCCAGAGACTCGCATCAAAGACCTGACAGGGATCTGCATCATGGTGACCTTAAACATTCTCGCCGTTGTAGCAAACACCGCCGTTTTGATTGTTGTCGTAAAAGCCCCTCACCTCAGGAAATTTGCTTTCGTGGGACACCTGTGCGCCGTGGACCTGCTGTGCGCCGTCTTGCTCATGCCTCTGGGGATCATGGCCACCTCGCCCTACTTTGCCGGCATGGGCTTCACCGTGCTGGAATGCCAGTTCTACATCTTCATCAACATCATCCTCATAGCTGCCTCCATCTTCACCATCACGGCCATCAGCGTGGAGCGTTACTACTACATCGTGCACCCCATGCGCTACGAGGTCAGGATGACGTTGAAGCTGACGGTGGCGGTGTTAGCGATGGTGTGGTTCACCTCCATCGGCCTGGGGCTTTTCACTGTGTTTGGCTGGCCAGACTACAACGGCCTGAGCTCCACTGGCGCCGCCCACTGCTCGTTGCACTGGATGCATAGCAACCACAGACGGGTGTTCGCCTTTATCTTCAGCATCACCTGTTTCTGTCTGCCTGCCGTGGTGATCTTTGCCGTGTACTGTAACGTATATAAGGTGGCCCGCGTAGCCGCCCGTCAGCATGGACCTCTGCCCCTGTGGACCAACAGTCAGTTGAAGCATCGCTCTGACTCCATCAACAGCCAGACGACCATTATCACGACACACAACACTCCACGAAGGACAGTGTGCGACTGGCCTTTCGGTCGAAGCAAGGCTGCCTTCACTCTGGTGCTCATCGTTGGCCAGTTTCTCATCTGCTGGCTTCCGTACTTTGCCTTCCACATCCACCAGCTGTTGAGCCAAATGCACTCGACGCCCAAGGACCTGGAGGATGGGGTCACCTGGCTGGCGTACTCCTCCTTCTCCCTCAACCCTTTTTTTTACGGGCTCCTCAACCGGCAGATCAGGGAGGAGCTCTGCAAGCTGAGGCGCTGCTACTCGGGCCGACCGGTGGAGCTCGCCGCCTGTAGCCATGAGGGCTCCGGCCACGAGAACTTCCTGCAGTTCCTCCACAGGACCAGCTGTACGGTGGAGACGCACGCCAGTTTTGCCACGCCCAGTCCCAGGAGCACTCTGGATCAAACTGGGCAAACTGGTTTCAGGATACCAGGACAGATCCCAGAGGAGTTCACTTAAAAATTTAGGTTACAAGGCCTGAAATCATATGAGGATAAAAAAAAGCTTTTATATACAGCAATTTATGACGAAACTACGCCTACTGACCTTCAAACAGCTTTATTTAAATCAGTCAATCCAATCAACACATACTGAAACTGTTTACTTTATTACTCAAGAAGAAATTTGATTTATTAAAAGCTATTAATCAGTTATCATAAGCACGGATTCAGCAGGCTGATTTTAAACTCAGAGAGACATAAACATGTTGCATAAACATGTTTATGTGTTCCACACTGTGGGACATTAAGTTACTTCTGGCAACCACCAGTAAAGGGTACAGAAATTTATTTAAATATAGGATGACGAGGTCGTGTGCATGTGTGAAAGCTAGCAGTGATTATTGTGATTAAACTGTCAGACCCAGCTCAGGATGCAGGAGCAGCTCAGATGCTTCAGTAACTCCTGTTGGCACTGACTTTAAGGGTTTTTAATTATTTGGGTTCTGCAGGCAGCGCAGCCAACCATGGAAAAGCTGCTTATGGCTGCAAATACATAACATTGTGAACAGCATAATCAGTGGAAAATAACCCCTGGGTGTTTCCTTTGATTCAGTGTCCATAACATTGTCCTGGAATAAAAAAACGAGTGCAGTAAAAATCTCCAGAAAAAAAGCGAAACAGAAAACTGTTATTATAGAAATAAAAAGAGATAATATTTTCATGTTGAAAATATTGAAATAGTTTCACCACAACTGATAACACGATGATTATAAACCTCTAAGATAATAAGTTGTAAATATATATACATATTTATTATTTGCTGTCGAAGGACAGCATCGCCTCTTTACAGAATAAAGACTTCGTCCTTCTCAGCACAGCATGAATATTCTTCTTTCAAGGAGTTTACTTTTATTTGAATTGTATTTTTGTTGTTGAAGTGACACATCATTTCTGTGGAAAAGTTGTTTCTTACTCTGTCAATGTACAAATAAACCTTTGTCTTAATGTCTCAAATTTTGTTTTTTTTTTTATTATTTCCATTGAAGAATAAAGATTCACAGCGTTACTGACATTAGCACTCAGTCCGCCTCCTTATCAAAGTTCATCCTTTCCTCTCTCAGTTTGTCTCAGTCTCTGGACATGGCGTTCCTGATGCGCGCTGGCAGAAATATTTGGAAGTGAAATTCTGTTCATCCCTCTGAGCACAGTAAAACACCAAAAGCAGACATGAGCATAAACAACATGGAACCACACACACGCCCAGTTCATCTGCGTGTCCGTGAAAAGCCTGTGATCACGACCCAGGCCAGACGACCTGTGATTATATAGGGATAAAACATGATTTCATAACAGCTGAAGTGGTCATCTCGAACACCCTCTCAGAGTGTGCAAAACAGGCCAGATGACACCAACGTCACACATTTCTATATGGCAACAGTGTGCACAGACAAGAGGAATATTAATCTGGCTAAACTCTATTAATAAAGAAAAGTCTTCACATATAAAAGAAGAATATTAAACCTGTGGGGGGAGAAGAGGAACTCTTCCTCCCACAGACCAAGAACAGCCCCCCCCCCACACAAGTAGATCCAGTAATATAGAAGCCAGTCATTTATGGAGATCTGAATGGGTGTCTTTATGGTCCAAAGAGATGCCAACTTCAACAAGAACACAGATAGTGCTGCTTTTAAATGTGACGGTGATGAACACAGTGCACAAATATTAGCAGACACTTGGATGGAGCGCGCTCAAACACAAACACCGTGTGTGGACAAACTGACTGACACACAGAGTCCTCAGAAATTATGGGTTAAAGGGAAATATGACTGCGCCGAAATGATTCAAGATGTATGTATGACTCAAGATTAAACATGTTATTTAAGGCTGTATCTCAAAAGTATAAACCATTTTAACATTCATAAATCAAATAAATATGATTAATAGCTGATATAATAAAGTTCAAAGAGTTGAGAGGCCTCTTTGACCCTTATATGGTTCAGTTTCATGAATATTTAGACCTGAGATGTCTTCAAGTTGCTAATTAAACACAAGACCCTTCCGCCTCATTTGGGGTCTTTTATTAAGTCATTACATCACCTCCTCTGCTCACTATTGTCAATAGTGATCAAACAGGGGAAAAGAAACAGGCCTGTGGCCTGAGTTCAGCCCAGCGGGCTTTATTAGACTTAATTAGGGAACATGTTGTGCTTGAAACACAAAGAGGCTTTCTGAGGCTGCACAGACGCGGATGATAAGAGCAGCACTCCTGAAGACTCAGAGGAGGAAGCTATGATTGATGCTGCTGCCAGAGTGAATGAATGTCATTAGAAGAGCAGAGCCTCCTCCCAAAAACAGCAAGGACAGGTTTGTCTACGTGATAAAATCTGTCATTTCCTCCACATTTCTGTACTTTCTTTTTCAGCAATTATTATTGAATAAACAATTTAGGGTGAAGGTATTTCATTACATCTAACTAAGCCATTTTTTTTTCTATTTAGAGTGTCCAACCAAATGAATGTGCATGGTTTTGGACTGTGAATAAAACTCACACAGACTGGAAGAACATTGAAACTCTACAATCTGGAATTAAAACGGAACTTTCTGACCCCCTCCACCATTCAGTATTTTCACAATACACAATACACAGATATCTTTCATTCTTTTAACCAAAGTACTGAGAGCTACATTCCACCCTTTTCAGAGATGTCAGAGCTTAAAATAAACACTGAACCGGTCATTTTTTTTGAGCAGACATTACAAGTCATCAGTCTGACCTGTGTGCTGAGCACAGCTGGACTGACGGCTGCTGAGCAGGAACACTGTGTGACGTCCCTCAAGCCCTCTGATCTGCTGCTGTTGCTGCCAGAAACGTTAATCTGACTAACTCACGTATATGTTCCTCAGTTAAATGATGCCTGAATCAGGATATCCAAATCTGATATGAAGATGTAAAAAAAAAAAAAAGACAAATATGGGCTTTACCCACATGCAAAACAGAGACTGACTCCATTAGGACCAAACACATATTTGTTTCATGTAACATGTGTTTTATTTCTGTTTAAAAGACTAATTAAAGAGATTCATGATTTCATTTTCAAATCTTACATCATGTCACTAGAGCAAATGCTCCCTGATTACCTCACCTGTGCACCAGCTACACACAAACAGAGCCCATCTGTTGGGGTGTGCACTCCATTAGCATACCACCGTCTCTAGAATAGATAGAAGAAGCTCTCTGCCAACAATACGCTTTGTCCTCTTTTTCTCTATCAGTCAGAAATGGCTGTTACCATGGTGACCGGGTGAGTTTATCAACCTCTGAAGACATAAAAAGTTGCAGACATAGCTAAGATGTGCTGAAATGCACTCATCTCCAACCTGCATTTAGCATTCTATTTGTTGGGTAAATTCTCCTGACAGGTGGAGGTCAAGATGGGCCGATTATCACGCCGCCAGATGCTACACTGGCCCATTATAAGCCCTGATGATGATGGGGCTTGTGATAAAGGTCAGGTGGCTACATGAAGAAGAGTTTGATGAGATCTTCCTCTGCGGTTTTATGGCTGACCTATTAATAGAAGTGGTGGCTATGTTGATAAAGGATAATGGGTCCAAAGGTGGACAGTGATTAAAATGGTTAGGTTAAAAGCATGTGGCAAAACATGCTTTCTTACTCAGAGTGCAGGCACTTGTGAAGGTTTTTTCTTGCTGCACACGTGAACTGTGAGGATAATGTGAAAACATGGGATATACAGTCCTGCAGCTGTCTGTGAGTGAAGTGGAGACAGGACACGACTGAGTGGTTAAACAAGAATATAGAAAAAGCTAAAAGAGAGTAAAAGATATTTGAATTTTGTATTACAAAATAAGACACAAAATATTATGTTACCCAAGGTGTTTTTTCTTTCTTATCTTTTATTTTTTTTTTATATAGTTACATTAACACTGCCTGTAGTTGCTTTTTAAATGTATATCCAACCTAAAATGCATCTTTTTACAGATTTGGTCTTTACGCCGCTACATCTGGCTGCAGTCCCATTAGCTACCATACGGGGGCAGTATTGCTTCAGAATGTGTTGGGAATGTGATGAGTGCTGTAGGTTTTAGAGCCCCTTTTTGGACAGACTAAAATCAGTAGTCAATAACCTTTTTAGTTTGAGAACCTTCAACAGTTGCTTTGCGTTTGCAGTGTGCACCACTTTTGAATACACACTGCAACTAGTTCAGTGTTTTACTGTATGCCCTCATATTTGGTTTGACTCATTTACTCACTACACATTTAAATTCCCACCATTCAGTATCAGTGTATCCACTGATACTGACTAGAGTATTTTTATCCCACCCAACCTCCTCCCACCAACACACATACACACGCGCACACAGCACAGGAAAATAATCTTGACTTGAAAGACCATCTGTAAATACCATCCCCTCACCATAACGTTCCCAATATAACCTCAGGGTACAGCTAGCAGAGGGCTCCAGCCAGCGGCCTCAGTCACCCACTCTGCATGGACGCCATGATGAAGGGGGACGATTTGGCGGAGGTGGAGATCGACCTAGGGGAGCCCAATGACCCAGGCGAGTTTGATAATGGAGAAGAAGCTGAAAGGCTATGGAAGGATGACCATGTGCTGGAAGAAGACGAGGACATTCATACATCTGCACTGGTGGAAATCAGCGACACCAAACCTCTGATAGATGTCAGAGACCCTCGTGGTATCAATGACTGCCTCAAGGTAGTGCACAGCATATGCCAAATTTGTACTGTCAAGCCAAGCTGATCCCAGGCAGGTACATGGATTCCAACAGGAACTTGACATTTTTCTATCTTCAGGTGACATTCGAGGACGTGATTGCTGAGCCGGTGTCAGTGCGCAGCGGAGACAGAGTGTGGATCTGGAGTCACGCCCTGTTTGAGGTGTCCAGAGTCTGGATCTACAGGATAGTCACAGCACTCCTCGCCATTCCTTTGTCAATTACCTCTGGAATCTTCTTTGCTATCCTCAGCTGCTTCCACATCTGGTAAACCACGAGTCTGCTGCCTTTGCATGAATCTGCACTCAACTATCAGTCTGGAGAGAAAAGGTTGTTCTTTGTTGCTTAGCAAATTAACCAAGGAAGAAGATTATGACAGATCTGATGTGTGCTGGAATTCTGTGCCCGCTGTTGGTATTGCGGTTGAGACAGTGTGGAGGGAGGAGATTCCGCATTTCCTACTGTTGGCATGAGGTTGAGGAAAGTCTCCATGTAACAAAGTAAGGGATGAAACATGCTGGTGGGGGCCCCAGCAGACACCATCCTGAAAGTGTGGCCAGGAGCTTTGCCTGGGGAACCTCTTCCATATAGCATCTAGTGGTGACACAAACACCATCATGAAGCAAAATCATGTACAGCTCCCAGTACAGCTGGAATCCGTCTGTTATCACAGCTTTATCCTCTGCTGGTTTGAAGACTCTCGTCCATCTCGGTGTGATCTCCACTGGTTCAGGCTTTGTAATCAAACCCACATCATATTTGTCCTTCACCCACAGTGTGTCAGCCTCTTCCGGTGGGAGAAAATGTGAACATCTTTTATTGTCTGTCTCTTTCTTTAACATCAGGATGGTTGGTCCATGCATCCAGTGTATTTTCATCAGCACACGCTGGCTGCAGAGGCTGTGGAGCATCCTGCTGGAAGTCATCGTGCGTCCTCTCTTCCTGAGTGTGGGCCAATGCTGCAGGGGCTTCAGCATTCACCTGGCTGAAGAATGACACTCCAGAATGATTTATCTTCTTTGTAAATATGTATGGATGGTCCTCGTAGACAGACTAGTTGAAAGGGCAAGATTTGTTTTGAATAGCTGACTTTGCAATCTGCTTTATGTTTTGTAATAAATGTCAACTTTTCAAATGCATCAAAATACAGTGTAGACTTATTAGTATCTAATTTTCCAATCAACCAACCAATAATTTGCTTAATTGATGAGATATTTAATTCAGGAGAAAAGGTCAAATGTAACCCGTGGTTATGGGATTAAAGGAATAAGTAAAGCTTTATTTGCAGTATGTTTTGTTGTTGAAATTTCCAAATCCTGGTTAATACACAGTTCACTGCAATCTCTAGTTCCCACAGACAGGTGGCAGGATAGGGCTCAAAGAATGATTGCGCAGAAAACAGGTGTGTTTACAAAAAGAGCAGTGAAAATGAATGTCTTTGAAACTGCGGAGTGTCCTGCGGAATTTTGCCTTAACTCGTTCATTCGTGTTTAGTCCCAATTAAGAGACATCATAGGTGGGCTTGAACTATCCATAATGTCCTCTGCTAACACCAGGGAACGTTAAAAATTGACCCAGACAAGAGCTGCATAGCTGAACATCTCTGATCAGTTTTCTAAAAAAAAATTATATTTGCTTATAGGCAGTTCAGTGATCTACTGGACTGTATTTCATCGGATTATCTAATCAATTCTCTCACTGCTGACAAAATTCTTATTCTGTCCTGAAGAGATGAAGAATTTATCACATTATTACTCCCTGAAATGACTATTTTAATAAGCGCAAACGTATGACTCGACGTGTGCAAATGATTAAGACCTGACGGCTGAAGAGCACAGAAACAGGACCGAAACTGATACTACTACAGTAACCAATGTCAGAGTGCAAAAAAGTTTTGTAAAACAAAAAAGTTCCCATAGAATTCACTTAATGAGGATAAGAAGGTTGTAGATGGATGCAGCTTGATTACCACTTCTGTTTGGCATACATTAAAACTCAGAAATAAATTATGATGTTTATCTTTATTGAATCACTGCTTTTCAATCTCCCTCTCAGCATTTTGGCTGCACCTTTGCAAATGTGGTGATGCCATGGTAACTCTCCTCAAGGCTTGCAGCAGAGATATATTCTTCTCTGTGTTTTCTGATTTATGACCCCTGCATCACCTAGCACTGGGATGTGTATGCGTTTTTATAAATGAGTTGTTGTATCAGCTAAAATTTTTACACTCCGATAAATAAAAACGTAAAATAGTCTCATTATCAGCCAATTATCAATCACAGATAAATATCGTGCATTCCTCTTAATAATGTAAATATGAGTGATTAATATTAATAAAGACATAGTCAGACATTGTATTATAGAACATATAACACCCCTGTTGTTGTCTGTGACACATCACACTGGTCGCTGCTGCATGGTGACCTCACCCTCATGGCCCCCATGCTGCACGTGTGCGTCAGGCTCCTCTGGCTGCTGGTGTTCTTTGTGACACAGACGCCGGAGTTCCTTTTGTGTTGGCACCGTCGATTGCAGCTGCACGCCATCACGTCGTGTTTACAGCAGCAGCAGCAGCAGAAGCCCTGCATCAGGTGCTGGAACAGGTGTCCGGCGAAGAACATGTAGATCCAGGGGTTACAGCAGCTGTTAAGACTGGCCAGCAACATGGCGATGATGAAGGCCATGTCTGGGGACAGAGGCAGAGGGTTGTGGTTTCACTGATGCAAACAAGCTCCACATGCAGAGTTTTGCCATGAATGCTATTTCTGGAGTTTATTTCCAGAGAATCTCACATTAAAGCAATATTATTTAGTGAAAAACATGATGTCACACAGCTGTAGCATTCTCTGGCGTGACACACCACAGACAGCAAACAGCTGGATCACAGGGTTTAGTTCCGTCATGAATGAGCTGCGTTTGAGACATTTTTAGAGACATTCGTGCATTTCAAACCATTTATTGGGCCAACTTTCGTGACACTGGTTGATCTTTCAACTCCAACACCACAAGGATGATTACTTTTTCAATCATAAAATTTTTCATACAATTTAGTGACAACTCTTTCTCACTCTCTCTCTGACACACAAAACAGCATGACCACATAAACCTGGGATTAAACAGAAAATGATGGCAGATGCCACATCAAGAGCAGTAAAACCGCCTTGACATGACTTATTTTGGAATTCTGACACCAACCATCTCTTACTCACTGTGCTATGAAAACCCCTTCTGATGTGTTTGAACAGCTTTATGAAATAAATATGAGCTGGATAACAAATCTATATTTTGAACCTTGAGGACCATGTTATTGATCCAGAAAAGTGCTTTAGACCTCATTTTTAGTTCATTAGAATTCTGAAAGTAATAATACCAGAAGGCCAGTAAGACAGAAGTTCCTTCTGATTGTCTGCCAAGTTTTGCAATCTGTGATGTTACTTATTTTTCAGAATTTTTACTTTGTAATTTCAGGTTGCATAACTTGTGCCCATCAGACACGCATTTGGGTTTTAATTTGTTTATTTTCCATATTTCGCACACTATTACGTGCATGAATAGCTCGCCTTTGAAGCTGTTCTTGTGTTCCTTCATGGTAAATTGGAGAGATATGAGCGGTAAACGTTAACAAACCGTGCTTTAAATGAAAATTACACAACCCATCACTGGGGGTGGCTCACTTTGAACTGCTAACTGGTGAACTCTCATCCGTCAACTTACAATATTCGTTTAAAATAGACTTTTACGCACTCCCACACAGGTGGAAGACTGATATGTCCTCTGATTTAATGAGGCAGCCCTGCATGAACGGTGCTCTTACCTTCACTGGGCGCAGCAGGATCCCACGCAGACCACATCTGGACTGAGAAGAAAGGGGTCCAGCACACGATATAGGCAAGGACCACCACAAAAGTCATTTTCACCGTGCGGATCTTTGCTTTGGAGATCAGCCTCACGCTGCTGACGCGGGAGAGTGGGTGTGCGCACCTGGAGGGCCTCGCTGCCAGCGCCAAGAAGTGCTCCCGGGAAGTTTTCACGTTGAAATTCTTCCGTATCTTGTAACATATCAGCCCATAGCAGGCGCACAGAATGGCCACCGGGATTATATAAATGCTGAGACTCATCCATGTAATGTAGGCTTTGGTCCCCCACGGCTGCACGAAGTCCCCCCAGCAGTCATACACGCCGCTCCCGACCTCTTTCAGGGAAAATATGAACGCCTGGGGGGTGCTGAATATCAGACTGAGCATCCAGGAGGCGACCACGTACAAACGGTCCTTTTTCCTGTCCACCCGGCGCAGAGGCTGGCAGATGGCTAAGCACCTGTCCACCGACATCAGAACGAGCATGTAGGTCGACGCAAACATACTCACGACTTGGAGGTACTTGACAAGCCTGCACAGCAGATCCGAGCCGTAGAAGCGAAACGTGATGTCCCAGATTAGCTGCGGGAACACCTGCAAGAGCGCAACGACGAGGTCGGCGATGCTCAGGTGTTTCATGAAGAAATACATGCGGGACTTGCTGTGTTTGGTGGCGTGGATGGCCCGCAGGACGCACAGGTTGCCGGTGAGGGCGAGCAGCAGCACCAGGGCCAGGACTGTGACTTCCACTTTGGCCACGTCTTCGTTGCGCTTCAGCGGGTTCACTGTGCTGTTTCCGTGACTCGCGTTCTGGTTGCTCCAAGAAACATTGAGCAGCCAGGCGCTGTGCTCGCGTAAAAGTTCCCCCATCGTGCCTTGACGCGCCACCTTGGCGCAGCAGCAGTCACATCACAGCCCGAGGTTCAAGACCACTGAAACGACGCGGTTTCTCCGCCTGCTTTGGGCGTCCACACTGGTTTTGTCAGCTCTCAATGTGCATAAACTGACTCGCCCAAAGGCTCAAACTCTATAAACCTTAAATCCCAGAGCGCAATGCTCATCTCTCACTGCCCAGTCAGGTCTGCTTTGCCGGGACTGATATCAGTAACCTCCTTCCAACTGTCTGATGCTCATGAGCGCACTTAAACGACTCTCCCTCCTCCCCCTACCTTCCACATGCAGATTTCTTCACACGCATTTAACGCAAGCTGAAATAATGACGAAAAGTTGAGGATATATATGAAGATATATCTTTTTTTGCCCAAAAAGCCATTAAATACGAAACAAAATTACATCCAAATTCATCCAAATGTGCACAGGATTATTATTATTATTATTATTATTATTATTATTATTATTATTATTATTATTATTATTATTATTATTATTATTATTTTTTACAACAATTATAATAACAACAACAATAATAAAAAACTTCCTTTAGAAGCAAAATCATGTTTTCTTTCATGTGACAAAATTGGAATGTTTTATTAAAACACAAAACAGCTTAAATATGAAACAATAAAAAAAGTTACAAAATCATATAAATTGCAATAATAAAACTACAACATTATTATTATTACTTCCAAAATCCCTTAGTAGTCATCTCTTTCTTAATGGGGAAGAAAAACGTATATTTTTCATAATCACAGAGCAGCCTTGTGACTCAACACCATGTTGAACAAGTGCACGACAGCAGGTGCTCTGTTGTCAGTCATTTACTCAGCTGAATAACCCTCGCATGTGTGCCGAACCCAGTTGGACATGCATGATGGCAGATCCTGTAAATACATCTCCAGAACACCAGCTTATGTAAAACACACCACACTGCTCTCACGTAAACAGGCACCCTACTTCCGCCGTTTGAGTATTTGTACGTTTGTGGAATATGCAACAAATATGAAGCCTTTTCCAGCAGAGGGAGAAAATGAATAACTCGCCTCCATCAGCTGTAACCTTTTATCACTTCAAGGTTGAGCCGAGGCCTTCCTCTGAAAGCTCTGCTGCCTGTGCAAACAAATCACACTTTATTATGTGAAATCTAACATACTGCAGGGTACAAACAATCACTGTAAAGACAACTACGTAGGTTTGCATGCAAACCCAGATCCCTTTTGCTGCTATGTGACAACAATAAAATGGCACTAAAGGTTAAAAAGTCAGTGTCCCAACATTCCCGAAATCATTTTTGAGTCCAGCTCTTGGATTACATTGACACGAAGCTTCCAAGAAAATACTTTATACCTATGCACAAAGTGTCAAATAAACATCAGATTTACTGTCTTTGCTTTGTACACGATACAGTATGACTGTGCACTTTTCCTCTGGTTTCATGAGTAGCGCAGATCAAACCCGTCACCTCACTGCGCTAATATAATAGAAAGAAGAAAGAGTAGAAGATATCATGTTTCTCACAACTACCCTGAAACAGATGTGCGTTGCAGTAATATCTGTCTCCAGTGTTCCGACCCTGACTCCTCATAAACATCTGACACCGGCTCCGCCGTCAGTGTATTTTCAGATGAAGTCAGCGCGCTGTCGCGGGCAGTGATGTAAGCGTGAAAGCATCCTCCTGCAAGTGCGCAGCGGCTCCATCACTGATGGAAGGATAACAAACTAGCGTGTTGGTGCAGCTGCCCAGTGGATTCTGTGAACTCACACAGGTATAAACTAGCGGTCATTCTTCTTCTCCTTTTTTTTTTTTTTTTGGTTCCTAACCTGAAGCATGTGTATGCGGCGCTGGGAACGTGGGACCAAATCGTGTTAACATGACAAACATGGTTGGTGCGAGAGTTGCCAGAAGCACCTTAAGGAGGCTGTTTTCACTTCAGTGTGCACGACATTTAGAGCTGCGCCATGACCATGACTAACAAAATATGAACTGGAAATTCAGTAAAAACAGTAAAAGTTTGCAATATTCTTCTTGCTTCCTGTAAACCTGTAAAGTCTTATCTATATTCCTTAAGTGGAAGTCAGCTATTGTTAGATTTACATGACATGACCCATATATTAAAAAACCAAAAAACAAAAATACAAAAAAAAAAAACCAGCAACGCAGATGCAGTTGAGACTGTATTCTCTTAAAACTGGAATGTTCAGCATGAGGACACAATTTAAAGGAACTTAAATGCCAAGTCAGCAGAGACTCCACATGTACCACTGGCCTCTGGGGCTCGCACAGCCAGTCGAGGGTTGCATTTTAGCCTGAGGTTGGAGAATCCGTGACATGCATTCAAACTGGGGGTCTCTGCTGCATTTATGCTCCATCTTTTACAGTGTCAGTTAGAAACCCACTGATTTACTGCAGGTATGAAACAAAGGAAACTGGCTTGTACTGCATCAAGGCCAGAGATTCTTCCTGAAACAGAAAACATGAGCGGAAAATTCAATTATGCCATTGATTTAATATCTAATCATAGTACTGTGGCCATTCACGCACACTTGAAAGAGGTAGCATCCAAGGGCACATTCCAGGAAGATTGTTTAGTGACATGAACTTTTTACTTTTTACAAAAAAAAAAAAAAGATTAAAAGGAGCTGCTGTCATAAAAACAGTTTGTGACATTCTGAATGCATTCTGGAAGCCTCCAAAATGACCAATCTCAAACTGAAAGTCCTTTTTTTTATTAATACAAATGTTTTCAGCCTGAATACCTGAGAGAGCCATGGCAAATTTGCTCTTATGAAATACTGTGATTGGAACAAAGACAAACAGGGTTTATTTGAAGAGAGTCTGCATGGATTAGTCAATACCGCAAAGCTTTCGTTGACACAGCGGTGCTAATTTGGAAGGCATTACTTCCTATAAACAGGATATTAAAGCAAGCCACAGAGATTTCTGGGATGCAAAGGTGACTCACATGAGTTGTCTGGTCCAAGTCTTTAAATATTCTGCCTTTTTCTGATGCCTGCGTCCGTGGGGAGATTCCTCCTCACACAGACCCTCTTGCACGCTCACCTGCCCTTAATCAGAAGTGCTTATATTCCTGTATATGTCGAAATTAAATAAATAACAGTAATTAGATGCAGTTCTGTACTGTAGAAAACAATAGGATCAGTGTAGGGGAAGAGATGGGATCCAGAAAAGCCTCAGAAAGAGTCCACTTACAGGTTTAAACTGCAGCAGATGGGCAGGATAAGAGGTGCAGATAAGCCCACTCTGAAATCAAGGAAGGTTCATTTCATGTATAACAAAGCGATAACTTTTCATCAATCAGGTATGAGCAGATCTTCGAGAACGTCAAAATCCAATTTGTTATAAATCCCCAAGTACATCTTGTTTTAAGGATAACTTAAATCTTTTCACCTGACATGAAGAATGTTAGGTGTAATTAAGTTCAAAGAGGGGGGATACATGTTTGTTGTCTTTCCATTTCATTTGATTTCAGTTCTTTACTGCTCTCTAGCAAATATTCTAATTGTATTTATTGCAATACAGGTTAAAACTAACAGAGATGGAGAACTTCAGTAAAGTAATGAGTTCATATGGTATATCATAAATACCACTGACATTCATCATCTGTCTCAGAAACATTGCCAGTTGATTAAACTGCCAGAACATATTGAAGGAATCGTTCAAAGGTACAGTTTATGTATCAAAATAAAAAATAGACTATTTCAACATCTGCAGTCTGCTTTGGAGTTTTGGACAAATGTTTGCATTTATATTTGGCATGTTACTGATTTAAGTGCATTCTAACTTGAGGAGTTTTAGCATCACTTATGCCAGGCTAGGTCTCATTACCAGTTTGATATTTGGAATTAAAAGAAAGCTCAGCTGAATTTGATTGAAATTGCAAAAAAAAAAAAAAAGAGTAGAAAGAGGTTTTAATGTGCAAACACAAACATGGAACTCTGAGAAGAATGTTCAGTAAATCAGTAAAGGTAGTTTTAATCCTAATAGTCACATGTTTAAAGTGTGTATTGACATATGTGTGTTTTTCATATTATACAAAATCCCTCAGATGTCAAGATATTTGAAAAAACACACTTTTCAGCACACTATTCTTGTCAGTAGAACCCAAAAGACACCTGAAAAGCAGATTTATTATTTCTGCATTTTTTAAAATCCTGCCTTAAGCACTTCTCCATTTTTAGCAAATATTTTCATAAAAATGTTCTTATAAATAAGCAAAGGATTAACTCTCTTTTGAGCCATAAAATCACAGAGTAAATTATTATCAGGCCTTCACGCATGTACACTTGGCTGTGATGAAAGGTGCTCCACAACTGATTTGTGATTGTTGTCCTCAAAATTTGGTTTCATGTCCTATGGAAGCCTGTTACAGAACATTAAATTACATGAACGTAAACGTCTGCAGCTGCCTCATCATCCACACCTGCCTCATCATCCACACCTGCCAGCCTTTTCCCTCACACCTCCAAAGCAAACCTGCTGTGGTTTTGG